>CM052810.1:58680905-58772602 GCA_028533885.1 Nasua narica
AAGAAGAGGTTGCTGCGGCTGAGGTCGAAGAGGTTGCTGCCTGTGTTCTCCTCCAGGATTTTGATGGAGTCTTGTCTCACATTGAGGTCTTTGATCCATTTTGAGTCTATTTTTGTGTGTGGTGTAAGGAAATGTCCAGTTTCATTCTTTTGCATGTGGTTGTCCAGTTTCCCCAACACCATTTATTGAAGAGACTGTCTTTTTTCCATTGAATATTCTTTCCTGCCTTGTTGAAAATTAGTTGACCATAGAGTTGGGGGTCCATTTCTGGGCTCTCTATTCTGTTCCATTGATCTGTGTGTCTGTTTTTGTGCCAGTACCACACTGTCTTGATGATTACTGCTTTGTAATAGAGCTTGAAGTCTGGAATTGTGATGCCACTGACTTTGGTTTTCTTTTTCAACATTCCTCTGGCTATTCGTGGTCTTTTCTGGTTCCATATAAATTTAAGGATTATTTGTTCCAATTTATTTAAAATTTTAATACTCAGAGTATTTCTGAATCTTATTACATTGAAAAGTAGATACAAATTTTTACTCTGTGACTTTACTACTTTCAACAATAGCATAATACACATAATGATTCCTGAGATGTCTGAGGAAAAATTTTTGTAAATATATGTAACTAACATTTATTGAGTACTTACTAAGTGCTAGGCATTGTTCCAAACACTTTATATTAGTTTACTAAGTTTTTTTTTTTTCATTGCAATAAGGGGAAAACTGAGGCACAATAGGTTAAAGGACTTGTCCAAATTGACATAGATAGTGGGTGATAGAGCCAGGATAAATTAAGTTCTAGTGCTAGGGGTACCTGGGTGGCTCAGCAACTGGCTTAGGCTGAGGTTATGATCCCAGGGTCCTGGGATCGAGCCCTGCATCAGGCTCCCTACTTAGCAGGGAGCCTGCTTCTCCCTCTTCAGCTCCCCCTGCTTGTGCTCTTTCTCTGTCTGTCAAATAAATAATAATAAAATATTTTAAAAAATAAATTCTAGTGCTAGTTAATCTCTACTAAAAATCCAAAATTAACAAAAATTGATATTAAGCTTCAGGTATATTTTATTCTGAACCACTTGGAACATCACACCATTTCCCATGACTTATCTGAAGTCCAATTTAAAAAAAATCCAAGTATTTTTTTTTTAAAGATTTTATTTATTTATTTACTAGGAAAGAGAGAGAGTGAGAGAGAGCATGAGAAGGGAGAAGGTCAGAGTGAGAAGCGGACTCCCCATGAAGCTGGGAGCCCGATGTGGGAGTCACTCGATCCCGGGACTCCGGGATCATGACCTGAGCCGAAGGCAGTCGCTCAACCAACTGCGCCACCCAGGGGCCCTAAAAAAATCCAAGTATTTTTTCTCCAAATACTTGAGAAAAAGTGCACAATAGAGACAAAGTTCTTTTTTCCCCAGATATTTACATTACTTACAATTAAAAATTTAAGAATGCAAGTGATAAAAAATATTGCATATAGGGGCGCCTGGGTGGCTCAGTGGGTTAAGCCTCTGCCTTTGGCTCAGGTCATGATCCCAGGGTTCTGGGATCGAGCCCCACATTGGGCTCTCTGCTTAGCGGGGAGCCTGCTTCCCCCTCTCTCTCTGCCTGCCTCTCTGCCTACTTGTGATCTCTCTCTGTCAAATAAATAAATAAAATCTTAAAAAATATATTGCATATAGAAAACTATTTCATTTTAGTTCAGAAAAAAAATCATTGACCCTACAAAAAGATTGGAAATACTCTACAACTTTAATCAGTATATTAAGATGATGGGACTATTGGCAATTTCCCAGTGTTCTGAAATTAAAGTATACATTAAAATAAGTTTAAAACATTTGAACACTTAAAAAAATAAATAAATAAAATAAAATAAAATATTTGAACACTTAAAAGACACTAAGCTTTTTGGAAACTTATTCTACCTAAAATGTTTTTTAAAATCAGATATTAGTTGGAAAGAAGAAGAAACTTTTGACCAACAGATTCGGAAAATAATTGGAAAGAATTATAAAAAATCTTGGGGTTGGGGTGCTTGGGTAGCTCAGTCAGTTAAGCGTCTGACTCAATTTTGGCTCAGGTCATGATCTCAGGCTTATGAGATCAAGCCCTGCATTGGGCTTTGTGCTGGGTGTGGAGCATGCTTAAGATTCTCTCTCTCCCTTTCCCTTTTCCTCTCTCTCCCTCTACCCCCCCCCCCAAAAAAAATCTTGGAGAGCTCTGCTTTATTCGCAGAACTCTTCAGGAAATACACAAACTCTTCCATCTGGTTGTATCAGAGCTGAGACATTCTCTTCTAATACTACAGTTATCTTCCAGTGGCTCTGGACATCAATAGGGAGAATCATTTTTACCTTCCATTGGCTCATGTTAAACAACTAATAGAAAAAGAGAAATTGCCTCACTGAAGAATAAATTTGGACCTCACCTTTTACTCACCATTTGCTCCACTAAATTAAGCTTCTGACGTTACCCAAGTAAACCATGCCCTATACTTTCTTCTTACCTTAAAATACTATTTGTCTTCTCTCATCTCTACCTTGAATTTTTCTCATCTTCAAAGCCCCCCTCATATTTCACCTAAACCTATGTGAAGTCTTTTCTGCCTGCTCCAGGCAAAGTTACTCATATCACATTTAGGAACCCTCTGGGTCCAGATCCAGCTCCCAGGAGACAATATACTAGAGGGAAATAGAATATGTACAAAATAGTGGGAATCCATGGGCCCCAATCTAGCAGGAACAAAGAAATAAAGAGAAAATAGTCTCTGAAAACCAAATAGCAGGAATGCCAAAGTGTCTATTAGACAGACAGTCCTAGGACGAGTGCAGAAGTAATAGGAACAGGAGACCAAAACGGCAATGGGAGCAAGAATAGGAGGAAAGGGAAGTCAGTTCAGTTCAAACACACACACACACACACACACACACACACACACACACACACACACACCCATGTCATGACTGTTAGTTACTTAGACTCTTCAACAGATTCTGACCTGTTACTCACCTTAAAGCCAAGGCCTCAGATTCTTATTGCCTGAACCCCTGATACTGTATCTGACATCTGAGTCTCTGGATCTTACTTTGCTTCCCTAAGACAAAAAAGCTGCCTACACCTCGCTTAGCAAGTCTCCCTGGACTGGACCTGGGCCTACACCAGCTTACTGTTTGAAGGATGCTTAGCCAGTCCCCCTCTGGACCACCCATGACTAATTTTCTCCAGAGTACTGCTTTATTCCTTGTGAAAAAATAATACATAATGTCTGAACGATTTCTCCAAACAGTGTGAAATAAATACATAAAGGAAATAAATCCAGAAGATTCCAAAAATACTTTTGAAGAAGTAAAAATATGTAATCCTCCAGTGACCAAGTTCTGTCACCATGACCAAAATATCTTGCCACTATTCTTGACTCTCCATCTGCTTTGCTATTATCTTTTCTTGAAGACAGTGTTGCAATAACTTACCAACTGGTCGTCCCACCTCCAGTTTGACCTTCTTCTGATCCAAGGGTCTAATAATTCAGATGCTTATGGAGAAGAAAGAAGAAATACAAACAAATGACCAGGGGGCTGAGTATAATTACATATGTAAACACAGTGCAAATGGTGGGTTGGGGCCAAGGAGAAAGCACTTGTGCCATATATAGGGGGACCCATGCCTCAGCTATAGCTTATATTTTCTTCTAGAAATGCAGGCCAGTCTTTCTAGAATACCTTACTTAAAAAAATAATAATAAATACAGACTTTTATGTAAAAAAAAAAAAATCTGAATGTTGGCTGCCCCTCTTTCTTTTCTTGATGTAATAAATTCCTCCATATGCTTAAGCTGTTTGAAGTTGAGTTTCTGTCACAAGCAAACCAAGAGTCCTGACTAATATAGCTCTTTAATGAGCTGTTTACATGACTTCCTCCCAAATTTAAGGGTGAGTTCTCGGAGTCAGGGACTGTGGCAGAGTCACTTTTATACCCCTGGTGTAGCACAGGGGCTGGCATCAAACTGGAATTAATTATTTACAAATGAATGGATAGATGAATAAATAAATATTCTTTGAAGACCTAAAAGCAAGGAATAAAAATTCCAAAATAATAGACAGTAGGAGATTAATTCTTGAAACAGTAGAAAAAGCTTACAAACAGAATTTGTGTTTCTTATTCAGGCTCCAAGTTCTTTCAGAGAAGGAAGGCTTGCACCTGACTCTTTAAAGACTGCCCTGCGGGTTGACCCCTCACAAGAATGGACAGTCAGCAAACACAAAATGTCAATGTGTTCAAGCAGAATCAACACAAACTCACATTTCCTTAGGGTACAAATTTACTCAGAGTAAACAGGCACATAACGGCTGAGCCTTTTTAGCTACAAGGACAAATCAAAGAAGCTTTAAGAAACAAAACAAAACGCTTTTAGGTTACTATTTTGAATAATGCCTTGGGTATTAAGATGCAATTATCCACCTATGACATTGTCAGAAGCCACTTCTGTGCCCAGACTTGTTCTTCCATTAACATTCATTTATTCCTTGTGCACAAGGAAGGGCCTGCTGTATCAGATGACTCTGTACAGTTTTGACCTTGGATAGTTACCACCAGACATGCACAAAGCCTTCTTCCTCTGTGTGTATGAGACATAAATATCTTCTCCATTTCCTTCCGTGAGCCCCAGTTTCCTGCCCCTGACACACCAGAACAAATTGACAAGCGCCTTTGGAAATGGGCTGGCATACAGCTTGTTATAGTGGGAGGGCAGTTATCAATTATCTGGTTGAAACTTCTAACTTTAAAATAATGAAACCAGGGTGCCTGGGTGGCTCAGTGGGTTAAAGCCTCTGCCTTCAACTCAGGTCATGATCTCAGGGTCCTGGGATGGAGCCCCGCATCGGGCTCCCTGCTCAGCGGGGAGCCTGCTTCCCCCCCTCTCTCTGACTGCTTCTCTGCCTACTTGTGATTTGTGATCTCTCTCTCTGTCAAATAAATAAATAAAATCTTTAAAAAAAATTAAAAATGAAATAAATAAAATAACGAAACCAAGGCCCAGAGAGGATAGCATCCACCTAGGGCCTGCAGCTAGTTAATAGCCATGCCTGACCCAGCCAGGCTGTTCTCGATGTAGTTAAAAACTAAAACTCTAATTACACAGTTTTGCTGACCTTGAGGTATAAAAATGCCATTCCTCTAAAGGGCATTTAGATACATTAGCCGAAATGGAGCAGTTAATTTGCAAGTGAGCAGCTTTGGTTTTCAGTTCTTGTTATTGGAATAAACTTCTGATCCTTACAACCAACTGGCCTTAAAACAGTCAAGTCACGAATTCTCTTTTTCCTGTATTCAATCCACACTTCAAAACATTGCGCTGGGAGGTCGGAAGTCCCCCTGCTCTGCCTGGAGCTCAGAGGCACTTGTGACTGAAGCAATTCCTGCCTCAGCCTGCTGAACCTTGGGGGTGAGAAACAGAAGATTACTTTCCAAGCTGAGATTATTTTTCAGCACACAGAATAATAAGGATGGCTCCAGGGAGGCTTGGGAGAACTTTATGAAAGCTTTTGTTTGCATGAAGCCCAGAATCCTAAGGCCCTGGAAAAGATAAGGCTTCAAAGGCAGGGTTTACTGCTCCTTTCAGTAAGGGCCAGCTCCCTCCACAAACTTGGGGCATTCCATTTTGAAAGACGTTATGAACACTTGTGATGTAAAATGACAGCCAGGGATATGCCGTTGTCAACTAAGTCTTCAAGTTATTATTGTGAAAAGCAAGATTTCTACTCGCCTACCGTGCTTGTCATTGAATTCTCATCCATCAGTCTGTCCTAATGCCTTTGGGGATGCCTGGGCATCATTTGCTATAGGCGGGTACCTAAGTCAATACCGCCTAATGAGGGTCTATATTAACTGCAAAGACATCTGCAAAGACCTATTCCTTGCTCATGTAAGCTGGCCGTTCATCACCCAGAAGAAAGCTTGCCATTCACTATCTTACCGTAGCCAGGCCAGCCCTGCCCAACTTCATTAACAAAGAAAGATCGCGTGTTGTGGCCCTCCTCATCTTCTATCCCTCAGCTTATTGCGACCCTTAAACATGTACTGACATGTTTTATTAAATTTCAGAGACACAGAGACTCAGTGGCACCCTCATAATCCTTTCTCCCCAGCTCTGCTTCCACTACCAGCTATATCTTTCCTACATATTTTCTCTTTCAAATAACTAGTTAACCTGATCAATAAAATTGGTGTCTTCTGAGCTTTTTGTCTGTAAACCCACCTGCCCTGTTATTTACCTATTATTGTTATTTAAATGGACTCACTTTTAAATGTAAATAATTACTTTAATCAATTACATCTGTGAAATTGCAGGTTTGATGAGCTATTTATTTTAATGTGTATTAGGGGGAATATATTAAACTATTTTTTATATATGTAGAACTATTAAAATAAAAATAACCCCTGAGGATTTTGTATACTTTTCTGAATGTAGGTATCAACTTGAAAATAAGAATAAGTATATAAAGCTGTAAGGTTTTTTTTGTTTTGTTTTGTTTTGTTTTTTAATGAAAAGCTGATTGCTATCCAGTGCCAAGCTGGGCTTCTCAAGTTGCAGTAAGCCTCAGTGACCTGGAGAGCTTAATGAAACACAGATCCCTATCAGTCCATAGAGAATCTCAGCCAGCAGGAGCGGACTAGGGCCCCTGGATTTTCATTTCTCACAGGTTCTCAGGTGATGGCCTTGCTTCGGGTCTGCAGATCTTATTTAGTGATGTTGAGGGAAAATAAATTAAGAAAACACCATCCACTTTTAGATTGCCATGTGTAAAACTACATGAGGTCTAAAAAAAAAATCTAAGAATAAAATTTTTTTAAAAAGAGAAAATATTTCCCAGTCATTATGAATCCACCGCATACATGCTCCATCAAAACAGACCTTTTTTTTTGCTTTTACCTTTGAAGTAATATCAGACTTAAAGAATAGCTGAAGAGGGGTGCCTGGGTGGCTTAGTTGGTTGGGCAACTGCCTTCGGCTCGGGTCATGATCCCGGAGTCCCGGGATCGAGTCCCATATCGGGCTCCCGGCTCTGCGGGAAGTCTGCTTCTCCCTCTGACCTTCTCCCCTCTCATTCTCTCTCTCTCTCTCTCTCTCTCAAATAAATAAATAAATAAATCTTTAAAAAAAAAAAAAAGAATAGCTGAAGAATGTAAGGAACTAAATAACCTCGACCAAAAATCCCATTCAGATTTCTCCAACTATGCCCGTGATGTTGCTAGCATCTGATGGCAGAAGGACCTAAACTGAGATCATACATTGAATTCGTTGCAGCATTTCTGTATTCTTCTCAGTGACTCTGACCTTCCTCATTTCTTAACCTGTAAGGTCACAGGTAGGTCATTTTGTAGAATGACCTTCAATAGGAGTCTGTCTGACATTTCCTCATATTTCAACTTTGATGAATTGATGAAGAAGGTTCTGTCAGGTTTCCCCACTGTGAAGTTATACTTCTCCTTAGTAATTATATATCAAAGGGAGATATTTTGAGACTAATAAAATCCCCTTGCCCGTCCCACTTTCGCCCACAACTTTAGCATCATCAGTGGTTTTTTTTTTTTCTCCTGAATCAATTATTATTATGATGGTTAACAAATGGGGTCTCTGTCATTACTTTTACATTTACTAAATGGCATTCCCCTGTGAAGAAACTTTCTCTTTTTTTGGCCATTTACTTATATCAGTGTAAATTGGTATATTCCTCTATTATTTAATAAATTATAGTCCACTGCTGTCATTACTTATTTTGATGCTCAGGTTGACACAGACTTTATGAGAGGAAGCCCTTCAAGAAGGCTTTTGTGTCTTTTTTACGTAGCCCCATCAATCTGTGAGCACTTCCTTTACTTTCTGATACAAAAAGGTGTTCTAAGTTTGTTTTGTTCTTTTCCCTGCCCAGCCCTGGAATCAGCCAATTTTTAAGGTGTGTTTCCTTCCAGTATTTTAGTGGAGAGTGCTATTTAGAAACCAAGATGTGTCCTTTGGTATCAGGGCATCATTGCTACTGGGTTCTTTCTTTGTGCGTTGTTGTACTGTTTAATTCTAGCCACGTCTCTGAACAGTATTCTAGTTACTATATAATATAGCTTATGTGGGGAAATGTGTGGCTTTTGTTTGTATCTTTTTACTATGGATGTTGGCCAGATCGAGGAAATATATGTACATATATATACACACACAAATATGTAAATACATATACATGTACACATTTGGGTGTATACATATGTGTGTATATATGTGTGTGTACACACACACACACACACACACGTGCCATGAGTTCACACAGATACATCTGATTGCACTCCAGCACCACCAGGTTCACTCTAGTCCTCCTCCTTTCCATATCTGTAACTTCTCCAACAGTAAGAAACCTGGCTCCATGTGCCACCAGTATATTTACTTATTTGTTTAATCCCCCTCATGGAGCCAGTCTCTTGATCCCAACAGGCTGCCTCTTCACAATCTCCTTGTGTTGACCCCAGCCCTGCAAGGGCCCCCTACCCCTAAAATACTCAGCCATGAGAGCTCCAGCCTCTACCCAATCACCTTGCCACCCTGCTTGAAAGGAAAAAAGGAAGGAAAGCTAAAAGGGAGATAGGGAGGGAGGAAATGAGGGAGAGAGGCAAGGAGGGCAAGGCAGAATTCAACTGCTCTCTCCTCCAACCTTTGTCCCATCCACAAATATTCCCCATCTCTCTTTATTTTTTTAAAGATTTATTTATTTTAGAGAGGGAAAGGAGAGAGTGCAAGCATATTCACATGTGCTTGTATGAGAGGAGAAGGGCAGAGGGAGAGGAAGAGAGAGAATCTCAAGTAGACTCCCCACTGAGTGTGGAGCCTACCTGGACTCAATTTCACAGACCCTGAGATCATGACCAGAACCAAAATCAAGAGTCTGATACTTAACCAACTGAGTGATTGAGGTGCCCCTCTCCCTATCTCTTTAATTAGTGCCACCACCATCTAGCTGCTCAAAGGAATGCTGGAATGATCCTTGCGTCCTCTCTTTTTCTTGCACCATTTCTTTCTAAATGTATCTGGAGTCAACCTACTTCTCTCACCACCATCTCTCACCTGGATTCCTGCAAAATTCTCCGAAGTGGTTTATCCACTTCAATTCTTGTTTCCTTGAAAATATTCATTTTCAGTTTAGCTTTGAACATTCGGATTCTAAAAATGGATTACATGTGCCAACAATAAGGAAGTTTTAGTATCCTTGCCATGCTATAAATAAATTGCTTTTCAATGGGAAATACTCTCTAATAAACTGCTTTTTCTTGTGTCTAAATAGCAGACGTAAACTCTTTTACTGTCTTCTCTTTTCAAAATGATGTTTCTTTCTGTTTCAATAGTTCCATACAATTAGGATAAGAACCTAAAAGTAATGGATCCGGACAATAATACAGCTCCCAATATGCAACTGAAAAATAATCTGTTCATAGAGTAAAATTAAATGTATATATCTGTTTTAAGAAGCATGTACTAAATATTGCAGGATGCAACCTTTGTTTCTTATGCTTAGGTCCTCTTATTCATGTTTATTTAATTCACCCACTTGTTATTTCAATTCAAGTGGTGCAATTATATGAAAGGAAAAGAGAAAGGATCATTTATCCAAATAACAGCAGATCTGTCAATTTCTTATTCTTCCTCAGCTGCAGCTCCCTTTATCTCGGGGAGTGGTTTGGAAGTGAGTGCTAGCTAGTCTTTGGAATGGAATAGATGGCCAACTTAGGTGGGTAGAACGTGCACTTATAATTTCCTTTTTCGGTACAAGCATCTTATTTTTAGTAAAATTCCAGAATGGCTTCCTTCCTCCTCTGAATGGTGTTGCAACATTTGCACTATTAGACTTGTCATCTTATGAACAGCCCTTCCCAGATAGTATTTATATCTGGCATCATGATGATTGGGATCAGCATTTAATTAATTATGCATATTAAACATCTGCAATCACACATAGATTCTGTTAACCTGAAAGGCTGCTGGGATGCTTACTATTTCAGAAACCTAGAATAAAAAGAGTGCACAGATGTCCCATTTTATTGTCTGTTTTTCAAAGATAATATTTTAAGTACTTTTAAAAATTGCTAGAAGCACAAGTTATGAAGTTAGATCAATTTTGCTCTTATACTGACTGAACCAAAAAAAGAAAAGAAAAAAAATTCGGAGCTCTTGGAATACAAGCTGAGAGCTGTGTATAATATCAACATAATTCTTTACCACACAAACCCCTTGCCTTTACCTAAAGAGGTAAAAAGTTATTAAAGGGAAGAATAGAGTCTTTCCTGAGAGGGCATTTTAAACTTTGTCAAAATACCAACTGTTCTTCATTGGTTATGGCAATGGCTTTCTTGCCACATGCAATTTCTCTGAACACTCACATAAATCTTTATCAAAGCTTTCAGCGGATATTAAATTGAATCACTGTAATTCCCTGATATTTTGTCCTCCACAACGTAATTGTGCTGAATTATATGATTGTTATATGTGTTAGCAAGTGGCCTCCTTTCAGATCAGGCTAGGACTTGAGCAGACAGAAATTTGAGCATTCATCTATCCATTGCTGGGTAGAACCAGGTCGAATCAGAAAAACCTTCTTGAGCTATCAAGGATCAGAATCCCATGCCTCTGAGGATAAAGTCTGCAACCTTGAGTCAAGAGGCAGGCAGTAGGCATGGGCAGAAGAGAATAGGCTTTATCATAGACATTTTAATAGACATTTTCCCCTTTCTCGTTTTGTGTGGTTATGAAAATGCTATGATAACATCAGCTTTGACCCTAGAGCATCCAATCCGTACTTCACACTGCAACCTGGATGAGGTTTCAAAACAGATGCAATCATGTCCATCCCCAGTTTAAAATTATTCACTGACTCTCCACCATCCTCAGGACGAAGTCCAAAATCTTTATCGCTGCTTAAAATTAACTATTTTACCATTTGGCATCGGCCAAATCCCTGGCCTCAACTCTTGCCTCTTCATTCCAGCCAAACAGAACAACTTTGGGTTCTTAAACCTAGCCTGGTAGGCCTTTTACCCAAATTATTCATGCCACTTGGATATGCTTCCTACAATTCCATGTCCCTTGCCAGGATAACCCTTATTTATCCTCCACATCTCAATTTTTCTTGACTTCTCAAACCTGAGTTTGGGACTTCTCCTCTAAAACTCTGTTTGTCCTTGTAAGGGCTTAGATCACATTATATTTAATTAAACTTGTTAACTTTTCCATATCTGTGATGTGTATCTTGTCTTGCTTATGTGCTACTATAATCTTAGTGTATACCAGGTCCTTAGTGTTTACTGAACAAACAGAAGGTTGACTTCCAAAACCCAAAAGTGTGCCCATCAGTAGAACCTGCAGTTATAGGCATAAGGACCTGTTCTTCATTTCCCATTCAAAATAGTCCAATTCCTCCATCAGAATGCTGATGTTGAATAAACGATTTGCTGATCAACTCTCCAAAGTTTACCAAAATTGATGATATTTTCACCTGAAGTCTTGAACTCTCCCTTCTCCCCTTCACTTATCCAAACTGTCTCTGACTTTAAAGGATTCCTAAAATACTCTTTACCCTCCATGGAGCCACCCCAGACTATTAACAGCATACAGCCTACTATCTTTTTTTCTTTCCAATCTCCACAAGTTTTCATTCTGCATCTGTAACTTAGCCCTTTATATCCTATTGTTTTCTTATTATTTTACATTTAGCTCATCCCCCAATTAAACTGCGATACCCTAAGCACAGAGAGCATTTCTTATACTTCTTATTAAATGTATCTTGACTCTATATTAACGCCCACTAAAGTGGCTATCCCTACATTTCTTACTCTATATCTCTTACCGTATAGTACTTTCTGTTGATATTTATGTGTTATTATCTTCATATCATATTTAGTTTCCCCTATTACAATCTAGAGTTTTGCTCTTCTGTGGTCTAATACGGGTAATGTGTGTGTTACACACACGAAATTAGTTTTTGTAGTTGATGACAAGGATAATGATGGCTTGTCCTCAGAAAATATTTGTTGATTACTTGGTTGATTTTCCATGGCAAACACATTTTCAATCTGAGAAGAGAAAACCCATCTTTGTGCCCAATAATGCGATTAGTGGAGCCCCAGGGACCTGAAGATTTCATGTCCTAATTCTCTCGCATTTGAGCTTAAGCGTCCAGGGACCGCAGGGATGGCACCCTCCCTGATGAGGTGCTTCCTTTAGCAGAAGGAGCAACATTTCTACTGGGGAACATTTACCTGTAAAGAATTCTTTTGTAATGAAGAGTACACATTTTGCTTAATGCAAGTCTCTGCATAGCAGAAGGCAAGTAGTATTTAATTACCCCAGCTGCTGATGCTTCCTTGCAATTATTGTATTTATTTTGAGATTTACAGCTGTAACGAAGACATTAAGAAATGAAATCCTGGAATTCTGCTTCAGTCCCAAGATATTCTGGATTAAGTTTATGATTAATAATATTCATGCACCAGCAACCCAAGATGATAAACACCATCATCACTCTATTGTTGGGTTGCCTTGGGATCTAAAATTACTTGTCCTACATTGATAATGAAAACTTAAAATCTTCCTCTTCCCATAGTGAAGACCTCACCTTCTATAGATATATAAGTCCTGTAGTGGAGGAGAAAAGTAGATACAGGACATGCTTACCCCATAGAACATGACAGCAATGACAACTCCATGCTTTATTTTTTTTTAAAGATTTTTTATTTATTTATTAGAGAGAGAGAGACTGAGAATGAGAGGGGAGAAGGTCAGAGGGAGAAGCAGACTTCCCACAGAGCCAGGAGTCCGATATGGGACTCGATCCCGGGACTCCGGGATCATGACCCGAGCCGAAGGCAGTCGCTTAACCAACTCAGCCACCCAGGCGCCCCAACTCCATCCTTTATTGATGAAGGAGAATTTTCCCAGAAATCCTTGGTTAGTATTAACATCAATTTACTATAATGGTTAAATCTGTTCTAAAAATAATGTTGACAATTACATGTAGCATTGATAATTCTTGTACTTTTTTGATAATTACCCTGTAATCTTTAAGAAATGCACAACCTAGGTTTGTAGTCTTGCCTAAAATGGAGAATAATTTGTACATGATTCCTCCCTACTCCCCCCCACCCCCACCGTCAGTCATATAATACCAAAGAGAACAGCAAGTTATTCAATATTCCAGTGTCATACAGTTCCAGAAAGGACCATTCACACTATACTGTTGGTGTACAACATAGGATACAATGTGAATCAACCCCCTCAAAGTAAGAAGCATGGCAGATGTGGATATCTCTTTTTCCTCCAAGGAGGTGAGCCTCAAGCTGCTTACATTGTAATTTGGAACCAGACCTTGAAAATATAAGCAGGATAAGGACTCCAAATTCTCCTTGTTTTCAAGTTAGCAGTTACAGTTCCCATGTATTCTTGCTAGGTTTATGAGACTTAAAGCAACAGTGAGAGATAATAGAAAGATATACGGAGCTGACCTACAACAATCATCACCTCTGCTCAGCACAGTGATACTAATATATTGACAATGACAAGTGGGAGTGACACATGCAGTATGTTTGTGCTGGCTCAGAAAGTGGAAGAAACCTGTACTTATCAAGTACCTACAAAGTGTCAGGCAGCTTAATGTTTATTACCTTATTAAACACTCACAATCACCCTGTAAGGATTTTAAAATCAAGGAAATGAAGGCTCCAAAAGTTTAAGGAACTGGGACAAGCTCTCAGAACTCTTTCCATGACAACGTACTGTCAGTCTAGAAAACAGAGACATTTAAAGGGGATCACGAGTACACTCTATAACAGAGCTTCTGATAGAAATATAATGCAAGCCATGTATGTAATTTTAAACATTCCACTAGTCACATTTTAAAAAGTAAAAATAAACAGGTGATAATTTTTATACTTTATTTAACCCAGTGTATTACAGACTTTGTAAGTTCAACATGTAAAACAAATACTCAGAGACTGTGGACTCTGAGCAACAAACAGGGTTTTGGAGGGGAGGGGGTGGGGGGGTGGGCGAGCCTGGTGGTGGGTATCAAGAAGGGCACATATTGCATGGAGAACTGGGTGTGGTGCACGAACAATTAATCTTGTAACACTGAAAAAATAAACATATTTGGGGAAAAAAATAAAACAAATACTGAGATTTTTTTCATCCTAAGACTTCAAAGTACAGTGTATATTTCATACTTACAGCACATTTCAATTTGGATCAGTGTACATTTTGGACTTAGGCCACATTACAAGTGCTCCACAGACACATGTGGTTAGTGATTGCCATGTTGGGCAATGCAGCCCTATAATATGCATGGTATATTACACAAAAGGAATATTAAACAATAATAGTAGTAAGTGGTGAGAGGTTGCCTTTGCTGTATTTTGTTTATTCACCCATCTGATATTGGATAAGCACCTAGTGCACAAGCAACTGTAGGGGATAGATGGAAAACTGATCATAGTTTCAGGAAATTCAGAGTCAAGCAGAAGAGATAAGAGAAAGAACAAATAAAAATAATTAGGGAGCGCCTGGGTGGCTCAGTCAGTTAAGCATCAATCTCTTGATTTCAGCTCAGGTCATGATCTTGAGGTCATGGGATTAAGCCCTGTATCAAGCTCCACACTCAGAGTTGAGTTTGCTTGTCCCTCTCCCTCTGCTCATCCCTCCACCCCCTCTAAAATAAATAAATAAAATGTGGGTTTTTTAAAAAAAAAAAAAGAATAATTAGGATGGGGACAGCTAAAAATGCCGCAAGAAAAGCACAGATAAAGCATAGATAAAATGCTATGGGGCTACGGCAGAGGGAGAGGCTCTTTCTGGCTGGGAGATCAAGGAAATTTTGGGTCATTTAAACTGAAAAAAAAAAAAAGAATAGAGAGAAGACATAAAGAGTTATGGAGACGGGCACTCTAGGAAGAGGAAACAGCTTGAGCAAAGGCGTGGAGATGGGTCAAGCATGGAATGTCTGCGAAAAATGGTGAAAAGTTCTGTAAGCTTGCAGCTTAAAATGAGTGAAGAGGAGGAGGAAGGGGAAAGCTTTGATGAGTAGTTAGTGGGCAATCATTACAGCTTATGAGTAAGAGACTGATATCATGTTCAGAAGTGTAATCTAGCAACACGGTATGTAATTTGGAACAAATACTGTGAAATGGTAAGGGGACTTTTGTAATCATTTGAGTGAGAGGTACCAAAATCATGAACTAAAAGTAGAATGAAAATAAAAAGGAGAAGGCACAAGAAGTACTATTAGAGTTTCCACTGACAGGATTGGCAGCTGTGTAGAATGAGGAGGAAAGAGTCTAAGATGCCAGGGTGCCTAGTGTTGTGTTGGTACCAGGAACAATATGGAAACACATGGAAAAGAGAATGGAGGAAACAGATTTGAGGAGGAAAGTTGATGGTCCAGTTTGGGACCTACTGAATTTTACTAATAACCTTTTATTGGATTGATAAATAAGTAAATAATAAAATCCAAATACTTGATCTCCACAAGTGCAACTTGGAAAATAAACTAGTGTTTAGGGAAGTTGGAACTTTTTATTTTCCATATCTGTAGCCTTAGCAAACAGCCTCACATTTCTGTGTCTCAATATCCTCAAATGTAACTGATGATGATTTGAAACTCCTTCTTGGGGTCGAGTGGCAATGCAATTATTTGGGACAGGTAAAAGTTGAGACAAGTGCCTGGGCCAGAGTAAATACTCAAGAAATGGCAGCTATTATGACTATGATGACAAATCTAACATTTGGGAGATAAGCCCACTGTACCTGTGGCGGTGAAGGTTTCCATCATTTCATTTCTTTGTGGAAGGCAGAATCGGCAAAAGCTTCTTTGATGGACTCAGGGTCTAGGATTCTTTGCACTCTCTCTACTTTGTGGGCAGTTCTAAAAGGTAATTCTGCCTCTGTGGTAGAATAATCAGTGTTGATGGGGGAATCTTCGAGTCAAGAGTTTCTGTATGCCCTAGAATAAGTGCTGAATGTAGTGGTTTGGGAAACCAGCTTGTACCGAGTTGCAGAAGCCAATTGTTAAGATTCGGAGAATTTTGCAAGTTGATTGTTGCCATTATTAAAAATGAAATTATATAATCTTACAAATAAGTAAATAATATAAAAGTAAGGTAATAAATACCCAAAACTCAGGATTTCTAATTTTTTTTACTATTATTTATGCTCTTGAAGTTATTCTTACTTATTGTATCTATGGGGTGGAAATACTATATAATGTTCTGCTGCTCCTCATCTCTTCCCAGCATTCAGTGGTGTCACATTGCTAGCTTGAAATAAGCCATAGTGGTAATCTTTATACCATGAGATTGGCAAATGCTACAAATCAAAGCTTAATTTATTATTTTATGGGAGGACAAGATTAAGAGAATGACAAACTACAGCTCATAAACCAAATCTAGCCCACTACCTATTGTTGTAAGGCTTATGAGCTAAAAATGGCTTTTATATTTTTAATTGTTAAAAAGAAATCAAAAGAAGAAAAATATTTCCTGGTGTATAAAAATTACATTGAATTCAAAGTTTAGTGTCCACAAGTTTGACTGGAATACAGCCATGCTTATCTGCTTACATGCAGCTTATGTCTGCTTTCATACTGTGATGGCAGGGACTTACAGATAGAGATAATTAAGATAGAGACCTTATGGCCTATAAAACCTAAAATGTTACTATCTGGCCCTTAGCAGAAAACGTCTTGTGTCTGGTTATTACACTGTGAATAAAAAATTGAGGAAATAGGGACGCCTGGGTGGCTCAGTTGGTTAAGCAACTGCCTTTGGCTCAGGTCATGATCCCAGCGTCTTGGGATCGAGTCCCGCATCGGGCTCCTTGCTCCGCAGGGAGCCTGCTCCTCTCTCTGCCTCTGCCTTCCTCTCTGCCTGCTTGTGTTCTCTCTCTGTTAAATGAATAAATAAAATCTTTAAAAAAAAAAAATTGAGGAAATATTCTTCCAGTATTCCTCCAGTACTCAAATCATTGACAAACAAGTGAGTTCCAACATACATCTTTCTTGTTTTACTTAGTCTTACTCACTGACTTAAACAAAAACATCCACTAACATTCATGTAAGAGCCATATCTGGTTCTCAGCTGCAGCTATAGATTGTCTATAGGTACAACAGTTTGGCACAAATCAACAAAAATATTCTGTAAGAATCAATTAGCTGTATGGGATTCACAACGAAGAGTACTGTGTATTTTATTATTTATAAAGTGTGTGCTACATTTATAGCAGTACTTTACACCAGTATAGTTTATAATAAACTTACGTATGTAAATATAGGCATACTCCCCACCCACCAACCCTATCTCACAAAGCCAGTTGTTAAACACTTAGTAGCACATCACTGACTAAGGTCTTTTTTTTTTTTTTTACCTCCTCACATTCTTACCTCTTCTGGGAAATGGGGAAATCCCAGTTGATTTGGTAAACTGTAGCAATTATCAGTCTCGTATGCTACAGTGACAACAAGTCAGGAGTCCAGGGACATGATGAGTGTAAAATGAAGATTGAATTGGGGCACCTCTGAGAGTCTTTAAGGCTAGGCATAACAACAACCTATTATTCATACTTCAAACAGATTTCCTGAACTGTACTCCTGAGTTCACAACAGAGTTTTGGCTTCAATTATTTTCATTTGGATTTCTTTTTTTTTTTTCATTCTTTGTTCTCCTTTGTCCAAACTAGACTGGAATCCTGCCTTCCAGGGCCCCTGAAACATGGAACTCTTTTGATAATCTCCCAGGCAACTTAAAAGCTTGGACATCTCTTAAACCTGCCTGTTGGGGTGCTTCCTCCATCTTTCCCTTACCTCAATGAAAGTTACATAAATGAGACCCCAGGAGCTATCACTCGAATGAAACCTGGCCTCTGGGCAAACATTAAGTAAAAGACCACTAGAAGGATGTCAAGCTATTCTTGTTCTCATTGCAAATATCTCTAACCAAACAGTGAAAGAAGGGCCTGTTCAAGGCCTAATGGCAGAACTCGGATATTAATGTTTCCAGCATTTCTCTTTCTGAGCCTGAGGGTTGTTGGAGTCACTCACAGAAAATAAACAACTTCTTTTTTTTTTCCCTCATACTGCAGCTAATTCAGTATCAGAAATTAGGTGATAATCTATTAATGTAAAGACAAATGCATTAAAGTTTGGGTTGCTAGAATCCATAAGAGAAGAATGTATTACCTAGTTATTTTCTAAAGTGAAAAGACAATGTATACTGCACATTTAAAAACTGCTTATTTCACCTGAATGTGCTTGCTGAGGAAATGTGTCTCAGGCACCAAATCAATGCTTTTATGTAATCATTTTTAAATTGGAGAGCCAGCTTAAATTACAACCATAATCAAAATTAATAGCATAACATTTTTTTGAAACATTACGTGTCTGAGAAAATTATCCCTTGACTTCGCCATGGGACTGTGTTACCAATTGATTTTAAAACTACTCTGTTGATCTCATGGTTATCTTGGGCTGTCATTGACTAACATGTCACATCCCACCTTTCATCAGCTAACCATGCGCTTGCCAAATAATGTGAAGTCAAGTCTGCTTATATTTTCTCAAACTAAGGAAATGCAGGGGGTGTGATGTTTTAAATTAAGCAAGATTGTTATTCTCATAAGGATGGAAGAACTTAAAAATAGTTGTACCAATCCAGAAAGCCTTTATTTGTATTTCATATATGAAATTAGCTCTAAATATTATATTCTATCCTTTTAGAAGTTTCAAATTGAGCAATCACTGTTGTTTTTTTTTCTTCTTCTTCTCATGGATGACTTGCAAAAATAGTAGAAGCTATTTTTTCAAAATATTGTCCAAAGCAACAAGATTTCTAGTATGGAAGAAAAAGATTGCTGATATTTGGTTAGTGAATTGTTGCCCTGAAACACTCCCCTAAGCTTATGAAATTTCTCCTTAAAACTGTTTATTAGAATGGAGATCCATTTCATAAATGCATAATGGTCACATCTTTCCATGTGTTGCATACAATAGCAGTAGCTAATGCTTGACAATGGGTTGTGATTATGACCTTTACTATATCACAGTAAGAATTTTGAATAATTTCTTTATATTAATAACACCAATTAAATGACACAATGGGCTTGTAAATTGAGGCTTTGCTACATAGGATGAACATTTCTAATTCCAGAAAACAAAGGCATACGTACATCTATATCCATATATGTATATATATCTCTGCATACTCATATATTTAAAATCTGCAGTGAATTTGGTTTGCTCAAACATAATTTACCTCCCCCAAATTAGACAGACAGCAAAAATAAATAAAAGGCCATTGTGGTATCATCTAGTTGTTTAAAGTCTGAGTTTCGCGCTTCCTTTTAAGCACCTGACATTTTCGTCTTGTTCTGGCAGTCCCATTTTTAGTTCCTCCCTCCTGTTTGGCCAGAAATGAAACTTTAACAACGTGCCACATTCCCCTGAAATCTGATTATAAATTGCATCTGTGTATTTTCTCAGCAGCAAGCAAGAGCCTCATATAGGGTTGTAGAAATCTACACAGCTGGCACTAAACTGTGATTTTACTCAAACTCTGCATGAGAATTAGAGAATTATAGACATGAATAATAAATAGGCCTCTAGGAGAAGGGATAAAAAGACAAAAGGGCGAAGAAACATGGGCAGAGGGATACAGTGTGGTCTCGGCTGCAAAGGTTGAATGCAAGACTGCTTCCTATCAAAATCCCTATCGGTAAGCCATACTGGAGTTCAGGTTCACAAACACTTATTATGCTTACTATGTGCTGGCAATGATCTAGCTCTGGTGCTATGAAGACCAATAAGGAGGCATTATTGGTCCCAACGATGAGGGAGCTTAGAATCAGTGCATTCATACACAGTGTGGAATGCTAGTAATGTACAGCATGCAGCTAGGAAGCCAAGTGTTGGGGCACTTGGCTAATAATGAGATGGGATCAGAAAATGCTTCCTGAAGGAGATGATGCTGGAAATTTGTCTAACATCACTCACACTGATGCATAGTGAAAAGACCATTGGACTTTGAACCTGAAGAAGATGGTTGAGTGTTAAGTCTAATATGATCACACAGTAGCCGTGTGATCTGTCAGTAATCATAGTAGCTAGTAGGTATCATCTCTTATTGTACACAGGCAGCCACTATGTTATAGTCTTCACGTGCACTATCTACCTTGTAGGCAAGACTCAATTCTTTTCCTTCCCATTTGCAGATGAGGAAATTGCATCCCAGAGACATTAAGTTACTTGTTCATGGTTGAGGAATGTGTGAAGTAAGTGAATTTGAGCCACTGCTGTCAACTACCACTGCAAACTCTGAACTTACCAAGACTTGGGTTGGTTTTCTATAAAATGGGGTTAATCATGCCTGTCCTATTTGATGTTGCAAAGTCTTTTGAGGATCAAATGAGATAATATAATTGAAAGTGCTTTGCCAAGTGTAGGTCCAATAAACTTGCAAGACACGAATTTTTTTCCAGCCACTGTAGCATTGAATTACCATGTACTATTGTCCCGTCAGCACACTCAATGACTGTTTTCCCCAGCCCAGAGCTATAAAAGCTCTGTGTGATAGTATAGCATGTTGAACATACAGAGGATATACTAATTGTTGACTTCTCCAACCATGGATGCATATCCATGGATGCAAAGCATTCTTTTTTTTTTTTAAAGATTTTATTTAGTTATTTATTTGACAGAGAGAGAGATCACAAGTAGGCAGAGAGGCAGGCAGGGAGAGAGAGAGAAGCAGGCTCCCCGCTGAGCAGGGAGCCCGATGCGGGGCTCCATCCCAGGACCCTGAGATCATGACCTGAGCCGAAGGCAGAGGCTCAACCCACTGAGCCACCCAGGCACCCCGGATGCAAAGCATTCTTCTTAGATCCTCCACTCTCAATATTGTGATACCTGGAGCTCATATGAGTCACAGGAAACACCACGAGGGGGTTGCTCAAGGAGAAGTCTTGCTGAAGGATTGCATATGAGGCCTATTCATCGACCATCTCCCTCAAACCCAAGCCAGATGCTGTCCCAGGAGGAGGAGCTAGGAGTCCTGGATGTGAACTTGGTTCCTTCATAGTTAAGCATCTTAGGTTGAGGTAGAGGAGGCGGTTGGGTACATAGGATTGTGATATGGCCAGATCTGGCAAGATCGGCCTCTGAAGTTTAATAATGAAAGGAAGGGAAGGAGGACTGAAAAGCTTTGAGGGCCTCCCAGCTGTAATCATAGGTCTCACCCATGGTCTTTTCCCCCTGTATGGGTGTGGAACAGATATCTCAGAGCCAAGAAATAGTCACTGAGTCTCAAAGCTGACTTTTCTGCACATTTCTCAGAGTCATACTGCCACATAGAGGTCATGGTACCTGGTCAAAGAAAATGGGAGGAGGGTGACAGAGGTGGCTCGGCTTCAAGTTACGTATTTGTTCCAAGTACAGGATGGAGACAATAGAAGGTGATTAAAAACCCCACTTTAAATTTATGCAAATCTTGGCTCACTGTTTATTTCTAGTAGATGTGTGTTGATGAAATCTAAAGTTCACAGCAAAGAAGTTAAATGTAACTATCGATGGACGATTTTCATCCATGAACCACAGCCAAACTTTATGAGTCTCTGATATTTCGGAGTTAGGTGCTATGGAAGAGTGCTTCTCAAACTTTAAAGTGCACGTGAATCACCCAGGTGTCTTATTAAAATTATGTGTAGACTCAGTAAATCTGGAGTGGTTGTACATCTCTAACGAGCACCCAGACAATGCTGATGTTGTAACCCACCGACCACACTTTGAGCAGCGAAGCTGTAGGGGAATGCAAAAATAAGTTAAATAGATGAAATAGTATTTCTGCTCTTTTTTTTTTTTAAAGATTTTATTTATTTACTTGACAGAGAAAGAGAGAGATCACAAGTAGGCAGAGAGGCAGGCAGAGGGGGGCGGGGAGCAGGCTCCCTGCTGAGCAGAGAGCCAGATGCGGGGCTTGACCTCAGGACCCTGAGATCATGACCTGCGCCAAAGGCAGAGGCTTTAACCCACTGAGCCACCCAGGCACCCCAGTATTTCTGCTCTTAAGGAGCTTGCATTTTGCCACAAGATGGACTAATCTTGCATTATTGCTTAAGAAAATCAATGTAAAACTGAGTCTCAGATTACTTTTTAATTGTAGGAAAATGCACATGTAAAATTTACCATCTAACCATTTTTAAGTGTACAATTAACGTTAATCATATTCACATCATTGTGTGCAACCAATTCTTAGAACTTTTTCATCTTGCAAAACTGAAACTATATCCATTAAGCGACTCCCTGTTTTCCCTTCACCCTGCCCCTAGCAACCAGCATTCTACTTTCTGTTTCTATCATTTTGACTAGATACCTCATAAAAGTGGAATCATGCAGTGTTTGTCTTCTTGTGACTAGATAATTTCTCTTTGCATATTGTTCTGAAAGTTAATCCGTGTTGTAGCCTGTGTTAGAATTTCTTTCCTTCCTTTTTAAGGCTGAATAATACTGCATTGTCTGTATATACCACATTTTATTCATCCATTTATTCACTGATTGACACTTGGATTGCTTCCACCTCTTGCTACTATGAATAATGCTACTATCAATATGCTTGTATAAATAATTCTTCAGGATGCTGCTTTTTAGATAATTGTAAGAATCCTTGAATAATTTTCAAAGTGTAACACTGGAAGGATACAATATTATTATGTGCTGTGGGGGCTCAATTCTTTTCAAAGAGCCAATGCCCTGGAGTTATAAATGTTTAGCATTCCATACTGTCAGATGTTAGAAACCAAAACTTCAGTTTCACCTGAATGTGATATTATAATAAAATCTCTAAATGCCTAATAACTTATTAGACATTCTTAAGGATTCCAGAAATCCCTCTTGAATCAATACTTAATATATGGTCACTAACTTGGTGATTTGCCTTACCAGCATTCAGCAGAACACCCCCAGGGGACAGGAGGTAGAAGGCTGCTGCATTGGTCCCACCCTAAGCACCAGGGCAATAACTAGAATGGTGTTGGGTCCTTAGTAACATCTGAAGAATTGTTTTAATCCAGAAAACTGAAGTAATTAGGTAAGACTATGAAAGATTTACACAAATTAACACAAACTGAGAGAATTTAAACATGTATATACAAATCAAATGATAAAGAACATACAAATTAAAATGTAGATTGGCTTAATTATTAATTAATCCCTTTTCTCTAAGACAGCATTTCCAATCCGTGTTCCTTGAAATATTAGTGTCCTTTTTTTACATGGTAGGTTTGTGTAAAGAACATATTTTCTCGGGCGCCTGGGTGGCTCAGTTGGTTAAGCGACTGCCTTCGGCTCAGGTCATGATCCTGGAGTCCCGGGATCGAGTCCCATATCGGACTCCCGGCTCTGCGGGAAGTCTGCTTCTCCCTCTGACCTTCTCTCCTCTCAGTCTCAGTCTCTCTCTCTAATAAAAAAAAAAAAAAAAAAAAAATCTTAAAAAAAAAACAAAACATATTTTCTCTTGCCAAGCACTTTTGGGAAACATTGTCTATCCTCCCCTTTCAGGTTTACAAGACTTCTTTGCTAGTTTGGGGCCTCCAAAAAGCAAACATGAAGATAGTATATGTATCAGAGATTTATTGGGGAAATTGCCTGGGAGACAGAAAGGGGATGGAGCTGGAGGGAGGCTGGGGGAGCCCTCAGACCACAATTCAAGCCCAGTGAAGGAGAGAAGGGAAAACAGGATTGGAAATGAAGAGACTCAGACTGTGGTATAGTGCTAAGAGAGGATACGGGAGACTGTTATGAGTCCTGCAGCCAAAAGTCCCCAGTCAGAATCCCACACCTCTTTGGAATGGGCTTGCATTAGTATCCCTGCTGTGCCCAGTCATCAGGAGCAGCTAGAGGGAAGTAGGCCTCCTCGCAAGGGACCACAGTGCGTGCAATAGCTGGGCGTGCAGTCAGTTGATGCATCCCTCACATCACCTTCTGAGTGGAACATATCTTGGCCACCACAGATCATTAGCCAGTTAAAGCCCAGTTCCAATATTAGAGAAATCATTTAAACTGTTTAGCCACTAGTTTTACCTGACTACAAAATACCTCACCACTACTCACATGCACATGCTTCCCCTGCCAGCCTCCACAAAAGAGCACTCATCAGCATCTCAAGGAGCACTCAAGTCCCCCAGAACACAGCCTGGGCAACACTACACCAGGGTAATGATTCCATTCTTGTTTTGATTCTTCTGTTGTTCTTGTTTACCATCCCTGACTGTAATTGTTCAAACTTCAATGCTTGAAGTACAGTCTTTTTGCTTTCATTGCAGTTCAGAACACAGTTTTGCTTCCCAGGCTATTTCTGTTTCTAATTCCCAACTCTCAAATTCAACAGAGAATCTACAGAGATGTTAACTATTCCAGTCCTTGGTATGTGTTCATCTTACATTTCCTTTTCCCGGGGCAAAAAGTTAAGCTACTTTTTCCAGCCCCTGTGTCCGCAGAAGTATGTGCAGTTCCAGTCTTCAGGTGGTTAAGTTCCTACATGTTTTCTCCATGGATGCATCTGAAAACAAAGTTCTCCAGGCTGGAAGAGCTGAAAGATGGAAGATAGTTGGGGCCCTGAGTAAAGCAAGTACACAGGCAAGCTGTCCAACTTCTTTTAAAGCCATTGGAATTTGGGCCTTATTTTTTATTTCAGCATAGCTTAGCCTAAGCTGACTAACATAACAATCTGTACAATACAAGAGTCATGGGAAGATGTCAATTCTACAAAACTTCTTTCAAAAACCTAAAAAGCTTAGTTCTATGCTGTTATGGCAATAAGGTCTGTCTCCATTTCCCAGAACTTAGGGAAGAAGGAGTACCTTCCATGCTGAATGAGCCCTAGAAGAGTCTTCCTTATAATTCAAAAGCCTCTTTCTCTGAACCTATTTCCTGACCACCCACTATCCTCTACCCACCCAATCACTGTCCTCACCATCCTTGCTCCCTAGACTGAGCTCATTCTGGTTGCTTTAACCTTTGCTACTTAACTTCTCCACAAGCACAAATAACCCTACACTAGTCATTCTGTTTCGGGTGAGCCTTGATGAAGGTGTCTCCCTACCATTCTGCCAGAGCCAAAACTTTTGGTTTTTTTTGTTTTGTTTTGTTTTAAGGGATCAAAGAATAAATCATTCTGTTAAAAGGGCTTTTCTTTATGCACTTCAAAAGCGAGTATGATTTATGATAGATCAGAGCACATGCAAAATAAAGCTGTTTTTGCTCATTAAATGGCAGCTCAGGAAGACCTCTTTTGAAGGCAAAAATTTTCTCTTTAAGACAGATGGAGAAATATGTAAAGCCAAAAAAGACAGCAAAGCCTTAGATCTGTTTCTCAAAAAGCCACTGTATTTTCAATTCTCATGTAAAAAATACCTTTTGTTTCAAGACTCTAATGAAAGTTTTCTTTTTATTTTCTAGTTTCTAATGCTACAATAAACGTAAGAATTGTGAAAAGAATGAATTTTGTGGAATAGTACATTGATACCTTCTACTCTTACCTTCAATCATGACTTCTCCTTTTTTCTTTCATTTAGGCAGAGAGAGAGTGCACACGCATGCACAAGGTGGGGGGCAGGGCATGCAGAGGGAGAGAGAGAGAGAGAGAGTAAGAGAGAGAATCTTAACCAGTTCCACACCCAGCATGGAGCCTGAAAGGGGGCTTGATCTCACAACTCTGAGATCATGACCTGAGCAGCAATCAAGAGTCAGACACTTAATCTACTGAGCCACCCAGGTGCCTCGTGAGTTCTTTTAACTTCTTTTTATCCAAATGAACTTTGAAAAGCTTTATACTTTTCTGCAATATTTCTTAATAATGGATTAAATTGAAGGCTGGCAATTGTCTATAAAAAGTGTAATGCATTCATTCATTCAGTAAAATGGTTATTAAGTCGCTAGCATGAAGCCCAATACATAGGGATGAAATGTGTACTCTAGGAGGGAGCCCTACAAGGGCAACCAGACAAGTAACAGCCGGTTGTAGTGAGAGACACTTACCCTGAGGCTGGCGAGGAGGTGAAGCCAAAGTCTGGTTCTGAAGAATCACCTCAGAGATAGCCAAAAGGTTTTGGGAAGTAGGAAATGTTTTTCAAAGAGAGAGTATTCTGTGGGAGAGAATAAGGGAAGAAAGAATATGGACTATTCAGGGAACCACAAGTAATTTTTGGCAGAGTTAACTAAAGCAGAAGCTGTTAGTTAAGGGTGGATAGGGTCTGGCTAATGAAGGCCCTGCATGCCCCCTCTTTTATCCCACTGGTGATGAGACATTGAAGAATTAGATGCAAGAAAAAACTATCATCAATTTCACTTCAGAAGACTCTGACAGTGGAAAAGGAAACTGAAGAGCCATTAAGAGGTTGCACAGTGATTGATGCATATGAGAAATGATGGGGTCTTAGCTAAGGCAGTGACAGCAGAAGAATAAGGACAGAGATAGATGCAGGCATCAGGAAAATAACCCCTATTTCTGTGAGAAATTCTAGTGTGATGTATCATCTCAACTTTAGGCACCTTTCCCAGCACTTTTCTTCCCCTAAATGTCAGAACTGCCACATCAAAGTGTCCATTCTAAACAGATATGTCAATCTTCGTCTTCCCTGGCTTTCGCTTCTAGAGCTTGAGGAGGAGGGAAAGGGCAAAGACGTAAGGCTACAATGAGATGCTATCCCATTATTTTAAAGGCCTGAATCCATATTAACCCTCTCTGTGGCCTTAATAATCCTGATAGTGCCATTCTCAATGTAGTTCACAACCCACCCTTCAAATTTCCTGTCCAAGTACCCTCAAGTTTAAGACATAAAAAAGTGAATTCTCATTGGCATTTACTTTTTGAAGAATTAAAAATTTTCCACAGAACTGGACAGAATCTCAGATAATTGAATCTGGTGTTTCCCAAGGAGTGACATATCATATAGAATTTTTAGTGACTCATGTTCAGTAATTGGAATGTGTATTAGAAAATTTGTAACTAGCATATCACATCCATTATTTAAGGAACATTACTGTTCAGAAAAAGGTTGTTTAAAAGGTCAGTCATTTTAAAGGCACTATTTAGATATAAGAGAAATAGTGAAAATGGATAAGTAACTCAAAATTGACAAAGACTGATCCAACCAAACTCATCTTTCATGATGGGATTAAAGTCAGGGCACTAAGTGAGATGCCCACTGGCAAGGACTGATTACTTATCCACACCAAATCCCCTTCTTGTCCCAGAGCTTACAGCTCAATTACATTCCCCAAGCCCTCACAGTAAGAATAGGGGTGTTTTCTCCATGTTTCTTCTCTTCCTTCACCTGTTAAAAACAAGAATCCAGTGGGGGACGCCTAGGGAAGGACGGTCATGTGAAAACAAAAGCCCTCTTTTTCCTAATACATACTGGAGAGTGACACAAGATGAACCTTAAATGTGATGAGCCACACATATTTGGGGGTGGTTAAAGCAATCAACTTACCCAGTATCACCAATGTCACTCAATTAATAGCCAAGTTGGAATTAGAGCCCTGGTCTCCTCAGGGTCTTTGTTAAGGATAAATCCCTGGGTGAAAAGAGAAAGGCAGTACTGGCCTTCTACCTCATGTATCTGCCTCTAAGTTGCAATCCCCATAAAAGAATGAGCTGCTGATAGTCACCAGAATATTAGAAAGGACATTTTAGATGACACACCTTTGAAATGAGTTCCCTGAGGATTGACACATTCAACTCCACAAATTGATAATCTGGATGTAGTTCTTGCTCATTGTTGATTAAACTGAGGCGAGAAAACCCTTCCCAGTAGATTGAGCTTAGTCAGATGAGCCCAAGCCAGCCCCATTCCCTCCCTCCAGCACCTGATCCTGACATTATCCTGACTGCCTATCTCCAGTTCAGTGTGGGCCTGGGGCAGCAGAGCAGGCACCCTGATAGCACTTTCCTTTTATTCTTGAGTTTGTAACTCCAGCATTAGCTGCCTGGAGAAACAAGGATCCAGAAGATAGCACAGCTCCTGCAGCTGGTAGTTCCAGAATCCAGGATTCCACTGTGGGATTTGAATGTGATGACAAACATGTCCTGACCCACTGCCTCCATGAGCTGAGTCCGGGCTTGGTAAAGAATGAGCTCAGCTGTCTTCTCAGTTTCGTGTACTATATACACTGTTAGTGCAGTTAAGAGGAATTCCACCTGGGACAGGGGCATGGGCAGATATATAACCACTGCATCCCAACAGCAGATTCCCTGCTGGGATTGTGGCTCTGGTACCCTCTTTTTCCCTTTGCCTACCAACCGGGGGGGAGAAGTTGTTTTGTTCATTGAATGTGATAGTGCATGTACTGGGCATAAAGATGGGAGACCAGCATGGTTGTTACATGGAGGATGCTTCTACAGGTAACTCTTTTTTTTTTTTTAATAAATTATTTTTTTCCCAAATATTTTTATTTTATCTTTTCAGTGTTACAAGATTAATTGTTCATGCACCACACCCCGTGCTCCATGCAATACGTGCCCGCCTCAATACCCACCACCAGGCTCGCCCAACCCCCCGCCCCCTCCCCTCCAAAACCTTCAGTTTGTTGCTCAGAGTCCAGTCTCTCATGGTTCATCGCCCCCTCCAATTTCCCCCCATTCATCCTTCCTTTCCTTCTCACAATGCCCTCCATGATTTTCCTTATGCTCCACATGTAACTGAGACCATAAGATAATTGACTCTCTCTGCTTGACTTATTTCACTCTTAATGATGCAGGGAAGGAGCAGCCAATGTGATGACCAACCATGGTGAGGAGAAAGTGGGAGGACATTTAGGATAAAGAATTAGTATGATTATGACTCAGTTGAGAGTATTTATTAGATACTAAAACTACATAGTGACCAGCCAACATTCCACTGTGTTCACTGTAGGATGTGTATAGTCATGCCAGTTACCTAGTTGATCAAGTTTAAAGATAGCAAATAACTTGATGCAAATAATAATATCTTGACTGATGTAAGCCAGAAATCTAGTCAGAGTGAAGGGAAGGTGACAACTAAGGAGAAGCAAACATGTAGCCTGGGTAAACACCTACCCTACAAGGTGAATGGGACCATGGGCTCAGTCAGTCAACAGCCTGCCCCGGTAAATCCTTCTCCTCATGACAGACTCCATCCACAGATCCTGGTTTGACTTGTTTTAACTTGTGTGTGTCATGTACAATCTCCTTCCCATTGCCCCTTTCTCTCGTCCTTTTCTACTTGTACCTCTTCCACTGTAGGCTTATAAATTAAGAGTGGCCATTCAGTTGTTTAAGAATACTATCAAGTCCAACAATTACTAATAAAAATTATGATTTCTAAAGGAACATCCTCCCTGAAGTAAAAAACTGTAACAGGACACTTTGGGTTTTCCATGCTGGGCCTTCCCCAGTAGGCAGGAGGCTAACTGGGGTCATAACCATGAGCCCCACAGAGTAGATGAAACAGAAAGCCTGATAGGAGCCTCGGTAAGGGCACTCTTGGCCAAACAGTGTAGGCTTCAATTTCAAGGTTTTAGTGGTCAATCAGGTCTAGATGTTTTAACTCTCTGGTGGTGAAAGCTTACTGGGACGATGGAAACAACTTGGGCTCCTGATAATGGGTGGGCAAATACTCCTCCCATAGTCCTTTCTCATGGCCCACTTCATCAAGGGCCCTTTAATTTGTGGTCAGGTAGGAGTTCCTTGGGAAGGCCTGAATCTGCCCAAAGCCATAGGCCAAAGAGACCACAGAGGCAGACAAGGGGGGCACTCCCACATCCACTGCCCCATCCCAACCAACCTCCTACACTGGCTGGCAAGTAGTGTGTGGGGAGGGAGAAAGATGTGAGAAAATCAACAGAACAGATAAATCACGGTATATTCATTTAATATTCCACAATATAAATAACTGGGATTCTACTAACTCAACACAGATAATCTCAAAATGCAGTGCTGCTTAAAATACATAACACCAACAGATATGCAAGATAGTCAACAACCATTAAATTTTAAAGGTAAGCATTAATGTTTATGGATACATTCTTATGAAGTATAGAAACCATGTGTGATTCAGCACCAGATTCAGGGAAGAAAAAGAACAGATGAAAGGAGGGACACACTGAATGAAGGCTGCTCTTCTGTCTCAAGCTGGCTGGGAGCCCCATAGGCAACTGTTATATTCTAATTCTAAATAAAGTATTTCAGGGACACAAAGCAAGACAAGTCAAATTTGAGGACCAGTTCTTTGCAATTGGTGGGTGTGTGTGTTGGGGGTTGGGAATAAGTACGTGCAAATGGCTGGCAGCAAAGAACATTAAGGATTCTGGGTTCAGACCTCTATGCCCTGTAGCGTGGTTTTGTGACCTAAAATCAAGGTTACATTTTGGAACCCGGTTAGCAGCAAAATCTTCCTTTGCAAAATAATTCATAATGAAGGACTATTTCTCAGGTCCCTTCTAGCTGAAGCAAAACATTCAAAAACAAGATTATTGCTGGTAAAAGAAAATGTTATTTTGTCAGGATCCAACCTACAGTTTGAGACAGGCATGTTTCTCAGGGTGGCGGTTGGCCCATGTCAACTGGTGGCGAATGAGAGGGAGCTTCCCTGGCCGGTCTCTCAAATCTTTGGGCCTCAACTCAAAGGCCCAAAAGGGACAAACACAGCACTTCTACTCAAAAGTCTTAGCCAGAATTGTCCTCTCCCACTGCCTCCAGAGGAGGGGGCAATTTTGTGGCAAACGGCACAGCATGTCTCTTATGCTGCCAAGTGCAAAAGAATACCTACAGAGCTAATACCTATAGAGCTAAGCGTATACGTGCGATGAACAGAAATACACCCAGTCCTAAGGAAGAACGGTAGATTACAAATTGCCGATTATACAAACACAGAGAATTCACTAGTAAATTCATAGGTCTTGTATCCCCTTTGTGAAACTTAATGCCAAATAAATCACAGAATACTTAAGGAAATGCTGATCTCTTCAGTGGAACCAGAAATGGAGGCACCTTGAGAATGTTTATCTGCAGAGGGAAAGAAAAGGCAATGCTAAAACCTTTTAAGTGTTTGTGGGTACTTAAAAAAAAAGTCTTCACAAAATATGTAAAATATGGCTGTATTTTTATATTAATAATTTCATTAGAGCTTGAAACAAACATAAAATTTGGAGTTAACTTCACCTACTACCATTTTACCAAAACCTCTCTGGGTCTAATCTTTTCTATGTAAGGGGACCTAGAAAACACGCTTCCTATTGTTCCTGCCTCCAGAAGCCATCTGGGCTGAGCCCAGGGCAGACCTGGAGACAGGACACACAGCACAGAAAGCTTATGTACCTCCAGGGCCTACTGGTTTGAAATTTACAAAATTTACATTCAATTCCCAATAGGTACCACGCTGCATTAGGTCATGTGTACTCTGAATTTTCCTCCCAGTCTTTAAAAGGAAGTTAAAACACGGGTTTGGTTGCTTGGTGGTTTTTCAGTTCTCATCTTGCATACTTTATAAGTGCTGTTGCAAGGGGCCATATATGAATGGGTAGTGAGCTGTAGGATCATGAATGAGTTGAGCTAGAGAAGAGCTTAGCATGGATATCTCCCAAGGGTCAAATACGAGGGGTTAGCTTCATTACTCTGAAGTCCCATCCTGTGTTGAAATTTGCTTTTTCTACCTCTTGGAGCATCTTCTAAGGCTGAAATATATGCTTGATGGGTGACTAAACGAAAATAGAACACTGATATAATGGTATCTATAAAATGAGTGTTGCATCCCTGGATTAGAATTAAATGTAAGTCACCCCTCAGAGGTACCTGACCGCATTTAGTCTCAGTTCACTGTCTTTACTCTGAGGGTCCTCGAGGAAAGCTAGAATAGAGAGGGCCTGTTTATACCCTGCAGCAATGAGTCTAAGCTTGGAGTTCCTTCCTTTGCCAATTTATGGAGAGCTGTGTGAAGAGTAAAGCGATAGGAAGGAAAAAGTCTCAGGCGGGCCACTCACCAAACATGAAAAATCTCGGAATTCCTCAAAACACTTAATCCTAATAGCATGCCAGACTTATGAAACCAATTTAGGAGAATTCTTGAAATAGAGATGACATTTATCATGCTCCCCACTAAAATTCCAGGCGAGCATATGGGCCATCCTAATTAGTAAATAAGTCTAACACATGGTCACAAGGCAAGTTGTTTGTTTATTCTTTAAAAAATGTTAGATGATATTACAAGCTACTAACGTCTAAGAGGACCTAACTACATTTACACTTTAAAAAATATGGCATCTATCTTGTAGCGACACTAGTTGACCCAACCTGCAGAAACCTATAAAAGTTAAGACGAATTCGGTTGATCTGGAGGTGAAGTTCTGAAAGTGCTTCTGAAGGAAACTTATTGCAGAGGAAGAACAGCAGGTGGTTCCATCAGAGACACGTGCATGTACCTGAAATGAGACCCAAAGGACTTCAGTTTTGTAAAATCTCAGGCCACAGAACTTTCCAGGAGTTTCAACAGAAAGGGAGAAAACTTTCGGATTGTATGTATTCCAAGCTGACAAATTATAAATCTAGGCCTCTCTACACTGATTTTCCTGATTTAACATGCAAGCCTAGCACGAGAGATTTCTGATTTGTCCTATTTTAGGTTCTGACATGACTATAACCTATTAAAGCTTTAAATTAGTAAGCCTAGAGAAGAAAATTTCAGAAACTTACTTTGAAGCCTTATACTTCTCCCTAATTGCTTGCTGAGGTCGATGAGGTATATCAAGGCACGCTTTATGTAGCTCACTCAGGCAAGGCACAATTTCATTTAATGAATAGCCTGTAAATGCAGCAAGGGTTTCTGGCTAATCAAGACAAAAGAAAAAAAACTGTATCATATAACTTTATATCAGAAAGCTGAAGTAAAGGAAATTAATTACTTAGGAAGTATCCACAGTCATCTCAAAAGAAACTATAATCCTCTGTCAGTGACTTTAGAATAAAGTATTAGGAAGAACAGCCAGAGCTCTCCATTTGCTCATATTGTGTATTTATAATGCTTAGTTTGGGGGCAGGTTACTTATACCGATTCCCTCATGAGCAGGATTTCTATAAGTCCCTAACAAGCCTCTATTTACACCTTATATATGAAATATTCTTAGTGAATGCAGAGTAATAAATAAGTATTCTAGAAAATAAAAGTAGATACCCCACTTCTTTTTACCACAAAAGTGAGCCTTCAGAACCAGATCGAGGGGCCCATTCCTAGTCTTGCCTCTTCTTGGATCAAGAGGCAGCACTAATTGCCCTGTTCCCCAAAAACCTGATGCAACCTTCTGACCATCCTATTGGATCCAGGTTGTTTAACACACAGAGGATAAAAGTCAACAACGTTTGCTTGCAGTGCTCAATGCTTGCACCGCAAGGGCATCCTCACGTGAGGTGGGCATTGAGGTTTCCAGGCCTGCTTCTTCTGAATAAGCACGCCAACACCATCTCTGCAACTTCCTACAATCTCTACCCAAAGCCACTGAGTGAAAGCCATAAACACTGACCTGCAAGACTCCGTGGCATGTTGTCATCTGCTAGCAAGACAACCAGTTCCTTACCAAACTAACTTCCCCTCTTAAGAGGTCAGTCCATCCGTCCATTCTGAGCGCTGAGAGTTACTGAACAGGTTCTTAGATAGGCCTTAAATTTCATCTAGAAAGAAGTAGTTAGAATCTTACCCAGAAGTGCCTGTTCACAGTATAGTTTGCCAGGCAAAAAGCTGCTGCAGCTATCAGTGAAGGAAGGTATTTCAAGAATGGGTCAGCTTCAAGTAGACTCAGTTCTGCTACATACTAAACACAAGAGAGAAAATCCCAGGGCAATTAGAAATTTGACTAAGGTTACTGGTCAACCTAAAACTGTCAAGGGAAAAAAGTGTCTTATCTTTGTTCATCTTGTAGGTAGTGATGAGCAGACAGAAACCGATCCTCAAAATTATTCACTGGGTTAATAATTGCTATGCCTGTCCATAACCAGAATAACATTTATGCTGTAGTAAATGTCAAAATACAAGGATTTGCTCCACCTGCACAGTATATATGAGAAGTTACTTTTCTTGTCTTATACTAGTAGTACAGGTGTATGCTGGTCACATAAAGTCGCATTGTTCTGGTCACTGGAATGGGACTAGTCCTTGGCCAATGGCAAAACTATGATCACATTGAAGCTATTAATTTGTCAGGCAAATGCATGTAGTTCAGAGGCTAGAACAGTACCTGTGAGATTAGAAGAAACATACTGGGTAATTTCTACATACATTCTTATTATTCTTTGAGTAGCGTTTACATACCAGATATACGAGATCACTGTGGCTGGACACCCAGGTTTTCCAAACCGATCCTTCAATGCCTTCAACTAAAGGTCCCCGATGACCAAACAAGGCTTTAGTACTTAATATGTTAGGAGAAGATTGGCGCCAAATCAAACTGCATTCACTTTGTTCCCATTCTATAAACTAAGAAGAGGGGTTGCCTGCACGCGGTCTGGATTTGACAAGGGAACAATTTCCAAACTTAAATTTCTTTTAAGAGTTGGGTGATCAGACAACCTGTGCCTACCAAACATGATCAATAGTATTGTCTCATAACCCGAAATCATGATCCTGAAATTCACTCTCTTCCATTGCTAAAGAGTTCTTCAGGACCCAAGACAAAGCACTGAAAAGGAAGGAAGACCTGAAGGATGATTGGGAAAAGCTAGTTTTTATCTCCTTGCCTCTCAAGTTCCCAGAAGTCACGTGGCATACCTTGGCCAGATTCTCAGTTCTGATGCACACTCCTTGTCTCCTTAAGTACTGAAGGAGAAACTGGTTGGTGGTTGGCACTGTGAGATCAAAAGCCAGGACCTTCAGGAGCAAGTGTTCCATTCTTAGCAGTTGGCGTTTTGTGTAAGTATCATCAGTTATGTAGACAAACTCATCTACTTCAGGTGGATATATTTCTTCATATTTCCTATGAAGGGTAAAGAGTTTTTGAAAGTCAAGCTTGGAATCTATAGCATTCCTTCCTATGTTATCACAACCAGCCTTCTGCATGCCCCTTGCAGACCTGTTTATTTCATATCCACTTAAATATCGCTAAATGGCGTTGGCCTTGAAAATATTAGGGGTTTCATACCTAATGATGCCAGAACAAGAACATGAGTATTACAAGGATATGTTGTACTTAACTGCTACCAGGAGTAACAGAAACAATTTCCAACTGAGAATTTTAGGTTTTGGCCTCTGATATGCTGAAAGATTCTCAGGGACAGACATACAGATAAGTTCTTAATTCTATCGACCCCACTCATCTTGTGGAAAAGAATGTTATATTGAACACAATCATAGAACGACTCCTTAGATCTTAGATCTTTAAAAAGATCATGTTCGGGGTGCCTGGGTGGCTCAGTTGTTGAGCGACTGCCTTCGGCTCGGGTCATGATCCTGGGGTCCCTGGATCGAGTCCCGCATCGGGCTCCCTCCTTAGTGGGGAGTCTGTTTCTCCATCTGACCTCTCCCTCTCATGCTTCCTCTCTCTCTCAAATAAATAAATAAATAAAATCTTTAAAAAAAAAAATCATGTTCAAAAGAAATAAATAATAAAAATAAAAAGATCATGTTCAGAAATCTCTACTGAATTAGCAAATGATGTTATGGATCCAAGAGTAAGATAACAATATAATTTCATTGCTACCAACTCTTTACTCTTGCTTTTGCTTCTGTTTTCTGTAGTTGGCAAGTTTGTAGGCATTAATGTCCAAGACTAGAAGAATTGAAGAAACTGCCATCCACCAACAGGTCACTGAATTTAAGGCAGTTTAGGCCTAAGCCAGCTCTTTTTTGTACACAATGATAGTTTGTTCACTGTAACCAAATAAACTGTGTTTTTACAGGTCATTTGCTCGATCATGAAGCTGGCTTTTGTATAACTAAAATCTTTTATATAACCAAATATTTTTGTATTACAATGCAGTCAAAAGACCACACTGCAAAATAGTTAAATTGGATCTTGAATTTGAGCTGATGGCTGTTTCAGTCATAATACTGAACTTGTTGCTCTAAATCTTAAACATCTGAATTGAACAGTGAACATGTGTTACGATTCAGTTTCTCAATAAATGCTGCAAAAATGATGATATTTTACCAAGGGAGGCGTGAATAAGCTTTAATTATTGAGCACTGCATTTCTTCAATAAATGGGAAAGAAAATCAAGTGTTTTGACAGGTCGCAGTTTGACATTATTTAAGCTGGAAGAACACTTACGAAGCCAGAAGAATAGCTGCAGTTCCTACAAGCTGCAATTTCCCTCTCAGAACAGACATGCATGAGAGAAACCTGTCCAGGAAGTTGACAGCCAGGTAGAGAGTCTCTGCTCGAAGCTTATACTCTTCGCCAACCTCAACAAGCCAGTCCACCAAAATCGTTCGCATGCTTTCTGTGATGTCTGGTTGCTTCCTCATGTAGTGTGCTTTGGGCCTGTGTCTTATCTGTTCAGGGAAAGAGTTCTGATACTTAAATAGTTGCTATTTCAGAAAGAGCACTCCACAGTCCAGTTGCTATTTAAAAAAGAATCTTGTGAGCAAAGGTTAGGAAGAAACTGATCAAGAGCCAAATACATCTTTACTATCTGGAAGAAAGTATGAAATTCTGGTTCTGCAATATAATTGGGTAACAAATAACAAATAAAGCGGGGGGGGGGGGTTGGGGAATAGCAATATGGGTTATTCCTAAGAGTGAAATACTTAATGTATAAACCCTTGAGTCATGGAGAAATAGTCCAAGTAATTGCTACTTGCCTCACAACTATTATCATTTTTTTAAGATTTATTTATTTGATAAATAAAGAGAGAGAATCCCCAGAAGATTCCCCACTGAGCAAGGAATCTGATGCGGGGCTCAATCCCAGGACCCTGAGATTCTGACCTAAGCTGAAATCAAGAGTTGGATACCCAACCAACTGAGCCACCCAGGTGCCCCATAACTATTATTTTTCATAGATATTCCTATGTTTAGATGTCATAAGAATGCTATTCACTAGTGGTTTGGGCCAAGAGTTTATAACTGTCTTATTATTAAGTGTTTTGAGTGCTGGAAATTGAAATCGAATTTGGGAAAACTCACTTCAGCTTCTCTAAGATACTGATGAATTTCTTCAGCATATTCAGTCACGTTTATCACATCTGTACCAAAATCTGATGCATCTTCAGACTGGGAATGGAGAGATGAATCTACCACCATTGGGGAAACTGCAGGGGTTCAACATTGATCAGGTAAGATATTCAACTTAAAAATTCATTCCATCCACTAGCCCTCCACAGGCAGTTGTGAAAATAAGTCATTACTTCATGGTTTTCTCCTTCTAGTTACATGCTACTGAATGCTACAGGTGATTATGGGTATAGGGTACTGGTGGCCCTAGGTGAGTCAGATTACCTGTGTTAAAATCCAGCAGGAAGTGAAGGTCTGACTTGAGTGCGCTGGTGTCTACCTCATACATATTCTCAAATGCCATCCCGTCTTTCCCTGTGCAGCTGTCTCTTTCCCCTTGTGCAGGTTCATCCATGTAGATATCAAATCCTTGCTTGGCTGGCACCTGGACCGTGCAGTCAGAGAGCACGTTCTTTCCAGCTGGAGGGAAGACATTTTCTGGTCCAGAGAAACACCTGATTGTGGTGATCCCCTAGAATAGGGTTAAGTTTTTTGTTAGAGGCCACCCCAAAGACCATATAGGTGATGTAAGCCTGTATGAATCCAACCAGCAGCTGGGAAAAGGCGAACAGGCTTAAATGGAAACATCTAGGTCTGCAATTTAATTTCAGAAAATGAAGCTTCTAAGGAATGACTTCTTCCTTATCTTTGTCTACATCTGACATTTGGGAAAAGAGCTACCTCTAATTTGTCATCTTCTTCACATATTTATCAAAGGAAACTCAAGATTATAGAAAAAAGAGAAACCATAGCTTTCCTCCAAAATGAAACAGGTAAGGCAGGGGAGGGGGGAGATTGTTAATTGGCTTTCATACTTCTAGCCTTATAGGATTTTATAAGTACCCAGCAAAGCTCTTGATACATAGTCACTGAGTTCCTGTAGTCTTCTTCCTTAAATAGCTTTTAGTCCGTAAGCACCTTTATATAGTTCCCATTTTATACCCAGATATTTAGAAATATGATCATTTTAGAAACTCATACTACTAACTGCTCTTACAATGCCTTAGAATCTCTTATATGACAAAATGTAATTACCCTTGGGGAAATTTACCTCTCAATCACCTCTCCCTTCTATTTATTCCTATACCATTAGCAGTGGGAACGACTATGTACACCACCTCTAATGTGTGAATAAGCACATTAAGGTGACTCATGGCAGAGAGCCTGAAGGTCAGCTGAACCAGGGCAGGTGGGCAAGTTTTATGAATCTGAGTTATATTTATGCAAATGTTAGGTCTAGCTACTGTATTCGTTTTTTACTGTTAATAATTACTCTTGTTTACTTTTGAAGCTACTTTCAAGTTAGTATGTTTTCCCTTCTATCTAGCCAGTTAAATATTTGGCTTGTGTCTTGTAAGAAAAAAAAAATTTAAGATTTTATTTCTTTATTTGAGAGAGAGCAAGAGCATAAGTGGAGAAGAGGGGGAGAATCAGGCTCCCTGCTGAGAGGGAGCCCAACTTGGAGCTCAATCCCAGGACCCTGGGATCATGACCTGGGCTAAAGGCAAATGCTTAACTGATTGAGCCATCCAGGCACCCCAAGAAAAAATTCTTTATGGTAATAGAAAAATAATAATAATAACAGAGAATATATAAAGGACCAAAATCATAAGTTAGTAAAACGATGATTGCAAGTCACTACCAAGTATGACTTTTGCTCCAACGACATATGTATAGGCATACATTCATTACTGAGCATCTATTATGTACCAAACACTGTTCCAGGTGCTCAGAATTTAGACGTGAACTAAACATTCAAGAAGGGCTGCCTTCATGGAGTTCACATTCTAGACTGGGGTGCGGGGGAAGACAAATAAGATATGTTACGTCAGATAGTGTGTTCAGTGCTTTAGAGGAGAATAACACAGGGAAAAGAGAATCCTTGACATTTTAAACACCATGGCCAGGGAGGGCCCTAATGAAGAGGATAGATGTGAGCAAAGATACAAAATGAGGTAAGGGTGTAAGTCACACAGATAGGGGGTAAGAGCATTCTGAGCAGAGGAAATGGCATGGGTAAATGCTCTGACATTCAAGTGTGTCTTAGAGACTGAGCAAGGAGCAGAGAGGACAGAATGAGAAAGAGAGGGGTATAGGTCACAAAGTCAGAAAGAAAAGAGAAGCCAGATCAGGAAGGCCTTACCATAGACTATTTAAGACTTTCTACTACTCAGAGGTGGGAAGCCACTGGAGCAGCCATGGAGGAGGAGCGGTATGATCTGATTTATGTCTTAATATGATCACCGTGGCTGTGTATATGTATAGAGAGCAAGTAAGGTGACCAGTTAAGAAACATGCAAATTCTCAATGAGACACAATAGGGATCTGAACCAGTGTAGTAGTAATAATAGTCTGAGAAGTAAAGAGATTCTAGACATTTTAAAAAGTGGAGCCAATTTTCTCAGCAAATAAGATGTGGCGTGGGAGGGCTCCTGGGTGGCTCAGTTGGTTGAGCAACTGCCTTCGGCTCAGGTCCCGGAGTCCCGAGATCGAGTCCCACATCGGGCTCCCAGCTCCATGGGGAGTCCGCTTCTCACTCTGACCTTCTCCCTTCTCATGCTCTCTCTCACTCTCTCTCTTTCCTCATAAATAAATAAATAAATAAATAAATAAATAAATAAATAAAATCTTTAAAAAAAAAGATGGTGGCGTGGGAGAAAAAGAATCAAAGACGACAAAGGTTTCTGGTCTGAATAATAGGATGAACATTCCATTTACTGAGATGAGGAAGACTTTGGAAACAGCTTTTTGGGTCTAGGGTTAGTGTTCGGTTTTGCACAAATTTGAGATGCCTATTGTATGATCCAAGAGGAGATGTTAAGTAGGATATTGAATATGGGCACCTGTAATATAGCTAAGAGGTCCAGACCAGAGATTGAAGTATGAGTCCTCAACAGATAGATGGCATTTAATGCTAAGAGGCTTGAGAGGTTGCCAAGGGAGTGAGTGCAGATTCAGACCAAATACCAAGCCCTAAAGCACTCTTTTAGATATTGAGGAGGAATGGCCAATGAGGCAGGTGGAAAGCCAGGAGAGAGTAGTGTTTTCTAGGCTGAGTGAAGAAACTGTTTCAAGGAATAAGGAATAATCAACTGTGTCAAATGCTGCTGAATTAGTCAAGTGAGGAAAGAACAAGAGAAGAATTAGAGACAGAGAGTATTCATTCAACAAATACTTGCATGCTACCCTGGTCAGACACTGTTCTAAGCACTGAGAATACAGCAGTGAACTTGACATCCCAATCTTCATCCTGATGAAGCTTATAGTTGACCAGGATAGATACTCTTTCAAATTATTGCTATAAAATGGACAGTCACTGCAAAGAGCTTTGTAGTTAAAAGGTTTTTAAGATGGAAAAAAAATACAATATATTTGCATGCAGTAGACATTTGCATTAGTAGACAAGACTGAGGAGAGAAAGGAGAGTTGCCGGAAATGACATCCTTGAAGAGGCAAGAAAGCATAAGGTATACTGCACATGTCAGGGGGGATCACCTTGCAGAAGAGCAGGAACACATAAGTCCTGTAGCAGGATGGGGGTGGCAGAGTATATGACACATGGGAACATGTGGAAATTCTCTTCCGGTTGCTCCTATATTTTTAGGAAAATAGGCTAACAAGATCATGAGCTGAGAATAAGAATGGAGGTAGAGGTTTGGGAGGATTCAAAATAAATCTAGAAAACAGATTTCTGAGTAGATTGTAGAGGAATAGAGCAAGGAAATGTAGATGTAGTATGAGGCAACATAAGAGGTTAACTAATCGTGGGACGCCTGGGTGGCTCAGTTGGTTAAGCAGCTGCCTTTGGCTCAGGTCATGATCCCAGCGTCTTGGGATCGAGTCCCACATCGGGCTCCTTGCTCCTCAAGGAGCCTGCTCCTCTCTCTGCCTCTGTCTGCCTCTCTGCCTGCTTGTGTTCTCTCTCTGTTAAATAAATAAATAAAAAATCTTTAAAAAAAAAAAAAACAAAAAAAGAGGTTAACTAATTCTTATGAAGAGAGCCTGGGCAGCATAGGCAGAACTGACGATTCATAAGAACCAGGTTTCAGTCTTTCAGCTTAAAAAAGTAAATATTGCTAAGCACATTGTTTGTTAAAACTACTTTAATTTTTTTCCCAAAGCTTTGAACAGATCACTTTGGGTATTTCTCCCCCACTAATCAGATGCCACCAAGAGGCATGGATGGTCAGTGGATGAAGGGCTTCTAATCCAGCCTCTACCATACATTTTTTTTTTTTTAACATTTCCTAAACCTCTGAAATTTTCTCACCTGTTAAATTGGAAGAATTCCCGGCCTAACTACTTTACTACACTATTGCCAGCATCATTCCACTACAGATGTGAAATATAAGCTTAAGGCATAGTTATGAGAGGCTTGTCTAATAACAGACTCAGGGAAACTTTTTTCTATCCCAAAATACATTCTTAAGGATTCCTTAAGAATGCAAACCCCTTGTTTGCATTTTTAAGTGTCTGAATTTGTTTCCAATTTGCTAAGGGAGGTACCTATGATATGTTAAGCATAAGCAACTAATATCTAATGGCCAATAATTTGCCTAGCTGCCATTTGAAAATCTTGGGGAGATGTCTACTTTCAAAGCATACTTTTGGAAGTAATTTAGCCTAGCCTTTTCCAATCTGGATTCTAACATCATGTCCAGTGAACATAGCAAAGATTATTCAGGATTGCCTCAGGCAACAGTCTAGATCAGTCTGAACACCACTGTGATCTGGAAGAACCCCAGTTCCATAGTTTATTTTGGTATATTAATACTTCCTCTTAGCCCAGCACTTAAATAGCTTTACACATACTTAATTCAAACAGTTCCTAGACCTATTTCCTTGCTATTGGGAAAAATAATAAGGAAAATTATTCACTATTTCTAGTGGGAAAAGGGACCAAAATGATCTTTAACAAAACCAGTGTCCCTATAGTCCAGATTCCAAGGCTGGAATATTCAAGGTAAAACTCCAAGAGAAACCCATCTCCCACCATGGCATGATAGCCCTCAACAACCAGCTTCCATAGCAGTTCTCAGTCATTACCTGGCCACAGGTCCTCCTGTACTGTCCATTCTCAGTTAGCACCCCTAACACTGTTCTTTGCGGGGGATCCTGGCCCAGCTGGGCTCTGGTTATCATCTGACAAGCATCAGGACCTCGAGGCACTGGAGCTAAGGCTACTCCGCTCTTGGAGCTGCTGCGACGCATACCCTCAGTCTCCACACAATGCAGCTAATCAGGGAAGGAGAAACAGACAAGCCAACGGTTAGTCAACCTCTTCCACCAAGGGCTCCAAGCATGCAGTGAATCTCTAGGAGAGAGAGCACGAACACATATGACCTCTGCAATTTTTAGGGCTGCAAAGAAGGGCATGAGCCTCGGTGCAAGCGATCAAAGCCCCTTTGAACCAAAACAGTAATTTGAATCTCTCGGGGCTTTCTTCCAAGACCTGGTTGAGGCTGGAGGGAGAGATTAATCCTGACAAACCTCTAAGCAAGGATACTAAACTCCACGTTAACTGGGAGTCTAAAACTGCAAGCCCGAGTCTTTCCCGACGGCGATGCTTATCTCATCCGTCCTACCCGCACCACTCTCCCCACCTCCCTGCAAACAAAAGATCCAGGATACATCACTGCGGGAAAGTAAGTCCCTTTCCCAAATGACAAGCAAGGTTCTCCTCCGCGGCCCTCCTTCCACCAGACACAAGGCCCCAAAACCTGCTTGGAACCCACAGCGGGCCTCGCTCTTCTCAGCCTTATATCTTTATATAAGTCTCGAACAATTAGCAAGTGCACTCGGGGATTGGGAATGAGGGGCCGCCGGAGGGGGCGGGGCGGGGGCGGGGCGGGAGGGGACCGAGGTGTTAATAGATTCCAGCGGGGGCGCCGGGCTCCTAGCCGCGGTGGCCCCGGCGCTCAGCGCTAATTACTTTCAACCCCCCGCCCCCCCCCCGCGTCTGTTGAATCAGCCAATCAGCGGCGCTCCCGGGCCTCGCGGGGGCCGCTTCCATGCCAACCGCAGCGGGCGTGCGCGCCCTGGGGCCACATCGCCATGACGACCTCCTCACCTGACGCGCTCTAGGCGGACGCGCCGCGATCCCTGGGGCTTCAGGGCGGGGCGGGGCCAACGGGCGGCGGTCCCGGATCCCCCAGGACTGCCCACCCCCCGACGTGCTGGAGCAGGCGGTCGCCCTCGGCACACGCGGCCCTTTAAGTCGGCGTCCCCCGCCTGGGAGGGGAAAAAGGCGGCCCACCCCGCGATAGCCGGGGTTTTGGAGGGGACTCTTTCCGTAAACCCGTTCTCCCAACAGCCGCTAACTCCTCCCGCTAACGTCTTTTCCCCGGCCCGCTCCTGAGAACCTTGGCTCGGGAGAGCGACGCGGGGCCCTCGGGGCTGCGCAGGCCGCGGCGCCCTGACCGCGCCCGCCCGAGGGCGCGGCTCGCTCCCGGTCCCCGGCTCACACACCTACACTTCCTCCCAGAGAGAGGCCGAGAAGCAGCGAGCGGGTTGGCCCAAGGTTTGAGCCAGGGCCTCCTAATCCATGGTGGCGGCTTGCCTTCGGTCATTTTGGATCCTTGTGCACCAGAGGCCGCACCTGGCCGGCCTGGTTCCAGTGCATGTGGCCCGGACGGGCGAGAGAGTTTGGGAGTTTTAGGGTCGCACGTGGTGCTCGCAGTCCCCACAAGAGGTATTCCCGGACGGGTTCCAGTAGGCACGGCGTAAAGCGGGTCTAGGAAGAGCAAGCTAGTGGCCCAGGAAGAGGAAGGAACACAGGCGGCGCACTAGGGCCTGGGACGTTGCGGGAACTCGGAAGTGGGGGTTGGGCAGGTGGCCTGGCCGCGTGGAAAGGGAAATCCCTGGAACCCGAGGCCCAAGGCGAAATACGGAGAAAGCAGAGGGCCCTATATAAGGGGCGGGGTAGGAATAAGGGGAAGGGGCCCTTAACACAGGAAGCGGGGAGAGGGTCCTTGAAACCAGGGAGCTCTGACACCCTACAGAAGCAACTGGCAAAACAGGTAAAATAATCTTTATTGTTATTTTACAAATGTGTGTGTACACACACATTGCATATGTAGTGTTACTGCTTTCGTTTTGTTTTTTAAATTTTTTTGAACACGCATCCCTAAATTTCTAAAGCAGACCCCCGCCCCCAAAGGCCATTTAAATGGCCACTTTTAGAAATAGCTATAGCCTTCTTCCTTATTTTGGATGGAAATGATTGGTACTCTTACAAAAAAAAAATCTTTTGCGTGTACATTAGTAAGCTAGGTATGCATTATTTTAATGGGGAAATCGAAGTATTTTACGGAAAGTTTGGATGAAAGCGTTTGATCCAGTCAGCTGTTGAGGAAGTTCGGAGCATCTAGGAAATCAGTGCAGAGTGCAGGAGGAGCACAGAAACTGATCTTGCCTATTATGAAACTAATTTTTATCATGTTTATCACTGACTTTCCTTCATTGGGACCCCCATGAACCCTGGAATTCTGTACCTTTGAAAATGAAGACAATACAGGATCCCTAGTATCATCTTGATTGCGGCCACGGATGAGTCTCATGCAGGCAGGAACCAAATGCTCCGCTTCGCAAGGTTCCTCTACCTGGTAGAGGAAAAGGGCGTTTCTGTCCTTGCCTAGCACAAGGGTTTTTTGAAGTCTTCCCGAGAGCCCTTCCCAACCGGGTGACAATGTTGTGATTTCTGGGAACGCTGAAGGCCTCAAGCAGTGAATGAGTCTTGCCTAGAGTCTTAGCGGCTTTGGCGGGTTCAAGAATTCTCTGAACTCACGGGACCCGACCTTCCGTATGTCACAGATGCCAGTACTTGTTTAGGAAGCTAATGATCTCACTTATTACCCGATTTCCTGGACAAAAAATGACCGATAACCTCACTCTGCCTTTCTTCCAAAACAAAGGAGCCAATACATTGTTTGTTCTTGTAGCCTGTGGTATTGATCCTTTTTTCTGAGACAGAAGCTTGAGCGGGAGGGGGTTGGCGGGGAGAAGGTAGCGGCGCTGGGCTGCTTGCAAGCCAGCAGCGGCAGCCTTGTTGAAGTTGGGTGTGCCTGACCTTAATCTAGTCCAGCAGAGAAGACCAAACTACTAGGTTGTCTAGTGTTTCTCAGCTGTGTTGAGTCTGAAAACTGCCTTTGAAAAAGAAAACTTTTTTAAGAAGGTGAGATCCTCGGATTATTTCATAGTCCTTTTCCCTTATATATATGAAATATTTTTATCATTACATCTTACCATCCTCTTCTTCCACTTTGTTAAACTTGGCAAAGGGAAGTGATAGCGGCTTATGCTTTTATTGTGCTGCCTTAGAATTAAGTATTAATTGTAGTTCTCTGGTCAGATCTTAAATTAGGGAGTAATTCGGAGGAACTGATATTTATATATTTTTTTATGTGTATGCATATAAATCCAAGTATTAGTATAACTTGTATAATATTATGACTTTCTTGACTTAAATCTTAAGTAAGTATTTGAACAAGTAATTGTTATAGGATCTTTTCTCTTGGTGCCTCTGGTTCTTGGTCAAGCAGCTTCGAAGAATGAAGAGGTAGACCACAGAGTAGTGGGCAGCAAAGCAAGGTTTATTGAGCAATAGCTAAGTGATAGCACAAAGCTCCAGAGGAGGGAGGGGGACCTGAGAGGGTTGCCACTGGAGTTTCTAAGTTTAAGGGGCTTTAAGGACTTGTTAGCAGGCTATTTTAATCCGATTAACTCTTTCTTTGCCTTTCATCCAATCAGGTTTTTGTCATCTGCCTATCAAGGGAAAGGATGGAGGGCTCCTTCTATGGTGGTGTAAAATTCTTTTAAGGGTGATTTCTTCTTGGAGGGGAGGGAGCATCCTTGTCCCTGCCTGCCTGCCTTCCAACAATACTTCATCACAGTGATTTATGTTTTATAAAAAACAAACCCAGCTGATAAATAGATGCACAATTTTCATTAAGAATTTGTTATTATTTTTTTTCGTTAAGAATTTAAACAAAAAACAGCCTTATAATTTAGAAAAATAGGAACGGAAAGAATAGAACAGACTTTCTCACAAACTGTCTAGTTTTAGTGTGATACACAGTTTTAATTTGGTTTTACAGCAAAATCGGGATTAGAACTCAAGGTTAAGTCAATTTCAAATGTCAGCATATCTTGAGATGTGAACATTTAATTATAAATACATCTTTAATATCTAAAATATTTGGGGAAACATACATACTGATAAAACACATTCTTAGCTTAAAAATTACGTGATCAGCACTTCTGCCTGATATTCAGTACTCAGCTAGTTTTTTTTTAAAGATTTTATTTATTTATTTGAGAATTTATTTGAGAGAGCATGAGTGGGGAGAAGGTCAGAGGGAGAAGCAGACTCTCAGTGGAGCTGGGAGCCCGATGCGGGACTCCGGGAGCATGACCAGAGCCGAAGGCAGCCGCTCAACCAACTGAGCCACCCAGGCGCCCAGTACTCAGCTAGTTTTGACACTGGGATTAATTTCCATAAGGATGGTAGCTGAATTCTTTACTAGGAATTTTGAAGACCCAATGGTCCTGTTAAAATCAATTCCCCTCCCCTCCAAATTACAATTCAAAGACAATCTTTTCTGTTTGCCAGTAATTACCTGGCATTTCAGAAGCTGTTATTACTTCTATTACATTTGCTCGTGGTAGCTAGTAATTAACCTCCTGTTCAAACATTTCAGTTTTCATTAATTTCTATGAAATCAAGTTGATTTTCAGCATAGGGCTAAAAAAGAGATGAAAAAGTAGTAGAGCTCCCCCCGCTTTTTTTAAAGAACAGACGTCCCCCTTAGGGACATATTTTGTCTTTTCATGGGCATACCACTGCCATTGTATAAATTTAATTTCAGAAAACATCTATATAGTGCGGTGAGGGACAGATGTTGGGGCTGGTGGGCAGTTTGTCACAGAGTTCCAGGGAAGATGACCAAAGGATCAAGTAAGTCCAGTTTGAGAAGCATCCCAAAATGTATAACCTTGGGAAGCATATATACTCCTATGGTGCAAAGTAGATCCCTTCATTCATTCACTCATTTTACAGATATATTTTTTGAGCATCCACTTTATACCAGGCAGTAGCTGGGTATAGAACAACAATTAAAAATGATTCCTGCCCTCAAGGAGCTTTTTGTTTCAGGCAATGAGACAATAAACAGATATGGCACAGCATAATTAGTGTTTATTTCACCATGGGGAGCATAGATATATAAACAGGGAGCATTTGGAGCTTAGAGAAAAGGAATAATACATGCTGTGGAGATTTGGAAGCAGTATCTAGATCTGACAATAAAGATGATTAGTGTAAAAAAAATTGGCAGGGCAGATGGTATAGTCTACATATATCCTAGAAAGGGGGAGCCCAAAGAACAAGAATTTTCAGCTGTGTTTATCCAGTACCTTCCAAGATAGAGCAATAAACTGTGATGTCCAAAAATATCCCTCAAGTATGTCTCTCCTGGCTCTGGGACAGATTCCACAGCAACTATCTCATGAAGTCAACCTCCCAGGAACTTGGGTAAAAGAAAGAAGATTCTGGTGACTTTAGTTACCAAGACATAGTCCCCAATAAAGTGCTCAACTAGAGGTGCACAATTAAAATCAGATACCTGTGAGTTCAGAGTGCAGAGTTAAGTTTTCAGGAAGTATCCTCTCCAAGACTCTGTGCCAAGAGGAAAATAAGTCTCAGTGGGATGATGAAGCTATTGTGCTTTAAATGATTTAAAAAGTTTTTACTTGCCAGATCTTTAGTGAAAAATCAATCTATTGTAGAGGAAGTCAAGAATCTGGATTTTACAGTATTTCATAGGTCTAAAATTCATCTGATAATTCATGTTAATATGAGGTCATTACATTCTTAAAGTTACCTATCATTTACTGGTTATATCCTTTTATGTTATTTTTTCTTAAGATTTTATTTATTTGTCAGAGAGAGGGAAAAAGTGTGAGTACAAGCAGGGGGAGCAGCCCGCAAAAGGAGTAGCAGGGTCCCCCCTGAACAAGGAGCCTGGGGCAGGACTCGATCCCAGGTCCCTGGGATCATGACCTGAGTCAAAGACATAGGCTTAACTGACTGAGCCACCTGGGCATCCCTGGTTATATCCTTTTAATTAATAGTCCTGTTTATACCAGTTTTTCTGTGCAAATCAATTATTGTAGCATCTGTTCTGTGAGAGTGTAGAGTCTATAAAATAGATTTCCTGTGTTTCATAATTATCTCTAACTCAATCTCTAATTTAAAAATGTTATAGAATTTCCATGTCAGCTGCCTCTTTTTTTTTTTTTTAAGATTTTATTTATTTACTTGACAGAGAGAGACACAGCAAGAGAGGGAACACTAGCAAGGGGAGTGGGTAAGGGAGAAGCAGGCTCCCCACCAAGCAGGGAGCCCAATGGGGGGCTCGATCCCAGAACTCCGGAATCATGACCTGAGCTGAAGGCAGATGCTTAATGACTGAGCCACCCAGGCAGCCCTGCCTGTGTCTTTTATTGTCTAGATAAATACTGTATCTGAGTATAGGCTCATGCCCTATTAACTCCATCAGCCATTTATTAATATTGTCTGCCACGTTAATTTTTTTGTTAAATCCTACTGCTAGTAAATCACAGAATATTTGTAAAATTTGTTTTGCGTTACCTCAGTCTGCTCATCTACAATAGTCTCAGCAGTGGAACAGTGGTCATAGCAAATGACATTAGTTCCTATTCTAAACTTTGATTGATTGTTAGAAGAACAAAGTTTTCCATGCTAAAGACAAAAAAAAAAAAAAAAAAGAAAAAATTCAAACCTCATTGCAGAACTGTTAAACCATTTGGATTACTATCAGAACTATCTAGCCTAAAGAATTTATATAGTCCTCACTTGTGAAAATTCTATCTGGATAGAAGAAATCTCAGACACATATAACTTTTCCTATAGCAACAATGAGTCATAAAGTTGTCTGCATGTGTATGTGTTCTTTTTTGGGCATTTGATATATTTTCTGACTAAGACAGCTTGGTGATTTGTTCATATTACCAAAATTGTTTATTATCACTAATGAGCCATTTGTCTAGTCAGTCAGTCAAAACCACTGTATCCCTCTGAAGTGCACTGTGTTTTGTATATGAAGAGCACAACACGTTTTAATTGTGATTGACATAAGGGTTACATAAATGAGTAAGAAAGAGTCTTCAAAGTTCAGGGTTATAGAGGAAGAAATATACATAAGTGATTTGCCACAAGGTAGAGTAAGGCTGTTGTCTAAGAAGTCCGGAGAAAGTTCTGGCTAAAATCCAGGTATGTTTTCAGTTAATTAAGGGAATTAGGAAAGGTTGCTTGAAGACGGCCTTTTTGTATTTAGCCTTGAAATTTGAATATTTGGATAGGCCCCATCTGAGGAGTCTATTTTAGGAAGGGGGAATGTGCTGTGTAAATAAAGGCATGAAGAAATTGCAAAATATATTCTAGGGAATGATGATGGTTCTCTGTCACCTGAGGTTATAATAAACAATATAGGTTGGTGAAAGTGAGCAGTCCAGAACATTGAGTTAACATCTTGTAGGGTCCTGAATTCCAGAGTAAGGAGTTTGCTGTGGGACTTTGGAACAGAGAAATGATGTTGTTAGAACTATGATTATAGGAAAACAATATGAGACCAATTAATAGCCCAAAATTTGGCTAGGAGATGCTTTGGGAAACAATTGCTGTAGGAAATGAGGACCTGAGCCAGGACCATGCTGTGGGCACAGGAAAGAAAAAAGGCTCATGACCCTGGAATCTACATAACTTAGCAACTGATTGTATGTTGGGCTTGAAGGAGAAGATGTAGGCAAATGATTTTGCAGTTTCTAGGTCAGGTTGATTGAGGAATAGTAGAATGGACAGAATAAGTTGCAATGCCAGATTCAGAGGAAAAAGGAAGTGAAGAGTGAGTTTAATTTGGGGTATCATAATGATAGAAGTCTTTTCTAATAACTGTTCAGGACCACTGCTATTTCCCTCCACCTCCAACCTTGTGTATGTATGAGTTACAACGATATTGAATATTGTACTTGTTTTCAGGAATTGATGATGGAATTGGAGGTAGAGGTAGATTGTAACACAGTTTTCAAGTGTCGATCTAGTATTCCTACCAAAAAAAAAAATAATTAGTAGTATTTAGATGCTAAATCCAGAAAAAAACACAAAGAATTAAAGATCAATAGCTTACTATCTCTTGTTTCAGGATCCCATTCTTCTATTCAAGAGGTCTTCTTCCAGGACCACAAGCCCCTTGAAGTCAGGGACTGAATCTTCTTCAACTTTGTAAGATCATTTCTTGGCATAGTGCCCAGAACATAGTAGCATAGTAGGCACTTGATAAGTTTTTGTTGATTGAATGACTGAATCATAAGGTGTACTTTACACTTGTTGCATAAGTGAGCCAATAATGGCCCCTGTATAGTGGCCCTATGTTGTCTGCTTCACAGCAGGCCAGGTCCATTAGCTCAAAAGCTTACTTAGCACTGAACTCAAAATCTGGCACATGCAATTGTTTTAAATATGGCCAAATAAGCATGTTTTCTAGTTATTTGGAGTCTGCTTGCTTTGAATATCCCACAAACTGCACCAAACATCTGTTAGCCTTAGATAAACAAACTCTGGGTTTAGAAAAGCCCGCAAGTCACTGCTGCCCTTCCAACTGTCTGACTGAGACTCCCCATTATGCTGCAGAGTGACATCACCTAGACATCATGTAACCTCCCCTATCTGATTCCTCTCTCCTACCAGAGTCCCTTGCTTTCATCCTCTTTGGGGTGGTGGTCCCATGCCACTGTCTCTGGAAGGGTTCCCATCTACATCCCATCTCTGTACCCATTCCCCAAGCAAACCACTCAAAGCACCACCCAAATGAAGCTCGCTGTGTGCTCCTGCCACCTTGTGGTCATATCTTTTCCCTGATGAGCTCCCAAATCCGTGAATCCACAATACTGTAAATGTACAAGAGGGGAAACACTAATTTGTTTAAATTGCTTTCTCAAGACTCTATGGAGTTTTTCCCCTTCCTTTTAGTAACTTAAGATTTTGGCACTCACTGAAAAAAATTCTTCGACCTGGCAAGCTAAAAGGATACTTGGAGGTCATTTCACTAAGCCCTGCCCTTTATAGGTGAGGACACTTGGCTTTGGACTTCTCTCTCTTTCAAAATTCAACTTCTGAAAGTGCAATTACATAAATTAACACCCAAGAATTCTAAATCCAGGGCTTATACTAAGAAAGTGATCATAAATAGCTTCAAAAATAGCAATAATCTGAATAAGTATTATGCAACCATTTAAAATAATGCAGATTTTAAAATAACATACAGAAATGTTACAATACATTTTAAGACATAAAGCAAAAAAACAGTTTAGTATGTTGCATTTTTGTTTAAAATTTTTATGTGCTTAGAAAAGCACCAACAATAAATACCAAATATTAAGTAGTTATCTGTGCATCAGGGGATTAGCTGATTATAGTTTAATTTGTTTGGCTTCTCTATAGTTTCTAAGTTTCCAATCATAAACAATGTTAATTACTCAATAAGAAAAATGTCATTATTAAAGATTTAAATTATCATGGCAACTTACAGGCTTAGACCAACAGTACTGTCCAATAAAACTCTGCAGTGATGGGAATATTTTTTATCTACACTGTCCAATATGATGAGTGGCCAGTTGTAGCTATTGAGCATTTGATATACCAGTGCAATTGAAGAACTGAATTTCTAATTTAATTTATGTAGTCACATGTAGCTAGCAGTTACTGTATTGACCAAAGCAGGATAAAATATTAGTGGTTGGGATCAGTCACAGTGCATTCATAGACATCGTGGACTGTCTCATTCTACAGTGTATGCAAATGTGAATGTTTTTCTTGACTAGCTTCCTCCTAAGTTAGTCTTATACTTCTTTTATAAGTTATTCTTGTATTTCATAATTTCAGATAAATAATGAGATGAATAACAAATAATGAGATGAAACCATGTATTCAGTATAGGTTCTTTGAGAAATATTGAGTTCATGCAGTTCATGAAGAAGATCCATTTATAAACGAACAAGGAGACTTTATCCAGAAATTACATGTTCCTTGTTAAAATGAAATGCTCATCCTTTTCCCTGGTCAGGCAATTGTCTAGGGAGAACCAGAACAACAGAAAGATCAAGTTGGATTCTGTTAATCTGGTGAAGTAATCAAACTTTCACCATTTAATTTTATAGCTATAACTATTAGATTTGCTGAATGCTTGTGTTAACAGTTAATGTAAATTGAAGCTTAAGCTTCATTTTGGTTACTCAAATTGTATGTTGAATTTTTTGACCAAATTTGTACACTCCTTCCCTAATTTAAGAATGAACCTTTCTGACTGATACCAATGTTTGTGAAATCTTCATCTCTCCACCAATACCTCATCAGCACCCAGGATCTGTCCTTATTTAGGATCTATTGTTTTGTTTCTTGCTTCCTGAGTGAGGAAACACTTTTTCTATAGGAACACACTTTTGCTTTCCAGAAAATAAGTAGTTAATTTATATAGTATTGTGCTCTTGAATTCTGCTTCTTGATGTTACTGGAAACAATCTTTATCCTGAGTTTGCTTGTTTGAGGGGTTGATTTTTTAATAGATTGCATAGTGGTTCCCCTAATCTATTAATCTACCTGATAAAGCAAGGACACTGTAGTGATTAAAAATTCTAGAGATGTGCTGAGAATACATTAGGAACATTATTAAGATAAGTTTTTCGGGTAGAAATTTTCTGGAAGAACTCTTTATAATTATAATGAACATAGAAGATATATAGCTATAATTATGAGTTTCTTTGAATTTCAAATCCAAGAGAATTCATTTAGAACAGATTACAAGTTTTTACTGAAGATGACAAACCGTTGCTAAAAAGAAGAGAAATGGAGAGTTTGTAATTTGGGCTGGAGGGAGGGAAAGGAAGCTAATATGCTAGAGAGATCAGTCTAATAGCATGTTGCTATGCCAGTTCTTTGGGAAAATAATCCAGAAACTTATTTACCCAGTTAATGAAAACAAGTTCAAATAAACAGTGATGAAGTCATGTATACTTTATAAATGGGATTTGGAAATAAGAGAAGACTCTGAGCAATATCTGAGGTGGTGAAAATAGTAGATACTTTCTTTGTTTCTGTATGCTTGCTTTGAATCCACAATCAATATTTTATCCCACTGGAATTGAACCATTTTTAAGTTGTATTTGTTTTGTAAAAAGTTAGCTCTTGATCCTTTTACTAAAAGTGTCAGGGGGGGAAAAAAAAAGAAATTCGTTTTGTTGGTCAGTCAAGAGGAATAGCCAATATGGAAACTTCTCAAATCCTGATTAAGGTTTCTGTTGATTTCAAGCAAAGACCAAAGCAATATCAAGGGAGAAACATTCCTTGAGAATTTGAATCTCATAGGGAGAAATAAAGGAGGGAGGCTTTGAAGCCAGGAGGAATAGGCAGGCCATGTTCCCCACATACACTGGGATGTAGTGCTCTGTCTTATTGCTAGTGCTAATAAACTTCAATCTGTTAAGGGTTAACCAACCATCTGTCAGTTCAACAATAGCGATTCTTTTCATGTGATGAGTAAACTGGAAATTTTAACACATAGAAATGACTTAATAATTTGAGGCAAATTATTCTAAGAATGTCTCAATGATTTAAATACATCTGTTTAAATTTTGACTTAAGTCAATTAAAAAGACTTAGTCGAATCATGTTTTTCTATAAGTTATATTTCATCTCTTAATTTTCCACTTGGAAGCTGCACTTTTGGGGAGTTATGTAGAAGCAAAATTAAACATCAGTTGTTTTTGCTTTTGTTTTGTTCTGAACACTGTTAAGTTCCTTTGGGGGAAAAATGTATACTGCACATTATCTGGGGAACTTATAATTTAATAATTGAAGCTTATTATATTCTACATGTATATTAAATAGGAACTATTTTTCTCTTACTAAATACTGTTTCTCAGAACTAAAATAGGCATAGCCTCCCCAAAATTCTGATTTCCATGGTGCTTCTTAAAAACCCTTAAATCTAACTTCTACTACTATCTTTGATCTGTTTAATTTTTATGTAGAACTTTTAAAAAATTTGGATGAGGGGCACCTGGGTAGCTCAGTTAGTTAGACGTTGGACTCTTGATTTCAGCTCAGGTCATGATCTCAAGGTCTTGGGGATCAGCATGGAGTCTGCTTGAGATTCTTTCTCTCTCTTTCCCTCTCCTGGACTCTCTGGCCAGAATTAGCCATAGATATTTAGAGACATGATAGAAGCACTGATGCCAGTGCTGTAACCAGAATTTTAATGCAGCTGTTTGACCTCTTTGAGAATGGGACTCTCTAAGGTTCTTCACCTTTTGAGCTCCTCACCTCTCATCATCCTTCCTCCTCCAGCAGCTGCAGCCTGTAGCTCTCTGCTGCCTGATGCCCAGTCTTCCTATGGTGCTTAGAATGCTTTTGGTAAAACTTAAAATGCCTTTGCAACATCACAAAATATGTATTTTTTAACTTTATGAGGACGTTACATCTGAAACCAGATCCTTTTTCCTCATCAATCTGAAATTATGCATTTTTAAGAATTCATTCAACATTATTGAGCTGCTACATTGTGCCAGAAGCTGTCACAGGATAGCATAGTAAGATAGAAAAGGCAAAGTTCTTGCTGTCCAGGACTTTACTTCCCATTGAGGGAAACAAAAACAGATAAATATATAATGAGAATGAGTGACAAGTGCTAGGAAGAAGCTTTAAAGCAGGGTAAGAAGTGGAAGAGTCAGAGGAGAACCTACCCTTTATTAGGTGGTCTGGGAAGATCTCTGATGAGGTGACATTTGAGCAGAGGTCTGAATAAAGAGAGAACAGACCCCGTGGCTCTCTGGAAACAGCTCTAGGCAGAGGAACCAACAAGTGCAAAGACCCTGAGAAGGAACTTGTTTGGTATGTGTGTTAGTTGGCTAGGGCCACCATAACAAAATACCACAGGCTGGGTGGCTTAAACAACAGAAACTCATTTTCTCACAGGCTGGAGGCTGGAAGTCTGAGATCAAGGTGCTGGCAGGTTTGATTTCTCCTGAGACTTCTGTCCTCGTCTTGCAGATGGCCATATTCTCCCTGTGTCCTCAAGTAGCCTTTCTCTGTGTGTGCACTCCTGTTGTCTCACTCTCTTCTTACAAGGGCTATCCAGTTGGATTAGGGCTTCATCTTTATAACCACATTGAACTTTAATTACCTTTTTATAGGCCCTCTCTCCAAACATAGTCACAGTGTGGGTTAGGACTTTTAGGGGGACATAATTCAGTTCATACAGAGCATTTGAGAAAGAATGAGGTCAGAAAAAACATTTATCAGCATTGCCATCCAAAAAAAAGGACATTTGATTTATTACAACTCATATTCATGTGTTTATTCAGGAATTTTTTAGTAAGCATTCACTCTGTGTGAGATACTATGTTTAGGATGGGGATATATAGTCTTTTTTTTTTTTTAAGATTTTATTTATTTATTTGACTGAGACAGCAAGAGAGGGAACGCAAGTGGGGTGAGAATGGTGGGAGAGGGAGAAAACTTTCCCGCTGAGCAGGGAACCCAATGCGGGGCTCGATCCCAGGACCCTGGGATCATGACCTGAGCCACCCAGTGTACCTAGGAGATACAGTCTTGAACATGAAGAATTTGCTGGAAAGTAGGAGATGTGGTACCAATGCACTGAGTACAATAAGACACATCAGATAAGTGTGACTTAGGCCCTTAAACTTGCCTTTATCTTGTTTTCTTTCTTACATCACTCTTTTTCACTAAATTATTCTTTAGTTATACCCATTGAAGAATGGGAACAGTTTTATTTTTTCTGATAAGGAACAACTTTCAAAAGAAAGACATTTTACTTTGGTTCCCGAGAGCCCTTAACAGAAATTTTATCTCCTTGATACTTATTTTATTATCAGCAATCTCTTTGGAGCAAGATGTGTACTTATCTATGACCCATTTTGGTTATCCATTGTTGTGTAGCCAGCCATCCTAGAACTTAGTGACTTAAAACAACAACAGGTGTATTTTGCCCTCAAATCTACAACATGGGCAGGGCTCTACTTGGTGTTGGCTGGAACAGCTCAAAGGCTGGACTCCTCTGATGGCTTGTTCACTCACGTGCCTCGCAGGCGGTGCTGGCTGTTGGTTGGGACCTTAGCTGGGCTGCTGGCCAGAAGAGCATATATGCATGGCCTCTTGGTGTGGCTTGAGCTTCCTCACAACATGGTGACTGCTTCAAAGAGAGGTGAGAGATAGAGAAAGAACGAGGCAGAGGCCGTGGCATCTTTCTAACCTCGCCTCAGAAGTCCCACAGTGTCACTTTCACATTTTATGTGTGAAAAGTGAGTCACTTAGGTTGGCCTATATTCAGAAGGAGGGGAATTAGAGTTTATCTTTCTATGGGAAAAGCGTTAGAGAATGTATGACCATGTTTTAAAACTACCACCCCATGTACAGTTAAATAGCACAGAGAATTTCAGCGACTTTGAGGACTGAAAAGCCCGCCCCTAAGGAGCGATAAGGAATATCAAAGCCAAGACTAGTGCAAAAGGTGAACAAATATTATCTGAATCAGAATATAAGGCAAGTTATTTGTGAAGCATGTTTTGTTTGTTTTGTGTTTTGCAAAATTAGTCCTCAGAGAAAAAGGAGTTACTAAATAATCAAAGTCCTTTTAAAAATTCTCATATGATGGGGTGGTATTCTTTCAATTACTCTATTTAAATTACAAAAAGATATTTACAAAGATACATTAACCTGGAAAGGTCCCAATCCATGTTATATAGGGAATTTTCTCAGGTCTTTTAATGGAACCAGTAAATGGGGAGCTGAAGGCTTTTAGTACAGACTTGGTCATTAATTCAGTCAGGACCTTCCTATTGTAATTTGGCATGCAAATGTAAACAAGGTGATCAAAATCACGTTTGGGGAGGGGTGGTTTTTTGGGTTTTTTTGGTTTTTTTGTTTTGTTTTGTTTTTTTGGTTTTATTTATTTATTAGAGAGAGCGAGAGCATGTGAGTCAGGTGGTGGGCAGAGGGAGAAACAAACACCCCACTGAGCAGGGAGCCTGATTCAGGGCTTGTTCCCAGGACTCCAGGATCATGACCTGAGCCAAAGGCAGATGCTTAACGAGCTGAGCTACCTAGGTACCCCCAAAATCATGTTTTTTTAAAGCAATTTAATAAGTTTTTTATCTTATGGAAATAAACATGTATCTTATAAGATAATAAGATAATGAAAACAACTATCTTATTGCTTCATAGTTAACTGTTTTTTTCCATGGATAAAATTCCCAATTATAGCATCAGATGCCAATTCAGTTTTTATCTCAACTTAAAAATTGTTTTATTTCAAAGGACTTAAAGCTGAGAAACTCTTTGATGGCTCAGAAGGTGACTCTCCTGAAGGTGAAGACTCGTGTGTCAAAATGTAAGTAAAGAATTTATGCAAAATTATTTCTGAAATGAGAATATTTCTAAATGGATATATTTTAAGAGATGATTTTAAATATGATTATATAACTGAATTCATTTTTACATAGTTCAAGTAAATATTGACTATCTTATTAACATCCATTACACTTGTATATTCATATTGACCAAAAAGCTTTTTTGTACCTTTTCATTGTGTAGACAGAGATTAGCTTTCATTTAGGGTGATTTTTTTAATCAATGTATATAATATTTTTAAATATTAGCATTCATTAATTTATTAATTTATTATTTTTAAATCCATATATAACATAGTCTGTGTTTTCACTAAATGGATTTCATTTCACTTTGTGTCATTGTGTGAACACTAATACATATTTTTACAGAATAAATTCATTATCAATATGATTAATCTTTGAACACAAGGGCCCCAATGCAGTACGTACCATATACATAAAGGCCCATTCAACATAGAGTTCACTGAAGTAATTCAGAAGGTCTAATTTAGATTGTCCCAATGAGCAGCACCAAGAAATGACAGGACCCTTGTTAGAGAAAGCTCTCTTCTCAGTCTGTGAGGTGATGGGAGCCTGAGAGTGGATGCTCCGGGCCATGTTCAGAGCTGGAAAGACCTGGATCCAGCGCATACTGTCTTCTGTTGGAGAAGAGCTAGAGCTCACACATCTGCAAAGTCAGGTAACACCCTAAGCTCTTCTGTGTAGACTGACATTTTCTTACACTGAATTAAATGGAGTTCTTATACTTTTTATACATTTTAAGAACATAAATTGTTTTGTATCTATTATAATGAAATCAAGGAAAAATATTTTTCTTTTTCATCATAATGTTAAATTTTTTTTAAAGTATACTTTTTGGCTCATAGTTAGTAGATATGTCTAATGTTTCATTTGTCCAGCACTTGGATTCTTGAGAGGCTAATGCACCATTATTCTGTTTGGTTGTTCTCCACAAGCCCAGAATGTTAGGAAGAGCAGAAGCTCAACAACCCTCTGCAGACTGATAAAAGCAGTTACTTGTTTCTAAAGATTTTATTTATTCATTGTGGGGGGAACGACCGAGGAAACTGGAGAGAGAGAATCCCATGCTGACTTGGTGCTGAGCATGGAGCCCAATGTGGGGCTCGATATAATGACCCTGAGACCATGCCCTGAGCTGAAATCAAGAGCCCATGCTTAACTGACTGGGCCACCCAGGCCAAAGTTACTTATTTCTAAAAACAGAAAGATGTGTGTTTTCTATTGTGGTTAAATATGACTGTTGACTTATTAGTTGGTTTTCACTTAGAAATTATATACAATAATTATTATTTAAAATAAGTAGACATCATTGTTTCTCTCTGAGATGAAGTATTAAATGAAGATTGAATACCTGTTCTGAATGAGAATGATTTTAAAATCAGGTCACATTAAGATCTCTTCAAAATGGGGAGGTTTGAGTCAAAGGGTACAAAGTTTCAGTTATGGAAGATGAGTAAGTTCTAAACATCTGTGCACCATAGTTTCTATAGCTAACAATACTGTATTATATTCTTAAACATTTGCTATGAGGGTATATCTTACATTAAGTGTTGTTACCACCAAAAAGAAAAGAAAAAAGAAAAGAAAAGAAAAAAGGACAAGAGGAAACTTTTGGAAGTGAGAGATATGTTTTGGTATTGATTGTGGTGATGGTTTCACTATTGTATACTTATTCCCAAATTAATCAAGTTGTATACATTAAATAATGTAAAGGTTTTTCTATGTTAATTATAACCTAAATGAAGTATTTTTTGTTGGTCTTCTTTCCCTGTGAGAGAAGGAATGTGAATTAGCATGACAGTTGGTTTGAGTAATTAGATAGTATTTCAGAATTAATTAGATTTGAAGCTTTGTCTTCCCAACTATTCTGAATCAGTTTTCTTATGAAATTCTACTGGTACAGTTTGTTGAAAAGAGTTACCTGCTGTGACTCTTGGTCTCACTGATAGATTCAGTGCTGACAGTACTATTTAATTCTGTTATTACTCAACCACTGTATAAGGATTACATGACCTTTATGAATATTATATATTTATTGTTCAAGTTCTAGGAGGCTGAATCTTTATCTTATGGGAATATGTATTCCTCAACAATGAAAATATTGAAAAAGGTGATTAAAATTTAATAAAGCTACCAAGTCAATGAAATTGATTTCTTTAGAGATAATTTCCCTTGTGAGATTGTAGAAATGATATAAAATTCATTTTCAAACATTTTTATGCAAAGCTTTTCAGATTTGCTTACATTAAGGAGATAACATTGAAGCTCCAGGAAAAAGTATTTCAGAGTTTTAAAGGCTTTAGAGATTTTTTTTTCTTTTCTTTTCTTTTTGTTTTTTGTTTTTTTTTTTTTTTTTTGCTTGCTAAGACAAAGAAAAGCATTCTAGCAAAAGTACCAAGTTACAAACAGCAGTATATTATCTAAATTTGCTTTGTAAAGAAAATTAAAAGGGCTTGTGGAACTCTTTGATGCTATTTCTCTTGCATGGTTTTCTTGAAATTCTGAAGCCATAGAATGAACAAAAAGATCAGCTGATAAAATGCTTATATTTGGGACAAACCACTGCTCAGAAATGAAGATGACAGTATCTCTCAAACTTTTGTTTTTAATAATGATTTGATGAGTGTGCTTATTTTTGAATTTAACAAAGTATCACACTTACCTAGTAGGAATTAAGAATAAGATAGTCTGCTCCTAGCAGTAATGGAGACAAGTGGGAGGTTTTTTCTGTTTGTTTGTTTTGTTTTTTAATCCTCCTGCAACAGAACATCTAGATGCCAGATATATATCACCAAAAAATGTGTAGCTGAGATCATACAAAAGTAAGAGAATGCCTAGGATTTTACCTAAAGAAAAGAGTAATATCTGAGTGCTAACCTAGTTATGAGGTCTCAGCTGATCTCAAGGTCTCAGAATGGCAGGAAACTAGAGCCCTGTTTGTTCTTCTTCTTCCTCCCCCTCCCATTCCTCTTGCCCCTCCTCCACTGCTGCCTCCGCCTCCCCCTCTGTAGAGTCAGTTTATTAATAAGCACCCTGAAGATCTACATATGTTGCAACTTTCGGGTTTACAGAGAAGGAGCTTTTTACCACAATGTGTTAGGATTCCCAACTCTCTGGCAAGTTCTTCAAATACTGAAATAGAGAAGCTGCCTCAAGGGACCCTAGCTTCTCTTTGGCCCAATATACATGAGGTAGTGGTTCCCCGAAGTAAATCTAAACTAGATATCCTTAGGAGAGCCTTTTGGTTAGTCTACTGCTGGTCTCTATCATGGGAAACAACAAACTCCTACAGAGATCTATAATCTCTACCAGTATATTTACATGAAAAGAGGCTGGCTCATTCCCATTTAATAGCATTCCAGAAAAAAAAAGTGTTAGCATCTAAAAAGAGGCATACCCTTCACCAATCTATTAATAAGGATAGAAATTGTATGAAACACCACAGTAGATGGATTTTGTATAAAATGACCTTTAAGGGACAGTGAGCTTTTTAGTGGAATTATTTTCAAAGATCTGTGTTGACGTCACACGGTTTAAACTACAGTTTTTCTGTGAACTACTCTCAGTGTACACCTACTTACTCATGTGTCAGAGCTACATGACCCTTTTACTTGGATCTCTGGTCCAAATTACACTACCTACAGCATCCAGGAAACATCAAACATTTAAAGGGGTCTCAAGCTGATAGTGAATGGGAGCACCTGGCAGAATGAAATACAAGTCCTCTGTGGAGAAGTATGCCCTCAACTCAGAACTCAGGATGCCCCAAAACAGCCAAATATAGCTCCCAATATGAAATGGCAAAACACATGAACAAATAAACCATGATGGGCAAAAGTTATCAGAAACTGAAATGTCTGAATAAGACATGAAAGGATTTCAGGTACTGAAATTATTAGATGGATAATATAAAATAAATATTTACAGAGGCCAGCTGTCAGTTGCATTGTGGTTCCTTTAAAGATATCAAAAATATGAATAAAGAATAACAGTATTATAATGACTAGGGAGTTTTGGGAAAGAACAAGCGTTGGCGAGGATGTGGAAAAAGGAACCCTTGTGCACTGTTGGTGGGATTGTAAATTGGTGCAACCACTGTGGAAAACAAAGAACTAAAAGAACTAAAAATAGTTCCTCAAAAAACTAAAAATAGAACTACCGTATGATATAATTCCACTAGTGGGTATTTACCCAAAGAAAACAAAAACACTAATTTGAAAAGATATATGCACCCCTATGGTTTTTGTAGCATTATTTACATAGCCAAGATATGAAAGCAACTAAGGTATCCATCAATGGATGATAAAGAAGATGTGTATATATAGACAATGGAATATTACACAATCATAGAAGGGGATGAGTTCATACCATTTGAGGCAGCATGGATGGAACTACAAGGTATAACACTAAGTGAAATAAGTCAGATTGAGAGAGACAAATACCATTATTTCATTCATATGCATAATCTAAATAAGTGAATAAACAAACAAAAGGCAGATTCAGACACATAAATACAAAGAACAAACTAATGGTTGCCAGAGGGGAGAAGAGTGGGGAGTTAGGAAAAATAGTTGAAGGAGAGAGGGAGATACAGGCCTCCAGTTATGGATGAGTAAGTCATGGAAACAAAAGGCACAGCATTAAGTAGTCAGGAACATTGTAGTAGTGATGTGTGGGGACCAACGGTAGCTACACTTGTGGGGAACACATGAACTTGTGGAATCACTGTGCTGTATCCCTGAAGCTAATATAACATTGTATGTCAACTATACTCAATTTTTGACCAAAAAAAAAAAAGGAAAAGAGAATGTACATTAAAAAAATAAAAAGAGGGGCGCCTGGGTGGCTCAGTTGGTTAAGCAACTGCCTTCGGCTCAGGTCATGATCCCGGAGTCCCAGATCGAGTCCCACATCGGCTTCCCAGCTCCATGGGGAGTCCGCTTCTCACTCTGACCTTCTCCCTTCTCATGCTCTCTCTCTCTCTCTGTCCTAATAAATAAATAAATAATCTTTTAAAAAAAATAAAAAGAAAGACATTTTCCTAAGGATATATTTCAGAAAGAAGTAAAGTTCTAGAAGGTAGAACTGAGAGAAAGAATGGTAAAGAAGTTTCCAAATATGGATAAAAAGACACAATTATCAAAATTTGGGAGATAAAATATGGTAGGGTCATCAGAGCATTTAATCTGCTTCAGAAATTTCTTCTCCATCATATTCCTTTCTCCAGTCTGTGAGTTTTCCAATATCTGAGAAGCCTTCTCTTCGTTTTTCAAAGATTTTAACATGTAGCCTCCTCCTTTCTCCTTTTTTTTCCTCCTCTCTCCTTTCAGTGCTATAGATGGAAAATTTATAGATTTAGGACTTTCATTCATGTTTTCAACAAATATTCATTGAATGCTTGCTATATGCAAGAGATTGTTTCAATGAATATACAAAACATCTTGCTGTCTAGACACATATATGAATGAGTACATGGACTATGATGCTAAAGATACTGTGATAGAAATAATAAGATCAAAGAAAGGAGTGACTGATTCTGAAACTTGAGGAGACTGAAGACTTCATAGAAAAAGTGTTTCCAAGTCAGCAGGAGAAATCAAGGACATCCCAGGCAGAAGTATGCATGTGTGTGCAGAGAGGATTGATATGAAATCTTATGACATGTTAGAGGAACCTCAAAAAAAGTTTCACATGGTCTTAGCATGAAAAAGGAAGGGTTGAGTCCATAGCAAAAGATAAGACTGGAGAGAAAATCAGAGGGTCAGCCCATGACGCACTTATCTACCACTTTAAGAAGTTTAGGCCTGACTGCATGGACTGCGGGAAATAACTGAAGGGTTTTTAAGCTGGGAAGTTACATAGTTTGCCTTTAAGATATATCATGTGCCATTGGTGTGATAGATAAACAAACTGTAAGACAGAATTTCCATTTGAATACAAACATATATAGCCAATCTGTAGAGCAATGCAAGAAAACATCTGAAAATTTAAGGGTAAGGTCAGAAAATATGACCATCCAACATAAAAACCAGAGAATTAACCACAAAATGCTGATGAAGTTAACCAACCTTAAAATACTTAAAATATAGATATATATATATATCAGCCAGATAAACTTGGTAGAGGTGTAATATACATATATCAAGAAGACCCGACAGGCCCTCAACTACCTGAGACACTAGAGGGTTACCGAGGAGGATCCAATATTTGGATGAGTATGTCTCCAGAGTTGCAAAGAGCATTCATCATTGGTCAATAACTAACGCTCTTCCATCTCTATGTTTAGCCTTTGATTCACTCTTCAGAGTAGATACCAGGACAGAGTGCCCTGACCAAATGCAGGTACCAAATTATTCTGCCAGCTATCACTTCTGTTATAAATAAATAACATTTTTCAGGTCTATTAGTCTTTTTATTTTGCTTTGAATAAATCTACCCCCAGAATTTAATCAATTTCAAACAAACCAGTAATATTTATTTTTCTGAGCCTAACAAAGCTGAGGACAATGAATTTATCCAAGATAATGCTCACCTGCCAGAAAGTTTCTCCTTGGAAATACCTCTATTATGATTACTAAGTGTCTTAAAAAAATACCTGTCCTCCTCTTAGCTCTTCCAGGCTGTATCCAACTATGCAGGATGAAGTGGTAGATCTCTGAATTTTATTCCTAGAGTACTATCTTCAAGTTTTGATTGGTTGAACAATCAAGTTCCCTTTTACCCTGTAAACCAATGGTAACATTTTATAACTCACTGGGAGAATTTTAACAGATACATATTTTAAATTTATGAGTTTTGGGTCTAAGGACTTTAAAATAAATTAGGACCGGTTTCATCTTAATAATTTCTGTTCACTGGCAATGGTCTGGAATTCTGTACATTACCATTCCACAGATTTTTAAAAATTATTTTCTTTCCTTTAAATTCAATTAGCCAACATATCATACATTCTTAGTTTCAGATAGAAATAATTAATTCATTAGTTGCACATAACACCTAGTGCTCATCACATCATGTGCCCTCCTCAATGCCCATCACCCAATGACCCCATCCCCACCCACCTCTCCAGCAACACTCAGTTTGTTTCCCATAGTTAATCATGGTCTGCTCCCTCTTTGATTTCTTCCCATTCAGTTTTCCTTTCCTTCCCCTATGTTCCTCTGCCCTGTTTCTTATATTCCACAAATGAGTGAAACCACGTGGTAATTGTCTTCTCTGATTGATTTATTTCACTCGGCATTATACTCTGTAGTTCCATCCACGTCAATGTAAATGATAAGTATTCTTTTTTTTTTTTTTTTAATTTGACAGACAGCAAGAGAGGGAATATAAGCAGAAGGAGTGGAAGAAGGAGAAGCAGGCTTCCCACTGGGCAGGAAGCCTGATGAGGGGCTCAATCCCAGGACCCTGGGATCATGACCTGAACCGAAGGCAGATGCTTAATGACTGAGCCACCCAGGTCACTTCTGTTATAGTAGTCATCCTTTCTGATGGCAAAGTAATATTCCATATATATGGAATCATTCATCTGTTCATGGACATCTTGGCTGTTTCCATAGTTTGGCTATTGTGGACATTGCTGCTATATACATTGGGGTGCATGTGCCCCTTTGTATCACTATATTTGTATCTTTGGGGTAAATACCCAGTGGTACAATTGCTGGGTCATAGGGTAGCTCTATTTTTAACATCTTGGGGAACCTCCATACTGTTTTCCAAAGTGGCTATACCAGCTTGCGTTCCCACCAACAGTGTAAGAGTGTTCCCTTTCTTCACATCCTTGCCAACCTTTGTTGTTTCCTGACTTGTTAATTTTAGCCATTCTGACTGCTGTAAGGTGGTATCTCATTGTAGTTTTGGTTTGTATTTCCCTGATGCCAAATAATGTTGAGCATTTTTTCATGTGTCTGTTGGCCATTTGTATGTCGTCTTTGGAGAAATGTCTGTTCATGTCTTCTGCCCATTTCTTGACTAGATTATTTGTTTCTTGGGTATCGAGTTTGATAAATTCCTTACAGAACTTGGATACTAGCCTTTTATCTGATATTTCATTTGCAAATATATTCTCCCATTCCATAGGTTGCCTTTTAGTTTTGTTGACTGTTTGCTTTGTTGTGCAGAAGCTTTTTATCTCGATGAAGTCCCAACAGTTCATTTTTGCTTTTGTTTCTCTTGCCTTTGGAGATGTGTTTAGCAAGAAGTTACGGCAGCCAAGGTCAAAGAGATTGCTGCCTGTGTTCTCTTCTAGGATTTTGATGGATTCCTGTCTCACATTTAGGTATTTCGTACATTTTGAGTTTATTTTTGTGTATGGTGTAAGAAAATGGTCCAGTTTCATTCTTCTGTGTTTGACTTTCCAATTTTCCCAGCACCATTTGTTGAAGAGACTGTCTTTTTTCCACTGGATCGTCTTTGCTGCTTTGTCAAAGATTGGTTGACCTTTGAGTTGAGGGTCCATTTCTGGGTTCTCTGTTTCATTGATCTGTGTGTCTGTTTTTGTGTCAGTACCATATTGTCTTGATGATCACAGCTTTGTAATACAACTTAAAGTCCAGAATTGTGATGCCCCAGCTTTGGTTTTCTTTTTTAACATTCCTCTGGCTATTCAGGGTCTTTTCTGGTTCCAAACAAGTTTTAGGGTTATTTGTTCCAGCTCTGTGAAAAATGTCAATGGTGCTTTAATAGAGATTGCATTGAATGTGTATATTGCTCTGGGTAGCAAAGACATTTTAACAATATTTATTCTTCTAATCCATGAGCATGGAATGTTTTTCTATTTCTTTGTGTCTTCTCAATTTCTTTCATAAGTGTTCTATAGTTCTTAGGGTATAGATCCTTTACCTCTTTGGCTTCTTTTATTCCCAGATTTCTTACGGTTTTTTGTAATTTGCAAATTAAGGAATTGGTCCCATTTCCTTGATTTCTCTTTCTTCTGTCTCATTGTTAATGTACAGAAATGCAATTCTGGTATGAGTTCTAGCAATTTTGGAGTGGAGTCTTTTGGGTTTTCCACAGATTATCACGTCCTCTGCAAAGAGAGTTTGATTTCTTTGCAAATTCAGATGCCTTGTCTTTCTTTTTGTTGTCTAATTGCTAAGGCTAGGACTTCTAGTACTATGTTGAATAACAGTAGTGAGTGTGGGCATCCCTGTCGTGTTCCTGATCTGAGGAGAAAAGCTGTCAGTTTTTCCCCTTTGAGAATGATATTCACTGTGGGCTTTTCATAGATGGCTTTTATGATATTGAGGTATATTTCCTCTATCCCTACACTGTGGAGAGTTTTAATCAAGAAGGAATGCTGTATTTTGTCAAATGCTTTTTCTCATCAATTGAGAGGATCATATGGTGCTTTTCCTTTCTTTTGTTAATGTGATGTATCACTTTGATTGATTTGCAGATGTTGAACCACGCTTGTAGCCTAGGAATAAATCCCACTTGGTCATGGTGAATAATCCTTTTAATATACTGTTGGATCCCATTGACTAGTATCATGGTAAGAATTTTGGCATCCATGTTCATCAGGGATATTGGTCTGTAATTCTCCTTTTTGGTGGGGTCTTTATCTGGTTTGGGGATCAAGGTAATGCTGGCCTCATAGAATGAGTTCAAAAGTTTTCCCTCCATTTCTATTTTTTGAAACAGCTTCAGAAGAATAGGTATTAGTTCTTCTTTAAATGTTTGGTAGAATTCCTCTGGGAAGCCACCTGGCCCTGGGCTCTTGTTTGTTGGGAGATTTTTGATTACTGCTCAGTTTCTTTGCTGGTTATGGGTCTATTCCGGCTTTCTATTTCTTCCTGTTTCAGTTTTGGTGTTTCTAAGTTTCTAGAAATGCATCCATTTCTTCTAGATTGCTTAATTTGTTGGCATATAGTTGCTCATAACATGTTCTTAAAATTGTTTATATTTCCTTGGTGTTGATCTTAATCTCTCCTCTTTCATTCATGATTTTATTAATTTGGATCCATTCTCTTTGCTTTTTGATAAGTCTGGCTAGGGGTTTATCAATCTTATTAATTCTTGGAAAGAACCAGCTTCTAATTTTGTTGATCTGATCTACTGTTCTTTTGGTTTCTATTTCATTAATTTCTGTTCTAATCTTTATTATTTCTTGTCTCCTGCTTGGTTTAGGCTCTATTTGCTGTTCTTTCATGAGAAAAAAAACTTGAATTCTATGTACCGTTCTCCCCTAGTGCTGGTGTTTTGCTGTTCTGTTTGCTCCATAAACTTGGTATTGGCCTGATGTTTCTGCTGGTCTTCTGGGAGAGAGGCCTGCTGCTCTGATTCGCAGGCATCTTTGCCTGGGTGAGTTGTATCACCCCTTGCCAGGGGCCAGGCTCAGTATAAGCTTCTTGGTTTGCTCTACCTGGCTTTTGTTCCCTGAAGGCTTTCCATGCCACTCCTGAGGATGAAAATAAAGTGGTCCAGCCCTGATCTCCAGCCCTGGAGCTGGAAGATCATGGCCCCCTCTCTTCAGTAAACCCTCAGGGAAAAGCAGTGTTCACTTCTTTGTACACCGAACTCTGTAGACTTCTGTGGTGTGCAATCATGTGCTTCTCCTCCTAGGGGAAGGAAGAGGGTCGCTGAGTTTCAGCCCTTTGCAGGGTCCATTTATAGAGAATGTTCACCCTATCATGCCATAGTTTGCGGTTTATGTCAAACAGAGCTGAACGCCCACTCCTGGGCTTGCTATTTGTGGCCAGTTTGGGAACTCTGCCAGCTCAGGCACTCCCGTTCTTTCTGTGACCCCGGGGATCCTGAGACCACACTGTCCCACCCAGGATTCTTCCCCACTTTGCCACCTGAGCACCTTTCAGGCAGGGATGTCTCTCACTCAAGCAGCCTTCTGAGAGTCCCGATTTTGTGCTCCAGGGCTATATAACTTTCTGCTGGCCAGTTAACAGAGGCTCCCTCCTCCATGCCATTTATCGTTTGGATTTATCCTCTTAGATTCACTTCTCCACATCTCCTACCTTGCAAAAAGTGGTCAGGTTTCTATTTGTAGGATTCCAGCAATTCTCTTCTTACAGCTCAGGTTGAATTCACTGGTGTTCAGAATGATTTGATAGCTATCTAGCTAAATTCAAGGAGCCAGGATGAAATAAGGTCTCCTACTTTCCTTCCATCTTACCTCCTTCCTAGCATTCCACAGATTTTAATAAAGTATTTATGAAGCAGTTTTAAAATTTCTATTGACTTATACTTTCAAAAATTTTAATGCTTACTTTTTTTTAAAGATTTTATTTATTTTAGAGAGGGGGAGAGTATGAGTAGGAAGGGAAGAGACAGAGGGAGAGAATCTCAAACTGAGAGTGGAGCCCCCACATGGAGCAGGGCTCAGTCCCAGGACCCCAAGATCATGACCTGAGCCAAAATTAAGAGTCAGTCACCCAGGGGCGCCTGGGTGGCTCAGGGGGTTAAAGCCTCTGCCTTCGGCTCAGGTCGTGATTCCAGGGTCCAGGGATCGAGCCCCACATCGGGCTCTCTGCTCAGCGGAGATCCTGCTTCCCCCTCTCTCTGCCTGCCTCTCTGCCTACTTGTGATTGCTCTCCTCTCTGTTAAATAAATAGATAAATAAACCTTAAAAAAAAAAGTCAGTCACTCAGCCAACTGAGCCACCCAGGTGCCCCTGATGCCTACTTTTTTTTTTTTTAAAGATTTTATTTATTTAGTTATTAGGAAAGAGAGACAGTGAGAGAGAGAAGGTCAGAGTGAGAAGCGGACTCCCCATGGAGCTGGGAGTCCGATGTGGGACTCGATCCCTGGACTCCGGGATCATGACCTGAGCCGAAGGCAGTCGCTCAACCAACTGCGCCACCCAGGGGCCCTTGATGCCTACTTTTAAACATCCTCCAGTTTGTTCATATTATAACAAAAATCAGATTTTAAAAATAATTGGAAGCATTTCAAACACCATCAATCAACCTCTCAAAAGAAGCTGTAACCTTTTGTATATAATTACATTTTTGTAACTAAATTTACATTTCTTTTTGGTTACACTACAAGATATATATGGTACAAATTACCAGCCTCCGACTCCACCTAAATCTTGTCACTTTGTAAAGTTGTTAATGAGCATGATATTCTGTTAAAACCATTGCTTAAAACAAATAATTATTGTGCTGGTAAGTTGTTCATCCTGAAGTAATCACTAACTTGCTATCACATCCTTTTCTTTTTTTTTTTTTTTGTTATTTCACAGCTATAATATTAATTGGCAAATACCAACTGCATAGTCGATCTATATCTCGCTGTCCTTTAATTCCTTCTGCAACCCACATACCATTCTCAACATTCACTGCCTTACCTCCATGTCCCTTTGTTCCATTCTGTTACATCCACCCTCATATTTCCAAACTGGATCAACTGCTGCTGATTTTAGAACTGTTGGCATATTTGTGATGGTGAGGATAAAAATTTATTTTGGGATATCTGAACATGTAGGTTAAGTAGAAGCCAAAGGATACCTCCGTCCAACTGCATCTTATAATCTCAGTGATTTCCCACTCACCCCTCATAACCTTGACTTGCCAGCGGGACAGGGCTTGGTCGAAAAGAATCAGATGATATGAGTACAATGATGTGCAGTTTCATTCAGCTGCAAGTGTTTATTGAGCCCTACCCTCTGTGTAGCTTGTCTCAGCATTATGGACAATGAGATCCTAGGTTCTCTTTCAAGATCAAGCATAGACTCAACCCCTTTCTTTGTCCAAGACTCATAAGAGTTTTAAGAGAGTCACCAGCTGAGAAGGAATTGCTGTACAAGTAATGCCTGCTTTTACAACAACATGAATGAATCTAGAGGACATTATGCTAAGTGAAATTAGCCAGAAAGAGAAAGAAAAATGCTCTATGACTTCACTTAAATGTGGAATCTTTAAGAAAGGTTGAACTCCTAGAAACAGAATGGTGAAAGAGTGGGAGAGATGGGGAAATGCTGGTCAAAAGTACAAGCATTCAGTTATAAGATGAGTAAGTTCTGGGGATCTAATATATAGCATGGTGACTAGGTTATAATGCTGTGTTGTCTGCTTGAAATTTGCTAAGAAAGTAGACCTTAAGCATTCTCACACACACACAAAGTAGTTTTGTATATGTTGATAGATGTGTTAACCTAATTGTGGTAATCATTTCATGAAGTATATGTCAGATATTCACATGATATTGTACACTTTGCAGGTGTAAAATTTGTCAATTCTGCCTACATAAAGCTCAAAAATCAGTGATGGAGACTCTTCTGGTTGGGCTGAGATTTTCATAGTTGCACAGAGCTAGGGATGACGTAAATATTAACATGGGTATCATCCTTGTAGACTTTATAAAATATCTTTTTTCTCCATTGGAGAGGCTTGCAGAAGTTAAATAACTGACTCTGGTTGCTCAGTGTGATAGGCTGAATAAAGGTGCCCTAAAAATATCCACACCCTAATCCTGGCACCTGTGAATGTTACCTTACATGGTAAAAGGGATTTAATACAGATAAAGGTAAAGATCTTGAGATGGGGAGATGATCCTCGATTATCTGGGTAGGTCCAAAGGAATCTCCAGGGTCCCTATGAGAGAGAGCAGTACAAGATTCCAAGAGGCAAGGGAAAGATTGGAGTGATGAGACGAAATGGTTATGAGCCAAGGAATGTGGGAGCCTCTAGAATCTGGAAGGGGCAAGGGATGGATTGTCCCGTGGGGGAACCAGAAGGAAGACCCTCATTGTAGCCCCATAAGGCTCATTTTGGGCTTTTGAGTTACAGAATTGTGAGAGAATATATGTATGTTTTAAGACACAAAATTTGTGGTATTGTGTTATAGCAGCAACAAGATTACCAATGAAACGAGGAAACACTGATGTTTACAGTGCTGGGTAGAATAGATATTCTCATTACTTAGCATTCATAGTGCTTGTACTGTCCATATATTACTGAAATTTTTCAAAATTCCTTATCATCAGAGAGGTGTTATATCGAGTTCAAGCCTTTTCCAAGGAGGAAGCAAGACATCTTTCTAAATTGTATGGTTTAGAAATTTTCTTTCTAAATTATAGCTGCAAAGGGAAATTTCTACTTTTTTCAGTTGCCCATATAAGCAATCTCTTTGGGCTTGGACAAAGTTTTAATTACTCCTTGAGTAATTAAAATTCTTACTATTAAGGACAACCAGAATATCATAAAAACTATTTTTTTTAATTTTTAAAAAAGATTTCATTTATTTATTTATTTATTTATTTGAAGAGACAGAGATCACAAGCAGGCAGAGAAGCAGGCAGAGAGAGAAGGGGAAGCAGGCTCCCTTCTGAGCAGGGAGCCCGATGCAGGGGCTTGATCCCTGAGATTATGACCTGAGCTGAAGGCAGAGGCTTTAGCCCACTGAGCCACCCAGGCAATCCATAAAAACTATTTTTTAAAAAAGTTCTCAAATGGGATGGACTCAGTAGATCTTAAAATTATCCTGCTACTCTAAAATCTTATTTCTGTCAGGGATTGTCTTGTTTTACATGGTTTCACTGAAAGCGTAAACACCAAAATAGAGTCTGTATTATAATTTCTAACTAATGGTCCCATTTTTGTCTCCAGTAAATCCTAATGTAATAATGATAGGTTTGCCTTTTACCAAAATCCCTTCAGACAATTTTCTGAGACTAAAAGAAAATTGAATTTTTTTCAGCAAGAAAGATTGTAAAGCTAATTTCTTTAATACTTTATGATTCATATAAGCCAAAGTTAAAAGATTATATATATTCAAATTTCAGAATTCTAGTGGTTACTTGGATTTACTAAAAGAGTTTCAGAAAGAAAAAAAAAAGCAGTCAATCCTGTTTCAGGGCAGACAGTGGTATTATAGTTTAAAGAAGGTGATTTTTTTTTCACAAGACATGGGCATTGTTTCAGATGAATGTGGGAAATTATTTCAGGAGTCAGAGAAACCAAATAAAAAAGAGAAATATGACTGTTTGGGCTGAGAATAGAAGGAGGGTTCCCATTCCCTTCTTGGCCAGCCTCAAACAACTTCTAGAACATTTGAGGTTAGGAGTGACTGGGACCAAGAATATTTCACATGTAAACTCCAAGAATAGAAAGTGAAGAAAGAGAACCTTGGACTCACCCTCATGCCATTATTACCATAGTTCCTAGAACAGTGCTTGACATACGACAGACAATAGTATTCATGGAATCCATGTGTGAGTGCATAGATGAATAAATATAAAAGCAGTTGCTTCCCTGAGTGCTCTTTTTTTAGTAACTAATGACATGTCTAAATTTTACTGAGCTTATTTAGTGCTAGTGGAATCACCATCACTCTCAACAAATATTTGAGATGGCCGAGTGTATTGGATATTTTATCAAGTCAAGCATACTTTAATTATCAAAAGATCTTCCTCTGAAAGCAATGCCTTCTCCAGCTGAGCATATAACAATTTATTGTTCTCAAGTAATGAAGAATCCCCTTGTGGTTTGATAGGTTTTATAACAACTAGTTGTTTCTGAGGCTGTCTTAAAGATTCGGTGGTCTAAGAGGGAAGAGAGCAGGACACTTGGATCCACCAGTTTCTATCCCTAAAGTAGAGACATGTCACCAGAATGAGGATGTAGTTATTACCAACCAATATGTATCATGTAATGTTCATCATAAGTGAGCTGAGATTTTTGATTAGCATTTGATATAGATGAATATGGTAAATAACTTCATCCCAAATCATAAGCATCGATTTTTCCACAAAAGTCTGAATCTGTGAAAAAGAAGAGAATGTGGGGCACCTGGGTAGGTCAGGGGGTTAAGTGTCTGCCTTCAGCTAAGGTCATGATCTCAGGGTCCTGGAAGCAATCCCTGTGTCAGGCTCCCTGCTCAGAGGGGAGCCTGCTTCTCCTTCTCCCTCTGCCCCTCTCCCTCTGTCAAGTAAATAAATAAAATTAAACAAAAAAAGAATGCTATTTCAAGCAGTGCGTTCAGCCTGCCTTCACAGACATAACACACGTGTACTGGGACCTGGGACAGTAATAAGGCAGAGGAAGGGTGTGGCACAGGCATCTGTTCTGTCAGCCCTCAAATAAACAGGGCAGCAAAGTTAAGAACCCAAGCCAGAGAGAGAGGGTAAAGCATGATATACAATCTCCCAGTCACAGGCGGAGGAGGGATGGTTAAGAGCATAGATGGAAGGTGCAAATCTCAGGCAAGGTATCATTCCAGGGAGCAGGGTGAAGCCAGATGAAGAGGGAGGGAGGCTGAATGGTTAGGCAGCAATGGGCTCAAGTGTGATTCTTGCACAAGGATGGTCAGGGTGACTGTAGAGTTCACAACAGAGGCAAGGACATTGGTTCGGAACAAATATCAGGAAGGGCATTTTAGATTTGGAAATGGCAAGCTGATCTATAGGAAGACATAAAGTTGCTCTTTGTTTTGTGATTTTTTAAATTGTGATAAAACAGAAAAACCATGAAGTTTACCATTTTAATTATTTTTAAGTGTATAATTCAGGGACATTAAGAGCATTCACAATCATTTGACACCAAAAGCAAAGACAACAAAAGCAAAAATAAACATGTGGGATGACATCAAACTAAAAAGCTTCTGCACAGCAAAGGAAACCATCAACAAAATGAAAAAGCAACCTATCAAATGGGAGAAAATACCTTCAAATCATATATGAGTTCATATCCAAAATACATAAAGAACTCCTACAACTCAGTAGCAAAAAAAAAAAAATCTGATTAAAAATCAACAGAAGAGGGGCACCTGGATGGCTCAGCATGTTAAGCGTCTGCTTTCAGCTCAGGTCATGATTTCAGGGTTCTGGGATGAGTCCTGTGTCGGGACCCTGCTTCTCCCTCTGCCTGCTTCTTTCTCTGTTGCTCCCCCTGCTTGTGCTCTCTCTCTGTGTTGGATAAAAATCTTTTTAAAAATAAGAAGATCTGAATAGATATTTTTACAAAGAAGACCTACAAATGGCCAACAGGTATGTGAAAAGGTGCTCAACATCCCTTGTCATCAGGAAAATGTTAATCAAAACCACAATGAGAGATGACCTCACACCTGTTAGAATGGCTATCATCACAAAGATAAGAAGTAAGTCTTCGCGAGGATGTGGAGAAAAGGGAACACTTGTGCTCTGTTGGTGGGAATGAAAACTGGTGGAAAACAGTATGGAGGTTCCTCAAAAGAATTAAAAATAGAACTATTATGTGATGCAACAATTCCACTTCTGAATCTTTGAAGAAAACAAAAACACTAATTCAAGAAGATATATGCACCCCTATGTTCCTCACAACATTTTTTACAATAACCAAGATATGGAAGCAGCCTAAGCGTCTATGGATAGATAACTCACACACGAGCAACCACAAACTCTCGCCCAGACACAGAATGCCTTACCTTCTGGGAGCTCAGAGTACGAGCATTGGGAGCAAAATGAGGCCTCCTATGCTGAACTATAAAAGAAAACAACTGAATTTAAAATAAACCTGCCAAAGAGAAAGAGTTGTTAAATTCCGAACTTTCATACCGGTTGTCTAATAAGAGACACACACCTCTAGAATAAAGAGGTACTTCTTTAGAATGCCTGATTGACCTGTGAGCACAGCAGGCTATTTTATATGCTGTGGTCTGTCTCCTTTTCAAAATCCACTCTTTCGTGAAAGTGATAAGCAGCGGAATGATTATTTAGAGGAAAAAGAAAAAAATATTTCCCTCTGAGGGAAATCCAGGCTCTCAGAAAGACAGTCTTACCACCAGCACAAAGGCAATTTTGAGCTGCTCAGAGAGCCTGGCTTCAAATGTATCTTCCCTGCCAAATTCTCTTCAGCATAGGGTCTCCATTTCCCTCAGGAGCAAAGTTTGTCTATAGTGTCAGTTACAAATATATTCTCCCATTCCGTGGGCTACCTCTTTGTTTTGTTGACTGTTTCCTTTGCTGTGCAGAAACCTTTTATCTTGATAAAGTCCCAACAGTTCATTTTCGCTTTTTTTCCCTTGCCTTTGGAGACATGTCTTGAAAGAAGTTATGGCCGATGTTGAAGAGGTTCCTGCCTATGTTCTCCTCTAGGATTTTGATAGATTTCTGTCTCACATTGAGGTTTTTCATCCACTTTGAGTTTATCTTTGTGTATTGTGTAAGAGAAGGTTGAGTTTCATTCTTCTGTATATAGCTGTCCAATTTTCCCAGCACTATTTATTAAAGAGACTGCCTTTTTTCCATTGAATATTTTTTCCTGCTTTGTTGAACATTTGTTGATCACGGAGTTAAGAGTCCATATGTGGGCTCTCTATTCTGTTCTGTTGATCTATGTTTCTGTTTTTGTGCCAGTAGCTTGCTGTCTTGGGCTGATATCCAAGATCTATAAAGAACTTCTCAAACTCAACACCCAAAAAAATCAAGTCAAAAAATGGGCAGAAGACATGAACAGACACTTCTCCAAAGAAGACATAGAAATGGCTAACAGACACATGAAAAAAATGTTCATTATCATTAGCCATCGGGAAAATTCAAATCAAAACCACATTGAGATAGCACCTTACGCCAGTTAGAATGGCAAAAATTGACAAGACAAGAAGCAACAAATGTTGGAGAAGTTGTGGAGAAAGGAGAACCCTCTTACACTGTTGGTGGGAATGCAAGTTGGTATAGCCACTTTGGAAAACAGTGTGGAGATTCCTCAAAAAATTAAAAATAGAGCCACCCTGTGACCCAACAATTGCACTACTAGGTATTTACCCCAAAGATACAGATGTAGTGAAAAGGGTCACATGTGCCCCAATGTTCATAGCAGCACTGTCCACAGTAGCCAAACTGTGGTAAGAGCCGAGATGCCCTTCAGCAGACGAATGGATAAAGAAGATAAGATCCTTATACACAATGGAATATTAATCAGCCATCAGAAAGGATGAATACCCAATTTTTCTTATCAACATGGACGAGACTGGAGGGGATTATGCCGAGTGAAATAAGCCAAACAGAGAAAGTCAATTATCTTATGGTTTCACTTATTTGTGGAGCATAAGGAGTAGCATGGAGGACATTAGGAGAAGGAAGGGAAAAATGAAGGGGAGGAAGTCAGAGGGGGAGATGAACCATGAGAGACTGGACTCCGGGAAGCAAACCAACAGTTTTAGAAGGGAGGTCGGTGGGGGAATGAGTGAGCCTAGTGGTGGGTATCAAGGAGGGCACGTATTGCATGGAGCACTGGGTATTATACTCAAACAATGAATCATGGAATGCTACACCAAAAACTAATGAAGTACTGTATGGTGACTAACATAACACAATAAAAATTTAAATTTAAATTTAAAGAAGCAAGGCTTCCAGATTCGATGCACATCCCCCCAAGTCACGCTTCATATAGAGCGGCTCTTTTACCCTTGGACGACCAGCAGAGTAGTCTGAGGAAGCAGAGAAAGAGAGAATAGGAAATGGTCAATGCCCGGTATCAGAGGAACAGTCCCGACTGTAGGCTGAGCAGGAAAGTCAAACTGCTAACTGAGCTCTTGGCCTGGGCCAGTTACTGCCATTCTGCCACCTAAACAGGCCAACAGTGCCCCCTGCAGGGAAGAGAGCAGAGTTTTGGCTGGCTTTGTTTTAGGTTATTTCACTATTTGGGTAGAAACTGGGTAGATAAGCTGAAAAATATGAAATGGCTTGATCTACCAGATTAATGGGAGTTTAGCTTTCCCAGCTTGCCTCCGAGCTTGCCAACTTTGTCAACAGAATAAGTACATCCGATTTCAAAAAGACAGCACAAGTCCTTTTAAGTTTGATCTTAAAGAAACACATGACCTCTTTTCCTTCACCTTAATAGACATATCTTGCAATCTTTATGACTTTTATGATTTTTAATTCTGTATATGCAAATTAGTTTTAAATGATTATATGTCCACCAAGCTTCATTTAGTTTTTTATCAATCTATTTTATAATACTTCAAAAAGTCTATTACTTTAAGTCTATTAATATTAATTAAAGTCTGTTAATATTAAGTTGCTGGATAACAACTTACTTAATCATATTCATATTTTTGTACCTTGATGCTTTGGCCCATATCTAATCTAAATGATGTGTGCAAATGACTTGTTTGTTTCCCCTGAATTAATTCTTTAGGATAACAGGCATAGTGGCAGATGTGACAGATGTGTAGACTCTGGAGGAAGAAAGATTTGAATTCACACCTGGACTTTTCCACTTTTAGGCAACGTGCCCATGGGAATGATATTAATTCTCTCTGAAGCTCAGATGTCTCTCCTTTACAACAGGGCTGGTAAGACTTCAATGACAAAACACAAATACTGCATCTAATATGTGGTTGCAATGTGGTAATAATGAAGGGTGGTGAAGGGCAGCTATTGTGTTGCAGCAAAAATTATTAACTTTAAAATTAAGTAGGGTGCCTTTCCTGATCCTCCACTTCCAAAACCCAGTCCAGTAACAGGGTAAACACAATGCTTATCCAGTTGTCCCCATCTCTCATCCACTTAAAGTGGATGTGTTTTTGATTCCGGGACTAAAAGTCAAGGTATCTAGCACAGTGAAGAGCAGGAAAGAAGGGGCTTGTGGGGGGCTCAGTCACTTAAGTGACTTCAGTTCAGGTCATGATCTCCAGGTCCTGGAGCCAAGCGCCAAGTCAGGCTCCTTGCTCAGTGAGGAATCTGCTTCTCCCTTTCTTTGTCCCTTCCTCCCACTCGTGCTCTCTTGCTTTCTCTCTCTCAAATAAAATTAAATAAGAAGTCTTGAAAAAAAAAAAAGAGGAGGAAAGAAGAGGAAGAGTTCAGTGTAAGAGAGACAGAGCCTGGAGGCACAGTGTAAGAGCACTAATACAGGAGAGACTCTGGACCATACAGGAAAATGAGAGAATGGAGGAAAGGGCTTTTAAAAGGTGTTGCCCCAAATTATGAAGCATATCTCTCTAATTTTCTTCAATGAATAAAAATAAAGAATGTAAACACTTCATAAAATTTGAGGCTGCTGGTTCTGCCTCTGGAATATGATTTTGCAAACATGTGGATCCCTAGATCTATAAGAATTAAGCCATCATCATCATCATCTTTATTAATATCATGTACTTATTCATAGACTGGAGATTACAGTATGAGGGGTAAAATCATTTTCATGACTAACCATTTCATGGTTTACACTGATCTGACTGCCTTTCAAAAGGGATTACCAAGCTCTTCCCCTGGTCATCTGCTATACCAGGGGCTCCTGCTGACTGAAGTAGGTCAGTCATCAAGTATCCTCTCTCTAGAAACCTGAGTATGTCTAGCTTGCTGGTGGTAGGACTCACTTAATCTTGGGGTGGGGGGAGGGATACTTCTGGAGAATGCTGTTGTCTTTATGAGAAGCAAAGGCAAGGCAAAGACTTGACAGCTGTTCTCTCCCCAGGCCACTTCCGCTGGCCCTTCTGGCAGGCATTTCATGGTGGGGCTGAGGGTGGGCAATTGTTAATGTTTATTTTCTCAGCAACTCCACAGTAAGTGTGTACAACTATATTACAAATCACAAAAAGTCTAATCTAGATTTACCAAGCTAATGAGAACAGCAGTTTCAGCCTTGTAGGGATCCAGTTCTTAAAGGCTCCTCGAGGACTTCTGTTTTCAGAATTCAAGCAGATCTGTTATCTTCTTGACCTGAATACCTAATGAAAAACTAAAAACAAACATTATCTGTATTAGCTCAAGGTTACGATGAAGTGGAAAGCAAAATTTAGAACAAGAGCAAAACCATGGATGTAGACCATTTCACAAGAGTCATAAAGCATTACCGGCTCTGTAAATAAATAATGCCCCTGGCCAGAGTAAATAGTTAGCAAGTATCCATCTTTGCATTGTGAATAGCGATAGAGCTGAGAATATTCACTTACAAAAGCAATGGCCACTTCAGAGTCTCAGTCTAAGTAAAGATGAAAAAAATTTGAGATGTCCAGAAAAAGGTACTGTTTAGATCACCACCAATCTATACTGGTAAAAGTCATGGAATAATATGATAGCTTCTGCCCACAGTAATCATTCACAACACTGCCATGAGAGTCAAGGCATTGTGTTTGTTTGTTTAAGGTTTTTTTTTTTTTTTAAAGATTTTATTTATTTATTTATTAGGAAAGAGAGAGAGTGAGAGAGAGCATGAGAAGGGAGAAGGTCAGAGTGAGAAGCGGACTCCCCATGGAGCTGGGAGCCCAATGTGGGACTCGATCCCAGGACTCCGGGATCATGACCTGAGCTGAAGGCAGTCGCTCAACCAACTGCGCCACCAAGGGGCTCTGTTTGTTTAAGGTTTTATTTATTTATTTGACAGAGAGAAACACGGCAAGAGAAGGAACACAAGCAAGGGGAGTGGGAGTGGGAGAAGCAGACTCCCCACTGAGCAGGGAGCCCGATGCAGGGCTCAATTCCAGGACCCTGGGATCATGACCTGAGCCGAAAGCAGATGCTTAACCAAGTAAGCCACCCAGGCACCCCAAAGCATTGTGTTGATAAGTTTTGTGTGACATTGGAATCTCTTTAGTAAAATATGATAGATATTTCTGAAAATGTGAAGTAGTCAAAGATGTCATTGAGTGAGTAGCTTTCAAAAAAAATTATTTCATATATTTAAGCCATTTTAAAGGGAAGCTTGAATTTCTATTGAAGAGATTAAATGTAGCAGAAAGTTCTAATTCAGAAGCATGAGATGAAAAGAAGTTTGGAATTCTTGAGATGAAGGATAATGGCTAGGATAGCAAAGCCCGAAGCATGTAACCCTTACTCTCACCCTTACACACACACACACACACACACACACACACACACACACACACACACACGGCATACTAAAAACATACAAGTAATTTTTAAAATTAGTCATAATGGCGATGAATGGAAAAGAGATGCCTTAATACCTGGGAGGGCCATTGATTGGGCAGAACTTGGAAGGGCTGGGATGAGTGGCTGGCTTCAGCAAGCTTGTCTACAAGTGAAACTTGGATCCTTTTAGTACTGGGGTGAACCCCCCCGCCGCCCCCCCACTCCGTGCAGTCACCACCAGCAGCAGCCCTCTGCTTCATCTGTACCCGCTGGACTTCCCCTGACTCACTCCTCTTCCTGCCAAATACCAAGACTCTATATGAGCAGAAAGGGAAGTGGGAAGGGGGAGCAGGTAACAGAAGAGTGGATCTTGCTTTATCAACTTAAAAGAGGGCCATCGGCTGACTCAGCTAATAAGGCATGTGACTCTTGATCTCAGGGTTGTGAGTTCAAGCCCCACCTTGAGGGTAGAGTGTACTTAAGAGTATACTTAAAAAAAGAAAGAGGGTTGCTAAATAAGCCTCTAGAATTGTTGTGTTTAAATGCTGGCCCTCTAACAAGATATCAGGCTTGATTTCTCATATTGGCAGATAAAAACAGAATTGGGTACGTAACTATATCTCTAGCATAACATATCAGCCTTTTAAGAAATTAAGTTATATAAGTACCTTAAGAAATTATGGTTTTTATTTCATACAAATAAACACCCCTTCTCCTCTTTATTGCTCTACGATAGACTTCCAGCATAATTTATTCTCTAGACCCCTCTTTGGAGATAGCGACTTATCTCCACCTTGATTATAACCACATTGATTATAAAGAAGCATTAATTGAAAAGCATTTCCTGTGATCAGGGGTATAAAGCTGTTTCTCTGTTACTAAAAACTATCTACTAAATACCACAAAATGAAAATTTTAAACCGAATCCTTCCTTCCACAATCTTCGGCTCATACCGTGCTTCAGACAAAGATGAACACTTGGTACAACAGACACGATACTGCCCCTCTGTGCACGTTAGCCAAATGCACTGAGAACGTTCGGCCTCACTACCCTGACTTGACTGGCTTCGAATTCTTCCATTTATTTTGCATTCTGGGAGGGCACAGAAATTGTGGCAGAGTTTTGGGCCACAATGGCAGCGGGATTAGAAAGAGATATGTGCTAGTGATAATTCTTAATCTGCTGCAAAAATAAAACAAAACCAAAGGAAAACATCATACTAGGAATTAAAACACAAGTTTTACAGTGGCTTGAAATCCTGTCAAGGACATAGGCAAGGGAACAGAGAAATTGGTGGGCAATCAGTTAGGAATAGGTGGAAAGTGCTTTGACATGAAGAAAAACACCGTCATCAGGACTTGCTGACAGTGGACAAAGAGTGGAGGCGAGAAACTATTGCCTAAGGCACGTTCTGACTTGAAGGGATTTGAGGAGAACAGAAGCTGGGAATAGGTCTCTGTGGGAATTCTGCTAAAAAGCAGTGGTTTTCAGGGTGTGGTCGTGGACCAGCAGCATCAGTATCACTTAGAACTTCTTAAAAACATTAACTCTTAGGTTCACTTTACCTACCAAATTAGCTAGGCGATTCTAATGCCTGCTGAAGTTTGGGAACCATGGAGTTAAGTTTCAGCTGGGCTTTCGTTTCCATGCTGTGTCACAGACTATGTGCGGTGTCTACTTTTAAAATTTTGGATTGGAATAGAAACCTTTACAGTTTTGCTTGTTTTAAGCCAGGGATGTTAGTGGAGGAATAATCAACACAAAGTGGAGTCACTAAGTTATAATAAGTAATCTTTTTTTTAAGATTTTATTTATTTATTTGACAGAGTGAGAGAGCACAAGCAGGGCAGAGGGAGAAGCAGACTCCTCGCTGAGCAGGGAGCTCGATGTGGGGCTTGATCCCAGGATCCTGAGATCATGACCTGAACCCAAGGCAGATGCTTAACTGACTGAGCCACGCAGGTGCCCCTATAATAAGAAATCTAAAATGACAGAAAAAGGCCAACAGGAAAATAGGCAAATACTTTTTTGTTTTTATATTCTTTTCCTTAACAGTCAAGTGTGAGTCACTTGAAATTCTCTTGATATAAACATCGTATTTGTTTTCATTTGGAAGGAACCTTAGGAACATCTGTTACCACCTTCTCATTTTACAGATGAGGAAGCCGACAGGGTAAGGATCTACTAATGTGCCACGTCAATCAGAAATTCGCTGTCCTAATTCTAAGGCAGAGGGATTACAGGTAAAAGTTTAAATTCAGGAGCTCCTCTTGATTTGGAGAGAAAATAAAATGTTCACACATGTTTTATAAATTAAATGGGTCATTTAACTGTCTTTCCCATCTCCTGGCTGCTGCCCACGGCTGGTGGCTGAGACTCGGACCATGAGAGGAACACATGCTCTCTCTCAGGAGACCGGGGCTCCGAGGAGCAGATCGTGGCCCCAGCTGCAAGGCTGCCTTTGCCAGAGGAATGAAAGAGTCTTTTCACTCCCTGCTTCTTCCTGCCCCCCATGCCAGGCACAGCACCGGCAGCAGGAGCCCCACCTTCTGTGAATGTGTTCTTCAATTTTAGAAGGAAATCATAAGTGACTTTCCCAGGGAGGATTGCTCGTGAGTAAAGGAATAAACTTTATGATAATTATTAATCACAATTATTTTACTTATGCACTATATCCCTCCTTTCAGAAGTCATTTAAGAAAGCACTTTGTTGTTGAAGGAGCTGGATGTCTGTCCCATCCTCTGCCAGGCTTCAGCATCCTCAGAAGGCAAAGGAGATGGAGAGTCAGCCCTGGATCCATGTCTCAGTGCTTCCTGCAGCGCTGGGTTGGCTGCCTTGCACACACTAAGGACTCCGTGGATATTTGGTGAATTACTGAGGGAGTGTGAGAGAGGAATGAGGGAAAGTGGCAAGGGAAAATTTCCCATTTGTCAGATGAGAGGGGATAACTCCTGAGAACTGAATCCTTTGGTTTTTGCTTTACTTTTAGAAGTAAAGATAGTAAGGGTACACAGAGCGGTGTTAGGGTCACCCTGAAGTCAAGCATGGGAACTCAGGTCTGCAGGTATTTCCAAGTCTGGGCAAAGAGTATTTTCTAAGAGGGTAATGCCTGGGTTGGGAAACATTCCAAACCAGAGTCCAGGCAGTCTTCACAACTGGGATAAGTTATGGTTTCAAGTGAAAATGAAAACTCAGAGTTAACGAAAAAAGCAATGGTGAAATCATACCGAGATTTGGAGACAAATTGTTAAATGTCATTTAACTAAGGTGTCTGCCAATACTCTGATACCAGTTATCCTGAGGAGTATAAAAGTAGAATGTCAGATAAACTCTCCATTGCAATACTCTAAAATTCTATTTTTTTCCTACTACAGCTTCTGCAATAGATTGTAAGTGACTAAATGAATTAATATGGTTTTTTTTCATTCTGTCTGGGCCCTTTGCTATTTAAAGGCTTAATAAACAGTGACGTGGACACTGTTAACACTTGGAAGAAAAAAAGATGGGACAGTGACCTTGGTAGCAAATTAATAGCTGATTTAGTTTAGAGAAAAATGGGAATATTTGAAGAAAAACATACAATTTAATTTTTGAAAATTTATGCTGAAAAAAACTATGGTTTGATACATTAGGGTTTTAAATTTTCACTTTAGTAAAAATTGATTAAAAATATAAAACAGGAGCGCCTGGGTGGCTTAGTGAGTTAAGGCCTCTGCCTTTAGCTCGGGTCATGGTCTCAGGGTCCTGGGATCGAGCCCCGCATCGGGCTCTCTGCTCGGTGGGGAGCCTGCTTCCCTCTCTCTCTCTCTGCCTACTTGTGACCTCTCTCTCTGTCTGTCAAATAAATAAAATATTAAAATATATATATATAAAACAAACATGTAAATATATAGATAGCTTGACTTCTGTAAATATTGAATTTGACATACACAGTAACCAACTGATTAAGTTGACAAGATGTTTTAGTTTCTAACACCTTAGCTTGCAACTCTATTAGGAAAGGCATAGAAATGACATATTAGAAATAACTTCCTATTGGCAATTTTTTTTTTTAATTTAGGAGGAATAAAAATATCTTGGCTGGGGGGTGCCTGGGTGGCTCAGTGGGTTAAAAGCCTCTGCCTTCGGCTCAGGTCATGATCTCAGGGTCCTGGGATCAAGCCCCGCATCAGGCTCTCCGCTCAGCAGGGAGCCTGCTTCCCCCCTCTCTCTGCCTGCCTCTCTGCCTACTTGTGATCTCTCTCTCTCTGTGTCAAATAAATAAATAAAATCTTTAAAAAAATATATCTTGGCTGGGAACCATGGAGATTGTGGGGAAGTCATATTCTATTCCAGTGATTGATAAAAATGATCTGAATGCTGAAATTCTCTCTGTTTGGGATGGCCCTTCTTCCTCAAAAGCTTTCCAGATTGCTTTTTCTTTATTTGGAAGCTCATGTAAACCCCATGAGGGGAGAGGACGTGCCTGTGTTGTTTATTCTTGTATCCCCAGAAGCTAATGAAGTGCCTGACTCATGTGCGTAAAATAGAAGGGAGATAGGAATCAACCAGAGAAACAGTATTTTTGTTGTTGTTGTTGACATGTTTAATATATCTTTTTTTTTCATGTTTAATATATCTTAAACTGGGGCGCCTGGGTGGCTCAGTGGGTTGAAGCCTCTGCCTTCGGCTCAGGTCATGATCTTGGGGTCCTGGGATCGAGCCCCGCATCGGGCTCTCTGCTCAGCAGGGAGCCTGCTTCCCTCTCTCTCTCTGCCTGCCTCTCTGCCTACTTGTGATCTCTTTCTCTCTGTCAAATACATAAATAAAATCTTTAAAATATATATATATATATATATCTTAAACTGATCATTTCCTTGAAAGAAAAAAATGAGGTCTAAAATTTTGTAGCCATGATCGTTTTATGAATAGTCATATACATGCCTTGAATCCTTTTTTTTAATCCTTTTTTTTTTGTAATATTTAGACTTCAAACATGTTGCAGCAAGAACAGGGAATGCACAAAAAAAATTATGGACTATAAATTTGCCAAGGCAAATGATTATTCATACTTATTCAGAGAATATATTATTTTTTAAAAGCATAATAAAAGTAATTTTAATATATATGTCTATGGTTATGTTTGAGCCAAAACTGCTTTAGGTTAAGGACTATCCCATCGCACTGGTGAGTGAGAAGGTGTCACCAGGGAAGCAGAAGTCCTGCTTCTCCTTTGCCTGTGTAACTAACAAGGCTGACAAAACACGGACATCTACCTCCCTCCCCATTTGTTCTCAGATATCCTGCTCTAAGAGGAGCTCAAATTACACTATTTTAAAAAGTGCACGTAGGCTTCCAGCCTTTTATAACTAACATATTTTCAGAATTCAGCTGTGCTCAAAATTTCAGTTGGAAACTGAGTTGAGTATCAGAAATAGAGTCAGTGCTTCGTACATGATAGGTAATCAGATATTTGACTGTTTCTTTGAAATTGCTGAACCAGAATTCCTATCCAGGCAAGAAGATGGAATGGGGAGAGAAATATAAGATTAGCTTCAAAATAATGAGCAAGTCCAGAGACTTAGAGGGAGGTGCCCAAGGCAAGGGTGGTTGGTGGTGCTGGTGGGGTTGATGGTGGGGAGAGGGGTGTGATCATCTCTGGAGGAAAAAGACGAGTTTCCAGGGCCCTTGCGGCATTTGAAATAGATCTAGAAAGCAAAGAGTATAGAAAGCGTAGTCCGTTCTGGAGCAACTGAAAGTGCCGTGTGACTGGAGCCTAGAAGGTGTAAAGAGAGGGAAGCAAGAGGGATGAGGTTGAGAAGGGACATCCGACCAGCTGTTACGGAGACTCTTAGACTCTTTCTAAAAACTTTACATTTATTCTCCAGGCAATGTGTAATCATTAAAGGATTTTAAGCAGGAGAGTGAAGTGAACAAGTTATGTTTTAGAAAACTGTGGTCGCAGATGGAAAAGAGGTTAAGTTAGACCAGAAAGAGGAGCCTATTACAGATACCCATGTAAGGAATGACAATAGTCTGAACTAGGGTGGCAATAGTGGGATGTTTAAAGACATTTTGAAGGTAGAATTCGCAAGATTTGGCTCTTGGTTCTGTGTGAGAAAGGATAAGGAAATCAGAGGATGAGACCGTATCCCCAATATGCTGGGTACCCTAAAATGAGGTGATATGTCTTTACTCCCCTCATTCATTCCCCAAATATTTGCTCACCATGGATTCTCTTGCAGGCATTGTGCTCACCTGTGGTGCTACAGAAGTAAAAAAAATATATATATGGTTGTTACTCTAAAGGCACCAACAGTATATGAAATTACATGAGTCCAAATTACATCATTACAAAGTCAAAGCACTAAGGATAAAGTTGAAAAAATATTGTAACACATATAACCAGTATCCTTAGTAGAAGCTCAATAGAGAAGGGTAGATATCTATAGGCAGTTCTTAGTAGAAGAAACACATAAAGAGATGCTTGGCTTTCCCAATAACCAGAGATACACATTAAAACAACAAAATATTTAGGGGGAGAGTCCAGTAGATTGATAAAAATGAAAAAAAAAACCACCATAGTAACATATCCCAACTTTATAGACTAGAATACACACACGCACACACACACACACACACACCTGCAGGAAAAATGAAAAATTTAAACACTAAATTGTTAATAGCGCTTCTTCCCAGACAATGGGGTTATGAACCTAGTGGTTTTCATTTAATTCTTCATGCTTTTTTTGTATTGTATAACTTTTTTTCTTCTTAACTATGTATTACTCCTATAAGCTAAAAGTAACTAATAATGCTATTTCTAATTCAGAAAAAAATGGTAAAGAGCATTGCGTGTAGAGGGGATAGGAAGAGAGCCATTCCAGCAGTGGGAAGGGCATGTGGACAGGAGTTGGAAGTGCAGTGTGTTAGAGACCCACGGGACTTCAGCATCCCGTGCCCCAGACAGCCCAGAAGTCATGCACAAGAGTTTAACACTTATCCTAAAAGTAGTAAGGAACTAGGGGCAGCTTCTGATCAGGAGAGACATGGTCTGTGCGCAGATGCCTCTGGGGTCAGCGTGGAGAATGGACAAAAGGGAGTTGTTGAGCAGTCGGGAGGTCACGGTAGGAGGCCAACAGGTGATGGGACCTCCCATGGCAGGAGCACCCTCATCAAGGTAAGTGTGTGACCTTTCTGTGCCTCAGTTGTCTCCTTGTAAAACAGAAGTAAGAATAGCACTTGCTTTCAGGGTGGATGTGTCTTGAAACTAATGAAGGTCAATTTTCAGGACCTATCCCTTGTGCTTGTCGAAGTGTTTATTTTTTGATATTTGTAATTTTTTATTTTATTTTCTTATGATAAGAACACAGCATGAGATCTATTCTCTGTTTAAAAAAATGTAAGTGTGCAATACAGTGTTGTTAACCATGGCGCTTATGTTGCCTAGCAGATCTCTAGAACTTACTCATCTTGCATGTAATTGAAACTTTATATCCATTGATTAGCAACTCCCCAGTTCCCTCTGCTGCCAGCCCCTGGTAACCACCATTCCGGTCTCTGATGCTATGAGTTTAACTATTTCAAGTATCTCATATATGTGGCATCATGCAGTATTTGTCCTTTTGTGACCAGCTTCGTTCACTTAGCACAATGTCTTTCTTCAAGGTTCGTCCATGTTGTAGCATACTGCAAGATTTCCCGACATTTGTGTTTTTCTGTTCTTTTTCTTTAAAAGGAACCCTAAAATGGTACAAGTTTTAGGCTTCAGGGAACTTGGAGCCATTTCTGACAATGCTTAGGATTGCTGTCAGGATGGAATGAGCTAACTTACATTGAGTGTGTGGTGCACAGTACCTGCCAGAGGGGTGTGAGCTGTTTGTATAATGTGGAGGTGAGATATGGCTGGTGGATACATCTAGGATGATCCCTGGGCATTCTGCGGGGGCTACGGGGTACCATTCCCCCATAGACTAGTTTAAAAATGAAGGAATACTGGTTCAATTCTGAATATATTGAAGTGTAAAGTGTGGATAAAATATTCAGTGGGTACCGGAAACAGGCCATGAAATGGTTAGGAACAGAACTGAAGAAAGAGGTTAGAGTTACCAATTTGGGAATTATCGAACTACAAAAGATGGTTAACAATTGCAGATGAGAAGGTTTGGAGCCAGTATGAAGAATGAGAGCTGAATAGGACTCAGGGTTGAATCCTGGGGGACACCAGACTTTAAAAATCAGATCGTGGTGGTGGTTACATGATTCTATATAATGTCATATCATTGGTATACTCCCCCCCCCGCCACAAAAAGAGCCTGTGTAAAAACTGGGGAAATCCGATAAGTCTTATAGTTTACTGTGCCCGTATAAATTTCCCGTCTTTAATACTGTACAATTGTTTTGTAAGATGTTATCCTTGCGGAAAGCTGGCTGAAGGGTACATGAGACCACTCTTCTTGCATCTTTTCCTGAGTCTTTGTTTCAAAATAAAAAATTAAAAATATTGGACCAACCCAAAGCAGCCAAATAGTTTAGAGTAAGCTGTTGTGTGCTGATATTATTTTTATGGCTCTCTTGAGCAGTGATCTGATTTCAGGCTAGTTTCAAAAGAATGCAACCAACTGCACAAGCTAAAACAGCTGTGACATTCCTTCTGTCATCTGTCTCCAGTCCATAAGAACCCTAAATCTTTATAGAGAAAAAAAAAGGCAGGTAGAGGCAAGAAGACTAGACAGGAAAATTCTGAGAAGGGGCTGAACCAACAGGGAGCAGCTCAGCATGTCCGTGTGGCACTGGGGATTGAAGAGAGGGAGAAACGCCTAGTCACTGGCATTCTGGAAGGGCTTGCCAGAAACACAGAATCTCGGACCCCACCCAGACCTACTTAGGATGAATTTGTATTTTCCAAAGTATTTAGAGGATGTGTAAGCACACTGAAGAATGCTCTTGGTCTTTCCAATCCTGCATTTCCACCACATTATCACCAACAGAAAATAATAAAGAGGACAATTACCAGCATTTGGGAAAATAACCTCCCATCACCAAAAAGATCCATGGAATAAGATACTAATTTTTAAATTCTCTATGAACAAAATCTCGCTTTTTTTAAAAGATCGTATTTATTTGTCAGAGAGAGAATGCACAAGCAGGGGTGAGGGGCAGAGGGAGAAGCAGACACCCCCACTGAGCCAGGAGCCTGATGTGGGGCTTGATCCCAGGACCCTGGGATCACGACCTAAGCCCAAGGCAGCCACTTAACCAACTGAGCTACCCAGGTGTCCCACAAAATCTCATAAAAAAAAAAATTTTCCCATTCTTTGTTCTTTCTTCTGCTGGTTTTGGGTTAGCAGCTGAGGGGCAGTGGGCTGGGGGGCTTTTGCAGGCCGCAAGCTGCCCCTGTGGTGGTAGAGCTTGGTAGAGGGAAGGGCCCACACTTGTGGCCCCTACAGCTTCCACCTGGCCAAAGCAGGGAGCTTTCTCTTCCCCATAGTGTGGAGGCTGCCTGGGAGGGGCTGGAGCTCAGAAAGAACCAGAGAGGAGAGAGGCAGTAGGGATTTTATATCCTGAAGTATGTCCCTATGTGACCCCCGTGTGTCCTGAGTGTGATATTGGAATGCGTGTTTTGTTCAATGACGACTCACTCCTGGACAGGTTGTTTAACAGAGATGTAGTGAATCCATTGTACTCAGTTATGACCCAGAAGATCTGGGGTTAGCCAAGCCCCTCCTGGACAGGTCGCCTCACTGAACCTCTGTTTCTTCTTCCATAATACATGCGTAATATTTGCCCATGTCCACTGTGAGGGCTGGAGTGATAATAAATGCCTGCCTAAAATGAAGGGCCATAGGGATCACACAACATAGTATCTGCACAGGCCTGCTGACAACGGTGAAGCATCACACAAGCATAAGATGTTTTTATCATTGGTATTCACGATGACAAGAGTTGGTCTTAAAACCAAAGAGCAAAAATACCAATTGTAAATATATCTGCTGCAATTAGTACAGCTTTATTATAAGAATGTTATAACATGAAAAGTAAGTGCTAACCATAATAGTGAAGTTTAGTAAGTTTTCAGTTTTGGCTTTCCATTAGAATAAAAAGAGGGCTTTTAAAGAATGCAGGGATTATAAAAATAACTATGGTAGTTAATGTTCCTTGAGATTTATGAACTATGCTTTTTATGATCTATTAGGTGGAACCACGTGAAAGTGCTTGTATCCGCATTTTAGTATGGTTCCATCCAATATTTGCATTATGGTAAACTTGAAAAACAAATGGGAAATTTGCTTTGGTGGTGCTTTTGGTTGAAAACTTCGTGGATTCTATGATTCAGAACTTTATTGTTGCTAGAGAGTTCAGAAATACCACCCTTAAAAAGACAAATTCTTTTAACCATTTGAGGTTCTGCTTAATGCATTTTGTTCCCAAAGTTTGAGGTAATACAGATGGCATGCATTATTCAGAAGATTGGAATAGAAATGGATATACTTTGATTTGCTTCCAGTTGAAATCAATTATATTGTATCAATGGTGAAATCGATATAGACAACATTACTAGGGTTTTTTGTTTTGTTTTGTTTTTGTTTTTGTTTTAGACAGCGTTACTAGGTTAATGGGTAATATTGTTACACTGAATTTTAGCTCTGTGATAGTATGTCTGTGCCTAATGTTATTAGAGAAAGACAGCAACTCCTGTGACATTTCTAGGCAGAGTAATCTACCTATTACAGGTTTCCAAGTTATAACTGAACTTTTAGAGTCTGCCTGGCATCTCAAAAAGGTTCTTTGTCCGTGGAGGTATTAAAGGACTGTAGGGAATTGGAAAGTGTCGCTTTGGGTGGAAAATGGTGGCTACATTAACACACCGATGTAAATATTGTTGTGAACATTCAGAACTTAAGGGGAGGAGGAGGGAGCGGGGGCTAAAAAAAGTTCCTACCACCTTATGCAAAAAACTCTTATTTGAGAAGTTGAGCTCACTTATTTCTCCGGCACAACACACATCCTCAGAAATTTTCACAGATCTGTGAAACAGAGAGAGTAATACCCATAGGGTGTTTCTGAGAGTGAAATGAGGTGATATGGAAACAAAGTGCCCCAGCATAATGCTCGGTACCTGGGAGATACTGGACAATTGTTAGTTCCCTTTCTCCCTGCCTTTCCCAAATGT
>CM052810.1:58773102-58806228 GCA_028533885.1 Nasua narica
CCCTCCATGATTTTCTTTATACTCCACACGTAAGTGAGACCATAAGATAATTGACTCTCTCCACTTGACTTATTTCACTCCGCATAATCTCTTCTAGTCCTGTCCATATTGATACAAAAGTTGGATATTCATCCTTTCTGATGGAGGCATAATATTCCATTGTATAGATGTACCACATCTTCCTTATCCATTCATCTGTTGAAGGGCATTTTGGTTCTTTCCACAGTTTGGCTATTGTGGCCATTGTGGCTATGAACATTGGGGTACTTGTGGCCCTTCTTTGTACTGCATCTGCTTCTTTGGGCTAAACACTGAGTAGTGCAATTGCAGGGTCATAGGGTAGCTCTATTTTTAATTTCCTGAGGAATCTCCATACTGTTTTGCAAAGTGGCTGCACCAACTTGCATTCCCACCAACAGTGGAGGAGGAGAACCCAGAAAATTTGTAGTCTTGGCAAAATTTTCTCTGTCCTAGGATGTTTCAGATTCTTCCAAAGTACATTACCCTTTGGGAACTGGATAACCAATCCTAACATACTGTGTTACAGTAGAAAATGCTAAGGTTTTAAAGTCAAAAAGTCCAGTTGAAATTATAGTTCTACCAGTTATCTGTTACGAGGTTTTGATCATCTTACTTAGTGTTAACAAACTTCATTCTGTATGGTTTGGAGAGAGGGGGAATTCAAAGATAATATATGGAAACTACTCATACTGAGCATAGAGTAATAATTATTTGACAAAACATTAATTCAGCCATTCTGAAAACAATCTTTGGAATCTTGGCTTTGTTAGGTGTTTTCTGTGTTATTTGGACTATATCAAACTTCCTGAGCTTCCATTTCTTCATCTGATGATAGCTTCCTTATTGGTTTATTGGGGGGTGAAAATAAAATGAGGGAGGTAAATGACTAGCCAAGGACCTTCCACACAGTTGGGCTTCAAAAAATTGATACTACTATGGCCCCAAATTTGACTTTTCAGAAAATTTAATGGCAACTGTTTTCATCTGAAAGAGTTAAATTCCAAAGTCCTTACTTAATATATCCTGATGGAGTAATTTATAGACTCTGAGAGAGGGCTTAATACATATGTAGTTTCTGTGGGCTGTTTAAAACTTGGTATTGTTAGCATTTTAATTTCAGTGGGAAGCACCCCCTGTTACAAGCAAGGCTTGTGAATAAATACAGTTCAGTGATGCTTAGTTATGCTGTGATCTGACACCATAGGGACTTGTCTATATGTAAATTAAAGAATTTCTCTGGATGACAGAACTGGTTCTTTTAAAAAGAAACAGGTATTTTTAAGTTCCACCTCTGTCCTGAATGTGATTTTTTAATAGCCAATGACTTTTTTGTTGGTAATAACAATACCAATTGTTCCAAACAGACTGACCCTATAGAAAAAAATAAATTCAAATTTATTTGATTTCTCATTTTTATACACCACCAAGTCTTTGCAGCTATTAGGTTGACGCATGGTTGGTTTTTTGTTTTTGTTTTTTTGACAAGTGTTTTTTAAAGTTTGTGTTGCTTTAGGAAAAGAGACTTTCTTTTTAAAGAAACAGCTTCAATTAGAAATCCAAACTGACAAGGAAGGAAGGAAGGAACGAAGGAAGGAAGGAAGGAAGGAAGGAAGGAAGGAAGGAAGGAGACGACTAAGAAACATAAACTGTTCAGAAAATAAGTACGATTGAATGTTGAAGAAAGAATTTCTGGAAAGAATTGTTTAAACACTTTATAAAAAATACAACCCTTGGTATATTTTTATACTGTCACAAAATTAGCAGCTCTTGTTTTTTATTCTTTTTTTATTTCATGAACAGCCTCTTTGCTTATGAACTTTCTATGAACTGATGCATTCAAATCTGTGTTTTGCTGAGTATTGTGTTCCTGGTTGTCTGCTATAACATCAGTTTATTTGGGCAGTCAGACTGGGATGGGCCAGCTCCAAGAACTGAGAGTGCTGAAGAAGGAATTTCCAGATCTAGATCTTTCCATTGAAATTGCCTGGATATTGCCAGAAAAGCATTAGCTTTTCTGCAGTGGGAATCCCTCCAAGACAATCGGGATATCCAATAATGAATTCCTAGTGTTCAATGGATTTTACCAGCAAGTCATCACATATTTTTCTTCTTAGATTCCCTAATAAGTGACATACTCAAGAGGGAAAGGGGCTAGTGTCTAACTAGTATCCTAGCCAATCAGCACTAAAGATAGCTTCTTAAGAGTCTTTATTCTTATAATCCCTAATTACATGGAACTTGAAAAACCTTTATAAGTATACATGGGATACTTAAATATAATCACCATTTTAATAATGTTGAAGGTGTAACTGCTTTGATGTTTTATCAAGGGGTTCTTTCACATTCCACTTACAGGTTTCTTCTGTAAAAAGACAAGCAATATTTAAACAGAAGTTCAAACTTCAGGTCTATTCTTGGTGGTCTCTGACTGAAGGGCACTGACATTTTCTTTGAGCTCCATCTTTACCTCTTGTAGAAAATCTGATGGTGTCTTTGAGATGCCCCAAAATTCCCAAGGGGTTTACAGTCTCAAGGACACCTCTGGATCTGGGCCTTTACTTTCCTTAATTGAGTTCATCAATTCTCCCAGCATTATTCATATATTTGTCTTGTTCTGGACCATGTAAACAAGATGGGTATTGAGCCTCTTTTCTAAATTTCTCACTAAAACAAAACAAAAACAGAACACAAAGAATTTTTTGAAAACTACACTGAAGGATTCAGGAAACTTAGGCTTCTTACATCAAAATAGCAAAAACAACTTCAAATGCAAAATCTGGCAACTTTTTTCTTCTGAGTCCTTTGTCAATCTACCACTTTTCCTCCCTTCTGAGTTTTCACTGCCCCCCATTCACCACTCCACCTGCTGCCAGTCTGCTCATTTCTAATGTAGTATTACAAAATGCTGTAAGTGTTCATTTATTTTCTCTTATTTGCCTGTGTCCTTGGGGACTCACCTGTCTCTAAGTGGCTTACAAAGATCTCCTTAAAGCAATGCAGTTGTTATTGCATTGGGATGCTATTAGGGGGAGCTAAGATGGTGGCATAGTGGGAAGATCCTAGGCTTGCCTGATACCTCAAACACAGCTAGATAACTCAAATCATTCTGAATACCCAAGAAATTGCCCTGTGGACTGACAGACAAACTGCACAACTAGAGGGAGAGAAGAGGCCACATCGAGGAAGATAGGAGGTATGGATATGGGCTTTAGGTGAGAAATGGATCGTGGGTGCTGCAGAGGGGAGGGAGCCCTGGTTGTGGAAACGGGCAAGAGCACACAAGAATATGCACAAGGGAAGCACTTCTTCAAAGCCATTGGCTGGGTAAACAAGAGGGGCTGATTTTCATGAGTTTTTGCAACAAGTGGGGCTCAAAAACTGGAGTTTTAGAGGTCCACAGGCTTGGCTGGGATAGAGCCCTGAGGGTACTCCCCTACTCGAGGAGAGAAGGAATGCAAGCAACCCTGGGGTGGCTGTCACAATCTGAAAATCATCAAAGGCACATAAGGAGAGACCGTTCACTCTTCCTGGAGTGCATCTGTGAGAGGTGCATTGCAGAGTTTCCTCTCAGGTGACAAAAGATCCACCATTTCCCTCCCCCAATCCTCAGCATAGTAACAGGGACACCTACGGAGGGTGGCTAACATAGACACTGGAGCTTTAGCCTGCTTTGCTCCAAATTGCACACCTCTGTGCTCTCGCATGATTGCCCTTCTCAGTCAAACTTGCATCAGTCCCAGCATGGTGAGACCTTCCCCTGGAAGACCAGTGTAGGTCCCCACCATGCCAGCTCCCTAAAGTTTGGAGTTTTAAAAGTCAGCACATTTGGCTGGAATAGAACTCAAAGTGCAATGCACAGCTCCAGGCAGGCAAGCAAACCGGAGACAGCATGAAAACAGCAACCTGAAAAATGCCTGGGATGCACTGGGAGACATTATTTGCTCTTCTGGGAGTGCTTCCCTAAGAGCGGCAAGCACTGGGTACCCTCTCAGGGGACAAAGGAACTGGATGGCACTATTTCCCTTCTCCACCCCTCAGCATAACCCAACTTCACTAAACAGCAGAGTGCCAACCCTGGCTGCCTAATCTGCTTACATCAAGTCCCACCTCCTTGCACTCTGCCGCTACTGCTTTTCTTGGGCAAGTGTGCCTATGGACCAGCACACCAGGGCCTTTCCCCAGATGACCAACACAAAATCCTGAATGCACCATTTCTACAGATCAGAGTTACACAAGGCTTCAGTTCTAGCAGAAGTAGCATCAAGTTTCATTTAACAAGCAGACCAGAGCACACCTAGTTAAAACTCACCACTTTGCCAAGTTCCAAACACTGCCCACTGTAGGCAAGGAGAACTTTTGCAGATGACTGACCTGAGGAAAAGAGCATCCAAAGCACAGAGCGGAGTACAAACAGCACATACCAGAGACACTCCCTGGAGCACCAGGCCCTGGACACTATATAGGCTCTTCTTTTTAAAGCCATTACTCTCAGGAATAGGAGACATAACAGGCTTTTCTAATGCACAGAAGAAGACAGAGGAATTCATCCCAGAAGAAAAAACAAGAAAAGGTCACAGCCAGAGATCTAATTGAAACAGATATAAGTAAGTAATGTGCCTGATGGAGAATTTAAAGCAATAATCATAAGGATATTCGCTGGACTTGAGAAAAGCTGGAAAGACCCTTACCACAGAGATAACAGAGCTGAAAAACAATTAGACAGGAATTAAAAATACAATAACTGAAATTTGAAACCAACTGGTTATAATGACCTCAAGGATGGAAGAACCAGAGGAACAAATAAGTGATATAGAAGATAGAATGGAAAATAATGAAGCTGAACAAAAGAGAGAAAGAAAAACTACAGATTGTTAAGAGCAGATTTAGGAAATTCAGTGACCATATCAAATGTAACATTTGTATCATAGAAGTCCCAAGAATAAAAGAGACAAAAGGGAGCTGAGGGTTTGTTTGAGGAAATAATAGCTGAAAACTTACCTAATCAGGGGAAGGAAACAGACATCTAAATCCATAAGGCACAGAGAACTCCCATCAAGATCAACAAAAGCAGGCCAATTTTAAGACATATTGTAGTTAAATTTGCAAAATATAGTTATAAAGAAAAAAAAATCCTAAAAGCAGCAAGACAAAAGAAGTCCCTAACTTGCAAGGGAAGACCCATAATCTACCAACAGATCTCTCCACAGAAAACTGACAAGCCAGAAGGGAGTGACATGATATATTCAACCTGCTGAATGGGAAAAATCTGCAGCCAAGAATACTCTATCCAGAAGGCTATCATTCAGAATAGAAGAGATAAAGAGTTTCCCAGACAAACAAGAACTAAAGGAGTTGGTGACCACTAAACTAGCCCTGCAAAAAATATTAAAGGGGATGCTTTGAGTGGGAAGGAAAGACCAAAAGTGACAAAGACTAGAAATGAACAGAGAAAATCTCCGGAAACAATGACAAAATAAATAATAAAATGGCACTAAATATATATCAATCAATAGTTACTGTAAATGTAATTGGACTAAATGCTCCAATCAAAAGACATAGGGTATCAGAATGTATAAAAAAACAAGACCCACCTATATGCTGCCTATAAGACTCATTTTAGATTTATTAAAGACGTGTGCAGATTGAAAGTGAGGGGATGGAGAAATACTTATCACAAATGGACATCAAAAGAGAGCCAGAGTACCAATACTTACATCAGATAAACTAGATTTTAAACCAAAGACTGTAACAAAGGATGAAGAAGGGCACTATGTCATAATAAAGGGGACTATCAAACAAGAAGATCTAAGAATTGTAAATATATATGCCCCCAACTTGGGAGCACCCAAATGTATATATGAAACAACAAGAAACATAAAGGAATTTATTGATAATAATACAATAATTGTAGGGGGCTCTTACACCCCATTTTCAACAAGGGACACATCATCTAAGCAGAAAATCAACAGGAAAATAATGGCTTTGAATAACACACTGGACCATATGGATTTAACATATATATTCAGAACATTCCATCCTAAAGCAGCAGAATATGCATTCTTTTCAAGTGCACATGGGACATTCTCCAAAACAGATTACATACTAGGTCACAAATCAGTGCTCAACAAGTACAAAAAGACTGAAATCATACCATGCATATTTTCTGACCATGATGCTATAAAACTTGAAATCAACCACAAGGAAAAATTTGGAAAGATGACAAATACATGGAGGCTAAACATCATGCAACTAAAGAATGAATGGGTCAGTTAGGAAGTTAAAGAAGAAATTTAAAAAACACATGGAAACAAATGAAAATGAAAACACAATGGTCCAAAACCTTTGGGATGCATCAAAAGCGGTCATAAGAGGGAATACATTGCAATACAGGCCTACCTCAAGAAGCAAGAAAGATTTCAAATAAACAACCTAGCTTTAAACCTAAAGGAGCTAGAAAAAGAACAACAAACAAAGCTTAAAGCCAGCAGAAGTAAATTAACACAGATTAGAGCAGAAATATATGATATACAAACTAAAAAAAAAAAAAAAGAACAGATCAATGAAACTAGGAGATGGCTCTTAGGAAAAATTAATAAAATTGATAAACCCCTAGCCAGACTTATCAAAAAGAAAGAAAAAGTACGTAAATAAATAAAATCACAAGAGAGAGGGGAGAAATTACAACACCACAGAAGTACAAAGAATATTATGAGAAATTATATGCCAACAAATCAGACAATGTAAAAGAAGTGGGCAAATTCCTAGAAATACATAAAATACATAACTACCAAAATCTTAATAGAAAACTAGAACAGACCAATAGCCAGCAAATAAATTGAATCAGTAATCAAAAATCTCCAAACAAATAAAAATCCAGTTCAGATGGTTTCACAGGGGAATTCTATCAAACAGTTAAAGAAGAGTTAATACCTAGTCCTCTCAAACTGTTCCAAAAAAAGAGAAATGGAAAGAAAACTTTCAAACTTGTTCTATGGGGCCAGCATTACCCTGATTCCAAAACCAGACAAAAACTCCACTAAAAAAAGAGAACTACAGGTCAATATCCCTGATGAACATAGATGCAAAAATTCTCAACAAAATACTAGCAAATCAAATCCAACAGGATGTTAAAAGAATCATTCACCACGATCAAGTGGGATTATTCCTGGGCTGCAAGAGTGGTTCAATATTTACAAATCAATCAACAGGATATACCACATTAATAAAAGAACAGATAAGGGCCATATGATCCTTTCAATAGATGTAGAAAAAGCATTTGACAAATGCAATATCCATTCATGACAAAAACCCTCAACAAAGTAGGGATAGAGGGAGCATACTTCAACATCCTAAAGGCCATATACGAAAAACCCATAGCTAATATCATCTTCAATGGGGAAACACTGATCTTTTCCCCTAAATCAGGAACATGACATGATGTCCACTCTCACCACTGTTATTTAAGCTAGTACTGGAAGTCCTAGCCTCAGCAATCAGACAACAAAAAGAAATAAAAGGCATCCAAACTGGCAAGGAAAAAGTCAAACTTTCACTATTTGCAGATGACATGATACTCTACATAGAAAACTCGGACTCCACCAAACAATTGTTAGAACTGACACATGTATTCAGTAAGGTCGCAGGTTACAAAAGCAATGTACAAAAGTCCATTGCATTTCTATACAGTAATAATGAAGCAGCAGAAAGAGAAATAAAGGAATCAATCACATTTACAATTGCACCAAAACCCATAAGATACTTAGGAATAAACCTAACCACAAATGTAAAAGATCTGTACTCTGAAAAATATAGACTGCTGATGAAAGAAATTGAAGATGACACAAATAAATGGAAAAACATTCCATGCTCATGATTGGAAGAACAAATATTGTAAAAATGTCTATACTACCCAAAACAATCTACACATTTAATGTAATCCCTATCAAAATACTACCAGCATTTTTCACAGAGCTAGAACAAACAAGCCTAAAATTTGTATGGAACCACAAAAGACCTAGAATAGCCAAAGCAAACTGGAAAAAGAAAAGCAAAGCTGGAAGCATCACAATTCTGGACTTCAAGTTATATAAAAAGCTGTTGTGATTAAGATACTATGTTAGTGGCACGAAAACAGATAGATCAATGGAACAAAATACAAAAACCCAGAAATGGACCCATGATTATATGGTCAAGTAATCTTCAACAAAGCAGGAAAGAATATCCAACAGGAAAGAGTGTCTTCAACAAATGGTGTTGGGAAAACTGGACAGCAATATGCAAAAGAATGAAACTGGACTACTTTCTTACATACCATGCACAGAAATAAATTCAAAATGGATGAAAGACCTAAATGTGAGATAGGAAACCATCAAAATCCTAGAGGAGAACACAGGCAATAATCCCTTTTATCCTGGCCATAGCAAATTCCTACTAGATATGTCTCCCAAGGCCAAGGAAACAAAAGCAAAAATAAACTATAGGGACCTTATCAAAATAAAAAGTTCCTGCACAGTGAAGGAAACAAGCAACAAAACTAAAAGGCAACCTAGAGAATGGGAGAAGATATTTGCAAGTAACATATTGAAAATATATAAAGTTAGTATCCAAAATATATAAAGAACTTATAAAACTGAACACCCAAAAACCAAATAATCCAGTTAAAAAATGGGCAGATGACACAGACATTTTTCCAAAGACATATAAACACATAAAAATATGCTCAACATCACTCATCATCAGGAAAATACAAATCAAAACCACAATGAGATACCACCTCTCAGAATGGCTAAAATTAACAACTTGGGAAACAACAGACATTGGTGAGGATACAGAAAAAGGGGAACCCTCTTGGACTGTTGGTAGGAATGCAAATGGGTGCAGCCACTCCGGAAAATAGTATGGAGGTTCCCCAAAAAGTTAAAAATAGAACTACCCCGGGGCACCTGGGTGGCTCAGTGGGTTAAAAGCCTCTGTCTTCGGCTCAGGTCACGATCCCAGGGTCCTGGGATGGAGCCCCACATTGGGCTCTCTGCTCAGCGGGGAGCCTGCTTCCTCTCTCTCTGCCTGCCTCTCTACCTACTTGAGATCTCTCTCCTCTCTGTCAAATAAATAAAATCTTAAAAAAAAAAAAATAGAACTACTCTACAATCCAGCAATTGCACTACTAGGTATTTACCCAAAAGATTAAAAAAAGTACTGATTCAAAGGGAGAGATGCACTCTGATGTTTATAGCAGCATTATAAACAATAGCCAAATTATGGAAAGAGCCCAAATGTACATCAACTGATGGAGATATATATATATATACATAAATATGTGTGTGTATGTATATATATATATAAAATTAAGAATGTCATTGAGAATACTATCAAGAACAAAATACTTGGGAATAAATTTAACAGAAGTGCAAGACTTGTACACCAAAAACTACAAAACTTTGCTGAGAGGGTTATAGAAGACCTGAATGAATGGAAAGACATTCCACATTCACAGACAATTTAATATTGTTATAATGGTAATGTTCCCCAAATTGATCTACAGATGGAACATAATCCCTAAAAAAATCCCAGACAACTGTTTTCTTCAAAGCAAGCTAATCCTAAATTCACATGGAAATGCAAGGGAGCCAGAATAGCCAAAACAATCTTGGAAAAAAAAAACAAAGGTGAAAGGACTGATATTTCCTTTTTTCGTTTGTTTTGTTTTGCTTTTATTTTTCAAGTTTTTATTTAAATTTCCATTAGTTAACATACAGTGTCATATTAGTTTCAGGTGTAGAATTTAGTGATTGATCACTTATATACAACACCCAGGGCTCATTACTACAAGTGCTCTTCATAACCATTACCCGTTTAACCCATCCCCCTACCTCTCTGCTCCAGGAACCCTTGGTTTGTTCCCTATAGTTGAGTCTGTTTCCTGGCAAAATCATTTAAACCATTGTATTAATGCATATCTTCCTAACAGGTTTTTCTCCTTGGGATGACTGTTACCTGTCTTTGATTTGGGGGAATTCCCAAAAGGCCCCTAACTTAAAAGCCTCACCCAGTGATCATCCAACAGTGCTCACAATTAATTAATTTTGATTGAGGTAAATAATTCATCTAGAAGTAAGTCACTGCTGTCCCTCAACAAGTCACTTAGCTATAGTCGTAAATGCTCATGACACTATACAATTTTTTAAGGCAAGTTGATTGAAGAATATAAAATCTGTCATCTATAGCATTTTAGTAATTTTAAAGAAGTTTTGGAAAAAGGTAAGGTATGTTCGCTTTGATTTTTCCCTTTTTAGCCTCTCAGAATCATAAATGGTATTAGCACAGTTGCTATTTATCCTGAGTCAGGAATTTAACATTGACCTACTGTTTCATAGACTTTTAGCGCGCGGGCGTGCGCGCGCGCGCACACACACACACACACACACTTCTAGACCTTTACCACTGGAGGTAACTATCTTAGAATACATTAGTAACAAAGATTAAGTTCCAGAAGAGTTGAGAGAATCAGCCTTTGTTCTCCCACGTGCATTGTGTCTAGGGCTCCCTCTAGCCGTGACCGCTCTCACTGCCCACCACTTTCCTAGCCCCTCCGGCGGCCTTGGTTGCGCTGCGGAGAAAGATATTGCGCAAGCGCGGGGGCTGACGACGTGGCCGCGAAGACCAGGGCTGGGGGTTCAGCGCTGAGCAGCTGGTTCTCGTGATTCTCTGGGGGGCCTTCCCGCTTCGTCCTTTTCTCCCCGCAGAGTCTCACCTTGACTCCGCGATTCGAAGCTGAGTGACGTCTCCCACACACCGTTTTGAAGGTCAGTGTGGGACGGAGTTAGGCTGGGCGGGCCGTGGGTAAGCCGCCCCAGTGGGCGTCACGCGAAAGCCGACCCGCGGGTTCCTGCTGCGGGAGCGAGGGCTGACGGGTGGGGCGGCCGCGTGACGTGGCGCGCTCTGGAGCGCGCGACTTGGAGTGCTTTGTGAGTCCCGGCGTTGGGTCGCGCGCCCGTGCGAGGCGCTAAGAACCACGGGACCGGTCCCGGCCCAGTGCTTGGTAGCGGTGTGGCGTCTGAGGGAGCAGGTAGCTGGGCTGCGGCAGCCGGGCGGGGAACCCTTCAGGTGGCCCCGAAACGCCCGAGGTCTGGAAGGCGCAGGTGGGGCGGCGGCCGGGGGGAAGGTTTCGCCCTTGGCGCGGGCCCCCCACCCGGAGACTGACGGGTCGCGTGAGCGTCCTGGTCGCCGAGGCCTGACCTGGGGGGGAGGGGCAGGGTAGAGAAGGCCCGGAGCCCTCCTCCAAGTATCAGACATGAAACTTTCGTTGAAGGAAGTAATTTCAGAAGAACAGTTTGTGAAGTTCTCTTAGCTCCCATCTTATATTTATGGAACTTTTGAGCTCCGCGCCCCCTAAGCCCTTCGTTCCCATTTACTGTCTAACGCTGCCTTCCATTCCCACCCCTTTGGTCGTGCACTTGGAACATGTCTGTCGACCATTCTTGCTGCCTCAAACGCGCTGTTTACTTGGCTTCGAAAATGGCTGTGGTTTTGTGCCCTTACAGCTTCGTGAAAGTTCGGTAGTCTTTACAGAGTGTCAACAACCAATAGCAATTGTATTGGGAATGGATAGCGTACGGATTTTGCTCTTTCGAATACATTTGTCCGTGTTCTTTAGGGATCAAGCATCGCAGAGGCTCTCTCCGACCTAATTTCTATGTCTGGAAAGTTTCTCTTGGAATGTGCACTGTTTCGTGACAGGGCATTATTGCGTTACCGTAGGGTTGGCCCATTTTTCCACTCACTAATGAATTGTTTTACTCTGTCACTGGAAATTTATTGCATTGTAATTTAATGGATTTGCGTTCAAATTCTTGCTGCTTCTGAAATACTGGTTTAAATATTTAAGAATTCAACAAGTTTTTTGAAATTTCCAAAAGTAAAAGCATGAAAAAGGGAGTGTAAGAATGTCCGCAGTTACAAACGGAGCTGTTTTTCGATTGCTCTCCTTTGCAATAACAGATCCCATTTGTAAACATTTTATAGGAAACCTGTTTGAAACAGGAAGGTTTTATGTTGGTTCTTTCTCACCTATGGGACTTTCTATAGTTCCCTGACAAGAATGGATGGGAAGCTATTGGAGTGAGTTGCATACAGGTATTTGAAAAAGTTCTTTTTTTTTTGTAAAGGGCCAGGTAAGCAGGCATTAGAGCACTTTCTGTGTTATAGGCTACTTGTGATGTTGACCTTAGCTTGATTGTTACTGCTTTTACGGTTTATGGCACTGAATTAAGTTGTCGAGTGTTTGATTCAGAATTTTGCCATTTCTCCTGAGATTTTTTTTTTAAAGCTTACATATATTCACACCCACACATAGTTATGTCTGAAACAAACACATTTTACTCCTTTTATTAGAACGTTTCAAAAAATAAATGCGCTATTTGTGTCTGGAACTAGGGTTTGGGCTGGGATTTAAGATGATTATACTGGTGTGGGTACTGTTTTATTTAATACTACAGATTAATGTTTCAAAACTTTCTGTTCTCAACTTTTAAAAATGCAAGTATGTGAGGGGCGCCTGGATAGTACAGTTGGTTAACCTGCTGAGTTGGTTTTGGCTCAGGCTGTGATCTCAGGGCGGTGAGATGGAGCCCCGCCTCCCCGCTCCAAGCTCACCAGAGTTGGCTTAAGACTCACTCGCCCTCTCCCTATCCCCCCCACCTTAAATAAATCAGTCTTTGTTTTTTCTTTTTTAAAGATTTTATTTAGTTATTTGAGAAAGAGAGAGAGCACAAGTTGGGAGAGAGGCGGGGTTAGCAGAGATCCTGATGAGACTGGATCCCAGGACCCCAGGATCATGACCTGAGCTGAAGGTAGACCCCAGGATCAGACCTGACTGAAAGACTCAGGCGCCCTTCAATCTTTAAAAGAAATTTTAAAAATATAAAGTATATGGAATCATGTAATAACGGTTTTTGTCTTTTTCAAGCCACTTGATAAGCTGTTAACTGTGATTAGGGATATCACAGGTATTATTTAAAAAAAATTTTTTTTTATTTAAAGTAGTATTCTGCAGTTCTTACCCTTGTAAAATGCATTTTCTCAGAGACTTCTGAAAATATATCAAACCCTGGAATAAATCCCAATTTAAAAATACAGTATTTTAGTGCAAACTTTCTGTGCCGAAATTCTCAACTACATTTCACCTGATAGATTTCCAGGGTGTTTTCCCCTGCTAAACTTTTTTCTCTCCCAAGATGGAGATGCCAGCAAGAAATGCTATTTTAGCAAATGACCCATGGAATTACACCGCCATCACCACTCCCCGAGCCCCTCTCCACTTTCCTTTTCAGTAGGTGTCCATTTCCTCCAGTGACATTATTTCAGGAAATCTTTCAGCATACTACATAAGCTTTGAAATGTAGGTATACACAAGATCAGGTGTTGAACACCTTTTCACGTGCCATTTAAAGATCCTCTTTTGTGAAGCACCTGTTCGTGTTTTTTTTCTCATTAACAAAAATGAGAAGTTATGCTTTTTAATCTTGTTAGAGTTATTTTAATGAAGTTTTGGGAGGGAACAGGACTAACTGCATGTAAGTAACCTGCCACCTTTAAGTGGAAGTGGGTGACTTTAAACCTTTATCCAGATAATTTTTTTCTCATTTCGATCCTCTCCAGTGTATGATTAAGCCTCATTTTTTTTTTAAAGATTGATTGATTGATTTGAGAGAGAGTGTGGGCACGAGCAGGAGGAGCAGAAGAAGAGAGAATCCGAAGCAGACTCCTTGCTCAGCACAGAGCCTGACTCAGGGCTCAATCTCGTGACCCTGAAATTATGACCTGAACTGAAATCAAGACTCGGATGATTAACTGAGAGAGCCACCCAGGCGCCCCTCAACCTCATTTTTAATTAGCTGGATATAATCTGCATTTATATTATAATGAATTTTAAAATGAGGCTCTTTGGTTCCAACATTAGATACATGGTAGGAAACATTTATTATAAGAAATGGTAATAAAATTTTTCAGTAGATATATTCTGACTTATTCTCTCCTGTTTTTAATTAAAATATTTAGGAACAAGAGCATTATTTATCAATTCAACAAACACATATTGAGTACATTTTCTAGATTAGATATAATAATTGGGTTAGGGAATACAATAATGAACAAGACAGACCAACAAGCCTCCTGTCTTCTTGATATTTAGGTAGCAGAAATTGATAATTCAGTAAAAAAATAGTTAAATTAGATTATTAAAATAACATTTTCTCTTTGGCAGAAATGGAGCAAGAGCCACAAAATGGAGAACCTGCTGAAATTAAGATCATCAAGGAAGCATACAAGAAGGCCTTTTTATTTGTTAATAAGGGACTGAATACAGATGAATTAGGTCAGAAGGAAGAAGCAAAGAACTACTATAAGCAAGGAATAGGACACCTGCTCAGAGGAATCAGCATATCATCAACAGAGCCTGAACAGATAGGTGCTGAGTGGGAATCTGCTAGACAGATGCAACAGAAAATGAAAGAAACACTACAGAATGTACGTACCAGGCTGGAAATTCTGGAGAAGGGTCTTGCCACTTCTCTACGGAATGATCTTCAGGAGGTGCCCAAGTTATATCCAGAATTTCCGCCTAAAGACATATCTGAAAAACCACCAGAGCCTCAGTCCTTTAGTTCACCTCCTCAGCACACTGAAGTAAATGGAAACACTTCAACGACAAGTACAGGGTTGGTTCCTGCACCTAGTTCTTTATCCTTACCATCTCAAAGTCATCCAGCAGAAGCACCTCCCGCTTACACTCCTCAGGCTGCTGAGGGTCACTACACTGTATCCTATGGAACAGAATCTGGGGAATTTTCATCAGTTGGAGAAGACTTTTATAGGAATCATTCTCAGCCACCTCCTCTTGAGACCTTAGGGCTAGATGCAGATGAGTTGATTTTGATACCAAATGGAGTACAGATTTTTTTTGTAAATCCTGCAGGGGAGGTTAGTGCACCTTCATATCCAGGGTACCTCCGAATCGTGAGGTTCTTGGATAATTCTCTTGATACTGTTCTAAACCGTCCTCCTGGGTTTCTTCAGGTAAGCCAAAGAAAAATATAAACATAATTTCAAATACGTATAAATTAACATATAAATACATTATTTTTGTTTGTCAGTATTTATTGTGTGTCCAGGACAACAAATGCAAAAAGGTTGTTCTAGTCCCTTATTATTATTATATTCTGTGAAATTTATGAGCCTTAAATGTCTATGTGTTTAATAATTTCTTTTTTTAAAGATACAAAATTGTGTTTTATTTTATTTTTTTCAAATTTGTGTTTTAATATTAAAATTGTGATGATAAGACCTGAGGGGCATCGGAGCATTCAACCTTAAAATTGTAATTCTTTTTTGAAGAAGAAACCTAATAACTTCGATTTCAAAAGGGATTTATGTAACTCACGTGGATGTGTTACTGTAAATTGCCACAAATGTTGTCAGGTGCCATCTAAGGGGTTGATCTGGGCTAGACTCAGCCCAGTATGTATAACAGAGGTTCTCAGCCAGGGATGTTCCCCCCCACCCTCTAACCAGAGGACATTTTGACAATGTCTGGAGACATTTTTGGTTGTCACAACTGGGTGGTGGGTTGTGCTACCGCTACTGGAATATAGTAGATAGAAGCCAGGGGGGACTGCTAAGTATCTAATTGGGATCATTTTCATCAATCAAAATTAACCCAAAATGTTAATCATGCAGAGGTTCAGAAACTTTGGTATAGAAGTAGAGATTGTGATGGTAATTTAAGATGCATTTCTAACATTCCAAGCAGATAAATTTATTGGCATGCCCTTGGTTGAATAGTAAAAACTGGTGCCAATAACAACTGGTATTGTTAGGGCACTGCTGTGGAATTAAATGAAATATTCTAAAGGCAATGTTTTGAAGGTGATGTTGTAATAACTCTCTGTTTTTAAAAGATTGGACATCAGTACAGAGAGTTGGGTTCTAGAAATGAGGACTCCTTTACACTCGGTATAACAAAGAAGTTTGCATGCATGTAAGGAAGATGACTGTTTGAGCAGGTCTTTTTGTTCAGAGTCCAGATGATGCAGTTGGTTTAGTTACAGCAGTAGTTACTTAGATTGATTTTGTCTTTTGTTAAACTCCACTTTCGGTTCTTATGCAGCTTTTACATGGAATCAACGTGAAAGTTGTTTAAAGATAGTTGGAGACTTACTAGGTGCATTTGAAGGAGTTATTGGGGGCATTGCTGAAAAAAAAAAGACATCATTATTGGATAGGAAGAATATTTTATATCCCGGTAGGTTATTTTAGGAAAGAATCCTTGAGGTAGAAAGAGTAGACATTGATTGTGATTGTGAGGAGGCAATAAAAGCTGTAATACTTTCTGCTGACCTGGTAATAGAGCTTTGTGGTAACAGTGGAAAGTAAAACCTTTGCCAGGGGTAGAGGGTGCCTGGATGACTCAGTTAAGTGTCAGACTCTTGATTTCAATGCAGGTCATGATCTCAGGGTTATGATGTGGAGCAGAGCTCCATGTGGGGCATGGAACCTGCTTAAGATTATCTCTCTCCTGGGGCACCTGGATGGCTCAGTCGGTTGAGCATCTGCCTTTGGCTCTGGTCATGATCTCAGGGTCCTGGGATTGAGCCCCATGTCTGGCTCCCTGCTCTGCAGGGAGTCTGCTTACCTCTCTCTCTCTGCCTTCCCCTCCTCGTACTTCTCTCTCTCTCAAAGAATAAATAAAATCCTAAAAAAAAAAAAGATTCTCTTCTTCTTCCTCTGTCCCCCCAAACATACATACATACATACATAAGACAAAATACGATAAAAAATAAAAAACCTTTGGGGCCCAGGCTACTAGAAATAATGGAAAATGAATATCAGAACCACTCTACTTGGTTACATGAACTCAACCTGTAAAATAACTTGCTCTCTAGTAAAAATTTGCCCTGTTTGAGTGTTTTAAATACAATATTTTTAATCTTTCTAGTATCTCCTATTTTTGGTTGTAAATAATAAGTAAATTTCACCCAAAGTGTAATTCCAGTCTCTTGAAGGGGCTCTTATTTGCATGTACTCAGATATTTCTAACAGTGACCTAAAAGGCAGTTAACATATGTTTGCTGAATGTCTCTGTTCTAAAAAACAAACACTAAATCAACTGATTATTAGAAGTTAAATATAATTTTTTAAATATAACTTCTTATGCTGCAGAAATCACTGTAAGTCTATTTGTGAAATTAGAAATTAATTTGGTCTTAGGTAGGCATAGAATTCTAGGGTTTCTAAAAACTATATTTCCATAGGTTTTAGTTTAATATACTTTTTAAACCTATTAAATTTGTAGTCAGTTCATTAGAACTTAGACATAAGGTTGCTCTCTGAAAGTGAATCTGAGAGAAATCAGCCTGTGGTGGAAAAGCCCTCCAATCTGTAATGATCTACCCTGAGAAAGGTCTACAAAGTTTCAGTTCGGAAGATTTGGATACTCCAGTTCAATCAGGGTGTCCAGAATGTAGAGAAATCATAATAATAAAACTTTTTCAAATTTTAGTTAAGTACAACCTTTGCAACTTTTTTTGTCAGTTTCATACCTCTGCTATTATTACTTTCTTAATATTTGGATTTAAATGTCTCATTTGTTCATGTTCCTGGGTGGCTCAGTCAGTTAAGTGTCCAATTCTTGATTTCAGCTCAGATCATGGTCTCAGGGTTAAGATTCTCCTCCCTCTGCCCTACCTCGCTTCTCTTAAATAAATAAATAGGTACATAGATAAATAGATAAATAAATGTCTTATTTGTTAATTTTATCATCCCAACTAATAACAGGTGTGAAATTGAGGGATAGATGTATTTTTTCTTACTATATTGAAATGCATTACTATTCAGATTTAAATAATCTGGTATATTATTTTTTTTAAGATTTTTTATTTATTTATTAGAGAGAGAGACTGAGAATGAGAGGGGAGAAGGTCAGAGGGAGAAGCAGACTTCCCGCAGAGCCGGGAGTCTGATATGGGACTCGATCCCCGGACTCCGGGATCATGACCTGAGCCGAAGGCAGTCGCTTAACCAACTGAGCCACCCAGGCGCCCAAATTTGGTATATTATTTAAAGTCATTTCATATACCACTCATGGCAATACATCATACTTTGAAAGACACAGTAATCAGTTTTATTATGACTTCTCTAACGTTCGACTTATAAAAAATGGTGAGTGGCATTTGAGCTGACTGAAAGATAATCTATAAAAGAAGAATTTGAAAGGTTTATTAAGGATTTTCCAAGAAAGAATCAGACTTGGATAATCTGATCCTTTTAGGCTTATATTCTATTGGTCAGAGATGATGGCAGTGTACCAGAATTTTCCATTTTTATATGAAATCTTTCGTGCTCTTTTACTCATTTATACAATATTTTGATAATAGATTGTTCTCCCAAATTTCTTAATTAGGAAAACAATGTGTCCTGGATGAGCAGCGCAATTAGAATATTCTCCTTGCTCAGAGAATGTAATCTCAATGGAAATGAATACGTTTGGATATTATTATTTGAATTTAGTCTCTTCTGAATTTATATCTCCAAAAAGTGAGCTTAAGTCTTAGTGTATGGATAATCTGATGATATTGCAGGGCAGCTTTGTGTTGTTTTTTTGTTTTGTTTTGTTTTTAAAGATTTTATTTATTTATTTGACAGAGAGAGAGAGATTAGAAGTAGGCAGAGAGGCAGGCAGAGAGGGGGAAGCAGGCTCCCTGCTGAACAGAGAGCCCGATGATGGGGGGCTCGATCCCAGGACCCTGAGGTCATGCCCTGAGCTGAAGGCAGAGGCTTTAACCCCCTGAGCCACCCAGGCGCCCCAGCCTTGTGTTGTTTTGATTGAACTTAATAATAGGCGGTAAATTCATAAACATAATTTAATGTTCTATTGTAGCTGTGTCATGTCAGGTTCTCAGACTTAGTAAAAAAAAAAAAAGCATTGTGAATGCTAGGTTTCTTTTTTTGTTTTTTGTTTTAGATTTTATTATTAAGAGAGCATACTGTGGGGTGAGGGGCAGAGGGAGAGGAAAGAGAGAATCTCAAAGCAGACTCCGTGTTATCTCACAATCCCGAGATCATGACCTGAACCAAAATCAAGTCAGATGTTTAGACAACTGAGCCAAGTGCCCCTATGAATGCTGGGTTTCTAATTAAAGGAATTGTTTGCCTTCCTTGGTGCCAAATTGCTTGTCTAGATCTGTCTCCACTTTTTTCACAGACTCTGAGCAACTTAATTAACCTCTCTGTGCCTCAGTTTTCTTGTACATAAAATGACAATATCTAACTTCATGGAATTGCAAGGATTAAATCAGTAAATACATGTACTTGAAAACGGTTTGATTTTATTTCCTGTGGAAAGCTTGTTTAATTTGAATTATAAAGTCTTGATTTACTTTGTTATTTAAAACTAAAATCATTATTGGTTATCTGTGGGCTATTTAAAGCCACTAATTTGAAGACTATAGTGGAGCAAAAACATTTTTAGGACAGTTCTTGTGAGTGATATACACAACGATCAGACTAGCAAGTGGCTAATTTTTAGTGGGGATTTGTTGATGCTAATGATTCTGGAAAGCCTTGTAAAATGCATTTAGAATTTTGAAATGTTTATTTTATGGTATAATAATTCTAAAACTGGTGAAAACCTAGTTTTATTCATTGATTTTTTTTTTCCCCTAACTAATCCTTTTAGGTTTGTGACTGGTTGTATCCTCTAGTTCCTGATAGATCTCCAGTTCTTAAATGTACTGTGGGAGCCTACATGTTTCCTGATACCATGTTACAAGCGTCAGGATGCTTTGTGGGGGTTGTCTTGTCTTCTGAATTACCAGAAGATGATAGAGAACTTTTTGAGGATTTATTAAGACAGATGTCTGACCTTCGGCTTCAGGTAACTTGTGTGGTCATCTTTAGGATGAAATCTACTTTAATGTAAGCACTTACACTTTTAAAGAAATTTTAAGAGGATGTTACATGATCAAAGTTAGAAAAATGAGAATATATAATTTGCTTGTGTGTTCACAAATACTAGTTAGAAATTGTCCATAAATAGTGATAAAGATCTTGGGCTTTAGGGTCAGTTTACCTGGATTTAAATTTGAACTCCTGCATTAATAGCTGTTTTACTCAAGTTATTGATATTCTTTTTAGTTTCTTTATCATAAAATGGGAATAATCTAAAATAATCTAAAGGTTATTAACATTAACTATCTTATATTAGTGCTGGCAACTAGTAATGTTCTGTGAATGTTAGCTCTTGTTATTACCACAGTCTTCCTGTTCAGTTGGAAAAATAGTCTAATGGGACTGAATGGTGAAGTGGAGGTAATTTTGGCATTAGCAGATGGGTTATGTTGGACATTTTAGGGATATGATTGGCATTTTGAGGAAGAAACGGGTTTTAGTTGAGGAAATTGTTTTTGTACTCATGATAAATAAAGCTAAATAAAGAGAAAATAAAATGCAATTTAAAATATGGTCTGTCATCCTATGAACTTGCCTTATTAAGCTGTTTTTTTTTTCTGCCAATGTGTTATCTGTCATAAGGAGTTAAAATGTAGAGTATTTTTTTTTAAGATTTTATTTATTTATTTGAGAGACAGAGAAAGTGAAAGAGAGCATGAGAGGAGAGAAAGTTAGAGGGAGAAGCAGACTCCCCGTGGAGCTGGGAGCCCAATGTGGGACTCGATCCCAGAACTCAAGGATCATGACCTGAGCCGAAGGCAGTCGCTCAACCAACTGAGCCACCCAGGCGCCCTAAAATGTAGAGTATTAAGGAGAGGTGTTCTTCAGGTGTTCTTCCCCATCCTGATGTAGGACAATAGGGGGAAACATTTTTGATTCTGAACTTGAAGGAGATTGACAGCATGATACAGTATACTCTTTCATTCTCCACTTCAGTCAATGTATATTTAGAATCCATTCTTTAACTAGGTATTATGTTAAATAGATGGATGGGAAGACAGAACAAGGGACTGACTTTAAAGATACCATTTAATAGCTCCTATTCTCAGGCACTTATAGTCTGCTGAATAATCACAGTGCAGGGTGATGATAGGTAATGAAATAAAAGTTCAGGGAGGAGATCAGGGAATATTTCACAAAATAGTTGCCTTTGAGTTCAGTCTTAAAAGCTCTGTTCCTGTTTTCTCAGGAAGTAGAATACACTTTCATTCCACACCTATGTTGAAAAGATCACAGGTGACAAGAACAGACTGCTCCCTAAGCAAAAGGTCAGAGTGCTCTCTAGCGTTAACTGTATGAACCATATATGAGAATGACCTGGTGATCAACATATACTTTAGCATAGCCAATGCCATACACTTAAGCTATGGTAACAAAACATGTGGTACCCTTACAGAAATGTGTGTAGCCTCAGTTTGCTCATAGAAAGTAGTTGACAAAGGCAAAAATATGGTCAAATGGATAAGAGTTCAAGTCTTAGTTTTGCTGTTTACTGGCTGAATGAAGTGACATTTCTTAATTATCTCAGCCCTATCATGGAGCAGTTTCTCCCTTCACCCCTACATTCATTGGACCTATCTTAGTTGGCTTTAGGAAAGAAATTAAACCAACTTTTATATGTTTACTTTTTGGTCGTGCATCATTTTTGTTTGCTGTATTGTCCCAGAACTCCAACTGTAAATGAAAGTTAGTTACTGACTATAATTTTGACTTGTCTTTAATCTTAAAGTATTCATTCAGCAAAGTATATACGAGCAGAATACCTTCAGTATTAAGTGCAAAAATAAACAGAAAACAAAATCAGTCTTCCAACAATGCGGAGTGGTTAAACCGGACATGAGTTTTGTTCATTGCCTTTGAATGCATTTAGTTTTACACGTGTTTCCTAAAACTTACCATTTGTTATTTAATTAAATTCAAATGTAGCTACATCTGACTTAATGATAACTTATATTAACAACTTCTCTAAGTTTATCTTTTATGGTTTGTCTTTATTTTTTTCCCCAAATACTTTTATTTTTTCAGTGTTACAAGATTCATTGTTCATGTATATGCTTTGTCTTTAGATATTTAGTTTAGCCCATATGCTGTCAACTAAAGAACTCAAGGGATTGAGGTTTGGTGATGAGGTAAAACAAAAGTATAGAGGAAAGACAGGCAAAAGTGGTTGTACTTATAGACTGTCAAACACAACGGTGTTTGAATAAGCACGTTATTAGAGCATAATTTAGAGAAAATTCGAATTTGATCTAAGGTTAAGTCTACCCCCTAGGCCAACTGGAACCGGGCAGAAGGAGAAAATGAATTCCAAATCCCTGGAAGAGCTAGATGCTCCTCTGACCAACTGAAGGAAGCCAGTGGCACTGATGTAAGACAGTTGGGTCCTTCATTGGACCAAGACAATAAAGATGTGCGTCATAAAGGAAAAAAGGGGAAAAAAGTAAGTAAAGTAAGTAAAAAAAACAATAAGGTGGTATGTGTGTGTGTCCTATTCTAATGATACCTTTCACCAGCTTTAATTATTTATAAAATCTTATCCCTATTTACTAAAACAGAGCAACTTTCAGAGTCACAAAGTGATCACTGGTAAAAATAATTAGAATCAGCTTTAATATTTTCCTTTCCAGTGTTTGTTACTTACACTGTTTTAAAACATATTCTGTTTTGGGGGATAGATTTTTTTTTAATTATTTGAAAGATTTTTGTATTTACATCAATGCATATCTTTTATCTTTTGTGTTGTGGTGTTCTCTACCTTCCTTAATACACCAGATGTTGGGGTTAGGTATGCTTTTCCTTACACTACCATTTTTATTCATTTCCCTTGTTTCTTTATGGATGGTCATCAGGAAAGAAAATGAATTTTTTTTTTAAAGATTTTATTTATTTATTTGATACAGAGAGAGAGATCACAAGCAGGCAGAGAGGCAGGCGGAGAAAGAGGAGGAAGCAGGCTCCCCGCTGAGCAGAGAGCCCGATGTGGGGCTCGATCCCAGAACTCCGAGATCTCCGAGATCATGACCTGAGCCGAAGGCAGTAGCTTAACCAACTGAGCCACCCAGGCGCCCCAAGAAAATGAATTTTTTTAAAATATTTTTAGTAGTGGAACACCTTGGTGGCACAGTCAGTTGAACATCTGACTTTTGGTTTTGACTCAGGTCTAGATCTTGGGATCCTGGGATTAAACTCCACATCCAGTTTTGCACTCAACACAATCTGCTTGAGACTCTCTCTCCCTCTCCATCAACCCTTCCTCCCCCCGCTTGAGCACTCACTCTCTTATAAATAAGTAAGTCTTTAAAAAATATATGTTTAGTAGTTTTTCATTTCTTAGATCCTGAGTATATGATATGCTCCAAGTGGTAGTAAGTTCAATAAGTATTTATTTAGTGCTAGAATGCTGAGCATAGTGGAAAAGTTAAATTTTTTATCTCAAGAAATGTATTGTCTAGTGGGGAGGACGGATTAGCAAAGAGCATTTCTAGCCAATGTGATCATTAGATGAAGGTACATAGGTTATATAGTGGGCTAGATTGTACCATCTAATGTACAACCTAGGTTCATCAATAAGTATGGGCCTATATTGGTGTGGGAAGTGGTAAGGAAAGCTTCTGAGAGGGCATCGTAGCTAAGATGACTCCTGAAGGATGAAGCAAAAGTTGGTCATACAGCAGATTGAAGGAGATTCGAGGCAGTAGTAATATAAGCAAATATATAAAGAAAGAAAATAGCATTGCATGAGTATTGAATTACAAAGTTTTATATTGTTCATTGTTGTATTCCATATTGTAAGTGCTCAATAATTCTTAGAAGAATTAATTCATACCACTTGAATGGTCTGCACTTTAAAATTTTTTTTAAAGATTGTATTTATTTGAGAGAGAGAGCACAAGCAGGATGAGGGCAGAGGGAGGAGAAGCAGACTCCTTCCAGGCAGGGAGCCCGATATGAGGCTAGATGCCAGGACCCTGGGATCATGACCTGAGCTGAAGGCAGACACTTAACCAACGGAGCCACCCAGGCGCCCCTTGAATATTCTACATTTATTTGTGGATTATATTGAACATCTTAGACCAGCTTTATGGAGGACATTGGGAGTCCAAGATGGTGCCAAGAAATACATCTATAAAAAGATTTTTTTAAGTTAATGCACAAAAAGCAAATATGAGAGATATAAAAGATACATAGTGAAAAGTAAGTCTGCCTCCTATTCTTATCTATCCCTCAGCCACCTAGCTCCCTGCTCTAGATACATTATTGCTAGCTTCTTATCCCTGCAGATATATTCAAACATATATATATATATATATATATATACACATTTATTTTGTGTGTGAATATACATGTATATGCACACATTCACATAAGAATACAAATGGAAGCATGGGAGACATCCTGTTTTGCTCCTTTTTTACTTAATATGTTTGGAAATTTTTCACATCATTTAAAACTTCCATTTTAAGAAAAAATTTAATTAAAAAAATCAAATTACATAAACAGGTATATACATTGAAAAACTCTACTCCCACCTCTGGCCATACCATTTTCCCTGCCATAGTAGGTAAACACTTTTTATCAAGATCTTGTGTTTCAAAAAAAAAAAAAAAAGATCTTATGTTTCTTCCCTAGTTTCTTGAGGTAGGTAAAAGCAAATAAAAACGGATTTCTCACTTTCTTATACAAATGTAACATCATAGAGTGTCCTGTATTTTAATTTTTTTTATTTGATAATAAATTCTGGGGATCTTTCAATGTTATGAATGGAGAACCCTCTCAATCTTTTTTATAGCTACCTTGTATTTCATTGTATGGATTTATGATAGTTTTCTTTAGCCAATTTATTATTGAGTATTGGGATGATTGTAGGCTTTTGCTATTAGAAACTGCTTCAGTGAGTAGCTTTGTAGATCCATTGATTCATACATTTGCAGGTAATTCATCAGATAAATTCTTAGAAGTGGGGTTAGTGAGTCAGTAAATAAATACGTTTGTAATTTTGATAGATTTTGCTAAGTTGCCCTCCCTGAGAACTATGCTTTTTAGCACTCCCATCAGCAGTGTAGGAGACCTATTTCTTCATAGCTTAGTCCACAGAGTGGGTGATCAGCCTTTCTGTATTTTGGCAGTCTGATAGATGAGAAATGGTGTATTGGAATATCTTAATTTGCATTGATTTTATTGTGAGTGCTGTTGTGTATCTGCTTAAGGGTTCCTTGAATTTTGTGTCCTGTGTGATGTCTATTCTTATCCTTTGTCCATTTTTTATTACTGGGTTGCTAGTCTTTTTCTTCCCAATTTCCAGGGGCTCTCTATGTATTAGGACGTTTCACTCTGGACTCTATTTAAAATAGAAGTTGCTCATATTATGTTCAGTTTGTCTTTGGGTTTTAATTATGAATGGTTTCCCCTTCCCCCACAGAAGTTTTTGTTTCGTTTTTGATGTTTTATATTTTAAGTGAAGTACTCTTCGTATTTCTATTAGAAAGCTTGATTTTCAAGTAATTTTATAGTATTATGAGGTCTGAGTTAAGCTTCTGTTAAGTTCTTAGAATGAACAAATTTAGCTTTGACATTTTAAGTGTTGGCCCTAGTTCTCGTAACAGCTGTTAAATTAGCAAAATACAGGTATATCTGAGTCCCCATTTTCATTTAGATGGAATAGCAGATTCTTCAGTGTTTATATATTTTTACTTGCTTTTACTTGATTTATATCAATACCAGTTTATTTGGATACATCCTTCCTTACTGATTGAGTCATTTAACAAACCTTTTAAATCTTACTGAGTATCATGTGCATACTGTCAAGGGGTTGTTAGGTTTATGAAGGAACTCATAGTCTTAACAGTTTACGTATGATTTGATAAATGCTATATTGGAGGTATAGCATTTATTTTTAAACATTTTATTTATTTATTTGACAGAAAAGAGAGAGATCACAAGTAGGGAGAAAGGCAAGCAGAGAGAGAGGGGGAAGCAGGTTCCCTGCTGACCAGAGAGCCCGATCCCAGGACCCTGAGATCATGACCTGAGCTGAAGGCAGAGGCTTTAACCCACTGAGCCACCCAGGTGCCCCTATGTTGGTATTTAAACCTTACTTACCAGGGGGACCTTATATAAGACCAGTACAGTTTTAAGCTTTATGGCAGTTGTGGAATTTTGCTTTCTGTTATAAAATATACTAGTAACTATGTTGGCTGGAGATATTTTTATTAATTTTATCTAATATTTGTTGGCTTAATATTTTACTACATAATGCTTATAATTTTCCCCATTACAATTTTTCTTTATTGTTTTATATTTGAAACATTTTTACTAGGCTAAAGACACTTCAAATGAAGAAGTTAATCTGAGTCACATTGTACCTTATGAGCCAGTTTCAGAAGATAAAGCAAAGGAATTACCTGAATGGAGTGAGAAAGTGGCTCAAAATATTTTGTCAGGTATTACAGTAATGTTAATTTTTTTCCCTATAATGTGAAACCTTTGGAATCCATAAGAGAATATTTAGAAAGATAGTATTTTGTATATTGGTTCTAAATGATCATTTTATAAATACTTAAAAACAGAAAGAACTAGTCTTTTAGAACATTACATATTATCGTATAGGTATAAATTCTTCTTGACTATTTCTGTTTCACTTTTGGGAAAATTGATAGTTAAAATCTTTGGGAATCCCCAAACACTCAGGATAACTCTTCTGAGCATAAAATTAGTTATTTTCCTTTCTTTTTTGAAATTCCCCTTTAATCCTTTTCTCCCCTTCTCCCCCTTCCTCTTCTTCTAAAAAAATGGTGAGATACTCATCCCATCTTTGGAAGCAAAGTAGCATTCCCTAACCACACTGCAGTGGAGCCATGAAGAGACCTGAGGATTGTAGCTAAGCTGTTTGGGATGTAGGCTGTACTATTTAATGCTGGTTAGAAAGGGTATCAGATCAGTTATTTTAAAACCAGAATGATCATTACTGACATATGTCTTTCCACCTTTATTGACTAACATTTTAGCTTTTCACCTGTTTTAGTGCTCAGATTTAGACCTTGTATTTAGGTTTAAATTAGACCTAAATAGATTTAGGCCTTCTATTTTGTTTTTAAAAACATTGCCAGTTACTCTTTAGTAAGCCAAATTTGTGCCCCTGTGAAGAGATCTTGACCAGTCATGTAAAAGACTGTCAGTACACATTTCCATCACCATACTAAAAACTGATTAAAATAATAAAGATGTCTAAGGCAGAGGAAACCTTCAACATGAAAAACCAACAAGCTAAAATAAGTGAAAATTAACTAGGAACTAACATAATATTTTGCCCAAGTCAGAGAGCTCCTAGACATAAGACAAAGCCAGATTTTTCAGTTATAATTTTTTTTTTCAGTTATAATTTTAACAGTTAAAATTGAGCCTTAAAAAAGATTTTCAAAAAAGTTCTAAAGAAAAATCTTCACTTTTACCACCCTGCCCCATAACTTTACAGATTGCTAGGCTATTAGGTCAGCATTCAGAAAACTTTCCTATGTTCACATATACATAGATAACTAATTTCAGTTATATTAATATGTTCACATATTCATAGATAACTAATAACTAAGAAAAGGTTATTTTCTTAAGTTTTTTGAATTCATTCTGCTCAAGATTGTTCTATGTATTATTGCTGGGTAACAAACCATCCCACACTTAATGGCATGAAACAACAAACATTTGTTGATACTTATGAGTACTGTGGGCCAGGTATTCCAAAAGGTCACAATAGGGATGGCTCATATCTGCTTCATGATGGCAGGACCTCAGCTAGGAAGACTCAAAGGCTGACTAGTGACTGACTCAGTAGCGGGGGGCTAGAATCATCTGAAGTCTCCTTCATTCACAAATCTGGAGTCTGGGTTGGAAGAGCTCAAAATCTAGGACTGTGTGATAGAGTACCTAGACATGATCTCCATGTGTTTGACAGTTTAGCAATCTTAAGCTAGTCAGGCTTCTACATGATAGCTCAGGGTTCTAAGCATGAATGATATAGCAAACATGCAGAAGCCACATACCCTTTCTAACATATTCTTGGAAATTTCCAGTATCACTCATTACAAGAAAATAACAAACCTCAGATTTGAGGGGATGTGACATAGACCTACCCCACATCTCAATGGGAGGAATGTCAGGGTCATGTTGAAAGAACATGAACAGGAGATACTATTTGGCTACCTTTGGAAAGTATTGTATGCCACTAAGTTTTGTTTTGTTTTGTTTAAGATTTTATTTATTTATTTGACACAGAGAGAGACAGTGAGAGAAGGAACACAAGTAGGGAGAGTGAGAGAAAGAGAAGCAGGCTTCCTGCTGAGCGGGGAGTCTGACAGGGGGCTCCATTCCAGGACGCTGGGATCATGACCTGAGCCAAAAGCAGACACTTAACAACTGAACCACCCAGGTGCCCCTGTATGCCACTAAGTCTTAGGCCTCCTAGTTACCACACAGATTTCACGGACTGGTTCTATTCAAAAAGTAGAGCACCCTTAGAATCAGCTAATCCTGGGGACAGATCTCTTAAGAGATTTCAGAAAAACTCTCAGCAGTGCATCATTTGAAAATGAGCAAAAATCACACTATGCTAACACTTAGGGGCCTGCTTTATGAGACTTCAGTAGGCTTTCTCTTTTCGTCTTACCTCCTCAGTTCTAGCAATAGCCCTAATAGTTGGTTACATTAAAATTATTTAACTGCCACTCAGAGTACATACCTCTTTATGTGCTTTTTAATAGGTAGAATGAAAACCAGCTAGCTCATCAAGTACTTAAGGTACAAGTAACAAAGAAAGTGGCAGAAAATATCCAAGATTTACTCCAGGGAAAATGATCCTTTCTGTCAAGAGACTGTTTCTACCTGACTCATGCAGGCTCTATACAAAGATAAGTAATCAGGGATCTAAACTGAGCTTATTCACTTTAGCCCACGATTCGTTCCTCTACAGTATCTGAAGATCAGTAAAGATCAGTAAAAGTTACAGTATTGTGTTTTGTGAATATAAGAGGTGAAAAAACATGAAGTTACTACTTAAAATTTACGTGTGTAGTATATTGGCTTCAAAGGCTAGAATTATACTTTTAAGAAGGCAACTGCCAAACATTTTAGAGAGAGATTTTTAGTAAGCCACTTTGGAAAGAGATAGAGGATCATTAACAATAGACTGATTAGAGCACCCACCATTGGGTTAGATTTGAGTGAGATCATTTTAAGTCATCTGGCAACTTCTCATTTATTCAGCAAACATTCATTGCCTCCTCTATCTCAGCATTAAATGGATGCATATAATACAGATATGGATAGAATAAATCTATATCTGGCTCTACACATGCCATTTAAAAGATCTTAATAGCTACCAATAAATTATTACATTTCCTGATCTTTTGTAATATCTTAGGTTTTAAAGTATTATCTCTATTATACACTCTTCCATGGTGATAGCTTCTTTATAATTTACATCTAGTATTTCTCAGTCTTATGACTTTTCCCTTATCTAATTTCCATTTATTCTTAGTCATCAATGGACTCTGTCCCTCTTGTTTGTTTCATTGCAGGAGTATAGTCTATTTAAGCTTTCCTTTGTTTCATTGTCTTTTATGATTTCTCAGTCTTCCTTCTTCAAGTTCAGCCAGTTTTTTACTTCTTAAATCTTTTCAACCTGTAAGTTAACTCTAAACCCCATATGTCTATTTTTAACAGAGATCTTCAGTCCCTTCATTGTTATAGGAACTCCCTGCTGGAAGATATTTGTCTGGGTTTGAGACCTGGTCCTCCTGCAGGGGTCGGACAGTGGGGGTAGTGTTTGAGCTAGAGGTGGACATGTTGCCTTTAGGAAGAGGAAACACAGGAAGAGAAACACAACAGTTTTTCTAATCGGTTACCACTTGGCACTTTATTTTTCATTGTTCAATAAATAAACAGGATTTTAAATAAACAAAATTTTTAAATAGGATTTTCACATGATCCCTGGATGCCTACTCACTCACAGGCCAGAGTAATTACATAAAAACCATGACCTTTGGAGGGTATACTTAGATATTTTATATGTCTAGCTTTAAAAGCTTGTGTTTTCAGGGTATAGCCAAAAAGGAAATATTTAAAATTGTAAGCTCTCCAAGACAGGGTAACACCTTCTTCTTCCTCTTAGGGGAAACTATTTTCCTTGATATTTTTTCTTGCTTTTTCTATCTCCTTCTGACTTCTCCTTTCCTCATGTGTACACAGGGCCTTTTCACTAGAGAAGTTTATGCTATCCTGCTTTCTGTCTTGACAGTCTCATTTTTCATGTGTGCTGTAAGAAGTATTAAGCAAAACCAAAGGTCTGGAACTACTCTCATGAGAAAGGGCTAAACCATCTAGGCTTCCTGTTTTCTCCCTATTCTCCTCATGTATTCTTTGAGTATTCTGTCTTTGTCATTTAGGCTTACGTTACAAATTAAAAGGGGTGGAGATCTTGGGATTTGGGTTTGGGATTAAGGGAGGAACAGGACCCCCTGCCGTATGCCTTTTGTTAAAGCAAGCAAGCAAGAGTTCTGCCTTGCTGTTTGAGATCTAGTAGGTTTATTGGTTTCTAACTTGCATTATTTGTGTCTAAACCCCTCAGCACTTCATAGAGGAAAAATGGTACCTGGACTAAGGCAAGAACAAGGAAACCTGGGTCCTCAAGCCAAATACTGTGTTATTGGCACCAAAACCCAAAATTAGTCCCTAACTATAGTAATAGTGTGGTAAGTAAAATGTAGAGAGATACCTACAAGTTGTAGTAGCAGCATAGAGTATTACAGAACTGTTTTACTGAGTGATCTGTGACCTAAGTACTGAAGATGAATTTACTTAGAAAAAGTGTATTCCAGGCAGAAAATTATAATTGTAAAGTTGGCTTGAAAGTTTATGGTATGTTTGGGATCTGTACATTGAATTCCTTGGTTTTTTTTCCATTAATTTATTAAAAGTTTATAGGTATAATCAGCTCTAATATTGTGGACTTTTTAATTTTCCTATAAAAAGGTGCTTCCTGGGTGAGCTGGGGTTTAGTCAAAGGTGCCGAATTTACTGGCAAAGCAATCCAGAAAGGTGCTTCTAAACTCCGTGAACGGATTCAACCAGAAGAAAAACCAGTGGAAGTTAGTCCTGCTGTGACCAGGGGACTTTATATAGCAAAGCAGGCTACAGGAGGAGCAGCAAAAGTCAGTCAGTTCCTGGGTAAAGTAACTTTGGAGGACTTTACTTCTTTCAGTTAAATTAAAAATGATCTCTTAATTCAGGTTAATTTAAATGTTCGTTTCGATTAGGACAAAGCAGTATCATCTTGCTACTTAGAGTGGGATCTATAGCAACAACATCAGCCTATCTGAAAGCCTTAGAAATATTTCAGGTACTTGGTACACATTACTGATTGAGAAACAAGATCCCTAGGTGGTTGTTATTTGCATATGAGTTTGAGAAACATTGGTTCAAAAATTATTTTGATATGTCAGAGAGGGGAGTGTCTGTGCCTTTGAAAAGGAGTGGCTCTAAATGTATTTGCTATCCTTGAATATGACATGTTCTTTTAAGAACAGCTCACTGCATAGGAGTTGGGGTCAAGTGGGAGGGATGTATTGTTTGATTTAAGCTGATTCAGTGATTCTGGTGTCAGCCTTCCCAAGTAATATGCCTCTAATTCCTTCTCTCTCGAGAATCATAGATCTAAAGTTAGGTATTTTAAGATGGCCAGATCATTCCTTAATGAATTATCATTAGATTTAGTAAGATTATCTTTTTGGTATTCAGTATTCTTTGAATCAGATTTTGGTTTGTTTACTTTTATATAGATTTAAATACTTTATTACTATTTCAGTGAAATATTTTTCAATGTGGAGAAAACATAGAAATACACATAGCTGGAAAACATGAAAGATGGACCTACAAGTCTTGCATTGCAGCAATTTTGGTTTTCTTTTAAGCAAATTACCAAAAAGAACATTATATTTAAAGAGGCAAAGTTTTAATCATTATCTTCTCCAAACATATCTTTAAATCAAATAATACATCGCCTTTGTTTAAAAACTGGCCAGCTTTGTTCTCATCCTTATATAGAAATGCTAAATTATGCAATAAAACAACTTTAGGTACGCATGTAAGAATTTTGCTAAAGAGTGGTAAAATCAAGGGAAGAATACATTTTTTCTAAGTGTTTCCCCTTTTTTATGGTTATATTAGTTGATGGAGTTTGCACTGTAGCAAATTGTGTTGGAAAGGAACTAGCTCCACATGTCAAGAAGCATGGAAGCAAACTTGTTCCAGAATCTCTTAAAAAAGACAAAAATGGGAAGTCTCCCTTGGATGGTGCTATGGTCGTAGCTGCAAGTAGTGTTCAAGGTAACAAAGATCCATAAATTTAACTAGGAAGGTCCATTTGTTTAGCTGTAGTTTTACTTACTTTTAAATATATTTGCAGGATTTTCAACTGTGTGGCAGGGATTGGAATGTGCAGCCAAATGTATTGTTAACAATGTTTCAGCAGAAACTGTACAAACTGTCAGATACAAGTAAGTTGAGTTTTATCATTTTAATGAATAAATCTGTTCTAGCATTTGCAAAAATTCAGGACCGTTAAAAATCACTGTGTCATTATTGAATATCTGATCAAACAATTTTTTATTGTTTTTCTTAATATTTTAGGCAAATTGATAGAATTACTGTGACTTTGCCTTATTTACTAATGGTTATATTTGTTCATCATTCATGCAACAAATAAGCTTAGTGAAAAAAAAAATCCTGTAGTTTCTGAATACCTTATTAAGGGCATGTTTTTGATGGGTGATGTTTGCTGGTAGTTTTGATGGGAAAAACTTGAATTATAATTATTGCACCTTGTTAATGTTAGCCCCTTCTGTACACAAAGAATGTTAAATATTGTCCCATCTTATTTGATTGTACCATTATTCATTCTTATTGGAATGGACAGATGGTATGTTTTCTATTTCATATATTAAGAAGTGGGCAAACATAGAAATGAGTGGTCTGCCCAGGCTAATCTGATAACTGTTAAAGGTAAGACTTAAGCCAGGATCATCTGATTTTATCTTTATTTTTTATAAGTCCTAGGGG
>CM052810.1:58806728-58962962 GCA_028533885.1 Nasua narica
TTCTTACCCCTGCAGCACAGGGACCTTCATGCCTTTCCTCAGACCGTGACACCGCCTGGAATTTGCGGCTTTTCTTACATGCCTAGTCTGCTTCCTTCCAGGTCTAGCAAAAATGCTAACTGCTTCACAAGTCTGTGATTTGAGGAAACACCACAGGTTTTGGAGTCATTTAAATTTGGATTTCAATCCCAGCTTGGTACTTAATTGTAGTGTGACCTTTGGGGACCTAATTTATTTCCTTCTTGGTAGAATGGGAAATAATAGTACTGTCTGGCAGGGGATTTGTGAGCGTTTCGAGATGTATGTAAAGTGCTGAGTAAAATGCACGGCCGATAAATATGTTCTAAATTCTAATGAGTGGTGAACATTATTTTCCTGTTTTCTTTCCAGATCTCCCTAGCCTCTCTCTCTGTGACAGGGGCATTAGAATTTCTAGTTGCCTCAGCCTTCCTCCTTTACCTTTTTTTTTTTTTCCTCCTTTACCTTTGTTTATCTGAAAAATTCACTTAGGTGGAAGAGGTTCTACTCTGATTATACAGAATCACTCAACATATAATCAAAGCCTATTTTAACAGCTTCCCAGGAAGATGTTAATCCTGTTCCCCAGTATAAATGTTAATAAGGATTTTCACTCTAGAATGAATGGTTAATCTTTGTAGTCAAAGATGGTTCCAAAAACAAAAAAAAAAGATGGTTCTAACCATGTGGATATTAGGGTGACTGGAAAGGTCAACGGATGATCTGCAGTTCTTCCCATGCTGAATACATAAATAATTGATTCTTAGGTAGATAACTAGAGCTATTTGCTGAGGCTGCTATTTATACTTCTGCTGTCTTCTTTGTTTTGAATGAAATTGTGTGTTTCCATATCTCAGGGTTTTTCTAATTTATGCAGTATGCGTACAGTACGGACATTGAATTTTAAGAATATATAGGTTCATTGTGTTACTTAAAAGGCAGAAAGGCTGCCTAGAACTTGTAACACATAATAAACTTAAGTTCTGTTTCCATAAACAGAATTTTAGCAGTATATCTGAGATACTGTTCAGTATAATGTTTTGGTTTACAGATAATGAACCTGAGGCTATTCTGACTCATTGTCAGGCAATTCTAATAATTAGAATTGTTAAAGCATCACATGATGCTCCTTATTCTCCTTCCTTAAAACATTGGTTTGGGTTTCTTCCTCTGAAGAACAGAGAACAATTCTATATATCTACTGTGTGACAGCTTCTCAGAGATATGAAAACAACTCTTAAGTGTTTCCATAGTTTTTTTCCCTAAGCTAAAATATTAAATTACCACAAAATTACACTAGCAATTCCTTACATCATAGGTTCCAGACTATCCAGCTATTTCTGTTGTGTTTTTGGACAACTCTATTTTATTAATGTTTGTTTGAAAATAGAGCTCCCCAGATTTATTTTTATTTTCTTTTTTAAATATTTTATTTATTTATTTGAGAGAGAGTGAGAGAGAGAGAGCATGAGCAGGGGGAGGGGCAGAAGGAGAAGCAGACTCCTTAATAAGCGGGGCTTCAGATGGGGAGCTCGATCTTGGGACTCTAGGATCATGATCTGGGCTGAAGGTAGATGCGTAACTGACTGAGCCACCCAGGAACCCTAGAGCTCCCCAGATTTAAACCTAGACTTGAAATATAATCTCAACAACATAGCTGTTAAAATCTTGCCCCCCATACTCAATTTTTTCCCTCTGCTGCCTGAGCGACCATTCTGAAATATAGATATGGTATTGTTCCCTATTTTTTTAAAGATTTATTTGTTTATTTATTTGGGGGGGTGGGAAGAGAGAGAGGGAGAGAATCCCCAAGCAGACTCCCCACTGAGTATGGAGCCAACTTGGGGCCGGATCCCAGGACCCTGAGATCATGACCTGAGCCTAAATCAAGAGTTGGACGCTTAACTGACTGAGCCACCCAGGCACCCCAGTGATGTTCCCTATTTAAAGCCTTCAGTGACTTTGCATTGTCCAAAGCATTTCAGCAAAGCTCAGTGTAATCTATAAGGTCCTTTCCAATGCCCAGTGCCTACCTTTCCAGCTGTGTCCCTACTCATACCCTGTACTGCAGCCAGACCAACAATATATGTGGTCCCTGCATATGTCATGCCATCTTATACTTGTAGGCCCTTCCTGTTCCTTCTCCCTGGAATGTCGTTTTCTTAGCTCTTAATTGGCTCCTCTTCCAGGCCCCCTATGGCTTGAACTAGCATCTGCTTATGCTTACAAAGCACCTGCGCAAACCTCTGCCAAGGCAGTGAATTGTATGATCTATTTATTATGCCCCCACAGATTATAAGAACGATGATTTATCTTTGGGCCCCGGTGCTAAACTGGAGGTGGCACATAGTGGATGCTCAATAGCATTTGCTGAGTGAATAAATGAATGAATTTCATCTTCTGGTCCAATGTGCCCAAAATTGTCCCACTTAGCAAAGATGATCTAACATCTTCACAAAGATTCTCATCTCTTCCACCAAAATAAAACAGAAACCAACTTTTATTTTATCCCCTCTTAATAAAACTACTACCTTAGCTTTCCTTTTCTCAGTCAAATTTCGTGCAAGAGTGGATATACTCACTGCTTTTAATCTTTGACCTCTTTCAGCTCCTTTCTGACCCCCAGCCCTGGGCTCTGGCACAGTTTACTTTTTAATAGCCAAACACAATGTCTCCTTTTCAAGCCTCCTGGTAGTGTAGACATCTCTTATGCATTTCATATTGCTAGCCATGCTCACTGTTTGAATATCACCCCTCTTGAATTCCATGACAGTACTTTTTTCTTGGGTTTTCCTGTTCTTTAAAGGATGGCCTTTAATAATTCTCCTACTCCTTAAAAGTTGCTTTCTCAAGTTTATATCCTCAACTCTCTTACTTCTCTATGTGTTCTTACTGAATGATCTCATTTACTCAGTTCTTCAATTGCCATCTCTAAGGTCACCAGCCTCAACTGTTTCCGTACTGGAAATTTTATATACATCACCTACAGGAAGTCTCCACTTTTGTATCACAGAAGTATCTCAAAACAGACAAAAATGAAAATATGATCTTGTTTTTCCATTTCCATATACATACAGCTTCTATTGTTATGTCTTTCTTAGTGACGGAACATACGTATTATATTCAGTATCTATTACAAAATCTTTTAATGGTCTTTATACCACAAAGGTGATTTGATTTTCACAATTTCCTCTATATTTACTTTAAAAATCATATGGAATGTGGGATTGAGATAAAGGAGTTTCCATAATCTTTAGAAATCTTTTAATACTGGAGAAGGCCAGAATTTCCCATTACTCTTTGGCTTCTCTTATGCATACCACTTAAGGGTCTGGTATAAAAGAGTTAATTGAGAATGAACTGTTCCTCTTATCTCCAAAATCAGTCATGAAATAAGAGGACAAATGAAAAAAAAAATAAGAGGACAAATGCTCAAATGTTTGTATTTCAGGTCTCTAACTCATACCAAGTTTCTAAAAGGCAACAGATGGATCAACTGCCTAGAATGAAAGAGAGTCTAGTGAAAATGTAAGTCTAACTATATCTTTACTTTCTAATTAATTATATTTGCGTGTGACTGATACTGACAAAACAGGTGTCCATTATGTTTTGGAAGTTGAACTTCTAGATTCTATAGCAATGATATAAAATAACAAACAGATGGTAAAAGACCTTAAAGAAATTTGTGCTCCCTACTCACTATTTATATACATTTTTATAGATCCCAAGAATATGTTTTGTCTTCCACCATGGTAAGTTCTTATTTTCTAAGCTAAAACAATACCCTACCCAAGAGGAGCCTAAATCTACACCATTAACAATATATATACAATTAAATTACCAGCCTTAACTCTTTTACTGACAAAATATAGACACTGAAATTAGTGTAGAAGACAGTGTAGTTTAAGCTGTGTTTTCCAATGCAAACAAAAATAATTTAGGGTGAATAAAGAAGAGAGGAATGTTTTATGGGTTTAGGAGGTTATATCTACACATAATTTTTTCTGTTCTGTACTAAGTACAGAATAATTTGTCAGGCAATCCTTGCCTTATATAACCTTTTCTATGTAGGGGAATATGTTCCTATATAACTTAACAATATCAAAAAAATAAACCAGGATATAAATTAATATCATATATTATATATAATATAAATTAGCTATAAATCAGAAATCTTTTAAAATACAGGCATTCAAGGTATATGCAATATAACAAGTGTTTTTGGTAGAGATTCACAGGAAGCAAGATTTTGTCCAATATGTGGCTAGATGGATAAAAGTGTATTCTTCATTGAGTAGCCATAAATATTATAAATTATAACTTATTATCTAGCACATTTATATCAATAGAAATATAATGTAGTTAAAACATTAAATTCTGGAAAATGACTTCCCTCTGGAAAATATTATACCTCCGTGCTGGGGGGCCCCAAGACCAGTCCCGTATTCAGTGATTTGCTAGAACAACTCACAAGATTCAGCAGGTATTTGTGCATACAGCTAAAATATATTGCAGACAAAGGACACAAAGAAAACTCATCAAAGGAAAAAGATGTATGGGATGGAGTTTGGAGGAAACTAGGCACAAGCTTCTAAAAGTCCTCTAGTGCAGTCACATAGGACACACTTCATTCCTCCAGCAGTAGATCAGGGAACATGTGTGACAACACATGAAATTTTATCTTCCAGGGAAATTCATTAGATACTTAGGGCCCACATTTTTTCCTGGGGGCCAGTCGTGTAGGTACCCTCTGCTTACTTAGCACATAACAAATTCCAGACTTCCAGAAGGAAAACATATTCACAGAAACCACATCGTTTGTATGGTAGGTACAAACAATATTTTAAGTACCGTAAACCATTCTTTTTTGTTTAAGGGAAGTTTTATATCAGTGTAGGGAACTTTTTACCACTAAGTTCCCAGACACCAGCCAAGGCCCAACATGAAAGAAGGCTTTTCTAAGGAGAGAAGTTTCAGACCTGCTACAATAACTCTTTCCGAACAATCATCCTACATATTTTTTTATTTTTATCATTTGTCTTCCAATTCATATTTCTTTTTTATTTTTACATTTATCTATTTATCTTTTAGAAAGATAATATTATTTACATTTCTTAAAGATAATAAATTTTACATTTATCTTTTAGAAAGATAATACTTTTATTCAAATTTACTTTAATAATGGAGAAATATTTTAAAAATACAAATAAAACTCATTCTATTCATGTATTAACACACATACACATCTATATCACTAGACTATAGGTCTATGAGGTTTAATTTAATTTTCCATTGATACTGTTGTAGGTTGGATCTCTCAGGGAGTAGACTCTGAAATGGAAATCAGCATGTAAGAAGTTTACTTTGAGCATTCTTAGAATGATTACCTGGAGGGGAAGGGAAGGAAATAGATTTGGGCAGAGAGAATAGGGCTACAGTGTAGCTGCAGTCTCATATATCAAGCTGATTCATCAGTAAACGAAGTGTGGGCTTTCTCTTCTTCTGATGAGGTGACCTACTGGAAGAATTGGAACACTGTTTGTCACATTCTTTCCAGGCCATGTATAAATGGTTCTCATCCACTTAACTGTCAAATTGGACAAGGTGGTACTAAAAGACATTCAAGTAGATGACCTGGATGCCAAACCCCTGCTATATCATCCTAATGATCAGTTTCTCTTTGGGGCCCTCCAGGCCATAGGTCTGAACTGAGCTGCGGGTGCTAGTACATCAGAGGTGGATGACATGGTCTGGGATCCCTGCTCAGGAAGCTTGTCTGTGCCCTCTGGCAATGCACATGCTTGATCTCAGATATGTCTCTTCCATCTTTGGTAGAGCCTTATGTTGAATACAGTGCCTGACATAAATAAATATCTACTAATTTTTTAATGAATGTACAAGTGAATAAATGGTCATACGAATGGGGAAAAAAACTCTTCACTTCCTGGAAATATTAATTAGCCAAATAACTCAAGTGATAGAAACATTTCTATATACCTATAATCTTCCAAATTAGGTATATGCAATTGGTTCTACTTTAAAGTATTGTTGTTCTGAGCTATTGCCTCAACTTTGGAATTTAGTATACTTTTTGATTTAAGTTTTAGTCTTTAAACCAAGTTTTAGTGTTAAGTACCTCATAGAGGAGGATATCCAAATAGCCAATGGATTCAACACCATTACTTATTCAGTGGAATGCAAGTTAAAATTATGAGAGGCCACCACAAATTTTAAAGATTGATGATTCCAAGTGTTGTCAAAGATATGAAGTGTAAATTTATGCAACCATTTTGGAATAGTGTTTAGTATTACTTTCTACATTTAGCTGATCATACACCTGCTCTATAACCCAACAATTGCACTCTTATTTGTACACCTAATAAAATGGCACATATATTTACACCAAAAAAAAAAAAACACCTGTGCAAGAATGTTGATAACAGCTTTATTCGTAATAGCCATAAACTGAACTCAAATATCTACCAATAGTAGATTGGAGGGGCACCTGGGTGGCTCAGTCGTTAAGCATCTGCCTTCCGCTCAGGTCATGATCCCAGGATCCTGGGATCGAGCCCCACATCGGGGTACCTGCTCAGCAGGAAGCCTGCTTCTCCCTCTCCCACTTCCCCTACTTGTGTTCCCTCTTTCACTGTGTCTCTGTCTGTCAAATAAATAAATAAATAAATAAATAATTTTAAAAATAGTAGATCGGATAAAATTTTTGAAGAGATAACATATGTTATTCTTATATAAAAACAAATAGTCATATATTTATGAATAGTAAAACAAATATATATATGAATAATAATAATAATAAAAATAAACTACAGCTCACATAACATCATGAATAATTATCACAGTTTTGGGAAAAAGAAGTGACAAATAAAAAAAAGAATACATATAATATGATTCTATTTATACGATGTTCAAAGACAGGCACAACTAAGCTGTGGGGTCAGAAAACACGATAGTGGTTACCAATGGGTGGGAGAAGGGGAATGATAATTGGGAGGAGCACAAGGTCTTCCAATGTGATGGCAATGTTCTGTTCTGTTGACCTGGGTGGTGGTTACATGAGTATTTGCTTTATGATAATTCATGGCACTTACATCTCTATTTTGCGCACTCTTCTATTATGTGTTATACTTACAGCAGTGTTTTAGAAATCAATTTTTAGTGGCTTTTAAGGTTTGCTTTGGTTGATATTCCTCATATGCTAATGTTAAGTATTGACTTACAGAGTTTTCCTAATATTCAGAATAAATGAGAGCATTAGAAAATGCCCATTTGGGGTACCTGGGTGGCTCAGTGGGTTGAGTGTCCGACTCTTGATTTCAGCTCAGGTCATGATCTCAGGGTCATGAGATCAAGCCTCGCATCGGGCTAGGCACTGGGCATGGAGCCTGCTTTAAATTCTCTCCCCTTCTCTCTCTGCCCCCCCCCACCCTGTTCATGTGCACCCTCTTCGTTCTCTTTCCTTCTCTGAAAGAAAGAAAGACAGAAAGACAGAAAGACAGACAGACAGACAGACAGACAGAAAGAAAGAAAGAAAGAAAGAAAGAAAGAAAGAAAGAAAGAAAATACCCATTTGACTGTGATATACTATTAAAAGAAATCTTTCAAAGAGGGATACTGAATATTATCTATTACATATACTCCTACTTTATGAAACCATAGCCACAAAAACGAATGAGATAGCTACACTGCTATTGAAAGATGTAGTCTAGAGATGCTTGTATATACTTATTTGAAAAAAGGATATGGGTATCTAGCTGGATCAGTCAGTGGAGCCTGTGACTCTTCATCTCAGGGTTGTAAGTTCAAGCCCCACATTGAATGTACAGATTACTTTAAAATAAAATCTTTTTTAAAAAGGATAAATAAGAGATACCATCTTTAAGATAAATAGGAGAAATCATCTCTTTAGGATGACATTTGGAAGTTGCCAAGGTAATAGGTAATCTTAGGACTATGACTTATGGTACATATTAACTATAAAAAATCATATTCCTGCAAGCAAAGACTTAAAAAACTGATACCACAAGCAGTAGTTCCTAAAAATAGAAAACCACAAATAATTTTTTCTTCAGTGTGAACATCTTCATTTTTTTTCTACTTGCAAGTGTTCTAGAGTGCCTAAAAGGTCTAGAGAAGAAAATAAGGCAATCCTTAGTACCCTGGAATCACAAGACCTAAGGGAGATTGATTCTGGGGCTCAATAAGAGACAGATTGGTTAGGGAACCACCTTTTGATAAGAAAAGCAGCTAGAGTTGAGAAAATATAACCAAAATATCCAACTTTAAGGGAATAATTCAATTAACTATGATGATATGATAAAGTTACAAAAAATACATTCTAGGAAAATGTATAATTGACATAGGAAAATGTTTACCTATAGTAGTAAATAAAAATTATAACACAAAATAGTATAGTGGGATTGTGGATAACTTATATGTATATTTTCTGGTATTTTCTATAACAATGTGTGTACTTTTAACACAACTTGCAAAGCACCCAACTCATCAGGGGCATTCAAGATATGGAGCTGTTTTTCTAAGGTTCCATTGGTTCTACTAAGGAAGGAACAAGAACTATTTTAAATAAACATAGAAAAAACCTAAACTTTGGTAACTTCTTTTGGGACTAGATGTATATAGGAAGTCAAGGTAATTATCAATGGGATACTTGTGTCTAATTGCTTTAGTGTTTCCCTTTGTTTTTGTAGGGTAGGATTGGGGCAGTCAATAAAAAAAAAGAATATGTGTATTTTTAACTGCATCATATTAAAGGAGAGAAATTAGGGCACTTGGATGGCTCAGTCAGTTGAGCATCCAACTCTTGAATTCAGCTCAGGTCAAGATCTAAGGGTTGTGAAACTGAGCCCCACGTTGGGCTCTGCACTCAGCGTGGAGTCTGCTTGTCCTTCTGTCTCTGCTCCTCCGCTGACTCACGCATGCTTGCTCTCTCAAATAAATAAATAATACCTTAAAAAAGAGGACAAAAATCAAGAGGTGCCTGGCTGGCTCCTCAGTGGAGCATGCAACTCTTGATCTTGGGGTTATGAGTTCAAACCCCACATTGGGTGTAGAGATTACTTTAAAAATTTTTAAAAATAGAAAAAATTTAAAAAACAAAAAGAAGAATAAAAATTCAATAAAATAGAAAAATAGAGAAAGTTCATCTCCTAGAATGACTATAGAATACCTCAAGTCAGGGGTGCCTGGGTGGCTCAGTGAGTTAAAGCCTCTGCCTTTGGCTCGGGTCATGATCTCCGGGTCCTGGGATCGAGCCCCACATCTGGCTCTCTGCTCAGCAGGGAGCCTACTTCCCCCTCTCTCTCTGCCTGCCTCTCTACCTACTAGTGATCTCTCTGTGTCAAATAAATAAATAAATAAAATCTAAAACAAAAATACCTCAACTCAAAATACAAGTGTAAATATTTGTGTAGATAATGAAGTATGATATTTAAAAAAAAAAGTGTGGTAAAAGTAAGGTGGTAAATGAAAATTTGCACTGTGTTTGGAGCAGACAGATGAATCAATTTTTGCCTCTGTCACTTATTATTTAATGTGGCTTTAAGTAACCTCCTTCAAATTCAGTTTATTCACCTATAAAACAGGGATGACAAAATTAAATTAAATGGTTAATATGAGAATTAGAGATTATTGAAAAATCCCTAATTCAGTAAATATCAGCTCTTATTATTCCTCTACAATGTATAGTATTTTGTTGAATATAAAGAATTAATAAAGTAACAAAGAATTTATTTGTGGGAAGAGAATAAAACATATGACAATAATTTGAAACTGCAAGTGACAAAACTACTTTACAGCACTTTACAGCTACTTTACAAAACTAGTAGTTTACAAAAGTAGTTTACAAAACTACTTTACAGCACTTTACAGCACTGGTAAACTAGCATAATTTTGCAAGGGTCTTAGCTACTATCATGTATGTAAAAACTACAGTATTCAGGAATGGAAAATGGTTTCCAAATGTTGTTGACCATGACTGATAGCATATTCTGTGACTCAGTATACCCATAATTTCAAAATATTATGAAACAGTATTTACCCTTATTATGTGTGATGCATGCTGATATTTTCTATTTTGTTCTATTTTTTTATATTGCTGTTGTAATTCACTGAATCAATCCACGATTGAGTTGCATTCTGCAGTTTGAAAAACACTGTTCTAAAAGAGGTCTAGGAAATTAAACATTTTTAGAGTTAATGTACCTCGCCTTGATGATTAGTGTCATCATGTCAGTTAGATCTTATAGAAATGATTGATATAAGGAAGCTATTTAAAATATCCTTAACAGGGGCGCCTGGGTGGCCCAGTGGGTTAAAGCCTCTGCCTTTTGCTCAAGTAATGATTTCAGGGTCCTGGGATTGAGCCCCACATCAGGCTCTCTGCTCAGCGAGGAGCCTGCTTCCCTCTCTCTCTCTGCCTGCCTCTCTGCCTTCTTGTGATCTCTCACTCTCTCTGTCAAATAAGTAAATAAAATCTTTAAAAAAAATAAAAATAAAAAATAAAATATCCTTAACATAATATAAAAGCATTTTGTATAGTAAACAATAAATATCTAGAATGAGATCTTAATTGAAAATGATATAATTGAATGCTTGTGGTTAATTCTGGATTACACCAGAAGATGAAATTATTCTAAAACATTGTTATTTCATTAAGGAAACTCTTTGCACAGGAAATGGTTTATTCCAAAAACACAACATTTAAAAATATTTATGTTGAATTATAATCAACATACCCCAAAATTTATCCTTTATTTTTTCTTTCGAGATTTTATTTAAATTCAAATTAGTTCGCGTATAGTGTAGTATTAGTTTCAGGGGTAGAATCTAGTGATTCATTAGTTGCATATAATATCCAGTGCTCGTTATATCAAGTGCCCTCCTTAATCCCCATTACCCAATTGCCCCATCCTCCACACACCTCCCCTCCAGCAACCTTCATTTTGTTCCCTATAGTTAAGAGTCTCTTATGGTTTGCCTCCCTCTCTGTCTTTATTTTACTTTTCTTTCCCTTCCCCTGTCTTTATCTGTTTCATTTCTTAAATTCCACACATGAGTAAAATCATATGGTATTTGTCTTTCTCAGACTGACTTATTTGGCTTAGTATATTACTTTCTAGTTCTATCCACGTCATTGCAAATGGCAAGATTTCATTCTTTTTCATGGCTGAGTAATATTCTATGGTGTGTGTGTGTGTGTCTACACACACACACACACACACACACCCCACATCTTCTTTACCTATTCATCAGTTGATAAACATTTGGACTCTTTCCATGTTTTGGCTATTGTGGATAGTGCTGCTATAAACGTTGGGGTGCATGTGCTGTTTTGAATCACTATTTTTGTATCCTTTAGATAAATACCTACTAGTGCAATTGCTGTGTTGTAAGGGTAGTTGTATTTTTAACTTTTTGAGGAACCTCCATACTGTTTTCTAGAGTGGCTGCACCCGTTTGCATTTCCATCAACAATCCAAGAGGGTTCCCTTTTTGCTGCATCCTCACCAATGTCTGTTGTTTCCTGAGTAGATAATTTTAGCCATTCTGACTGGTGTGAGGTGGTATCTCGTGGTTTTGATTTGTATTTCCCTAATGATCAGTGATGTTGAGCATTTTTTTATGTGTTTGTTACCCATTTGTATGTCTTTGGAGAAATGTCTATTCATGTCTTATGCCCATTTCTTAACAGTATTATTCGTTTTTTGGGTGTTGAGTTTGATAAGTTCTTTATAGATTTTGGATGCTAACCCTTTATCCAATCTGTCATTTTTAAGTGTCTTCTTCCATTCTATAGTTTGCCTTTCAGTTTTGTGGATTGTTTCCTTTGCTGTACAGAACCTTTTTATCTTGATGAACTCCTAATAATTCACTTTCGTTTTTGTTTCCCTTGTCTCTGGAGATATGTCTAGCAGAAGTTACTGTGGCTGAGGTCAGAGAGATTGCTGTCTGTATTTTTCTCTAGGATTTTGGTGGATTCCCATCTCACATTTGGTCTTTGATTCCATTTTGAATTTATTTTTGGGTATGGTATAAGAAAGTGGTCCAGTTTCATTCTTCTACGTGTTGTTACCCAAAATTTACCCTTTTAAAGTGAAACTCATTGATTTTGGTATATTCACAATGTTGCACAGTCATCACCACTACGTGCTTAAAGAACATTTTCATCTCCCCCCAAAACTCTTTTACCCATTAGCATTCACTCTCTAGTCTTCCCTCACCCTAGCTCTTGGAAATCACTAATCTACTTTCTCTCTATAGAGATTTATTTATTCTTGTTATTTAATATAAATGGAAGCCAATAGTATGTGTCTTTATGTGCCTGACTTTGTCACTCAGCATAATTTTTCACAGTTCATTCATGTAGGAGCATATATCAGTACCTTATTACTTTTTGTGGATGAATAATATTCCAGTTCTTGGATCTGTCACATTTTGTTTGTCCATTAATCAGGTGATAGACATTTGTATAAACAACCTTTGGACTATTCTGAATAATGCTGCTATGAGCATTCTTACACAAGTTTTTGTGCATATATATTTTCAATTCTGTGGATATATGCCTTGGAATGGAATTGCTGATTCAATTGATAACTGTTTTATCTTTTTAAGGAACTGCCAAACTATTTTCCAGATCAACTACACCATTTTATATTCCCACTAGCAATGTATGAGGGTTCCAATTTCTCCACATCTTTATCAACATTTGTTATTGTCCTTTTTTTTTAGCCATTCCAGTACTTGTGAATTGTAATTGTTATTTGTACTCTCTTTGTAGTTTTGATTTGTATTTCCCCAAAGACTAATAATGTTAAGCATCTTTTTGTGTACTTGCTTGCCATTTGTATATCTTCTTTGAAGAAATGCCTGTTGAAGTCTTTTGCCTTGTTTAAAGTCTTTTTTACAAGATTTTATTTATTTATTTATTTATTTATTTATTTATTTATTCATTTAAGAGAGAGAGAGAGCACAAGCAGGGGGAGTGGCAGAGGGAGAGGGAGAAGCAGGTTCCCTGCTGAGCAGGGAGCCCAACACAGGGCTTGATCCTGACCTGAGGTGAAGACAGACGCTTAACCTACTGAGCTACCTACTTGCCCCCTTTTGCCTATTTTTAAATTAGGTCATTGTCTTGTCATTTTGTTATAAGAGTATCTTATATATTCTGGCTGCTAGACATTATCAGATACATGTATTGTAAATATTGTCTTACATTCTTTGTTGTTGTTATTTTTTCTTTCTTGTTCATGTCCTTTAAAGCACAGAAGTTTTGATTTGGATGAAGACCAATTGACCTTGGCTTCCTAGGACTTTTTTTCTTGGTTACTTGTGCTTTAGATATCATATCTAAGAAATTTTTGCCTAATCCAGGAGCATAAAGATTTATACATATGTTTTCTTCTAAGAGTTTTATAGTTTAAGTCCTTTTTGGTTCATTTTCGAGTCAATTTTTATATATAGTGTGAGACTGGGGTCCAGTTTCAATCTTTTGTGTGTGTCTATCCCATTTTCCTAGCATCATTTGTTTTATTTTATTTTATTTTATTTAAAAAATTTTTTTTATTGTGTTGTTTTAGTCACCTTGAAATACATCATTAGTTTCTTATACAGCATTCCAAGATTTATTGTTTATGTACAACACCCAGTGCTCCATGCAATACGTGGCCTCCTTAATACCCACCACCAGGCTCACCCATCCCCCACCCCCTCCCCTCTAAAACCCTCAGTTTGTTTCTCAGAGTCCAGTCTCTCATGATTCGTCTCTCCCTCCGATTTCTCCTAATTCACTCTTCTTTTCCCCTTCCGAATGTCCTCCATGTTATTCCTCATGCTCCACAAATAAGTGAAACCATATGATAATTGACTTTCTCTGCTTGACTTATTTCACTGAGCATAATCTCCTCCAGTCCCATCCATGTTGATGGAAAAGTTGAGTATTCATCCTGTCTGGTGGCTATATACAATATTCCATTGTATATATGGACCACATCTTCTTTATCCATTCATCTGTTGAAGGGCATCTCGGCTCTTTCCACAGTTTGGCTATTGTGGACTTTGCTGCTATGAATATTGGGGTACATATGGCCCTTCTTTTCACTACATCTGTTTTAAAGACTATTCTTTCCCCATTTGATTGTCTTTGCACCCTTTTAAAAAATCAACCATAAACATATGAGTTTATTTCTAGACTCTCAGTTCTATTCCATGGATCTATAAATTCTGACATGCTGTCTTGATGATTAGGTTTTCAGTAAGTTTTGAAATAAATAAGTTTGATTCCTCCAACTTAATTCTTTTTCAAGATGGTTTTGTTGTTCAGAGTCCCTTCCATATGAATTTTAGGATCAGTTTTTCAATTTTTTCATAGGGATACCACAAAGCTGGGGAAAGGGGTCCAGGGCAAGTTAAAAAGTTCAGTGTTTTTGCTGAGTTTCAGCTGTGTGTGTGTGTGTTGTTTGTGTTGTGTGTGTTGTGTAGTGTATTTCATAAATTCTCCAAGATTGCTTCAAGTCCTTGGTTAATTTCCAGAGCTCTGAAAAAGTTGCTTCTGACCATTTTTGCCAATTTTTCCATTACTTTCATGGAAGAAAGAATTTTCTAAAGTCATTCTGTCATTTTTCCTGACATCACTCCCTGAGTAAAACATTTTTGAAAAGCACTTTGCAGGGAATTGAAGCTGACTCTAATCTTAAGTAAGAGGGTGGGAAAGTTGGCTTTATAAAGATATGTAAATCAATAAAGGAAAGATGGTCCCATGGAAATCCAAGCGCAGGAATTCTAATATAACTGGGCCCACAGATATTAAAACTAGAGGTCAAATAAGCTTTAAAAATCTGAGCAGGGGGTGCCTGAGTGGCTCAGTGGGTTAAGCCTCTGCCTTCGGCTCAGGTCTTGATCTCAGGGTCCTGGCATCGAGCCCTGCATCAGGCTATCTGCTCAGCAGAAGCCTGCTTTCCCCCTCTTTCTGCCTGCCTCTCTGCCTACTTGTGATCTCTCTCTCTGTCAAATAAATAAATAAAATCTTAAAAAAAAATCTGAGCAGAACTTCATAATTCTTCACTTTAGTGGTCTACCATGCAGAAAAGTAGTAAAGGCATAGACATTGAACTCAGCCTTTCTGGATTCAAATTCTAGCTTACTAACTATATAGCCTTGTTTTCTCATCTATCTAACAGGGCTAATAATCGTACATACATCATAGGGATTTTGTGAGGGTGATATGAATCAATTAATAAATAGAATTTAGAATAGTTCCTGACATAAGTTATGTGCTTTAGGGGCACCTGGGTGGCTCAATGGGTTAAGGCCACTGCCTTCAGCTCAGGTACTGGGATTGAGTTCCGCATCGGGCTCTCTGCTCAGTGGGGAGCCTGCTTCCCTCTCTCTCTCTGCCTGCCTCCCTGACTACTTGTGATCTCTCTCTCTGTCAAATAAATAAATAAAATCTTAAAAAAAAAAAGGTTATGTGCTTTAAAAATGTTGCTGTTATTATTTTAACTAGTTCAGTCTCTACTTCACTTTTCTTCTCATTACCAACCACCATCTTCACTCTCTATATCTTTTTAACATCACAGACCTTGGTATATCTTAGTTTCAATTTTATTATATTTTTAGGTAACGTACCTTTGGCTTACTCATGGATCTTATTTCTTTATTCTCCCTGCCCTACTTCATGGCTCCTCTCTACTTTCTTAGCTTTAATTCATATTTCCAGAGGCAATATCAGAATGGTTATCTCATGCCTCTTTGGTCAGAGCTTTCTACATTAGGCCACCTCATGGACTCCTTCCTGGCTTTTGGATTATCTGCCCTTGAGTTGGTTTCCTCTCTATCTGTAATGAGATAATATGGTATAACATATGGCTGTTTAGGATGGTACTATAAGCATATGTTTTTGTGATACACAACGATGACTTTAAAATAATGATTAACACTTCTTTTATTTCAGGGGAAGATATAATCCAGTTAATCAAAAGACAATGAATGCTAAGAGAAGCCCAGTAAAAAAGATTGAGATTAAACCATCTTCCAAAACTCAATCTGTAATTCTAGAACTGGGTGGATTTCTATTTCTTCCCTCTTTTCATCTGTAATGTTCAACTCGTGAAATTAATGTTTAACACATTTTTCATGGAATGAAATAAGAAAGAGCTATCAAACTTCTCTTTAGCTCCTTTTCCAGAAGTTTGTTCCTTTGTATGAAAGTAATTTTCTAAGTGATCTTAAAATATCTAGTAGCATTGCCTATTATTTTAAAAATATCCTAGAAAGCCTTGGCATTATTACACTTACTTTTAATAATATATCCATAATCTGTGCTGATAGTAACATTGCTATTAGTTGACTGTCAGCTAAAAGTGTGAATTCATGAAAACATTTTGCTGTTATAGGCCATATCATGTTCAGGTATTTTCAACTTATGGTTTAAAAAAGCTACAAATCAGATGGATTTTAAACTTTGATTTGAACTATCATGATGTTATGGAAATAGCCTTCAATCAGTAATCAGCTTGGTTACAATTCCTACCCTGCCATGAACGTAGGAGATCTTGGACAGGTTCCTTTTCCTCATCTTTATTTCCCACATCTGTAAAATGATGGAGGCAAATGATATAAATTCTCAGGTCTGTACTCTGCTAGAAAACCAATATTTATTCAACTACAAGGTCCTACTACTTAGCACATAGTGATTTAAATCATTTTATGATTTTTCTTAATTCATAGTGATGGCCTAATTTTTTAGACCAAACATTGTTAAGCGTCCACAATACTGAAGTCTCAATATGGAGATAGAGTGAGGAGAGAAGAAAGGTTTGTTTAAGGCATTAATGCAATTTGTTGAATTTTTCTATATATGTTTAGGTTGTTTTGTAACTATTACCTAGGTTTGGAACATACCTATGATTTATTTGCCCAACTTAATAAGTAAAATTATTGGGACTTTATATTTCCAGAAATAACTCAAAGCTAACTTAGTTTCCCACTAATGGTATTCTCACCTTATATCTGGAACTAAAACTTCTATTCAATATCAACAGTAACAAATACTAAATGCATTTCTATAATAACATTTATAGATACTCATTTTCTTTAAGGAAGTATTCATAAATTTCATATAGACAATTCTTTTATGAAACTTTATAAAATAATATAGAAAAACATAAAGTAACTTTCTATAAATTATTCCAAATAGGAACTGTTTGGAAATATCTCCCCTGTTCTTTTTTTTAAGATTTTTTTTTTAATTTATTTGAGAGAGTGAGTGAGAGAGGGGTAAGGGACAGAGGGAGAAGCAGATCCCTTGCTGAGCAGGGGATCTCATGTGGGGCTTGATTCTGGGACTCCAGGATCATGACCTGAGCCGAAGGTAGACGCTTAACCAACTGAGCCACACAGACGCCCTTATGTCCACTGTCCTTAAGCTAACTGTAGAGATCAGATACCATAATCCATATTTTTAAACAAATAATAGATTTTAAAATCTTATACAATCTTCCTTAGCATTAGTAGCAAACTGATGACTTAAATTTTCATAATTATAATCACATAATCAACACTGAAAAATAAATTTATTTCTATCATACAGAGCAAGCCATTGTGGAGATTGGATTTGGAATATTTAAATTTATTTCCATCATTTGATGGGATATTAGTCGAACATCTTATTATGGGAACTCTGTCATGTTTAAGTATTGGCTCTGCAGGAGCTACTCTGGGATACTTTCCAATGGCAGAAAAGTCCTGTCTTAAACAGAGGGAAGGGATAGCATAAAGATGTGATATGGGGGACTGTCTACCAGCTTTGTCACCTCTAAGCTTCTGACATTGAGTAAGTCACTTTTCATTGCCTCACTTTCATCATTTATAGAGTTGGGAATAAATTTCTGTGCGGATCGAGGATCCTTACTGAATATTTATTTCTTTACTTGTTTATACCCTATTTCTAAAAAGGATTGTGTTAGCTTTTACTAAATGTAGAGGTATAAAAACAATGATCATAACAGATAAAAGTTAATGTTTTGTAAGAATTCCCAACTAAGAAAAGCTCTAACTTTTAAGCTTTCTAGCAGTCAGCACAAAGAAGGAATGAATTATACAGCTCTCATTTTTTTTGTAGAAGGAAGATACAAGTAGAGAAAAAGTTTTGCCTAATTCTGAGGTTTAAAGATAATGAATCATGTTAAGTTTTATAAGAAAATGCAATTATTTATTGAAATAACTAGTACAAAAATGATAGCTTGGGGTTTTTAACTTTAATACTGAAATATGTATTAATATCAGTGTTTTTAAAAGAGTTTAGAATTCATAAAGCAAAATATCAGTAAATAATACTTAATATATGTCAAAAGTTTAATGTCTAAATATATTACAAAATATCAGTATCACTTGTAAAAACAAAAGTTGCTATAAAAAAGGCAGATGATGGTGAGTAAAAATGAGGATGTGGAGAAATTGGAGCCCTCATATATGGCTGGTGGGAATGTAAAATGACACAGCCACTTTGAAACAAAGTTACCATATGGCCCAGCAATTCCACTCCTAGGTATATACCCTAGATGAAACCTATATCTATGTAATAGGTAGGTCTATGTAATGAAAACCTATGTCTACATAAAAATGTGTTCACAAATTTTTATAGCACTGTTATTCATAATAACTAAAAAGTTGAAACAATCCAAATGTCCATCAACTGATAAATGGATAAGCAAAATGTGCTATATCCAAACAATGGGGTCTTACTTAGCAATAAGAAAGAATGAAGTCCTGATATACACTACAACTTGGATGGACCTTGAAAATATTATTCTAAATGAAAGAAGCCAGTCACAAGAGATCATATATTATATAATTTCATTTCTATGAAAAGTCCAGAATAGGCAAGTCCATACAGACAAAAAGTAGGTTAGTAGTACTTTCCAAAAGCTGGTGGGGCTGGAGGAAGAGTGGGTGATGGGAAATGATTGTTAATGGGTACAAGATTTCTTTTTGGGGTGTAATGAAAATGTTCTAAAATTAATTGTGGTGATAGTCTCTCAACTCTGTAGAATACTAAAAAACACTGAGCACTTTGAGTTAGTGCATGTTTTATGATTTGTACTTCAATAAAGCTGTTATTAAAGAAAACAAATGTTAAGCATGGTAACATTTTAATAAATTAGAAGATAAATTTTAATGAAATGTTATTTGATCTTCCTCAGAAGATGATCTTAAAAATTAAGATGCATCATCATTTGGTGCTACTATTGGGTGAAGAGCATAATTTTAAGCATAAGTTTTTCAACTAAAAAAAATTTCAGATACTACACTAGTCTGAAAAATAATGAGGATTAAGGGCTACTTCCCAATATTTCCTTGATTTCTTTTGAATAATTTCATCTCTTGCTTGATAACCTTGTGGAGATATTTATAAAACACCTTTGGATTTTTGATTCAGATTAGATTTTTTTAATTTATAAAGTGCTATGTAGTTGTTTCGAAGAAATTACTTCTGGTTTCATCATTTTCATTAGTTTTATCATGTGCAGCTAGACATTCCAAAGCAGAGTTATCTATTTCAATTTTAGTACCATGATATTTGTTCTACTGGACAAGAAATTCTTTATTTTGGACTAAGCACTATCCTTATCTTATCAATAACACTCTTTGGTTTCTTTTTGTTATGTGCACAATAAATAAAGACCTGTCTAGAATTATAGTCCACATATTGTGAGTCTTTTGTTTATAAATTGAGTAGTTATATTTATTTCAAGATATAAATAATTTTGATTTTTTTTAAAGTACCAGAATAACAGGATTATGAAAACAACGATGCTAGGGGTTTGGTATTTAAAAAGTATAGTGTGGTGCCGGGGTAGCTCAGTTGGTTAAGCAGCAGAGTCTTGATTTCAGCTCAGGTCATGATCTCAGGGTCCTGAGATCTAGCCCCATCTTGGGCTCCACACTAAGCACAAAGTCTGCTTGTCTCTCTCCCTCCCCGTCTCCATGCTCTCTATCTCTCCCTCAAATAAATAAATGAATAAAATATTTTTAAATAAACAAATAACAAAAAGCACAGAGTATTCTTGAATACTAAAACTCTTGTTAAAATCACTAACCATGATTGAAGTATGAAAAAGTATCTTTAAAATAATAAAGAACTACTTAAATGGAAGATCATATCATGACAGTCGGACACTATTTTAAAAACAAGTAGTAGATTAATCTGATCTATGAATTAGAAAAATTTTGAATTTACAGAACATCCTTTTAATTTATCAAAGCACTTTCATAGCTATTATCTCAGTTACAGGGAAAATCTTATTATCTGAAGAACTATCCAACGGTTAGTTTATCATTACTGGAAGTGTTCAAGGCTAGGAGGCCCTTTTTCAGGGATTATCATAGCAAGAATTCCTGGACTGGGTTGAAGTTGGATTCAATGACCGCCAATATCCCTTCTGTAATTTCCTGCTCACTTATCAGATAACTAAACTAGAGCAAAAAAATCACTTTCTAAAATATAATTGTGTCATATAGGCTGTAAATATGGAGTTTCAAAAAAATTGCTTTATCATTAGCCATAACTAACAAAATCAGCTGTAATATTATTAATGGCCATTTGTTAAAAGTAATCCAAAAACAGTTACAGTTATTTATCTATAATAAGCAGTGGCTTTCAAAAAGATAATTTTCAGTGCTAATTCATCTGAAGTTAAAAAATTCTAGTATATTGCTGGTGGGGGTATAAATTAATATAATTCTTTTGGAAAACAATTTGATTATATTCTTTTTTTTAATTAACATATAATGTATTATTTGCCCCAGGGTACATGTCTGTGAATCATCAGGCTTACACATTTCACAGCACTTACCATAGCACATACCCTCCCCAAAGGCCATAACCCAGCCACCCTATCCCTACCCCCCATACCCCCCAGCCACCCTCAGTTTGTTTTGTGAGTTTGGGAGTCTCTTATGATCTGTCTCCTTCCTGATCCTATCTTGTTTCATTTCCCTCCCCCACCCCCCCACAACCCCCCGCCCTGCCTCTCAAATTCTTCATATCAGAGAGATCATATGATAATTGTCTTTCTCTGACTGACTTATTTCGCTTAGCATAATACCCTCTAGTTCCATCCACGTCATTGCAAATGGCAAGATTTCATTTCTCTTGATGGCTTCATAGTATTCCATTGTATATATATACCACATCTTCTTTATCCATTCATCTGTTGATGGACATCTAGGTTGATTATATTCTTAAATAGCCTTAATGTTCATACATTGACTCAATAATTGTATTTCTAATAATCTGTGCTAATGAAAAATCATACATACAGAAAACACAGGAGAAAAATCGTTTTATCAGCCTTTAAAATACCAAAAAATGGAGACTTCCTCTATGTACAATTATATGCATAAGTGGATTCAGCCACTTGTGATTCATCTTCATGGTTGATTATTATATCGCAATCAGCACTTTCTATAATATATTGAAATTATTTCACCTCATATATTTCCTGCATTTAAAGTACTTTCGTGTCATTTATCTCCAGCACTTAAGTGAATAATCTTATTCATCATATGTCACCAGTTAGTTTAATACCTAGTATTTGTTGGGTACTTAATACATTTTGTTTAACTTAAATGAATGTTTGCAAAACAGAGTTTATAATATCATGGGACAACTTAATACTAGAATGTTAATACAATGGTACAAAGTCATACAAATCATTGATTTTAACTAAACATGTCTGTAGGAGAGGCTTACAAAAAGGGGACTTTAGTATACTGATGCCAAAAGACGTGTTTCTATTCTAGAAATTTACTGTCCAACTCTACAGAAGAATGTGAGTTGGGCTCCAAATGGTGATCTAGCAAAAGGGGGAAAGGGGGGGGGAGACTAGTGGAGTAGCAGGGAACACACTTAGGAAAGCTTGCTTAACTTCCTGTCAGGTTTTTACTTTGTAGAATGAAGATAGAAATTATTGATTTCAAAGGTACCCTTATGTGTGTGTGGCACAGAAGGGGGGTATAAACCTTTTTACTGCAACAATTCTGATATTGTAATGTAATAAAAACAAGTAATAGAAATTACAGAATATTATAATGCATTTAGAAGATGTATATTGACTTGCAAGGGTGTAAATAGTTAAGAAAGTCTTAAAAGTAGCTGACAGCATTAGAGTAATTAAAGGAATTGAGACAAAGAGTAAGTAAATAGTGGGAAGAGGTCAATGAAATAACCACTCTAGGATTTAGGAGCTTTCAAGGAGAATATTCTCCTTTATCTCCATCCTTTCCTTTTCCTTGTCATTGCTACAACTTAGTTAAGCCTTTATTATAGCCAGATAACTAGACAAAGGAGAAAAAGGTAGTAAAAATTTCATACCAGGGGGTTGAGAGTCAGTTAATAATACTTAAAGCTGATGGACATGGAGAATCCTTTAATCTTCCTAACTAGAATTGTCCTCTTTAGTAACTGAACTCCTATGATTAACTTACTCGCTTATGCCACTTTTGTGGCTCTAATCACCTTCTATCCTAAATAATAGGTTTATTTTGTTGTATGCTTTGCATGTCTTTTCTGTTACAAAAGAGTTCGCTTCTAGAGCAGGTTTTGAGTCAGGGAAGGGCGGAGTGTGATTAGGGCCACATCTTACTCATCTTTGTGTCTCCATCAGAACTTAGCCCAGGGACATGCATATTATTGACACTCAGTAAATATTTGGAATGAAAAGGTGGATGTAAACATAAGGTAAATGTTCTAAAAGGACTCTTAAGCACATAAGGAATTAAAAAGACTTGTAGTGTATGAAATACAAGAATGACATAGCAAAATATGAACTAACAACCCAAGGATCAAGGCCTTGATTGAGAATAGGAACCCTAGTTTGAGAGTTACATTTATAATGATAACCTGCCGAGAGCTAGAGTTAAATGAGAAATATGATGGCATTGCACTAAAGGAATTTTTTAAAAAGATTTATTTATTTATTTATTTATTCATTCATTCATTCATTTATTTAACATTGCACAAACAGGGGGTACAGGAGAGGGAGAAGCAGGCTTTCAATTCCAGGACCCTGAGATCATGACCTGAGCGGAAGGTAGACACTTAACTGAACCACCTGGGTGCCCTAGTCTATAACATTTTTTTTAATGTTATCACCTAAATAAATTTTTCTCACGTTAACCACTGAAACTTACATTGGATAAAATGGCTAGACAGGGCTTCGTCTTGTCTTTCTTGGTGGGGAGCTAAGTGTATTCTGGGAAAAAGGAATGAAAGGACATTTGGTGATCAAATTGATAGACTGTGGTGAAGACTGCCATGTGCTTATCAGACTTATCTTTTTTCTAATGGGATAGAACAAGGCCACATTTCCATGTGTGAAACACACTGTCTACTGGTGCCTGGTGCATACACTTCTTTTTTAGTGATATAATTGTAAAGCACAATTTGGTAGTGAGTAATGTGTATGCTGCCATGTTTAGAAATATAGCTGTGAAGCTTTGTGTGCAGCTAGTGGTGGCCTTGTGACTGACTTTAAGCCCATATAATTTAGGCATACATGATACGTGTCGTTTCGGTGACTGGCCCATAAAACTTCCCAGGTGATCATTCTTCGTTGTCCTCTTTGAAAATTTTGTTTGATGAGTGGATGTCTAGGGTTGAGAAGTAAATGCCAGGGCTCCAGGGGATGGTAGAGCCACAGATGGAAGAAACATTATTGCATGTGGCAGCTCCACTGGGCTCACCTTGCTGACCCTTATTTGATTGTGCTGTACGTGAAAAGTAAATCCTTTTGTGAATGAGCGCATATGCGTGTGCTTGTGTTGTCACTGAGATTTGGGTTGTATTTGTTGAAACAGTTAGCTGTTGCTCACTAATATAGTACCAAACAATATTTCTAGTAAGGCTTACAGATATTTGGATTTTTTTTCTTTTCAGTAGATAATGATACCGTTCTTTGAAACTACATAGAGACAAATTCAGCTGTTCATTGATAGTGATGGCCCCTGGCCTGCCTGCATCATTGACTCAAATTCTAGAATATCAGTTGATTTTTGTTTTGTTTTGTTTTGTTTTTTGAGGAGGGGGAGAACAGCATGAGAGGGAGAGAGAGAATCTCAAGCAGACTCCATGCTGAGTGTAGAGCCCGACATAGGGCTGGATCTCACAACCTTGATATCATGACCTGAGCCCAAATCAAGCATTGGATGCTTAACTGACTGAGCCACCCAGGCAGCCCTCAATTGATATTTTAAAATTGGTTCTAACTCAGTGTATTTTCCAGTTTGTTGAACATAATCAGAATTTAATTTAATTTACTTATGTATGTATGAATGTATTTATTTATTTATTTTTACTAAAGAGAATCTCTTGCTTTTCTCTCAATGCCTTTCTAGGATACTGTTCCTTTCTAGGATACTGTTCCTTTAAGCTGTATAGTCTGATAGCTAAATACAGGCTGTGCCCAAACATTAGTGGATACCCAATACTCACTTTTGCTGTGAGGGGAAGAATACCCGTACTCACTTTTACTCGGAAAAGAAAGAATGCACAGCACCACTGGTCCATAGCATTTACGGAATCCCGTTTGGCAGATAGCCTTCTTCCCTAAGAGTGGGGTAGGTTCCTTGATCAGACTCTTCCGGTTTTGCTTCCAGGGAGGAATATTCTTACCCACCTTTCTCGGAGGCCTCTGGCACCACTCCTTGGGAATTTCTTCCTTTTCAGTGTTCCTGCCCAGAAAGTGGGTGTTGGAGGTTAGGCCCTCCTTTGGAAATGCACAGCTTTTGGAGTTCATTTTCTGTTGGAACAAACACAAGTATCCTGACATGGCTTCACAGTTCAAATACTCAAACTTAGTCAAAGTTTATGGTTTCTTGAATAATATAACTCCATCAAAATATTAGCCAATTCCATGTATAATAATGATAATAATTTCAGAGCATGATTTGTTTCTTTGGCCTATACCTCTTTCTACCTAATGACGGCTACCTTGCAGCTAATAGGTTAGTATGTAAATTGAACACCCATAATTTGATCTTTGCCACAAGGCTGCCTTAGTGGCCTCCCATAGCTCCAAACCCTTCTCTATCTTACCTCTTGCTTGTTGAGGTCTAAAGGCATTGGCCTTTCCAACCCTTGAATGCCCTTTGATGCCCTAGGTTTCTAGATTCTCCATCAGATTTTATTTCTTTTTATTTCTCCTTGCAAACTGGCTAGTCCTATCCTAAGCCCATCTTTTCTTCTGCCCTGTCAAAGGCAGTCAGTAACATGCATCACAAATCATTAGTAGTAGGTTTTTGTGAACATCTTTTCCTTGACCTACAGGTTTGGCAAACACTCGGTCTGCCCCGGGTAGCAGGGATGCTCAGGCCTCTTTCACACCTTGCCCAGCCTCCCACTGCAGATCTGCTAAGTTAATGCCGCCCCACTTGCTTCATTTTAGTATTTTGTTAATGCAGCAACTAAATCCAAGTTATTCTGCATTATGACTATAAGAAACAATTCCACTTCAGAGGCTTTGTGTTTCAGAGAAGCACAAAGGTTTATTTCTCTCTCAGAGCATAATCCATTTAGTTTTACTAGCTAAAAAAAATCAATAAGTAAGTAATCTTTATATCTTGGGGGAGAGAAAAGAGAAAGGAAATGGGAAAAGTATGTAAAAGATTTCAAAATTATTGGTAGTATCTGTAAGGTGGGGTCATATGTATGTACATTTATATACTTTATATTGTACATCTGTAATATATGTACTCTTGGATATGTATGAAATTTTCCATAATAAAAAATAAAAATTACTCCTGACTTTTAAATCATTCGTATACATCTAAGTATTCACAAGGAAAGTGTGAACTACGTTTTTCTCCTTCACTTTATCCCCCACCTTCACATACAAGAAACTTCTCTCCTTTAAGACTGTCTGACTTGTTTGTGTTACAGAAAGTCCTCCAGACTTCAAGTTGGTAGTCATTGTTACTAAAGGAAAACTAGTTATTTTATAACTATGTGATCTGCTAGGTAATAGAGCCCTAATCAATAATCCCAGTGGGGGCTGCTTCTAATGACTCTGCCGTGTTATTGCACTGGGGGAATGCCCTCCCAGTTAATGAATGTGGCCAGCCTCTCTCTGAACCTTGTGTGACAGAGGCCCACCATCCAGGGTTACAGTGTCACTTTGATATAGCTCCACAATGCCTAGCAAAGACTTGTGGTTAAAATGAGGCCTCATTTTAATTCAGTAAAACTAACTCCTGTTTTTGAAAACAAATTGGCGTAGGGATACCTGGGTGGCTCAGTCGGTTAAACATCTCCTTTAGCTCAGGTAATAATCCCAGGGGCCTGGGATCGAGTCCCGCATTGGGGTCCTTGCTTGGTGGGGAGCCTGCTTCTCCCTCTTCCTACTGCTTCCCCTGCTTGTGCTCTCTATCTCTCTCTCTCTCTCTGACAAATAAATAAAATCTTAAAAAAAAAAAAAAAGAAAACAAATTGGTGTCTGGGATGACGAGAAAACTGTCACCTCTTATTGAGATGATTACAGGACATCACTGGAAGTTGCCATTTTCTGACCTTTATTGCTGCCTGCTGGCAATGCTTCATAACTCATCAGGGAAAACATGTATTTATTTAACACTCTCTATATACTAGATACTAGAATATGAAGTCGAGTAAAATAACCTCTGCCTTAACATTCTACTAAAACATAGTTCTAATTGTTGAGCAGAAGTGTAAGATGAAATTAGGAATTCTTTGAGAATTTTCCTGTTGTCTTCCCAGATTATCCACAAAAGGAGAAAGAGAGAGAGGGTAGTGTGGGGGAGACCCCGAGACAGGGTAAAGGAGAATGCTCAGGGTAGGTGGTTGTCAGAACTGAACCTGTGGGTTGAGCACTGAGCCAGAGGCAGGAAGGAGGCAGGTGAGCAGGAGAGGTCCGAGCCTCTTGGACACAGGGATCACAAGACAGGTAATGTTTTTAGGCTGAGGTCAGATTCAAAGAAGACCAGGGCAAAGTTGAATTAGCAGCTGGGAAGGATCAGAGGAAATATCCAGGGGAGTTTCCAAATTAATGATCTGTGCTCACAGAGATTTTCTGGCAAATACTGTCCATTAGAAGTAACTCAGGATGTCTGGAGACTTCAAATGATTCATCCCATTGGCCCCAAAGTTCCAAAGAATGAGATTACTCAAGCTGATTGTGGAGTTCCTACACTGGACACTGTTGTCCTGGGTGGAGAATCCCAGGACATTGTCAGGGAATAGAAACAAATCTAGTCAACTTGATTAAAAGGAGTCCTTGCACATTTTTTTAATATGGAAAGGACAACTTTAAAACATCTTTCATCTTTCCTGTGGCACAACCAACAAAATTTATACTAGTTCCAACTTTGAGATACTAACCTTGTTGTTTTGGTATGAACTATGTTTTTTCCTTTCCTCCAAACCTTGTCTTTTTCTTTCCACTACAAAATGAGTGGCATTATGAAATATAGGACAGATCATAGACAGTCAGAAAGACCCAAACCTAAGTCCACATATACCAGTCAGCTACTGATGCATTCAATTAAGTGCCTGCTATGAGGCAGGCTAAGGTGATGGCAGTGGATAATACAGACAGATTCTCTGTGCATGAGAGGGGAGAAAAATAAGTAAAAACAAATACATATGCTATATAACATAGAAAAGTGATATAAAGAAAAATAGAGTAAGGGGTTAGATTCCTATAGGGAATGCTTGAGGTAACTTCATAACAAAAACTTAAGTGAAATGGAACAATCTGGGAGGAAAACAGGTAAGAACATTCTAAGCAGACGAAAGAACAAGGACAAAGTGTTGCTTTGCACTTCCCTGGTATTCTCTAAAGAAGACAGTGTGACTAGCGATCTTGAAAGGTCATAAGAATGGCAAGAGATGAGGTTGGAGAGGTAGAATCAGATGATATAAGGTCTTGTTGGACATGGAAAAGAATTGGGGTTTTTTTCTGAGGGGATGATTTTGAGAAAGGGAGCTAATATTTTAATTTGTATTTTAAAAGATTATTCTGGCTATTCTATAATGAATTGCTTGAAAGGAGGAGGGGGAAATTGGCAAGAGTGGAAGCAAAAATCACCTTCCTCAATTAACACTATGAAAATATCCTTGTTTATAACTCTATAACAAAGCTTAACGGTTAGTCAAGTTAGGGTAGACTCCTGGATTTAATGTTCCAAAGATAGTGTAAGCATGGTGTTCAAAAGTGTAAATATTTATTATCTCCCAGGTTTCGACACCAAATAAAAAGAGTTCAGTGAATTATTAAATGTAAAAAATTATTAGTGGGACGTCTGGGTGGCTCAGTTGGTTAGGCAGCTGCCTTCGGCTCAGGTCATGATCCCAGGGTCCTGGGATTGAGTCCCACATTGGGCTCCTTGCTCGGCAGGGAGCCTGCTTCTCCTTCTGCCTCTGCCTGCCACTCTGCCTGCTTGTGCTCTGTCTGTCAAATAAATAAATAAAATCTTTTAAAAAAATTATTAGTAAAATGATTGCAATTAGTTACTTTTCTGGCTTATACCCACTTCTGTGGCTATGGTCCTACTTACGAGAACATTGTTTGGGCCTCAGCATCTTTGAAAGGGAAGGGCAATTAGGTACTCTCTAGGGTCTCGTGGAGTTCTAAGTTTCTGTGTTTCTGAGAACAAGCCAGGTAAGCAATAATACTGGACATAGCTTTATGTATATTAGTTCCTGTAAAATAGCTGGATGGAAAAATTCCAACCATTTTAAGCAGTTTCTTTACAAGAGCGCACTTGAACAGACCATTATACTATAGTACGTACAAACCTATTCAGGGCTGTATGCATCTTGTGAAAAATACAAAATTGGAAGGGAAAATGATGTAAAGCATATATTGTGAATCCTAATAATCTTAAATGACCAGAAAACTATATTTTTAAAAAGTTTTTATTTATTTATTTGAGAGAGAGCAAGAGAGCATGAGCAGGGTGAGGGGCAGAGGGAGAAGCAGACTTCTGCCTGAGCAGGGAGCCCAATGCAGGGCTCGATCCTGGGACTGAGGATCCTGGGATCCCAGGATCCTGGGACCTGAGCCGAAGGCAGACATTTAACCAAGTGAGCCACCCAGGCGCCCCAGAAAACTATATTTTAAGAAACAACTTAATTTGAAGTGCAAGTTTAATTTTTATCTGAGAGAGAGAGAGAGTGCAGGCAGTGGGGAGGGGCAGAGGGAAAGGAAGAGAATCTCAAGTCAACTCCATGCTGAAGGCAGAGCCCAACACAGGCTCGAATCCATGACCCTGAGATCATGACCTGAGCTGAAACCAAGAGTCAGACACTCAAACAACTGAGGTACCCCTTGAGTGCAAGTTTTACAGTATATTTCTCTGTGTAGAATTAATCTTGCCCTATTTTATAATTCATCACATTCAATTTTCCATCAAGAGTATAAGTAGCCACAGAGAGCCACAGAGAGCACCCATCTGCCCACTTTTCTGCCCAGTAATATACGTGTGACTCAAGAATGTTAAAGGTGAGGTGCCTGGGTGGCTCAGTGGGTTAAAGTCTCTGCCTTCAGCTCAGGTCATGATCTCAGGGTCCTGAGATCAAGCCCCGCAATGCGTTCTTTGCTGAGCAGGGAGCCTGCTTCCCCCTCTCTCTCTGCCTACCTCTCTGCCTACTTGTGATCTCTCTCTCTCTGTCAAGTAAATAAATAAAATCTTTAAAAAAAAAAAAGAATGTTAAAGGTGACAAAAAATTAAATGCTTTGCATTCTATGTTATAACTTAGAAGGTTTATAGTAGAGTTTCTCAATCTCAGCACTCAGGACATTTTGGGTCAGATAATTCTCTGTTGTAGGAAGCTGTCCTATGTATTGTGGGATGTTTAGTACGTCCCTCACCTCCACCCATTAGATGCCAGTTGTGACAACCAAGAAATGTCTCCAGACATTGGCAAATGTCCCTTGGGTGGCAAAATCACCCCCAGTTGTTTTATAGTAAATATCTGCTGCTTTTTTGTCTTTTAGAAGATTGGAAACTATTAAAATATCTAAGTTGATTCTTATGAAGCTCATAATCTCATATTTTGGATACTGGAGAGATTTCTTTTTTCTTGCTTCTTCCAACATAGGAATGATTACTTCCTCTCACACAGACTTGGGGACATTGTCCCCTCAGATTTAAAAACAATGAGTCTGTCAATTCTAGAAATGTCTTTGTCGATAGTAGAATCAGATTTGCTCATCTACCCCTGGAGCAATGCCCTGATTACCATATAGAGGGGGAAATGCTCAAAGCTGCCTCAGTTCACCCCCCACCCAGTGTTTGGGCATGACTTCACTTTTGCCCAATATTGGTGAGCAAACTAACTGCCTCAGAAATATTTATCCAGATAATCAGTTTCCTGATTATCAGAAAGAACCAAAGAACCAAAATTCATAACTATTAAAATGTGCACATTTACTTCCAAAAATACTGCAGAATGGTTCCATCAGAAACATCTGCACCTTTTGATTCCATCAAAATCAGAACCACAATATTTTTGCATGGTCTCATGGTCAAAATCAGGCCTTCCGAACACAGCAACATCTGCTCAGGGAACCAACCGAAGGCTTGCCCAGAGACAGTAGGCACTGGTGATTCAAGGAGAGCACGTTTGTGTTATATGTTCAAGTGAAGTCTAGAGAAATCTAAAGTGACGAACCATCAGATACCACCCTCCGCCTCATTCTGACGCGCCACACCCCGCCCCTCCCACCCCAACTTTTGGCAATGGGAACGGTAGTAAAGACCTGCAAGAGAAAGGATTCCCCTACAGGTCCTGGCACTCCATCAAATGTCTAGTCAAGGCTGAATAAAGCGAGTTACATAGCATCAGCTACCAGAAGACTTTTTGTGATTGTCGAACTTTCTCAGTTGAGAAAATGGGAACCACGTGGAGTCGCGGGACAAAATGAAATACTTCTAAAAAATTTAATTTCTTAGTGATTTGGAAAGAAAGCATCCTAACAGCACTCGCCTTCTGGAGCCCCTACGTATACTTATTTGTCTAGGAAAAAGAAAAAAAGAAAAAAACCCGTTTGTTAATCCCTAATATTTAAACCTGAAAGATACAAAGATTTTTAGAGCAACCTGAATGATACAGCACTTCCGCTTTCACCGGGCGAGAAAGCGTGGCGCTGCGTGACCTCCCCCGGTATGGGGACTGGAACTGCGTGTGGGCAGCGGGCCAGTGACAGGGTCTACCAAGGACTCCCCCCAGGACACCCTGGGCAGCCCCCCACCCCGAAAGCCTCCCTCAGCCCCTCCTCCAGCCCAAGTCCCGCAGGGCCCCTCCCAGCAGCCTGCAGCTCCCCCAGGTGCCCAGGCCGGGGCGGCAGGGCCGCTTTAAGGCGGGCCGGGGGTGGGGTGGCCGGGCGTACGCGCCCACAGCTGCGGGCCACCAGCCATCAGTGCAGGCCTAGCGGGCGGCCGGGACGCGGCGGCTCGGCCGAGCTCCTCCTGTGGTGAGGCTGCCCCAGGACCCGGCACGTGGGCAACGGGCCATGGCGGCCTCAATTATCCGCCCAGAGCACGGACAAATCTCTGGCCAGGTAAGAGGAGGAGGAGGAGGAAGAAGGGAAGGCAGCTGCGTTTGTAACCGCGCGCGGGCCCCGAGCCCAGTGGCCCCCTTGGCCCGCACAGGTATCTCTCATTTGGGTGACGCCGAGGAGCAGGGCTCAAGGAGGGCCACTTCCAGGGGCACGAGCCGGTGCCCGAAGCGGGGGACCGAGCGGAATCACCCCCAGGCGGGAGGCCGGAGCAGGAGGGCGGGCTGAGCTGTTTTGTTACACAGACATGCCTCTCTGGCTCTTGGCGCTTGCCAAACTCAAGTTTTCAAGCCAGCAACTCGGAGGGCTTACCCAGGAGCCAAACTTAGTAGGTATCCAGACAGAAAGTCAATGACGACAACTTTGGTTTTACTTCGAATATAGGAAAGTGTTTTTAACACGGGAAAGTTTATTTTGAGCATGCTTGCCTCTGCACAGCTTGGCATGCTTTTTTCAGTTCGCTTACGGGCATGGGGTCCAAAAAGTCCTTGCATGTCCTTCCTCAGGCTTACACCCAACCCAGCAGTTGTGCCTGGAAACCAAAGCCGTTGGCGGGGAAAAGGCATCTGCGCTGTTCACACATCCTCCCACCCTCCCGGGAACTCAAAAAGCCCACTGGCCTCTTTTGAAAGCACCTGATTTATCTTCCCCTTAGCAGAAGCATAAAATCATTTCCATGACTATTTTAGAATAAAAAGAAAGAAAGAAAAGAAAGAGGCAGGGAGAGAGGGAGGAAGGAAGGAAGTTGGTTGATGACTAGCCCTCTAGAAAGAGAGCATAAAGCCTTGCCCACCCCAGAAACCAACCAAGCTGGTGTTGGCTTTCTTATTTCTGGATAGAGAAAGAGGAGAGGCAAAACTTTTGGGCTGCCTGAAGTTTTGTTAGCCCTTAGAATGTTCTGCATACTTAAATCTCATCCCTTAAACACAAGCTTTCTGAAATTACCACTTTGAAGCGGACCAATTTAATCGATTTTCTTATTTCAAAATGGACACACCTATTTAAACTCAAAGGAAAAATAGTACTTTATGGTGCAGGATTAGGCAAAGCTGCACAAAATGGAACTCTGAATAAAATATCTGATTATCTAGTAGTCCAGAAATGATCGAGGCTCCCTACCCTTAAGTCTGAAGCCCCCACTGAACCTTTTGTTTGCATTTGAAGAGCGGCCTGTTCAGTTTCTCCAGATAGAGCTGTTTAAATCCCTCGACTCCTGGGGAAACCAGAGGCCAGCAATCTCCCTATGAGAGCATCAGCCCATGCAGCTGCTGCTGATTGTTAGCTGTGCTCCTGGTGATAAGAGTGACATAAATAACAACTCACTAAAATGTAGGAGTGATTTGCTTTAAGCACTTCATCACCTGCTGTTACTAATTAAGGGTTTAGCCTGCTGCAGATTGCAAATGGAAATCCAGTGTTTTAAACATCGTGGAGACCGGAGTGCCCGGCGTGGTGCTGTGATTTAGAAATCAAGCTGAGTGGATAAAGACCAGTGGTGATGATTGTGTCCAAATTTAAAAACTGCCCACACCTCACAGATCTACACCAAGGTGTTAGTAGTGTTTATCCCCGAATGGTGGAATTACAAATGCTTTTTATTTCCTCTTTAGGCTTTTTTTTTTTAATTTTCCAATCTTTCTCAATGAATATGTATTGCTTTTGGTTAAAAAAAAATAGAAGGTGCAGTAAGCAATTCAAATAGAAAAAATTTCCCACATAATGAAGTCTTACCATCGGTCCACGTTGTGATGCTCACAGGTGAAAATCTTGGATGTACTAAAAAAGGCAGTTTCCCAAAGCAGAATATACTAGAAAGTTTTGTTCATTTTCCTTTTATTATTCCTATCAATGGATTCTTCTCATCACCTGTGTTCATACTACACTGCCAACAAGATATTTTTAACTGAATGAATATTCAGATTTTAGTTGATTAGAAGCTTTTCTGTTAATTCAAGTTACCTTGGGAAAGTGGACTAGGGCAGTGTTCTAATTTGTCTGATAACATTCCACATGTGCTATGGCACCAGTTTGGTAAGACAGGGAAGGAGAGCAAATCGGTTCTTTCCAGAACTGCTTTATTTCATCCTCCTCTGTGAAGTGCCTTGCATCATGACACAGAGCTCTAGACTCCTATACAAAACAGTCTGTTAGTGGTGCTGCACGACCTTAGCCCTTTCTGGATCTCTCCTCTCAGATTTCTCCCCAGTACCCATGGCCTGTTCGTCAGAGCTTGCTCTTGACTTCTCTCCATAGGAGCTGAAAGATTCTGGGGAAATTAGGCACTGAGCCTTTCAAGGGAATACTGCAGTCAGAAGCATCAGCGCTAGTAGGAAAGGGTTCAAGTTAGCCCCTGATTTCTGTTATTTAAGGCTTTTGTCCTCTGTGGGCCCTGTTTCCCCTTCTCTGGCTCAACATAATGCAAAGAGCCATTGGATTTAGGGTGGTTTTCACTGCTCGATGGGGACACATTTCCCCCCTCTAATTCCACTTCCTCCCTTCCCCATCAGATTGATTTGATGTTTTCTGTGTGCAGGCTTGGTATTTCAGAAAACATGGCAATGACTACCAAGTACAGGGCACACCAACAGCCTTGGGTTTTAAGTGTTATCACTTTGCAGCCGAAGATCCCAAGGGTCTTACTCAAAGCCATTAGTAAGTGGCTGGCCTAGGCAACAGAACCTGGTCTGTGTGCCTTGAAAGCCTTGCCTTCTTCCTCCTGCATCCAGCTCTTAAGAAAGAATCAGCAGGAAAAAAAAAAAAATCAGTAGTAGCTTTGGTAGAACTGAGGCTTATACATGATTCTTCCTGTGTTATGAAGAGTGAAAGCTATATTTAGCAGCAGGAAAAAAGGATTACTAGAATGTCAGCCCCATGAAGCCAGGGACCTTGTCTCTCTGTTCGCTTTGTATTCCCAACACAGCGTCTGCCATGCAGTAAATAGGGGACTCAATAAACAGCTGTCGAGAGAATAAATAGATCACAATCATATTTAAGTGAGGCAAAGTGGCAGGATGTTTTAAAGAGAAAATAAATCTTCATAGTAGAAAGTTTTACAAGTTATCAATAGCCCAGGACACCTTGGTTTATATGTATTATTTTAGTGCAATCATTAATAGCACTCCTTTTCATTCTCAAAAGTGTCTGTTTGGAAGATAAGTGGTCATCTTGTCTGTAGTAGATAGCTTAGTTTTGGACATTCATAGGTCACTTCAGTTAACTGAAGTTAACTGTTTTCAGTTAACTGTGAAGCAGTTAACTGAAGCAACCTATGAATGTCAGAAACTAAATGTCCAAACTAAATTTCCAAAACTAAATATCTACGTTAATTAAAAAGCAAAACCATAATCACTCTTTTTATGACCACTTGTTAATGACCATTACGGTTCTTGGCATTTGGTTCACAAGGGACTATATTGGTAGAGAAGAAGCCCTGTGCTACAGTGGAGATTCCTAACCTGGGCTCAAAAGCATCACAGTAGCTTTGAGTCCCACATTGCTCATAAAGTGCTATTGGAAATGAGGGATGTTTGTAAAATGAAAAGGAAGCACTCTAGAAGGGTCCTGATACTCTGTACTGTAGAAATTCCAAAGTGTTATGTTGCTTTCTTAGAACATAGGGCATTTGAGGGAAATGGAAGGAAATAAGGCTAGTGACATGGGTTGATACTAAGCTATTGAAAGGCTATGCTAAGGAGTTTGAATTCCTACCTGTTTAAAACAGGGTGAGGCAGGTGAACGGAGCACAAAAGTCAACCTCCTGGTGCAACCCAGACACCAAAGTAGGTCATACCTAAACGTGAGCTGATACCTTCAACAAGGAAATATGGGGGAAAAGGGGGGAGGTTGTAGGGGAGGCAGCAGGAATTCCAAATTAGAGGTCCAAGGGTGACTTAACCAAATGCAGTGTATAGGAATCTTGGAAGATTCATGGAATCTTGGTTTAAAGAAAGCAGCTTCTTTCTGACCATTAAAAAAAAAAATCCACAGGAAAACTTGAAAAATGGAAAGTGGATGTGATCAAATTTCCACTAAAAGAAACGTACAAAAAATACAGCTTAAAAGATATAAAGAAGAAAGGCAAAGGGAAAACAGGTCTAGTGATACGCTAGGCTGAATGTTAGACGAAACTGATGAAGGTTGACCAGAGTGGGCGCATCTGGTGATGAATTAGCTATATGCAAAGCACCTGGGCCAGGTGAGCCCCTGGATCCTCCCAGCTCACCCCTACTTCATCCTCAAGAGAATGGACTGTATATGGGACCTGGGTTCCTGGTGTTGGTAATTTCCAGACCTTTATAACTGACCAGGAGGAGTAAAGGAATGGCAGCTCTGCCCAGGAGGGAAATAAACTAAAGTACTTGGCTTTCAGAGTAATGCCTTCCCCAACCTCTCTGGTCTCCAGCCTTGCTTCCACTGTCTTACTCACTCACACCAAACCCACAATTGTCCCTTCAGAAGCACCACCAAAGGAAAGAAGATAAGAAAATTTAATTATATCTTAATCTCCAGTTAGGAAGCAAGAATAACTATGTGCATAATAAATATTATACACATTTAAAACTAATATGTTTAAAAAGAGATAAAATGCGTTTTAAAAATATATATATATGAACGAAATTCACTTAAGGTAGAAAATCTAAATTTACTGGTAGTCATTAAGGAACTGTAAAAGGTACTCTAAAATCCATCTCTGTGGATGGCTTCAGGCCCAGATTCTGTAGACATGTTTATCTAAATTTCAAGAGCAGATAATTCTGTTTTATAAAATATTCAAGACCATGGAACAATATTGAAACTTTCTGTTTCAAAGCTGGCATAACCGTGAGATACCCAAACCAGAGAAGACAATACAGTAAAACGAAACTGTATCTAGTTTTACTTATGAACATAGATGGAAAAATCTAAAATGATATGAATGAATTTAGTCTACACATTATAGTTCTATCCAGCAAGGCAATAATAGCTTGACATTAGGAAATCTATTAATGTAATTCACTATCTAATAGAATATAGAATAAAGGAGCAAAAAATCTGATTATGTTGATACTAAAACATTTGGTAAATTTCAGCACCTATTTCTGATTTAAAATTCTTAGCTTCCAAATAGAAACTTTGTGAACTTGGTAGATAGTATGGACCAGAAACTTTCTGTATCATATTTAGTGGCAAAAACATTTGAATTATTTCCACTAAACTCAGGAACAAGACAAGAATGCCTAGTGTCACTCCTGCTATTCACCATTGTTTTGGATGTTCTAGCCAATGCTTTAAGATCAATGAATAAAAGCATAAATTCTGGATATAGGGCAAACATGTCATTTTTATTTATTTACTTTTTTTTAGAGAGAGTGTGTACATGCATACTCACAATTGGAGGGCGAGGAAGGGGCAGAGAGAGAGGAGAGAGGGAATCTCAAGCAGGCTCCTTGCTCAGCTTGGAGCCTGTCATGGGACTCAGTCTCATGACCCTAAGATCATGACCTGAGCCAAAATCAAGAGTCTGACCCTTGACCACCTAAGCCACCAAGGCACCCCCCAGAATGTCATTTTTGAAGGCAATACGATTATAGATCTAGAAAATTCAGAAGAATCAACTAAAACATATTGGAACTAAAGAGAGAAAGTACCATAAAGTTCTTGAAGCAACTTCTTCATACAGAAATTAGTAGCACTCTGTGTTAGTTGTAACCAATTAGAAAATATAGTGAGTGAGAAAAGCTATCCCTTTACAATGACTCCAGAACTTTGAAATATCTAGGAACAAACATGAGAACATGTGCAGACCTGAGGAATTGTTGGCTACAGTGAGAAAAGCAACTCACTTTAAAAAATACAATACACCCTTTATGAAAAAAAGGTATATAGATAGATAGAAAATCATCTGGAAGCATATAGACCAAACTGTTGACAGTGATTGCCTCTGAGGAGAGGATTTAATGGGTAAATGAAGATTCTCTTCTTCTTCTCCTTCTCCTTTTCCTCCTTCTCCTCCTAACGAACGAAGGAAGAAAATTAGAAGGCAGGTAGAAATGGGAAGTGCCAAAGTTTTGCTTACTTTGAACTTGACTAGTTTCTTGCACCTCACATCTTCCTTCCATCACCTCTGGGAAACCAGGCTGAAGGGGAGAGGAAGCCCCTTGGTGGGACAGCCTTACCAGCATCCTGCCCTGCAGAGTTGCGTCTTTGGCAAGCTGCCTTTCTCTTCATAGATATTTCCAACTCTTTGACCCACTTCTTTAGGCTTCAAGTCTGGTCAGCTCCCAAATCTGTTTTCTCACATGGACCTGTCTGTGGCCTGCCATTTCCAACTATCTGCTGACTGTTCACATTCTTTGACAGTTGTAGTGGATTGTGTTCAATAACTATAGAAAATAAAATGTAGGAAAATGTGAAGATGGAAATTATACTTTTTTCTAATTGAATGTGCTTGAAAATAATCCCAAAAGGAAAGAAAGGTGCTTTTTTGGCTCCAAAATATTGGGTTTTGAATAGTACGTGTATTCCATTTAAAGAAAAAACTATACGTGTCTCTTGGAATTTAGGAATTTGGATCTTAATGTGTCCTCTGGAATGTATATTTCATCAAAATAAATGATTTGGGAGAGCCATCAGTTTGTTTTTCTCACTAATAAACAGATTTTTGAGCAGGATGAGTGATTGGGAAACTGGGCCTTAAGAATCCTATCTATTGTTCCTGGGATGAAGTAGAGACACTTCATACAGTAGAATAGCATTTGTATGCAAATATATTTTTAAAATGTCATGACCTTCAGATCCATTCACGGCCCTAGGTACTGAAGACAAGAAATTAATGGTTCCCATCCCTGAGGTGCTTCTAGTTGACCATTCAGTCTACTTGGAGAGTAGTTCATTGTGTCATTTGTCACCTTTATTTATTGTATCCTCTTGTACATGACATCGTTTCTATGCTCAGATGTTAATTATGTGGTACTTCTACTTTTTTCCTTCTCTTTCAGGCAAAAATAGACCTCTTGTTAGTTGGAGACCTCACTGTTCAGTACCTGGCAGATATTGCACAGAAATCCTTTTCAAATATTGCAAAAGTCACCATAACCATCAGGGATGTGGGGCAGGCAGCTGCACTTCTGAAGGACCACGCATTTGACATGGTTTTCCTGAAGATGCCTTCTTTACCAATGGCCGAGTTGCTGGGAGCTATCAAATTAATTAGGTGAAGTTCAAAAACTTTGACTCTGTATCCTTTATAATAGTTTTTATTGAAACCTATTTCTAGTAAAAAAAAAAAACAACCTTAAAAGATGGTACTATTTATGCCTTAATTTTTAAGATATATTTTCATGGACAGAATAGGTATACATATTGTTTTTATTGCCAGTTTGACATGCTGTTATAAAAATTATCAATTTAATGGGATGGGGAAGGAAACAAACCATAAGAGACTCCTAAAATCATGAAACAAACTGAGGGTGGCTGGGGGATGGGGGGATAGGGATAAGGTGACTGGGTTATGGACATTGGGGAGGATATGTGCTATGGTAAGTGGTGTGAAATGTGTAAGCCTGACAATTCACAGACATGTACCCTGGGGCAAATAATACATTATATGTTAATAAAAAAATTATCAATTTAATTTAAAAAATAATTGATGTGGGTGAGAATGTGAGAATTAATTGGTCATAGAAATTTATTTGGTATGTAGTACTTTAATCCCACAAGTACTCTCCTTTTTAATAACTATGTCATTTAAAATGGCACATCTTTTCAGAGTTCGTTAATTGTAATGGCAGATACTAAAGCAGGGGAGCATTCTCAGCTCTATGTCGTGTTAGCAGTGGACTAAAATTATCTTTTTCAAAGATGTCCTGATGTGGAAGAGCTTCGAGGCTCTCTGGATCCGTTCAGTCCAGATCAATATCACATCCAATATTTTTGCTTCATCTTGTAGCTCCATAGACATTCTGCTTCTGTTTGATCCACTGCACTCTAGAGATCTGGAGCATGGTGGTGGGAGAGTTAGGTGCTTTCTTGCCTGACTACATAGGATTATGAGCCATTTTGGATTTTTTTTTTTTTTTTTTTTTTTTAGAGAGAGAGATTGAGAGAGGTGGGGAGGGGCAGAGGAGGAGAATCTTAAGCAGGCTCCACACTCAGCCTGGAGCCCGACATGGGGCCTGATCTCACAACCCTGAGATCATAATGTGAGCCGAAATCAAGAGTCGGGTGCTCAACCAACTGAGCCACCCAGGCGCCACCATTTTGGATGTTTTTAAACAAGGTTAGGTTAAAACTAATTTCTTCCCTGTCTATGAGAAGATTTGAGAGAGCAAGTATAAACACAGATAATATCAGAATATATAACGACTTGTAATAATTACAGGACAGGCTTTTCTTGTCGGAAGGAGAATGTTCAGAGACAATATTGTTATCCCTGAATAAAAAGGAGCAAGCCTATTATGTTAGGGGACAAGAAAAGTTGAAATGGGGAGCAGCCAAATGATGAGTTCCTCGTTAAAAAAGAGAGACAGGTGCAGCTCCAGAGGTTTCTTACAACTGGTGATCTGCATTTCTTTTGGGTTTCCACCAGGAATATGAACTCGGAACAAACCAGGCAAACTACCTCAAAGTGGATTTCATTTCCAGGATATGTTGTGAACTGTCTTCCTTCTGAAGATATGCCTATTTAATTACAGACCTTTAAAAACCGACTTCTATAAATAGAGTTCCCCTGGGTGGGACCTCATCATAATATCACATTTATTATAGTATTTCAACACTTTTACAACAGTGTTATGAGGAAGGTAGAGCAGGGTTTTGTCATGCCTACATCACAAACAACGAAGGGTGAAGTGATATGCCTAAGGCCACATGACTTTTTTTTTAATAAAAAATAAATATACTTACTTATAAATAAGTTTATTTATATATATTTATATTTATAAAATATACTAAATAAAAACATTAATAAAATATAAATAAAAAATAAATATACTTATTTATAAATAAGTTTATATATATTTATGTATTTAATAAAAATAAATATACTTATTTATAAATATATTATATTGTATTATATTATATTATATTATATAAATATATAAGTATATTTATTTGTAAATAATTTATAAATAAATATATTTATTATAATAAATAAATAAATAATAAATAAATGACATGCCTTATTTTTATAAAACTCAAACTAGAACTCTTTTCTCTTCATGTTCTTTGTAAAAGTCTATAATTACTTGGCTTCTGTGTTGAAGCCCCTTATTTCACACCTCTGAGTTTCAATGTATGCCACACTTCGTATAAACATACATATCATTTTGGAAGAGTACTAGACAAATTAATGTGGCTAGTCTCTCTCTTCATTTCAAGAGTAGGAGCCTAGCCAGATCCCTTTGCATGTAGTAAAGGCTTTGTATTTGCTAGCATTGAAGCTACATTTTGAACAGGAATCAGATGGTGGTTCTATTTAAGAACAAGTTTTATGTCTAGTTGCAATTATTAAAAGCTGGAAGGTTAGAGGCGAGAACTCCCCATCTGATACTCACCTGTGTGGGTTCTCCCCACTGGTGGTTCCTTTGTTCTGAATGACACAGCTGAAGACTTTTCCGCAGGGAAAAGAAGGTAGATGAAGGTGCTACATATGCAGAAATACATATGGTAGTTCTATTTTGCTATAAAAGCATTTGTTTCAGAAGAAAAGAGGATCATTTGAAAATACCTGGATGTGTTTTTCTTGTCTCCTGGTCTGCTATTCTGCTAATTATCTCGCATTGGACTTGACTAACAGCAAGTATCCAGTACGTAGCTGGCGGGGGTGAGTGAATGACTGTGAATATGTGGGAGAAATGACATTCAGGACAGACGTTGCCTTCTAGCTTTTGTCTCCCTCTCTAAAAAAAGTAGTTTTCTTTGTGGAATCTTTGCCTTTCGTGATGCTAGCCTCAGAGGCTTAGGATGTCTCTGGAATTCCCTTTCTTGCCCTCAGAACTGTGATGAGTTTATGACTTGTGAATTATTTAAATTCTTGTGGGATTATATGTGTTTATATTTTTGTTTATATTTTTGAACCTGTGGCTTTTCTTAGAGTAATGAGTCCTATAAACTTACTGCCCCATTTGTAAGGGATTTAAACCTTCATCATTCCTAAAGCACTGTCTCTTTTGAGTTTGAGCTGACGTTTAATGTGCAAACCAAAACGAAATGTCTTGTTTAGCTTTTCTTTTGCTGTATTTTAGATTCATCCCTCTTAGATCCTTGTTGCTTTGTAATATCTCAAAATTTGGATGAGTTCCGCAAAATATATAACCGTTTGGGTTCTCTCTCTGGGTACTTTATACATTTCACCAGTTAATAAGAAGCTTAATATAGAGTAGAAATGTCCCCATTTATTTGCAGTATTAGGGCTCATAATCACAAATCTATATATCTGTAATACATGCGGATTTCTGCTGAAGATAAGAATGAGGTACATAGCCTGTTACCTATAATGTTAGGCTTTTTTTAAAAATAAAATGTAAGCAGCCTATTTAAGAAGATTTTTAAATTTATGCTTATATAAGAACTATGTTTTCAGTTTGGAGCTAATCAATGATCAATTCTAATCATTCTTAAAAACACTGGTAATTTACAGATGGACATTCTCAAGAATTATGGCACATCTTAGGGGCGCCTGGGCGACTCAGTTGGTTAAGCATTTGCCTTTGCTCAGGTCAGGATTCCAGCATTCTGTGTTGGGCTCTCTGCTCAGTGGGAAGCCTGCTTCTCCCTTTCCCTCTGCCTTTCACCCTGCAATCTGTCTCACTCTCTCCTCTCAAATAAATAAATAAAATCTTAAAATAAAGAATTATGGCACATCTCACTTATAGGTTAATGTTGTTAATAGTACTCCCCATTTGATTTCATTTTATGATGTAAAGCTTGAAATCATTTTTACTGAAGCAGATGAACTCAAATACTACCCACTGATAAAATGTTTTAAGAGTCTTAGGGTTAATATGCTTGGCTTCAGACTTCCAAATTGAACCACACTCAAAGAGCAGACACTTGATAATTCAGACACATCCTGATACCTTATCTTCCAAAGCCAGGTATAGAAAATTAAAATATGTTTTAAACTCATCAACAGTGTATGGATCCTGTATGAAATTGTGATTTTCCATTCCATGAAATGTCTCTGCAGTTCTTAGAATTCTGTGATTCTTGTGAGCTCTGAGTAGTTCAGCAGTAGTAGCAAAGGAATGCAGAATGTGGTTCCATCTGCTCTGGCTACAAATCAAATTTGGATCCGATTTTATTTTTCCCATGTAGTTTCAATTTTCTGATCAGTTAACTTATTAATTTACTAAGAAAACCTAATCTTGTGAGCCACAGGGATCTAACGAGTTGTCTTTTTGTGTCCCCAATTCCAAAACATCTTTGACTTGACAGTGCAACTCAGTAAATCTTATTAGTTAGTTGGTATGACCTAGCTCCCTGAATGCTTGATGATAAACAAAATAACAAAATATCAAAGTAGTTTTGCTAAAAAACATCCTATAAGTTGATGGTTGAGTGTAAATGCAGTGACCCTGACTTAGGAGGTCCCCAGCAAGAGCTCTTTGGAAGAATGGCATAATGGGAACAGAGCACCCCAGCCATCACTATCAACCAGAATAAACTCTCAGAACTCAACTGTATTTTATCCCAGGTGCCCTATTAGGAGCAAGTGAACTTAGTGTTTTCACATGTATAGTGACGCTCTCAATTTTCTCATTGAAAATGGTTGTTTTAATTAAGTCACCAGCAAAGAACATTATTTGTTACAAGTCCGAAATAGGCCAGCCAGGTTAGTTTGCATTTGGCCCACAGATGGCATAGTGGATAACTGTACTCATGAAGGCTAGCACGCAAAAGTGACACTGGCTTTTGTCCCTTGGAGTCCTTGTACTCTAAAGGAGATGAGTTTAGAAGTTTCCCCTTGCTTCATGGGGACTTGTAAGACAGACACCACTGGTCCTCTTATTAGATGGTAGATTTCAGAGGCCAGGGCTTTCCTGAGGTTCTTTAGTCAGCTGAGTGTACAACTTAGCTCAAGTCACTTTATATGTCTTTTTTTTTATTTTTTTCAGCGACCAGGGACCAGACCTGGGCATAGGGGCAAGACTGGGGATCTGTACTGCTGCAGTTTGAGCTTATTTCTCCAGTTCCAGAGATACCAAAGATAGGCATAGGAAGGGACGCTAGACTATCAACATCCAATCTTGTATGTCGAGTATGGTTTCAGGAACCGTCTCAATATTTAAATGATCTATTGTGTAAAACATGAGGAGAAATGAACTGTCTCCCAATGAATTGCAAATTTTTAAAACCCAAGAGATTTCAACTGAGAAGGTACTCATAAGGCCTTAGAACCTGCAATTTGATTTTGGTCTATGAAGGAAGTGTTATTAATTGGGGTGGATGAAAGAGATTTTTGCTTTATTTTTGTGTTGCTTAATTTTAAGGAACATTCATTCATTAAGAAGGGACTTTTTTTTTTGGTGGTGATCCTGGAAACTCTTAACTTATTGATCTGTAGAGAATGTATATGAGCAGCTGAGCTCCAAACCAGGGGGTTGGACTCTGAGCATTCTATTGATTAGTGGAGCTCTTGTACAGCATCACAATTAGGGTTTCACTGGCAGGGGAAGTGTTTGGGTTGGCAATTGATTCTGTGCTGATGACAAAAATCCAGGAATTCCAACTCTGTCTGATGTAAAGCTTGAAATCTGAAAGTCATCATGAGGGCATATAAACTCACTATCCAAGTCTAACCTACTTTTGTGCCAGTAACATCAATTTGTAAAATAAAAAAATAGACACAGAATATTTCTAAAACAAAGAATCTGTTTTATTTAAAATTCTCTAATTCTAGAATATTTTAGCTTGTAATTTATTCTTTGTGAATCAGCAAAATATTTTTTATTTCAAAAGTTGGGCTAGACCACCTCGTATGTTTCTTTCTGCCGTCCTATTTGTTCAGTCCATTTTCCCTTCCACTTCCGTTTCCCCATCTTGTTATCATCCCCCCCTCAAAATTATGCATGAAATGCTTAAACTGTAGCAAGTGACATTCTTATCTCCCTCCATGCCGCCATGCCCTCCCACTCCTGTAGGCTCATGTGCCTATTTTACCTCCACGTTCAGTCCGCCAGTCAGTGCTAGGCTCCCTCCCGCGTATGCTTGTTTTGATGGTAGTATTTCTGCCTGAGCTTCTCATTTCCTCATAGAAGTGTGCATTCTCTCCTTTTTTCTCTTTTAGCCCAAACTCCTCAGAATTCATAGAGCAGAATCAAGCCCAAAGAAATCTTAATTGTGTTCATGTCACATGTTAGCACTGTCCTGCTTGTTTGAAGTAATTAGTAAATATTCTGAATTATTTTTTTTTTAAAGAAAGTTCTCTGGTTATGTCTACTTTTCTCAACCATCAGTTCTTGGCTGTGTACTTGGAATATGGTCTTCCAAATCTGCTTTGTGCTGTCACCCTCCGTCCATCCCATCATAGACAGAGTGGTCTTTCTAAAATACAAATATAATCATGTTAATAGCTTAATAGCTTCCCATTGTCCATTTTAATAAAATACAAAATCTTTAATTCAGCCTAAAGGTCTATGTACTTTCTCTGGTCTTGTGTTATGTGTCTCTCCCTTAGAGACTCTGTACCATCTTGGACTTCTTTGATTTTCTCTATATTCCAGGGCCTGTTCTGTAAATCCAGAAAGTAGTTTACTGCTTATCTGCTTCTGACCCCCCCACCACCCAGTTTGACCTTTTGTGAGGCTAACACCTAGTCAGCCATGGAGGCATTTCTTCCTGGAAGCCTGAGGCTGCAGAGTTGGGTAGTTCCCGGGTACGTACTTCTGCTGGCCTCAGTGACTTTCCTTCCCAACACTGGGTACTTTGGCTGCTTAATTAATTGTCTGAAGTGATTTGTTCAACACATGACCCCCCTCAAGAAACTGTTCACTCCATAAGAGCAGAGACCGTGTTTTCCTGTCCATTTATGATTATTCCCTAGAGCCTACCACAAGTCTGCAACATAGTGGGTTCTCATAGTATATGACTCAGATATATCAATTATGTATACAGTTGACCCTTAAACAACATGAGGGATGGGGGAACCAATCCCTTGCATGGTTGAAAATCCATGTATAACTTTTTTGCAGAGGGTATTTTTTTATTGTGGTAAAATCCCATAACACAAATGTTACCATCTTGTCCATTTTTTAGTGTTCAGTTCAATAGTGTTAAGTGTATTCACATTGTTGTGAAATATACCTCCAGAACTTTTTCATTTTGCAAATCAGAAACCCTATTCCTATTAAACAACTCTCTCTCTTTACCCCTCTCTGCATTTCCTGATAACCACCATTTTACTTTCTGTTTCTCTGAATTTGACTACCTGAAATACCTCACATAAGTAGAATCATATAGTATTTACTTTTTTGTGACTGGCTTATTTCACTTAACATGATGTCTTAAAGATTTATCCATATTGTAGCACTTAACATCTTTTCCTTCTTTTTAAAGACTGAATAATATATTCCATTGTATGCATATAACACTGTAATGGTTAATTTTTATGTGTCAACTTTATTGGGCCATGGGTATTCAGACATTTGGCCAAACATTCCACTGGGTGTATCTGTAAGGATGTTTCTGAAGTAGTTTCACATCATGTTCACAACAGCACTATTCACAATAGCCAAGAGGTAGAAGCAACCCAAATGTCCATAGACAAGAATAGATAAACAGAGTGTGTCTATATTAATCAGATTGGATTCTCAAGAAACAAAACCAATAGGATGGTGAGCTATCTATTGATCTATCATCTATCCATCCATCTACCTAGAGATAAAGAAGGAGAGAAGTTGATTTATTTTAAGGAAGTGGCTCATGACATGGAAGCTAAGAAGTCGAAGATCTGTAGTTGGCAAGCCAGTGACCCAGGAGAGCCAAGGTGCAGTCAGTCAGAATGCAAAGGTCTAAGAACCAGGAAAGCTGGGCGCCTGGGTGGCTCAGTTGGTTGGGCAACTGCCTTTGGCTCAGGTCATGATCCTTGAGTTCCGGGATCAAGTCGCACATCGGGCTCCCAGCTCCACAGGGAGTCTGCTTCTTCCTCTAACCTTCTCTCCTCTCATGCTCTCTCTCACTTTCTCTGTCTCTCAAATAAATAAATACAATCTTTAAAAAAAAAAAAAAGAACCAGGAAAGCTAATGGTATTAAATTTCATTTGAAAAGCTGGCAAGCTCAAGACCCAAGAAGAACTAATATTTCAGTCTGAGTCTGAAGTCTGGAAAAGGCTGACGTCTCAGCTCAGGAGTCAGGCTGGAGGAGTTCCTTCTTATTGAGACTTTTTATTCTATTTAGGTCTTCAATTAATTAGATGAAACCCTTCCACTTTAGGAATGACACTCTGCTTTATTCAGTCTATCTCAATTCAAATGTGGTTCTCATCCACGTATAATTTGTGACTACCTCCAAAACTGAACTACTAATTGCTTGCTGTTGAACTGAAGCCTTACTGATAATTTGGAACAATCAATCAACACCTATTTTGGATGTTTTGTGTATTATATACTGTATTCTTAGAATAAAGTAAAGCTAGAGAAAAGAAAATGTTAATAAGAAAATCATAAGGAAAAGAAAATATACTTACTACTGTCCTATATTGTATTTATCAAAAAAAAAAAAAAAATCCACAGGGGCGCCTGGGTGGCCCAGTGGGTTAAGCCTCTGCCTTCAGATCAGGTCATGATCTCAGGGTCCTGGGATCGAGCCCCACATCAGGCTCTCTGCTCAGCAGGGAGCCTGCTTCACCCCTCACTTCCTGCCTGCCTCTCTGCCTACTTGTGATCTCTCTCTATCAAATAAGTAAATAAAATCTTCAAAAAAAAATCCACATGTAAGTGGACCCACATAATTCAAACCCTTGTTGTTCAAGGATCAACTATAATATAATCTGGATCATAGAATTGTGTGTCTTTACTTTCAATGCATATATAAGGTAACCTAACAATATTGTTTAGCAAGGGTTCTTCCAGGTCCTGTCTTAAGGAATAAATAATAACCATGCCTAACCACATACTGATATAATAAATAATGCTTTAAGTAATAGAGAATAGTTATTTTTTCTCAGGCAGTTGAGCTGTTCTCTTTAAAGCCTGGCTCACAATAATATTCTCCTTGGAAAATAATTTCCTTCTAGCTAATGCCAATGCTCAGTATCCATTAAATTGTCAGAAATTCCAACTTACTGATCTCAGTGTAGTTTATTGTAATGCCACCTTTCTTTGTTTTATTTACTTTTTTTTTTTTACTTCAAGCATATAAAAGTAGAGAGAACAGTATAATGAACTTGCCTATACTCATAATGAAGCTCTAATAGTTACAAACATATGACCAATCTGGTTTCATTCCTGCCCCCTCCTACCTTCTCACCCCTGCTCACTGGTGAATTATATTAAAGCAAATTTAAGAAACCACTTTCTTTCATCCATAAGTACTATAATAAATACCTCTAAAAGATAAGGACTCTTCTAAAAAAAATAACCACAATAACAATATTGAACGTGAAAATTAGTAACTTTTTTTAAATTATCAAATACCAGTGTTCAAATTTTTCTGCTTATCTTATGATTTTTTAAATTTTTATTTTTTATTTATCCATTTTTAATATTTTATTTATTTATTTGACAGAGAGATCACAATTAGGCAGAGAGGCAGGCAGAGAGAGAAGGGGAAGCAGGCTCCCTGCTGAGCAGAGAGCCCGATGCGGGGCTCGATCCCAGGACCCTGAGATCATGACCTGAGCCGAAGGCAGAGGCTTTAACCCGCTGAGCCACCCAGGCGCCCCATTTATCCATTTTTAAAGCTTTTATTTATTTAATCTCTATACCCAATGTGGGCTTTGAACTCGAGACCCCAAGATCAAGAGTCACATGTCCCACTGAGCCAGCCAGGTGCCCCATCTTTCGATTTTTTTAAACTGTTAGTTTATACAAATCAGAATTAAATTTTCCCTTTCCTCTGTTTTAATTTCTTTGTTTCTTACTCTTTATATATATTTTTAAAAGGGGTCATTTGTCTTACAGAATTTTTCACGCTCTGGATTTTGCTGATTTCATCGCCACAGCATTCTTTAAAATATTTCTCTTTTTCTTAAATTTCTTGTAAAATGGTGGTTAGGTCAAGAATCTGGATATGATTTAGGCTGTTTTTTTTAAAGCAAGAATAACAGTGGTCCAGCTTTTCAAACATCACTGATTAGAGATGCTGCTTTTACTAAATTTACATAGTAATGCCACCATTTTAAGTTCTACAGAACTAAAGGAAATCATTCTAGTTTAGTTCTTAATAAGGTAAAATATTGAATCCCAATTTTTTAAATGATGATTTTGCTTCATTTTTAACACTTTTTTTCCCTCAGATTTGGCAAGAAGAAAAATACACATTTGCTGTTTGTTTTTATCACCCCTGAAAATTTGAAAGGTATGTGCCTGCTGGACATATTATTTGTTTTTTCTCCAAATAGAAATCATAAGGTCAATATTTAAAACAAAAACTCTTAGGTTGTGTTTCAGGGCATGGAGCTGACATTACTCTAAGTGAACCACTGACCATGGAGAAAATGAGTGTTGTGGTAAAATGCTGGAAAACCTATTTCTCAAATACTGGTGAGTGGAAATCAAATATCCAAATGCTTGAAAAGTTCCAGTTAAATTCTACAAAAGCTATACTTAAACATTTTTAAGTTGGTTTTCCACTTATGCTTTTTATTTTGCTAATGATTAACTATATACTATGTACTGTAAAGTGTATGTAATCCCTATTAATCACAGTGTAAAGGGAAGATGTGTAAATAAAATAAAAGGAAACATACGTTTTCTACCTGTGAAGAAAAAATTTACATCTTCCAAAGTTGAAAATGTGTTGCCCAAGGACAAACAGCTCTGTGGCAGTCACGAGGTTGTTTGTTTTTTTTTTTTAGTGCCCTACTTGCTACCATCATTTCTTATTCTTTAAATGGAATTAATTATATCATTGTGTGAGTGTCTAAAGTCAGGGCCACTTACCTTGAGCTGGCTGTATCACACTTTCTGCTTTGCAAAACACTTGCTCATAAATTAGTTTATTTCTTTAAGTTAATAGAGTGGTTATCCTTTTTGTTTTAGACTTTTAGATACAGATAATTAGTGTTAATGCTTCAGTTAGACCTCTCATTTCTAAACTCTTCACCTACATTGTTTTATGTGTATTTCCATCATCTAAACACTTAAGCTAATTAAATTTACTTTAATTTGGCTTATAAAAGGACAGACTCCAATTTCTGAAATTAAATTCTACTGGAATCGTTGTTCAATGACTATGGTTTTCCTAGGCCTGGGACACTAGCTAGGAATATTTTAAAAAATTAAGATGATGTATTTCTTAAAATGGGCCTGAAAAACACTTTCAGGATTATCCTGTATAAACTCCTACTCCAGATGATGTAAGACTCAGTACATACCTCCTTTTTTCTTTCTTTCTTTTCTTTCTTTCTCTTTTTCTCTTTCTTTCTCTCTTTCTTCTCTCTCTTTCTTTTTAACATTCAGGGAAGATTAATGAATCTGTTCTGTAACATTCCAATGGCTCCCATCCTCTGCAGCCTCAGAGTTCTTCCTGAAAATGGCTAACTGGTGACCCAGATCCTCTTTGCAACCTCTTATTTGGCTCTCAGTGGAAATAGAGCAGCTGCTCATCACCACCTGTCCAGCACCCTCCCTATTGGTCATAACCACGTCTGCTTCTGGTCGTCTCATCTTTGCTCTGAGGATGAGCAGCTGCCAAAAAAAAAAAAAAGGAAAGAAAAAAGAAAACATCACATGTCATATTTTGACAATACAGCTGCTTACTGTAGACTTACACGTATTTTCTTTCTTTAACATTTACCTATAAATAAGAACTTAATAAATAAACTCAGTTGAGTGTGCTTTAAGCATACCTATCACTAAGTTACTAGAATCTGGTTGAAAGAGGTTGTCCTGGAGTAAATGTAATGTATATTTTCATTTTATGTTCTAACCGGGGTGGTTTCATGCTTTACAGACTAAAATCTGTAAATTGCTTTCTATTTAAAAAATACTGCTTTGTAGAATCTATTGACTAAAAAGTGGCAACTGCTTTTTGATAAGGACTTGTATGTACGACCAACATTGTCCCCACCAGTGATTTTAGAATTAAAATAGTCCCCTCTCTCAAACTTGCAGTTAAGAATGAATATTCTGTGAAGCCTGAAGAACTGGGATTGCCCCTGCAGAAGTCCTGCAGTGAACAATTGGGATATTTTTCTGCTGATCTATTTGCTTGGTTAGTTTTTTTCACTTTCTCATAATAACAATTTTTACTGTATAACTTCTGGAGAACTTATTGATTGTGGAACACTACTTCAAGTGCTAGGAGTGATGCAAAAGGAAGAAGTGTGATAGAAGGGGGATGGGACTTTTTCTGTATTTCAGAGTCCTGAGCTGGGACTGTGGTTACATATTGCAGAGGTATTCACTTCAATATAAGGAAGTACTTCATGATAATCATGGTTGACCACAAGGGAACTGCAAGGTAGTAAGTTCCCCAACACTGGATGTGTTAGAGTCTGGGTTATTACTCATCAAAGTTAAATAATAGCAATGGTATTCAAACTTTTTAGACACAGTAGAATCATGTGTAAACAAAAATTTTACATATAACCCTAGTATTTCAACAGACAAGAGCAGCCTCAGATGTTATCTACCTAACACTAAGCTTCTCCCTGACATCTTTGTTGACTCATGAATCTATCTCCTCAATTATTGAAAACGACACTTAAAAAAGGTCTATCTCTGTCCCTACTTTTCCCACCCTAAGATATGAGAACTGGTATTTGAATCTGCGTTGGATAGGCAATTGAACTGGGGTAAGACCTTTCTAATTCTAGAATTATCTGCTTATAAAAATTCAATTTTTGTGAATTTCTTTCAGTCACTTTAAGCTGATTTCCAAGGAGATTTTAAATAGCTCATAGGGTTACAAGGAAAGAACATAGCTACTGAGGACATGGGTGATGATGGTGAGAATTTTGAGTCAGTCACTTCCGGAATTTGTAGAATGTGACCATCAACTATTTGTAGAAGTGTGACCATATACTATTTTGAACAAGGAAAAGACTTGGCAACCAATAAGTGTGGGTAAACCAAAGATGTGCTCACTTAAATAGTGCAGAGATATCAACAGATTTCTTGATCTTACTTAACATTTTAACCTGAAAGAAATTTATTGTATTAGACCTTATCTGGGATGTGAGGTTGGGAAGAGTTTTGGAAGGCTTTGGGATTTTCTTGTATTACTTGTAACTTCTTTTTGAACCCCCCTTGTCTTATTACATCTTTGTTTTTCCTCAGAATTCTACCACTACAAGTAAAAGTAAATTTTCAAATCAAGCTATGTCCCTTGGGATAAAGGAAATAGTATTAATTTATAAGTTTCTTAGGGAAATACTTTTTAAAAAAAAATTTTAAAAGATTGAATGATTGATTGATTGATTTGACAGAGAGGAGAGAGATCACCAGTAGAAAGAGAGGCCGGCAGAGAGAGTGGGGGAAACAGGCTCCCCGCTGAACAGAGAACCCAGGCTCCATCCCAGGACCCTGAGATCATGAACTGAGCTGAAGGCAGAGGCTTTAATCCACTGAGCCACCCACGCGCCCCGGGAAATACTTTTTTAAAAAGCATTAATCAAAATGCTTCGAGAAGTTTTAGAAAAATGGTAGAACCAGAAGGTTTCTAAATGGAAGGAACCTGACCTCTGCTGATCAAATTGGGATGGTGTACTGTGGCCCTTTAATCCTTCGTGTCATTTTCATGTAATACACCTTTCAATAAAGTCATATAATTTGGGGTAGTCATAATTAATGAAGTCAGAATATTTTAATCCTGCTTGTCTCTGTTACCCTTTATCTGTATTTTAGAACTTTGATTAGTCATTGGATTTATGATGATCTTGATCATAAATTTTTTAGAGTCCCTAAAATAAATTACTCTGCACCAAATATGTAAGGCAGAGTGCTTTGGTATTTTCTGCACCTTTGCATGAAGGAAGGGATTTAGAGAAGCACCTTTGATTAGTGTGTTGGTGCTTATTATTTAATATTGCCTGACAGTTTTCCTCTTAAATCTATGATATGATTTTCTCTTGTTTCTAGCTCTGGATCTCTAAGAAATGACTTTGGGCTTGAATTAAAGGCTTCGTTGGCAGATTTTGAAAAAAGCAAAAAGATTTCTCTTCTTCATTCAAGCAAGGAAAAGCTGAGAAGGTGAATTATGGTACAGTCCATTTTTAGTATTATTCCTTTCAAGGAAGAAATTGCCTTCATGAATTTCATAATTTTTTGTAGTACTGTTAAAAGTCTCAGTGAAACTAGTAAATCTGGCAACTAAATACATGACATTCATTCCTTTTCATTCACAAATATCTGTGAGTATCTGATATGTGCCAAAATACGATTAGAGCACCAGATAAATTAATCCTTGCCTTCAAGATCTTAGTCTAGTGCTCAAACAGACTTTTAAATAGGCTATTACATATAAAGTTATATTTTCATAAATGTCATTATAGAGAAGAACACATAGTAAGCACACTGGGAAAATTACTTAAGATAGAAAGAGGGAGCAGGAAGGCTTTATTGAGGAAATGATGCTAAATTGAGATTTGAATGAAAAGTGACTGTTAGTTTGGTTTAAAAGTCAGGAGGATGTTTCATATGGCAGGAATGGCAGGTACAGAGGCTGGCAGTATAAGAAAGTTCAGTGGATTTATGAACCTGGAAGTGTGTCCATGTACTTGGCTCTAATGGCACAAGTGGGAAGAAGCAAGAGACGAGAAGTAGTAGGTAAGGGTTGTGCACATCATGTTAAGGAATTTGAATATGAATCTGAAACTGTTGGGGAGTCACTGAGTGATTTTTGCCAAGGAGGGACGTGATAAGATTTGCACCTAGAGTGAACACTCTAGCAGGATGTAGAGAGTGAGTTGAATCTGGAAGCCTGTGGAATCTGTCAAAAGAAGTGATGAATCCTAACTATGGTTTTAGAAATGGAAGTAGAAAGAATAAACCAATTACAGATCTACTAAGTGGGTAGCTTCAGTGGAAGCGTGGATGTGGAGGAGTCAAGTGTAACTTGCAAGTAGACATTGGGGCCACCGACTGACTGGGAAGTCTAGTAGAACGGCAGGCTGGCAGTGGGAGGTGATTTTTGCTCTTGTTGGCTGTGAACACCTCCAGGTTTACACAAAGCTGTCCAGTCAGGAGTTGGCCCTTAGGTTCTAGAGAAAGATCTAGGCTAGAAATACAGACTTAGAGCTCTCAGATATAGCATCTACTTAAAGCAGTGGATTTGGGATGGATCCGATAACTTGGTAAAGCATGTAGAGAAGAGAGAAGTGGAAAAGAAAATCTTGGGAAAAATCTAAGCTATGGGCAGCAGAGAAGAAATCAGGGAAAAGAAAGATCAGGAAGCCAAGAGGGATTCGAATTAAGGAGACCAGGGAGAAGAGTTTCTTAAAAGAATGAGTGTTCAAGAGTAGCACATGGCAGAGAGCAAGTAAGGGGAGAACTAATAATTAACTTTTTGTATTTGGCAAAACCTAAACATCATTGGTCTTGGTAAAAATAATTTCATTGGCATGGTTAAGGAAGAAGCACCATTGTGGAACCATGGAAAATGAAAGGTGGGAGCATAAGTGAAAGGAAAGAGAAAATGAGGGTGTGTAATATGTAAAAGGGGATCTGGAGTAAAGTGAGCAATTTTGATAAGATTGGGCCAGACTTGAATATGTTTATATTTCAAAAGAAAATAGCTGGAAGAGAGATAGAGATCTTAAAGATACTCATGTTCTAATTATCAGTGTTGTAAAAAATGGGGTATCTGTGGTATAAAAAATGAAACCAAAACTTGTTGGCTTGATACATGGTTTTATGCATTAACAATCTGAGTAGGGCTCAGTGGGCAGTTCTTTTGCCTACATGACATCAACTTGATAGTATTCAGCTAGCAGATGGTCTCCTCAGGACAGTCCAAGACATTATGTCTGGAGCCTTTGCAGGGATGGTTGAAAGGCTAAGCCCGCTGGGGCTATCAGCTGAAGCTTCTCCAGCATGGTAGTCTCAGGTTTGTCAGGCTTCTTACATGTCAGCCCAGGGCTCCACTGTTCTAAGAGACAGGCAGAGGAGCTGCCACTGTTGTAAGCCTGGGACCAGAAACTGGCTCGGTTCTGTTTCTTCCATATGCTGTTAGTCACAGCAGTCACAGAATTATCCCGATCTAAAGGAAGGGTACATAGAACCCCACCTCTCAGAGGGAGCAATGTAAAATAACATTAATCCCCGAGAGCTGGAGAGAGCCGTTGGTGATGGACTTGGTATCCCTAAATAGATAGAAGCTTATGGAGTCTAGAACCAGGTGGGAGAACATCTCTTCTACTGAAAATGGAGAGAAGGAGCTAAAGCTAACTGTGGATAAAAATGAATCTTTTAATGGGGCCCAGAAAGGAGGGGAAAGTTGAGTAATTTCTGCCAAATGGCCCCCATTTTCTGCTGAAGATCAGTGGAAAGGTGGGTTTTGGGCTTGGTGAGATGGGCTGGTGGATGCGCCAGTTTGGTCCAAAAGACCCTCACTCACGTTTGCTGCTTTGGCTGAATGAAAGCTTAGATAGAGTCTGCTGGCTAGTTCTGTCCCATAGATTTCACTGATCTGCACTGACTGAGAAAAATACGAGTATTTTTTGAGTGCAACGAGTATTTTTAAAGCTATATATAATGGAATTTATATTCTAAGATTTTATTTTCCATATTTTATTTGGTGTTAAAATTATATTTCTAAATGGTTGCAATGGAAGGATATTGGGAGATGCTACCTCTTTTATTTTTCATGTTGAGATCTAATAGTGGAAATCCTTTACTGGTCCTCCAAACTTCTGTGTTTCTTGTATTTTCTTCATTTTAATGGTTGATGAAAACTAAAATCTGAGAACCACTCATCTACCAGACTAAAAAGATGCTTTGGAGGGTGTATACCCCTGTGGCATTATTTAAAGAACTAGAAATCTTTGTTCCCCACTCCCCCAAAAAAGCTGTAACCAGAGTGCCCCGTCTTCCCCTTTAGAGATTTGCTTGAAAAATACCAGAAAGTAAAGAATCCATCCCTAATTATTTTTTGCCTTTTCCTCCTCTTAACCCTTATGATGATGCCTGTGAATCTTAAAATGGACGCTTCTAGTCTGTTTCCTTTCCTCCTTCTTCCAGTCAGCTGTTTTACACATGCTTTTGTTTTGTCTTGCTCCCTTTGGTGTTTTTGCAGCATAAGGTAATACGATGTTGACTAACATTGAGGAGACCATGGTCCCAGCTGATGGTTTTGAATATTTGCATTTGGGAAGTTCTTTTTAAAACAAGTATAACAGGGCACCTGGGTGGCTCAGTTGGTTAAGCAACTGCCTTCGGCTCAGGTCATGATCCCAGAGTCCTGGGATCGAGTCCCACATCAGGCTCCCAGTGCCACAGGGAGTCTGCTTCTCCCCTCTCATGCTCTCTCTCACTGTCTCTATCTCAAATAAATAAATAAAATCTTAAAAAAAATAAAAATAAAACAAGTATAACAACTCTGTTTTCTTTATCAGAACAGACTAATAAAAATTGGGTACCTCATTCAAATATTCTTGGTGAAATCCCTTTTGTCATATGTGTTTTAAATACACTAAATATGTTTTCATCTTGTTAGGGTATACTTTTCAGAGTGATTCTGTGCCATTATTTTGTTTGTGTGTCCATGAATCTGAAATGATGGTGGCTTAAAAATTTTGGGGATGTCTATTCACCTGGAAAGATATGAAAGCGAGCTTTGCTATAGTCTCTCACAAATGAAGGCTTTTCAGGACTGAGCAAGTCTGAGAAACTCAAGCAAAGTAGAACAGGGAGTTCTCAGAAGGTCCCAAGTCCGATCTGCCCAAAAGACTTCCCTCTGAGTTCTCATTTACTTGAGACACATTTGTGCAGAGGAGAGACGCAAGGACTTAGTTTGGATGAGATCTTTGACCTCAGATCCCTTATGGCCACTGAGAATCACTCTTGACTGGGGGAGAATGAAACCAGATTGGTTCTTTCCTGACTTATTTGGAATGGATCCTAACCAAGCTGGCTACTGGCTACTGTGGTAGATGACAAAGACAAAACATGCCCTCTGACAGGTCATTGTCTATTGCTGTTCCATACACAAAGGAAAAAGAAAAAGGACTATAAAGTCTCTGTAGCCCATTACCCTATTTCTTTGAGCCAACATCCTTCAAAGTTTCACTAAACATTTCTTCCTCACTCTTTTCTTCTGTTTTCTTTTAGTTAAGAAAAAAAAATCGTGGCATAAGTAACATACAAGAGGTGCAATGAAGTTAACCTATAATGAAATCTTCAGTGTATGTTTTTTTAATCTCTTCGGTTAAGTGCTCATTTTTTGTCTATCTTTCTACTGGGTTTTTCTGGGGTTTTTTTCCTTATTGATTTTTAGAAATTCATTATATATTCTGGATATTTGAGCCTTTTGTCAAATACCTATGTTGCAAATATCTTCTCTCAGACCATGTGTTGTTATGTACATATTTTTAGTTAATACATAAGACTTGAAAGAAATTCTGCTCACAAGAGGTCACTTTGAGTTGTGTCTCACTCAAAGGATGAAATTTTAATCTCTTTGCTCCACAATCACTTAAGGATACAGGTCTCCTATTTTCCCTGCCCTGTCCTAATCTCAAGTTCCTAATCTTGATGTGAAAGCCAGAAAGATTTGAGAAGCAATGAGCAAGGCTAGATGCATAATGTTTGCTAATACACCCTACAGTCTCAGGAATATTTGAGAATTTAGGATAGAGTTACACTTAATTGATACCAGAAGATTAAATTAGTGTCTATAAGAGGTAAGTTGCATGTGTTTAAGTGTATGGTTTGATGAATTTTAAAAAGATGATTTGTTACCCACTGTTCTCAAGAGGAGGAAGTATTATCACGCCATTCAGGGATACGTAGGGAAGCACCAGAGTTGGTCATGAGGCAGACGAATGGATATACCCATCTAAACCACAACGTTTCCATTGTATTAGAAAGCTCCCTGGTGTATTAAGCATGTCTTTTTATTCTGATTTTTTTTTAAAGATTTACCCATTTGTTAGAGAGTGCCGCGTACACACACACACACACACACACACACACACACACACAAGCAAGGGGAGCAGCAGGCAGAGGGAGGGAGAAGCAGGCTCCCCGCAAAAGTGGAGAGCTCTATGAGGGACTCAGTCCCAGGACCCCGTCATCATGACCTGAGCCAAAGGCAAATGCTTAACTGACTGAATCACCCAGGTGCCCTGTTCTGATGTTTTGACATCGGGGAATTTACTGTCTGTGGGGAAACTGCCCATCCCACAGGTAGCTAGTTTCTAGAGGTCGTAAATGACTTGCCAATGAGCATGCCTTGCGTTATATGCAATCTGACCCATCCAGAGCCCACTCCACACCCACCCCCCCTTATCTAGCTCTTATGCTGCAGGCCAGTATTCCCCTCCCTTGTCATCTCAGGGTGAAGTGCTACCACACTACTCGGGGCAGCCCAAAGCCTGCTGCAGTGATTCAAGCTAGCCAGTCCTAAGCCTGCTTACCTACCTTGCCTGCTCCTTCTCTCAGAAACCACAATAAAGGCTCTTGCCCTTGTTTTCTTCTGACTCCTTCTGCTTCCTAACTGCCCCTGGTGCTTTCCTCTATGGCCCTGTTTGGCCTGAAGTGGCCCCCTCTTCTTGGGAACTGTGAGTAACAAACTGTCATTTTAATGGCAGCCATCTACTGATCTGTTGGCTTCCCCATACCTGAATAATAATAAAACCTGCATTTTAAATCACCTCATGCTCTTTCCTGGTCTGTCCTCTCCCATCCCCTAGAGGCAGCTACTGTTCTGATTTCTATCACTAGAGATTTGTTTTGCTTGTTCTAGAACTTTATATAAGTGGAACGATCAATATGTACAGTTAGGTCTGGCTTCTTTTCACCCAGCAAATGTTTTAAGATTCATTAACATTGTTGTATACTTTAGTGTGGTTTTCCTTTTTATGGTTGAGGAACATTCTACTGTGTAAATATACCACACTTTGGTTTTTCATTCTCTGGGTTTTATCTATTAAGAATAAAGATACTATTCTCCGGGGGAAGCCTGGCTGATTCAGTCGGTACAGCATGCGACTCTGGATCTCAGAGTCCTGTGCTTATTAAGAAAAAAGAAGAAGAAAGCTACCATGAGCATTCTTTTATATGTGTTTCGTGAACTTAGATTTCCATTTCTCTCAGAAATAGGGTTGTGTACCACAGGATTGGTACATGTTTCTCTTTTTTAGGAGACTTCCAAGCAAAAACCTAAAATAGTAACACCATTTTGCACTCCCACCAGCAATATATGAGAGTACTAGTTGCTCCCTATCCTCATTAACATTTGGTATTGTTAGTCTTTTCCATTTTAGTCATTCTTGTGGTTGTGCAGTGTGATCCAACTGTGATTCTAAATTTGTATTTTCCTGATGATTAATGAGATTGAGCAGCTTTTCGTGTGATTTTGGCCATTTGTGTATCTTTTTCTTATGAAGTCTGTTCAAATCTTTTGCCCCTTAAAAAAACCTTTGCTTACTTGCATTTTTGCTATTGAGTTGTAGGAGCTCTTTAATATTCTGGATTCAAATCCTTTGTCAAATTTATGTCTTGAAATATTTTCTTCTAGCCTGTGGATAACTGTTCATTTTTGTGAAGTTACATCTTTTGATGAACAGCTTTTAAAAAACTTTGATGAAGTCCAATTTATCAATATTTAAAAATATGTATCATATTTCTCTATCCTGTATTAGCAATCATTGCTAATGTTACAATTACAAGTTGCAATTACATGTCCTTATGTTGTCTACAAGACATTTTATAGTTTTAGTTTTTATGACTGACTTAATTTTTATGCATAGGGTGAAGTGTTGAGATTGTTTATTTTCAGATGGAGATTTTCAAAATTTTATTGAAAAAACTTTTCATTCTTTAGTGAATTTTTTGGTACTTTCATAGAAATCAATTATCATATAATTATCAGTGTATTTCTAGATTCCCTATTCCACTGATCTGCTTATCTATCTTCTTCTCCAGTATTACATGTAATGATTAATATAGATTTACTATTCTCAAAATCAGATAAAGTCCTCCAACTTTGTTCTTAATTTTCAAGTTGCTTTGGATATTTGAATTTTCATGTAAATTTTAAAATAAGCTTGTCAATTTCTTCTTTTAACAAATCCTGCTAAGATATTGATTAGGATTGTGTTGAATCAATAGATCAGTTTGGGGAAAAATTGATGTTGAACAGCATTGATTCTGGCAGTCCATCTCTCCATTTTTTTTTTTAAGATTTTATTTATTTATTTGACAGAGATAGAGATCACAAGTAGGCAGAGAGGCAGGAAGAGGGAGAGTGGGAAGCAGGCTCCCCGCTGAGCAGAGAGCCTGATGCGGGACTTGATCCCAGGACCCTGAGATCATGACCTGCGCTGAAGGCAGAGGCTTTAACCCACTGAGCCACCCTGGCGCCCCATCTGTCCAATTTTTAAAGGTCTTTATTTCAGCAGTGTTTTGTAGTTTATTAAATTTATTTCTCAATGTTTTGTCCGGTTTGAAAAAATTTTGTTTAAGCAATTTTTTAATTCACATGTCCAAAATTTTTGTAACCAACATAAGAATTAAATTTATTTTGTATGTTGAGCTAACATCCCATGACCTAGTTTTATCTATTCATCACTTCTAGTCATTTTTTTGTGGATTTTTCACATACACAATTATATCATCTATGAATAAAGACATCTTTTCCCCCCCAACCTTTGTGGCTTTTATTTCTATTTCTTGCCTTAATACCCTGGCTAGGTTCACCAGTTTTTTTGTTTTTGTTTTTGTTTTTTAATTAGAAGTGATAAAAGTGGCATCCTTACCTTGCTTACAATATATTTTACAGGGTAAGTGTTAAGTCTTTTACCATTACTTATGATGTAGGCTCTGTTTTTATACATGCCTTTTATCAGCTTAAAAAAGTTTTCTTCTTTTCCTACTTCAAGTTTTCATCATGAATGGATATAAAATTTTGTCAGTGTATTTTCGTTATTTATTAAGATGATTATAGCTGTTCTTTTTTTCTGTTAATGTACTGGTTACATTGATTATTTTAAAATGCTATACTCTGTCTTGATGTATTCTCTTTCTAATTGCTAGATTTGGTTTGCTGATATTTCATTAACAATTTTTGTATCTGTGTTCATGAAGGTTATTGGTCTCTAATTTTCTTATGTCTTTATTGAATTTTGGTATCAGGGAAATGCTGACCTCATGAAATGAAAGAGAAAGTTTTCTTTCTTTCCTCTTCTGTTTTCTGAAGAGTTGTGTAAAATTGGTATGTTTTATAGAATTCAAAAGTGAAGTTAGCTAGGCTTGGAATTTTCTCTTTGGGAAATTTTAATTAAAAATTCAATTTCCTTAATGATTATAGGACTAGATTTTCTTTGGTTTTCCTCTCATTGGTTTAACTTATGTCTTTCAAAAAATTTGTTTAACCCAAGGTTTTTAATTTGTTGAATGACTTTTTGTTCATAATACTCTCTTATAATCCTTTTAATGTCTGCGGGTCTGATGGTATTCCTTCTTTCATTTCTGACATTGATCATTTGTGTTTTCTTTCATTTTTTTCTTGATCACTCTAACAAAGAGTTTTCAGTTTTACTGATTTTTTTTTCAGTGAACCAAATTTTTATTCATTTATTTTCTGTATTATTTGACCATTTTATATTTGATTACACTGTCATTTTCTTTTTTTCTATATTTTACTCTTTTTTCTATTTTTTAGATAGAAACTTAAATCATTGATCTTAACCTTCTTTCTTTTTAAAGATTTATTTATTTTAGAGGAAGTGGGGAAATTGGGGAGGGGCAGAGAGAGAGGAAGAGAGAGAATCCTCAGGCAGACCACCCTGCTGAGTACAGAGCCCAAAACAATGCTCAGTCCCACAACCCTGAGATCATGACCTGAGCCAAGACCAAGAGTCAGTCACTTAACCAAATGAAAAAAAAAGTTTGCAAAACATATATAAAAGAATGTGTATGATAAATTTTATTGTAAGCCATTTTTTATTCATATATCCAAAATTTTCATAACTAGCATCTAGAATTAAATTTATTTAACTGACTTAGCCACCCAGGTGCTCATCTTTTCTTTTCTAATAAAAGTGTTTAAAACTATAAATTTCCACTTATAAAAGTTTTTTTTCTTATCAGTGCTTTAGCTGCATCTCATAAATTCTGACATATTAGATTTTCACTATCCTTTAGTTCAAATATTTTTCTCATACTCCTTGTAATTTTTTCTTTAACAACTGATTAATTAGAAGTGTGTAGTTTAACCTCCAAATGTTTGGAGATTTTCCAGGTATTGATTTATAATTTAATTATATTACCATCTGAGAATATATTCTGTGAGGTTTCTCTTTTGATATTTTCTGAGCTTTGTTTTATGGCCCAAAGTATGGTCACCCTTGATGAGTATTCCGTGTACACCTGAAGAGAATGTGTTCTGCTGTTTGGGGGCGTAGTGTTCTAAGTGTTAATAAGGTAGGATTGGTTAGTAGTGCTTTTCATATACATTCTGTATCCTCATTGATTTTTCTGAGTTAAAATCTTCAGATTGTAGATTGTTCTATTTTTTACTTCATCCCTGTCAGTTTTTGCTTCATGTATTTTTACATCGTTGTTAGTTGCCTTTTTTTAAGATTTTATTTATTTATTTATTTATTTATTTGAGAGAGAGAGAGAGAGACAGAGAAGGAGCCTAAGTTGGGGGAGGGGCAGGAAGGAGAGGGAGAGGAAGCAGCAGACTCCCTGCTGCGCAGGGAGCCAGATGCAGTGCTCAGTCCCAGGACCCTGAGATCATGACCTGAGTGGAAGTCAGAAGCTTAACCTACTGAGCCACCAAGGCGCCCCAGTTGCCTGTCTTCTTAATGAATTGACCATTTATTATTAAGAAATGATAAGCTCTAATTATCTCTGATAATACTGCATCTTAAAAATCTACTTTAATATTCATATAGCTTTCTTATGAAAGCTTGGTTTTTTGTAACCTAAATATGTCTTTATATTTAAAGATTATCTCTTGTAAACAGCATGTAATTGAATCTTATTTTCCTTTTTAATTTGCCCAATATGACAATCTCTGCTGTTCAATTAGAATGTTTATTTGTTTTACATATAATTATTGTTAAGTTTGACTTTAGGTCCATGATTTTTCTGTTTGTTTTCACTAGTTCTATCTGTTTTCTTTTTCTTTTTTTCCCTCTCATTGTCTGCTTTCTTTTGGATTAATCAAGTGTGTTTTGCTTTCCTTTTTATCTCCTCTAATTGACTTGTGAGCTAAAATTATTATTTTTAATAATTAATTAATTTAAATTAATAATTTAATGTTGCTCTAGGGTTATAATATGCATCCTTAACTTACCATAAGCTACCTTGATTTGACATTATGACACTTAATATACAATAGTATATTTCTACTTATCTTCTATTTTTGTTGTCACATATTTTACTTTTTCATATGTTATCAACTCCACATTCTTATTGTTTTGTTTTAAATTCTAAGCTCTTCTTCCAGTTATCTTGTGTTATGTAACAAATTGCCCTAAAACTTGGTAGCTTAAAACAACAGCCTATTCATCATATCTTACAATTTTATGGATTGTCAATTTTAATAGACTTGATTCTGTGATTCTGCTCTACATGGTGTTTACTATGGTAAAACACCACATGGGCGAAACACCCCATGGTGTTTAGCTGGCAAATCGCCTGTCCAGAGTGCCCAGCCAGCTTCATCCACATGGATAGTCTCTTGGTGGGGGTGGTTGAAATGTTGTGCTCAGATGGGTTGCTCTCTTTCCCTCAAGTCCCAGCACCTCCCCGCATGGTCTCTCCAGCAAGCTAGACAGATGTCTTCCCTGATGGCTCAGGGTTTAATGAAACCAGTGGTGAAGCTGTGTCTTCTTAAATGCTGGTCCTCGAACTGTTGTCACTTCTCCAGATATCTTGATTAAAGCAGGCACAGGCCAGCAGAGATTCAAGGGGAGGGGAAATAGACCCTACACATTTATTGAAGAAGTGGTAAATAATTTTCAGTCATTTTAACCTGTAACTGTTGTTTTTGCTTTCAGCTCAAATTTTAGATTTTTTTTTTTTTAGTAAAACAGTATCTTTACCATTTACAGGGTTATTTCTGAGTTGCAAAAATTCTCTCTCTGTGTTTTTTCTGTATTACCATGTTTTTCCCCCCTTTATTCTCTCGTTCAGGCTTAGCTGCCACAATCAGGTAGAAAGTATGAAAACACTCTGTTCTTGCATCTGTAGTAGGAACCTCAGCAGCAGACATAACTGCTCCAGATCTGTCAGAAGCCTACTTTTGGTTTTTAAGATACTAATAAATTAGAAATAGATTAGCCTTTTAGGTATGCTACCATACTTCCTATTTCCACTACTTGGTGGATCTGATATACACCACTTCTTTGTTTAAATAAATCATACTTCCATGAGGTATTATTTCCTAACAGTAAATAATGAGATAAGGTACTTTCACATAAAAGATAACTTGGAGGGGCGCCTGGGTGGCTCGGTGGGTTAAAGTTTCTGCCTTTGGCTCAGGTCATGATCTCAGGGTCCTGGGATCCAGCCCCACATCAGGCTCTCTGCTCGGTGGGGAGCCTGCTTCCCCCTCTTTCTCTGCCTGCCTCTCTGCCTACTTGTGATCTCTCTCTCTGTTGGGTAAATAAATAAAATCTTTAAAAAAAAAAAAGATAACTTGGAGATTTTGACACCAGCAGACCTGCAGAGTAAGAGAGCTAAATGATATTCTTTAGGCTAAATGGAAATGATAACAAATGGAAACTTGGATATTCAGGAAGGGCTGAATAGAATCAGGAATGATAAATATGTGAATAAATATTAGAAAACAGACATTTTCCCTCTATACTTATATAAAATGCTTCAGACTGTTATAAGTGAAAATTATAGCATTATTTTGTGGGGCTGGTAATACAGTTGACTCTTAACACAAGGGTTGGGGCACTGATAACCATGCAATCAAAAATTTTTGTATAACTTTTGACTCCCCCCAAAACTCTTAGTTACTAATAGCCTACTGTTGACAGGAAGCCTTATCAATAACATAAACAGTTGGTTAACACATAGTTTATATTATATATAATATACTATATTCTCACAATGTAAGCTAAATAAAATATTATTAAAATCGTAAGGAGGATAAAATGCATTTAAGGTACTATACTGTGTGTACTAAAAAAATCTGTGTATAAATGGACCCATAGCATGAAGGATGAGTGGGGCAAAGGTACTTACATGATTGCAGCATTTATGTATTTTATGTGATGTCATAAAATTTTAACTCTAAATAGACTGTGAAAAGTTATATATTGTAATCCCTAGAAAAACCCCAGACCAGCAAAGAGATATGCAGAAGAAATACCTTTGAAGCCAATAAACAAATTTAAATTGAATTTTAAAAATGATTCAAAAAGAAGACAAGAAAGGAAGAACAGAAGAACAAAAAAGCCAAAGAAATGACAGGGAAAAAAATCATAAAACAGTAGACCTTTATCCACCTATATTCAACTTATAGCACAGATTGTCAGAATGGATAAACAAACAAAAAAATGAGATCATCTATCTTTTGTCTACTATATATCTAAAGAAACAGTAAGGTAAATAAGTAGAAAAATATATACTGTGAAACACATGTATAAGAAGACCAGACTGGTTACGTTAGTACCAAATAAAGAGACTTCAAGGCAACCAGTATCACTTGAAGTGAAGGGAAGCTTTTCATAATGAGGAAAGAATCAATTTATCAGAATGATGTGACAGTCACAAATAGTGTTTGATTATGTAGTTGAAACAATAATTCACAGCATTAAAGATATAAGTAAGCATTGTTGGAGATTTAACATCCCTCTCTCAGCAACTGATACGAGAGCTAGACACCAAAAATCAGTAAGATGTAGAAGCTATGAACACTTTTAACCACCTTGATCTAGTAGATATTTATAGAACATTATATACAGCAACTGCAGCAGAATACACATTATTTTCAAAGGCATATGGTACATTCACTTAGATGAATTGTATGCTGGGGGATATAATATGTTTTGATACATTTAAAAGAGTTGAATTCAGGAGTATGTACACTGACCATAATGAAGTTAAGTTAAAAATCTTTAATAACTAAATATAAAGGAAAATCTCAAATATTTGAAAGTTTAAAAACATACTCTTAAATGATCCTTGGGTAAAAGAAAACTATCACAAAAAACCAGAAAATATTGCAAACTGAATGATGGTGACAAAAGAATATTTCAAAATGTGCGAGATTCAGCTAAAGCAAAGCTTATGGAAAACACTATGGCTTTAAATGCTTATATTAGAAAAGGCAAAAGGTCTAAAAATCAATGACCTAAGAGTCCATTTTAAGGAGATAGAAAAAGTAAAGTAAATTAAATCCAAAGTGAGAAAAAGAATAAAACTTTATTTATAGATAGTATGATTGCGTGTAAAGTCTTTTTTTTTTTTAAAGATTTTATTTATTTATTTATTAGGAAACAGAGAGAGTGAGAGAGAGGAGAAGGTCAGAGGGAGAAGCGGATTCCCCGTCGAGCTGGGAGCCCACTGTGGGACTCGATCCCAGGACTCCGGGATCATGACCCGAGCCGAAGGCAGTCGCCCAACCAACTGAGCCACCCAGGCGCCCTGATTGTGTGTAAAGTCTTAAGGCACCTATTAAACAACCTCTAGAACCAAAAGATTAATATAGCAAGGTTACAGGTATAAGATAAATGTACAAAAATTGTATTTTTATATGTAAGCAGCAAACAATTAGAAAATGAAAATTACTAAAAAAAAAAAAAAAAACACAAAATGAAAATTAGGGGCACCTGGGTGGCTCAGTTGGTTGTCTGACTCTTGGTTTTGACTCAGGTCATGATCTCAGGGTCATGAGATTGAGTCCTGCATTGGGCTCCCCACTCAGCAATGAGTCTGCTTGAGATTCTTTCCCCCTCCTATCCCCTCTACTCTTCTCCAAGCTTGCGTTCTCTCTCTCAAATAAATAAATAGATAAATAAAATCTTTTAAAAAAGAAAATTAAAATTAAAAATCATTACATTTACAGAAGAGTAAAAAAGCCTTACAATACTTAGGGGAAAACATGCAAAAGACACAAAGGATCTACACATTGATCACTCAAAATATTGCTGTGAAAAACTAAGGAAAACCTAAATCATGCATTATACCATAACTACAAATTGAAAGATTCATTATTGTTAAGATGTTAGTTCTCACTGAATTGAAATATAACTTTATTTGAATATAAATCATAATTCCAGTAGGGATTTTTTTTGGTAAAAATTGATAATCTGATTAAAAATGAAGAAGACCTCGAATATAAAAGCACTTAGAATAAAGTAGTCTTGAAAAAGTACAACAAAATTGGAAGAAACTGACTTCAAGACTTAATATTTAGCTACAGTAAATAGCATGCTACTGTCATAAAGATTGGCCAAAAGATCGATGGAATATAATATCCTGATAGTGGATCCACACATTTGTGTTCATTTGATTTTCAGTAAATCACCAGAGCAGTCTTTTCTATAAATTGTGTTGGAATATCTGGATATCCAAATGGAAAAACAATGAACCTGGACCCCTTACTCATACCATATAAAAATTAATTCAAGATGGAGCATAGACAGATCTATACAATAAAGCTCAAACTATAAAGCTTCTAAAACAGTACTGTTTAATGGAACTTTCTGCAGTGTTAGGACTGTCCTATATTTGCCATTGTCCAATAAAGTAGCTGCTAGTCATATGTAGTTGTTGGGTATTTGAAATGTGTCTATTGTAACAAAGTTTAATTTTAAATTTTATTTAATTTTAACCAGTTTATATTTATATAACTAATGTCTATATATGTCTATATAGACCAGTTTAATGGCCTGTATTGGACAGAAAAGTTCTAGAAGAAAGTGTAGGAAAATGTCTTCACAGGCTGAGGCAGCTGTTCCTTAAACACAAAAAGCAATAACCATAAAAGAAAGAGTAGATGAATTAGACTCATCAAAATATAAACCTTTTGCTATCAAAACACACCACTAAGAAAATAAAGGGCAAACCATAGACTGGGAGAAAATATTTGCAAAACAAGTATGCTGACAAAATTCTGATATTACAAAAAATACAGAACTCTCCTAAAGCTCAATACCAAAAAGACCTGTAATCCAGTTAAAAATGGAGATGAAATACTTTAACAGAAACTGCACGGAAAATATGCAAGTGCCCAATAAGCACCCAAAAAAGTGCTCCCTGTAATTTTTTGTCGTGGAAATGCAAATTAAAGCATGAGGTACTACCATGTACCCCTCGGAAAGGCCAAAATGCTAAAATTAAAAATACTGACAATATTAAATGTTGTCAAGGTTTTGGAACAACAGGAACCCTCATACGCTGATGATGGGAATGTACAATGGTACTATTTTGGGAAAAGTTCTGCTAGTTTCTTATAAATTTAAAAAATTAACCCCTTAATTCTATTCCTACGTATGTTCCCATTGTGAAATAAAAACATACATTCACAAAAGAGGTACAGAATGATGTAGCAGTTTTATACATAACGACTAAACAGCCGAAGTGTTCATCAGTAAGAGAATGGATAAATAAGCTGTGGCATATTTATACTATGGAATACTGTTGCTCAATAAAAAGAAACAGACCACTGATAATAAACAGCCACATGGACCAATCTCAAAAATACTGTGCTTAGTGAAAGAAATCTTACATAAAATGGCACATGCCGTAAGCTTTGATTTATATGAAGATCAAAGATAAGCGAAACTCATGGGGGATGGAAAAATATCAGAAACTGTTATTGCCCCTTTTGAAAGATAAGATTGGGAAGGAACATATGGAACTTTCTAGAGTTCTAATCATGTTAATTAGGTTATATATAGTTTTTTTGTTATATAGTTTTGTGCATTTGTCAAAACATAAAATGGTACACTGAAAATTTGTGTATTTTATGTAACTTTTATTTGAAAATAAAATAATTCTAACTAATGATATGTTTAAGAGTTTAGTGCCTTACGTTTACAATTTACTTTGGAATACTTCAGTATAATATGATTGATTGATGTGTGGCCAGTGGGATGATCCATATACGACAAAGCAAGGACAATGTATGTTCACTGTAGATTCTACATAGGTGCAGTATATACATGTTCTCTGCACAAATTCTTCTTTCAATTTTTAAGAATTAAGATCCTAAATCTTTCAGTCTTTCTGTGTGTTTGAATATTTTCCTAATGAACGTTGGAAAAAATATCTAATATGATTTTTTAGTATAAAAGTCACTTGTACCCAGCACAAATATTTGGGAAATATAAAAAATAAAAGGAAGAAATAATATTTTCCATAACCCAGCCACCCAGAAATAACTATTACTTGATGGTTTCTTTCAAGTCTTTTTCTATGCTTTATTTTTGCTTTTTTAACGTCTATGATCATATTTTATATACTGCCTTATATTTTATACCTGTATCCTATAAAATATTGTTTTTCCCTAATAAGATTTATAGCTTTTCATTTCCACTGCCAGATAATATTCTACTGTTAGTATACTATAGCTTACCTAAGTAACCCTCTATTTTGTGTGTTTAGGTGGTTTTTTTATATCTTACTGATATACTGCTATAATGGATATAATTTTGCAAAAAGTTTTTTCTGTGTTTTAGGTCCTTGTAAGTGCAAGTACCATGTCAAGGGGTGTGAAAAGTTTCAAAGCCCTTCATACACATTGTCAAATTATTGACATTTTTTTCTAGAATAGTTCCTGAGATACCTCTGTAGAACCCTCACAGCTGCTCAAAGCCCAATTAAAACACCACTGACCTAGAGTATTTGAGTTATTCACAGGCTGTATATCAAATTGAATTTTCTTTAAGATTTATATTTTTTAGAGAGAGAGAGCCATGCACAACATGCAAATGGGTGAGGTAGAGGGAGAGAGAGGATTCCTAGCAGACTCTCTGCAGAGTGTGGAGCCCAACACAGAGCCAGTCCCACAATCCTGAGACCATGACCCCAGTGGAAATCAAGAGTTGGATGCTTAACTGACTGAGCTACCCAGGTGCCCCATATTGGATTTTTTTAATGGATTTTTTTTGGGGGGGAGCCATTTTGAAGTTCAGGAAGTTTTAGTGACTTGGCCAAAGATTCCCGCTGGTAATTGACAGAGTCACTATTTGACCCTGTATATGTCAAGGTGCTATTTAGAAAAAACAGGTATTTAATAATGTTGGTTAAGTGAACACATACATTAATGAAGGTAGCAAAGTCTTAGACCAAAGGCTTAGATTTACATTTCCAATGCATTTCCCTTCAGAACTATGAAAGACTTAGGTTACAGGCAGATAGGAGCCTGAATGATGTTCTCATTTGCATATTGGCTTATTTGTTCCATTCATACCTACCTCATGTGAAGAAAGCAGCTTTCTGATTTTTCTTTGGCTCAGAACACAGAATTACATGCAACGCGCGTGTAATTACAAGATGCTAATTGCTCTGTTGTTGGAAATGTGGTCCAGGTCACAGTGACAAGACTATCTCCTGACTCTTCTTTGTCCGTTAGCCTTCCAGCATGAATCACAAAACCACTTAGGTATGGCATGGCGCTCCCTCTGAGGGAGGTTTCCCTAGGCAGGGTCGCTGTGCACAGCGCAGCAGGCCTGGGGCAAGTGAACCGGGTGACCACCGTCAGTGCAGACGTTGTACTTGGCAGCTGCGTGCGCAGACACCGGACACGGCCTTCCGTGAGACAGAGACTAGATGGGGAGGAAGGCCGTTCCTCTGTAAACAAACCCAGGAGGAAGGATTGTTTGTCCTTGTGTACAAGGAAGAAAATGAGACTCATGTTTCCTTATTTATTACGATTCTCCACTCAGAGAACGCATCAAGTATTGCTGCGAGCAGCTGCGTACTCTGTTGCCCTATATAAAGGGAAGAAAGAATGACTCGGCTTCAATTCTTGAGGCAACGGTTGATTATGTGAAGTACGTCCGGGCGAAAATCCCCCCAGCCGTTATGGGCCAGGTATTTGACTCCAAGCCCTTGAATTTTAGCCTCATACACAGTGCTTTAAAGCCACAGTTTTATTTTTTATAATTGGAAATGTATGTGTGTTTGTGCATATGAAAAAATATCTGTATCTAAATCGATCGCACACTTCCTCTCGCTCTCTCTCTCAGATTACAGAACTACTTCAAAGCAATAGGAGGTTTTGTAAGAAACAGCAGATGTCCATCCAGCTATCCCTCCCGGGCACGATCATGGCACAAAGGTATGATGAGGGCTCTTGCGAATTGGAAGTTGGCTTGTTCGCTTCCTCTGATGCTAATGTTAGAAGTATTGTAGGCAGGCACTGAACACCCTCTCCAATGAAAACTCAAGTATTGATTAAGAATCAGTGAACTTGGGGTGCTTGGGTGGCTCAGTAGGTTAAATGTCTACCTTTTGATTTTGGCTCAGGTCATCATCTCAGGACTGTGAGATCAAGCCCAGTTGGGACTCTATGCTGGGCATGGCGCGTGCTTAAGATTCTCTCCCTCTCCTTCTGCCCTTTCTCCACCACCACCCCCCCCCCCACAGGCCTGCACTCTGTCTCTCAAAAAAAAATCAGTGAACTTTTCCCATTGCTGTTGTGTGTCATTTAGTCACAATGATAAAATATGTAATATTCTCAGACCCATGATCCTTTCATCATTTGTCTCACTCTTATTTCTTCTCTCGTTAATTCTGAAGGTCTTAAAATAAGGCTTTATCAATAGTGATGGTCCTGACTGGCAGACCGACAGAGGCAGGGTGCATTCTGGCATTCCTCTGTCACAGGAGGTCATGGGCCCTGGAGCTATCCAGCCCTATTTCCGTTGGGAGTTTTTTAAAAATTTTCTAGTACAAAATGTGACATGCCAGATGAATGCTTTCTTATTTAAATTTATTAGAATATATAAACAAAGAAAAACTATAAAGCAAATCATTCCTCCACATCCTAAACTATCATCATGACTCCTGTTCAACCGTTTGTTCTTATGTCAAAATTATCCCTAGTGTAGGCTCTGTCCGTGTTACTTAGAGCATGATTGATACTCAGCACTGTTCACGTAGCCTACCTTGAGAATCGTGTAAGGTGTTTTTTTTCTGTCCTTTTAAGGGAAAATGGTGTGTTGACAAGCACTTACTCACCTGTGAGAGGGATCAGATTCCTGGCTAATAAATGCTTGAATGTGTACTCTGTTCCTGCCTCAGGGGACTCCTCAGATGAAGCTGTGAGAGGTGAGCACCCCTGATACCCTGGTGGTTGTTGCATGCTTGGCCGACATGGTGTCCTGGGCAGCCCTGCACTCCTGTGCACTCAGGGAAAGGAGTGTAGCTAGACAATCACACCATGAGTCCTTTGGTATTACTTACTTGGAGTACAAAAGATGGCCACAGGTGTTTTTATGGTGTTATCTCAGAAATTGGCCTTAAAATTGACCGTCATTCCCAGAAAGCTCATCTTCTTTTTATTGAGGAATAATTGACTTATAACATTATATTAGCTTCAGGTGTACAACATGATTTGTTATGTATACACATTGTGAAATGATCACAATAAGTCTGCTTAACACCTGTCAACAAGTTTACAATATTTTTTTCTTACAATGAGAACTTCTAAGAACCAGTCTCTTAGCAACTTTCAAATATGCAGTATAGTATTATTAATTATAATCACCATGCTGTACACTATATCACCATGACTTTTTTATTTTGTAACTGGAAGATTTATACCTTTTGACTGGTTTCACCCATTTCACCCATGCCCCCGCCCAGCCACCAGTCTGTTCTCTGTATCTATGAGCTCGATTTTTATGTTTGTTTTTTGAGATTCTATATATAAATGAGATCATATGGTATTTGTCTTTTTCTGTCTGACTGATTTCACAAAGCGTAATGCCCTCAAGGTCCATCTATATTGTCATAAATGTCAAGATTTCATTCTTTTTTATGGTTGAATAATATTTCAGTGTGTGTATGTATTTATATATCTATATCACATTTTCTTTATCCATTTATCCATTAATGGATACTTAGGTTGTTCTTGACTCTTGTCAGTAATGCTGCAATGAACATAGAGGTGCCTATATCTTTTTGAGTTAGTATTTTCATTTTCTCTGGATAAATACCCAGAGATAGGATTGTTGGATTGTATAGTAGCATTATTTTAATTTTTTTGAGGAACCTCCATACTGTTTTCCATAGTGGTTGCATCAATTTACATTCCCACCAAGAGGGCACAAGTACATATCCTCACCAACACTGATTGTTTCTTGTCTTTTTGATGATAGCCATTCTAATTGGTGTGAGGTAATATCTTGTGGTTTTGATGTACATTTCCCTGATGATTAATGATGTTGGGCATCTTTTCATGTATCCATTGGCCATTTGTATGTCTTCCTTGGAAAAATGCCTATTTAGATCCTCTGTCCATGTTTAAATCAGTTTGTTTCTTCGCTATTGACTTATAGGAGTTCTTCATATATTTTGGATATTAACCCCTTATCAGATATATGACTTGCAAATATTTTCTCCCATCCCATAAGTTTCCTTTTCATTTAGTTGATGGTTCCTTTTGCTGTGCAGAAGCTTTTTGGTTTGATATTAAAGTCCCACTTGTTTATTTTTGCTTTTGTTGCCTTTGCTTTTGGTGTCAAATCCAAAAAAATCATCTCCAAGACCAACGTCAAGGAGCTTATCCACTGTTTCCTTCTAGGAGTTTTATGGTTTCAGGTTTTATGTTTAAGTTTTTAATGTATTTTGAGTTAATTTTTGTGTATGGTGTAAGATAGGCATCCAGTTTCATTCTTTTGCATGTGACTGTCCTGTAAACAGTTCATCTTACTGATAGATGAGAAGCACATTGGTGACTTTACTACATGAATAGAATCTAAAGAAAAGGGAAGTACTCAAATTGAGTACTAACTATGTACTGAGCATTTAACATATTAACCTTTTACCTCCTTCACATTTTTGCTTAAATTGCTTAAATGTCTCCTCAGTGAGTCTCAACCACTCAATTAAAACTTCATACTCCTTTCCAGCATCATATAATGCATGGGACTGCTTATAGTCCCACTTTCTCTACTGTATTTTTTTCATAGCACTTATTTCCTTAAAATATTCTTTTTTGTTAAAAAATATTTTATTTATTTATTTGACAGAGAGAGAGAAATCACAAGTAGGCAGAGAGGCAGGCAGACAAGAGGGGGAAGCAGGCTCCCTGCAGAGCAGAGAGCCCAATGCAGGGCTTGATTCCAGGATCCTGAGATCATGACCTGAGCTGAAGGCAGAGGCTTTAACCCACTGAGCCACCCAGGTGCCCCTCCTTCTAATATTCTTTATTTCTTATGGCCCATCTTCTCCCACTAAAATATCAACTCCATGAAGACAGGGAATTTTTTTTTGCCTCTTTTGTTCATTGCTGTATTTCTAGTATGTAGAACACTGACTAGCATGCTCCCTGGTACTCAAGAAACCTTCACCAGATGAATATTCCTCGTGAAACAAATATTTACCCACTGCGAGGCATTTTTGTTATTTGTGTTATGAAGTCTAGGCATGCCCATGTACTTGTAGAAATAAGAAGATTGGAAAAAAGCAGAGCCAGAGCAAAAGAACACAGCTACCAGTTTGTAACTTTTCTATTCCTGAAGCTTACTTTTCACTGAGAAACCAGTAAGGCACTGAGCTCCTAATCTTCGTGTCAGATGCTAGTTGACAGGACACCCTGACCTAACTCTTCAGTGCCCGAGTCTGAGGTCACTTTTTTGCTGACTCCCTCGAAGGGATTCCACTTGCTTACCTCAGTACCTTCCCTGTGCTGGGGATGTCCTTCCTGTCCTCTGCCTGGGGGACTTCCAGTTCATCTTGTAGTTTTCAGCTTAAACGTCCCTGCTTAAAAGATGGGGGCACAAGGACAGAAAAGATGCATTTTTGTTCTTATGGAGCTGGCAAATTAGTAGCAGAGAGGGTCACAAAAGCACAATATGATTCCTATAGTACTTGAAATGCTTTAGTAGAGGCACTGGGCATAATATGTGGACATAATAAATGCCACAGGAACAAGTCGATGTTACTAGGGATGGTGACTACAGTCAGAAGAGAAAGAGGCCAAAAAATAGAACATAGCTCTCCTTGTTCTAAAAATCAGATAAGCTTCAGGGTGTTTTATTAGTCAATTTAGACTTTTCTTCTGACTTGGGGCAGAGGGGAGGAGAAGCAAAAAAGGGTAGCCATGAGCCATAATCTACTTGAAGTAGTTGTGGCGGAATATCACCCAGAACGATTAAATCAGCACAGATTAAATCAGAAAGAGGTCGAGCCACAGGCATATGCCTGTCAGTGTTACTTCTTGAACTTGCAGTGCTTACTTCTGCATTCTCACTGTTTATATTCTGCAGAAACTCTGAAACACTGTTTTCCTGGTGGTAGGTTCTGGCCTCTCTACGCCCCAGCATCTCTTGGTTTTCATCACCTAAAGCAGCTGCTCCTGGGAAGTCACACATATACTAGGATCATAGACTACGCCATGTTCAGCCTGGGGAAGACCTTGAAAGTCACTGAGTCAGATTCCCCCCTACCCCATTTTAATTTTATTTATATACAGTTTTCTATTTGGAAAGCATTTAGTCCCTTGCTGGCCCAGCTAAGATAATCACCGTTCGTTTTTATGTATTTCCTTCAAGTCTTTTTCTATGTATATTTTTCTATAGTAGTACTCATATTGGACATCCAATTTTGTTGCCTTCTTCTTTTACTTAACATTGTGTCATATATACTTTAATTTTTTCTTTTATAGCCCTTACCACCATTTTAATGGTTTTAGTGGTTTATCAAATAATTTCTAGAAAAATCTCAGCCACCCTCCAATTGCTACATCCAGTATTTGTAGTTTTATGGGGAGAGTGATTATATATATAGTATGAAAGGAAATATTTCCCCATACATAGGTTTTTCTATATTTTGGCCTTTTCCTTGGGCTGGATACCTGGATGTGTGTGATGAATGAGTTCAAGAATGTGCTCAAGAATGTAGCTCAAAATGCAGTTTGCCAAATTGTTTTTGAAAGAGCACTGGAACCGTCGAAGTCAGTTAAGTCTTCCAATGTCACTGTCACCACCTAGGTCAGTAAATTGAAGGCTGGATAGGTGAAATGACCACCTGAGGTCACCAGGTGTCTGCTCACATCTGGCTTTGTAACACAGAAGAGCTGATCCAGCTCAGTGTTTAGACTTTATTAGGTTACCTTTACCTGTCCTTTCTGTACATCTCTGTACATATTTGCTGAAGCGAGCTTTCACAAACGTGCTAGATACATTTGTATGCAAAGTGGACATAAAATTTCTTTACTTTCGTTATTATTAATATCCAATATAAAATAAACAGGTATTCACAGTGTTGCTTCAGATTACATTGGTAACATTCATGATATATTTTTAAATCGTTTTCTGCCTTCTAGTTACTTTGCAGAATATAGACATATAATTATACAACCTACCTCATTGATAGAAAATCGACCAAACTTTATTTGTTACTGAATAGAGTTCTACTTTGGAACATTCTTCCTTGCTTTGTAGGGATCATAGGGATGGCAACAATTTTGATTATGATGAAAGCCACACACACACATCCAGGCGCACACACACACACACACATACACACAGGCACAGAGATCTGGTGCTCCTTGAAAATCTGTCTTCTGATGACACACTAACACTGATTTATAGTATGTGTATTGTGCTAACTGCTACTACTAAAAAGTTGACTATGTTTTTCCATCAGCATTGGCGTGTAAGAATAGTGTAAGTTTGTAATATGAGGAAATGAAATAGAAAACAATTTATTTCAAATACAGTAATTCCAAGTTACAGAGTTGTGAATACTAATGGATACTTGTTTTCTTTTTTATTAAAGGTCAGTCCAGCTCCACTTCAGAGAATGCAATTGGTGATATGTATAAAACTCGAATTCCCAGCAAAGCTCTCTCCCTTAATTCCTTCCATGCTGTCAGATACTATTCTAAAGTCATCCCTTCCTATGATGCAGCTGCTGTAACAAATCAGGACATTTCAGTTCATTTTCCATCAGCTGTGCCCAGAGTTTCAAAGTTTCTTCCTCCGCACTGCAATGCTGTGCTGGGCCAGACGTGCACCACGCATCCCAACTGTCTGGTAAGTCTGCTGGGGTCTGCAGGCAGATTGGATTCTTTCATTCCAGCCATCAGGAGCCCCTGGCTTGCCCTGTGTTGTTCATACTCTGCTCAGAAGTCTCTTAGAGTGGGACCAGGTGCGCTTCACGCAGGCTTTCATTCCCTGTGCTGCAGGGCCGGTGTCTAGACATCCAGGATCCGGGAATCTGGATGGGGCACTGCTGGTGTGACCTTAGGTGGCCGGATGGGACCTGATTTCCTCTAGAGCCCTTCCCTTTAGCCCTTGGCCTTCTCGGATGCCACGTCTCATTCCATCAGCCTCACCCTCACCTGCCCCTACCCGGCTGCTGTTTTATCTCTTCGGCTAGCAGCAGTCATGCTTAGTGAAAGTCTGATCTTCCAGCACACACTGGGCTGATTTCAGATCCCAGGTGTCCACATAGCACAGATATTTATGGCGCATCCCCTCCATTCTAGCGTTGTGCTAAGCACCAAGAATGAAGTGGATAAATAGGTGGGATCCCTGCCTTAGTGTCATAGGGAAGTAGACATAGAAGTTAGTAATTGTGATCCGCACCAGGGCATGTAGGGGGAGCACAGTGTATATATAGTGTAATCTAGGAGAAATACTATCTAACCTGAGATCCAAAGAAAAAGAATTAGCCCAGTAGAGCGGTCAGGAGTGGGGTGTGAGGAGGGCAATAGCATTCTAGGCAGATGGATCAATATATATAAACAGGTATATCTTTTTTTTAATGTTTGAAGTTTTTTTTAAATTCTAGTTAGTTATATATATAGTGGTATCTTTATTTTCTGGAAGAACTGGCCCGTTCTAGAAGAAGATCCAAACCAGATTGACCTGTCTTAAATGGACTTCTGATGACTTTAATATAGTTGCTGATACTTTTGCATATTAATAATAGGTAACATGTTTTGAACACTCAGTAAGAAATGTGCTAAATACTCTGTGTGCTTAATGGGGCTGATCTAATGAATCCCTGAACTAATCCATTGAGGTAGGTGCTATTATTATTTTTCCATATGACGTCAACCTATAAAATGGGAGTAATAGTGACCTTCCCAAAAAACATTTATGAGGAAAATATTTTTAAAATAATTACAAAGGAATTTTGAACCATGGGTTATCTGCATATATAGTACTGTTGCTATCAGTATACCAACAGGAAAACCAGGGTAAATGAAAAAGAGATTGTAACATTTTTTTTATTGTTTGGCCTATACTTCTGTGTGTAGTTTTTGTTGGAGAATTGTTGTAAGACAATAATTACTTTTAATAACAATAAGTAACACATTTTAATGGATTTTTTTCACCTGAAGATTTCACATGGTTTTATAAATCACTTCATATTGCCTTAAGACATAGAAACTGTATTTGTGACATTATGAGTAAGAACAGGCCAAGATTCAATTAATGTGGTTTTCTTTCCCCTTTGCAGCAACAGTTTTGGGCATATTAATAGCACATGTTTGAAATTCACACTCTAGACCACCTGTTGGGTGCAGTTTGACAATACAGGAAGAATGGAACAAAGAATGATCTTGAAAGCTACACCCAGAGACCTAATATCAAAAGCGTTTGCACTGTTAAGGCTTCTGATAAATGTGCTAAAAGCTTCTGCAGACAGATAGCAAAAGTGCTAGCCACCCGCTTTCACTTATCTTCATATATACTTGGATCTCCCCAGCCAGTGCACTACAAGAACAAATGGCCTGGTGACCTAGACTTTTTTTTTCTCCCCAAAAAGATTCCAAAATTTATGATCCACTTGATAAAATGATAAGATTAGGGAGGTGCTTTGATATTCCGGCATCACTGAGTGGAGATGTTGCAACCTGATTCTTATTTTTAGTGTCACTGTGAATTACTGTCACACATTTCTAGGTGGTATCTTTCTAAATTTGACATTTTAGAGAGCTTCCTTTGTTATTCACCATCCAAACTGAGATAGTTTGAGAGAGGTGTTTACCTCCTCACTTGACTCCTGATGAATAAGTTGATGTGTTTGTTTTCGTATCTCATAATTCCGTGAGTGAAATGGTAGCTAATAGGTAGATTTTCTTTTCTGAATCTTCACTTACAGCCTAACAGTTCTTTGTTTTTCATCTCTTCCTCCTTACTGATATTAGAACAGACTGCTGAAAATAGGGGAGAAAAATATTTGTTTTATATTTCACTGGAATGTTCTTATGCATAATATAAGTTTTATTGTTAAAGAAAACATTCAGTTTTGACCCCAAAAATGGTAATCTGTCTTTGTTTTGTTTAATAAATATGTGTTCCCTCTTTTAGTAGTACAATGTAGGGACTTTAATTTTACTTTTTGAAAAGTAAGTAAGATTTTTGAAAAGTTTAAAAATTCCTTTAGGCATAGCCTAATTTTTATTTTAAATTGTATAACTTTTCTTTGAGGATGCCATGATGATGGAACCTGTAGATGTTTGACAACTTTATAAAGGAACTAAAAGTTTCCAACTATGATTCTATGCTTATTATTACAAATGTGTGCTTGACTCACTTGCTTTTAGAAGTAATTGCTTTGACATTGTAAAAGAACCTGTTGAGGTATTTTGGGCACTCGAGACTACTTCCTGTGTTCACAACTGGTCTTAATTGTTACTGGGACTTTTACTTTGCATCGGAATTTCCCTAGGTGTACATGTGGATCATGAGAGACAGTCTGTGGCTGGGAACTCAACAGAAAACTTAAAGAGTGCAAGCCATACGTCCTGGCTCCTTGCTGCTCTTAGTCCCCCTTTCTTTTCAACAAGAAGAGCAAGGCTACTAGATCCATTGTCAAATCTCTATTTTTTCCAATGCTCCTTCCCATCATCCTGAACTTCATCCTGTCCAAATTTGTTTCAAAATTATGTCCTTCAAAAAAAAATTATGTTTTTCAAAGTAAGTTCAACTCTTAGCCAAGGAGGAGGAGTTAGTGGAGCCTTAGCCTAAAAAAAAAAAAAAAAAAAAGATTTTCCTTTTGTAAAATCAACTTGGCTGATCATGAGACAGTTGAGTGTTATTTTTACAATGAAAAAGGTGCAAGGAGTTTGCCTAGAAAAAGTGACAGCTTGTGTGTGTCACGCTGGTGATATAGAAGACGCTGTCCCTGTTTGGACATTTATCGAGCCCTTTCTGTGGTCCAGGGAAATTATTAGACTTTTTCTTGAGGAGAAGGACTTAGTCTCACTCACTTCTATATCCTCAGTGTCAGCCATCTTGATGGACAGATGGATGGATGCACAGCTGCTTGGATGTGGAGCCAAGAGCTATAAGGGTCTGAACTTGAGTAATGATTATGAGAAAGGAAAGCAAGAGACATAGTCAAGCACTTAGGAATCTATCTGAAGTAAAGACAGATGGGAGAATGAAAGCTGATGTTTAGCCATCACTATAGTTTTCATTAATAGTTTATCAGTCTGTTTACACCTAGTTCCTTTCCCTTTTACTAATATGTGAGTTAGATGGTCTCCCAGCATGACAGAAATGGCAGTAATCGGTAATGTTTATAAACACAACTGTGGTACGTTTAAAGGAGAACACTCAAATGTTGCATAATTCAAGAATTATTCAGTCTTTTATTAATTTGTTCAGCAAGTATTTATTTGAGAGGCATTGTCTTAAATGCTGGGAACACGACTATACATGAGGCATAGTCTTTTTTACCTTCTATATCCAGGAGCTTGGCTTTTATTGGGAGAGACAGGTAAAACAGAATTACGGTGGAGTTTGGTAGGTGTTATGACAGGAGGAAATATAAGGTACTATTTGGTACCTGTTAGCATCACACACGCATTCAGGGGACTCATGGGAGGCTTTGGAGGATAGTAACATCCAAGATATCCTCCTCTCTGAAGTACTTGCCTTCTAATGTTGTTGTGAAGGTTAAATGAGATATGTGTATGAGCCCCTAAAACAGTGTCCTGGCACATACAAAACATTCAGTTCTTGGTTGTGATAATTATGGTGATGATGATTAATCTGAGATTTTAAGAACCAGGAGGCATAGCTAAACCAGAAGGTGGAGATGTAGGGACAAATGAGGGAGATGAGTCCTCAGGCAGTGAGAACTGCTTTTGCAAAGGTATCAAGGAAAGGATTACACTGCACAAATGGAGGAGTAAAGGAAATTCCACAGGGCTGTTCATGGAGTTCAGGTATGGGATGGAGAAAGAATGAAGCGAAGAGACAGCCAAGGGCCATGTGATAGTGTCTTGATTGAATTTATCGTGGTGCTCACCGCTGTCATGATATTGACATAATCAGATTTTCCTTTTAGAATCACTATTCTGACTTCAGTGAATTAAAGGGGGAATGAGTTGAAGGAGGCTAAAACTAATTGGGGGAATTGCTGTTTAGTAATTCAAGCAAGTAATTTAGTGGCTATTTAGCAATTCAGGAAAGAGATGGCCAGAAATAGTCATTGACAGTCGGGATGAAGAGAAGTAGACAAATCTGATTAACATTAAGGGGGCAGAGTTAGGAAGACTTGGTACATGATCCATTGTGGGGGTTGTGAAGAAGTAAGGCTAACGCCTATGTTTTTGGCTTTGGTAGCTGGACAGGTAGTACCAATGGCCACTGAGGGAACACAGGGAAAGAACATTTGGAGGTCCGGTGCTGGAAGATGACAGCTCTATGTGGGACATGCTATGTGTAGGATATCCGAATGCAGGTAGCCAAGAGGCATTCAGATTTCTGTAGCACAGGTGGGAGATCTGGATGAGAGATGATGTGGTTTGGGGAGTCTTTACTCTGGGGTAGGGGGAATACTGAAGTTGGGGATTCAAACATTAAATGGTGGGATTGGCCTTCTAACCCTGCAATTCTATCATAATTCATCATAAGGAATCACTTGGGCAGGCCCATAGTGTTTCATGACATTGTAAGTTATCAGATTTGAGATGCTTTGGTAAAACCCTCAAAGGCAGAGGGCACAACTTGCCAGTGGCAGGTGTATTTGTTTACTGGTTGTTTTTTGAATTGTGGGAAATTTCTCTGAATCTCTTAAGTCCTGACAAATTCAAAATTTAGGCAATACTGGATCTATTTCTAGTCTGACAAAGTAGCAATGAACTGCTCAGGTGGGCATCAGTTTACCCTGTTCATTTCCCACCCAGCTTGCCTCATCCATTGAAGTGACTTGCCTGGTCTCTGTAGGGATTTTGGTGTGACTCCCATATAGGGAAGTCACTTTGGGGGAGGCATGGGGACAGCATGTTAAAATGCAGATTCCTAGGCCATATTCCACAGGGACAAATTGGTAGGCTTGGCTGGGCTATGCTCGGGAATCCACATTTTAACATGGCCAGATGTGTTGTGGGTATCTGATTATTCTACTTAAAAACCCGGTGCATATAAGGGCACCTGGGTGGCTCAGTTGGTTAAGCTTCCAGCTTCTGATTTCAGTACAGGTCATGATCTCAGGGTGGTGAGAGCGAGCCGTGTGTCGGCCTCTGTGCTGGGTGTGGACTCTGCTTGGGATTCTCTCTCTCCGTCTGCCTCTGCCCCTCCCCCCCACTCATGCACACTCTCTTTCTCTCTGTCTCTCTCTCTCAAAACAAAACAAAACAAACAAAACAAAAAAACCCCAATGCATATAAATGGATGTAGATACCCAGAGAGGACACAAAAGCAGAACAGGCAGTAAAACCATACATCACTGACTTCCCAATGTGGCGGTTCATCCTAAGCATTTGCTGATTTATGAAAACTATACATGGCGGGACTCCTATCCCAGAAATCCTGATTCCGTATTTCTAGAATGGGGCCTAGTACCCTCATAGAATGATTCTGATAGGCAGCCAGGTCTGGGAGCCACTGTTAGATTTATAGCCTTCCAATCATGTGTATGTTAAGGGCTGGTGTCGAGAGCGGAAGCACAAGGAGCATTGCTCTCCTATAATGGGTGGGTCCGCACTGAGGGGACAGTCACTTCCACACTAGTTGATTGAGGAAGGTTTTGCTGAGGAGGTGAGTTTCAGAAACTACTCTGGCGAGTCAGAAAGATAATTTAGGTAAAACCATTTCAGGCCCGGAGTATAGTTGTGAGAAAACTCAAAGGTTCTAGAGTAGACTCAGAGAGTTTTGAGTAAGTATAACTAAGAAGAGTGAGAACCAAAAATACTACTACTAATAACAATAATAAGGTAGGGTTTTTCTCCCTTTGGTTCATATGGATGGCAGTGGAAACTGCTTACATGAAGGTGAGTGCTTTCTCATTTGTATTAAATCTTTCACATTTTATAAAATTACTCTAAAAGTATTGTTAAAAGCAGAACGCTACTTCTGCAAAATAATGAACATTGGAAAACATGTCATTTCTTTGAATACTTGACATTGACATATCATAACAAAATCTTGAGGCCAGAACCTGTTAATTTTCTGTGCAGTTCTCGGGTGCACCATTGGTTTTCCCCTTTTCCTTCTGTTACATGGAATAAGGAAGCAGGAAGCCCAGGGATCACCTTGGTTAATCCGGCATCAAGAGCTTGTTTCATCACCGTGGAAATATGACACTCCCATAGAAGACAGCAAAACCTCTTATCTCTGTATGTTTCAAGGTTCTTTTTACATCCCAGAATAATGTTCTTTCTGAAAACAAAAAGCAGGAAAACATACACGTATATCACATTACTTAGTATCATGTATGCTGCTGAATTTTGCTCATGAGACTTCAGAAAAAAAGATTTTTCGTATTTTGCTGGAAGCAAAGATTTCTAGAAGTCAGATTATAAACTAGGTGGGCCTGAACATGCTGGGAGAAACTTCAGGGAAACAGACTTCAAAAATGCACAGATAAACTTGTTCTGAAAAGTCTGCTAAACCGTATATCCTAAGAGGTCCCTGCAAACAGGTATTCCTTTCCACTTATTTCTTCCCCAAATAGTCTGAAGGCTAATGTGAGAGTGTTGGAGGAGTGTGTTTTTTCAAACACTGAATTCTGTCTGTCTCCTTCTATTCTGTCCCACTCAGGCTGTTTTCCTGTGTCTCTCAAAATAATAGCCACAATCTTTAAAAATTCTAGGGCTTAGGCTTTTTTTTTTTTCTTTTAAAGATTTTTTTTTATTTGACAGAGAGAGAGACAGCGAGAGAGGGAATACAAGCAGAGGGAGTGGGAGAGGGAGAAGCCGGTTTCCCTCGGAGCAGGGAGCCTGATGCGGGGCTCCATCCCAGGATCCTGGGATCATGACCTGAGCTCAAGGCAGATGCTTAATGACTGAGCTACCCAGGCACCCGAGGGCTTAGGCCTTATGAGACCCCATGCCACTTTTAAATCCCAACAACAGATCTCAGTACCACCAGCACTGTGAAAAGTTCTTGCCAGTTATTTTCCCCCATAGACCTGAAGTTGATCTCAGTTTTGAACTAGAAATTACTGGAAAGGAGAAAATCTTTCCCATAGCCATGTATATGTCAGGATAGTTGCACAGAAATGAGAATAAACATTGATTCCTCCTCCCACCCCCCACTGCTTTGGTCTTATACTGCTTTTCTCATGTTGTGGTATTCTAATACTCTAAAACCTGTTGTTTATAAAGCATTAAGGGGTGAAGAACCCATAGGATTCACTTCCCTATAGGTAATTATGTTTTTTTAAAATACTTTTCACTTTTATTTAGTATAATCAAAAAACAAGGCCAATGTGATTGAAGCACAGTTTTTTCTTTTCTCATGGAGCACTATAGACCTACCCTTTTATGACATCCGATTGGTAAAATAATGATTTTAAATGCCTTGCTAAAAAGATACTGCAGACTTTTTTCCAGTGTAAAAGGATGTTCAATTCTTTTATAGGGTTAGTGAGTCCAGACCTGAACAAAAATGCCTCTAAGCTTTCCAAACAGTCAAAGGAAGAGGTAATGGGGGAAGATATCAATTAAGTTATTTCTTTTTCTTTAGAAGTAAAAATAGTGTTTGGAAAATTTGAATATGCACATACTATCTTGGCATTAAAAAAGCCTCTTTAAAGAGTTAATCCTTATCTTAAGTAACTGAGAAACTGCAGGATTTGCTCTGAGCTCAAAATACTCCCTTGCTTTCTTGAGTCATGTGAGAAGCATTGTATATGGGGAAGGGAATTCCTTTCTTGACCATCATTGCCCTCACCCTCTGTAGCAAGAGCTGAGTTTCAATGTAAATATTATTACTGGCCACAAGACTTCCCAGCTCCTTTTTAAAAACTTTGCCACAGAACCTGGCTGGCAAAGAATGTGTTTGTACTTAGTATCCCTATCAGTTCTCCCTAAAATGGAAAACCTACAACAAAGGATGCAATGAAATGCTGCTCTCAGGGCGGGGTTGTGTCAGCCCAAGGGGCATTTACAGGGAGATCATGTTGAAGGATTTGTACTTACAACCTTGGCTCTGGTCCAGATAAGGCTGGGAAAAACACTCCCAGTTCTCCAGCTCTGCAGCAAATGATGTAAATTCACGCTACGAGGAGGCACGTCCTCTGGCCTTGTTTGTGGGAGATGAACTTGAAGGTGCTTGTATGAATGGTTTGCTTGTTGAGGCTCAAAATAGTTTGCAAAAAGAGGTAGCTAACCAGGTTAACTGCAATAGAAAAGTTTAGTTAAAAATATTAAATCTCAGCTACTAGAATTGGCTTTGTGTCATTTGGGTATTTCCTTGAAATGCTAATGGAAGCTCAGGAATACTAATGAGATCCCATTGGCAAAGCCAAGCTAGTCACAGCAGGCTGCCAGCTAAAAATTATTTTTCACTGTCTACACATGGATATTCTGCTACCCCTTAAAGACAAGGCAAAGCTGTTGGCAACTGGTTTCCTTCTAGGGCCAGTCCAGGCTTCCCACTGTCCTGAAGTGGTACTTGCTCTTTTACATTTCCCTGGCCCTCACCTCTTCATCATCAATGCCTGATGCTCTTGCTCTGTTCGCCTCTGGGTGACTGCCTTACACATGGGCCCCTAAGCCTCCCAGAGTGGCTGAGTGGCTTGGAGGAAGCATGAGGTTAGTGGTCAGAGTGGCTTGATCGAAGCCTAGGTCCACCACTTACTAGCGGCGTAAATTTGAGCTAATCGTTTACTGAGTTGCACTAGTTTCCTCTTCTGTAAAATGGAAGTATTCACTTAGTTGATCAGGTTCTGAGGACTGAAAATAATGTTTATAAAGTTCCCGGCATGCAGTAGACCCTCCCTAAGTAGTAGTTGCTATTATTTTGCTGCAAGAGAATTTTTGCTTCCCTTCCTGAAGCCTCTCTGCTCACCAGGACGCTGCCTACACAGGAGGAAGAAGAATCACAGTTGTCAATATCATTTCATGCCACTCTTCCAGCTTTGTAGGACCCTGAACAGTGAGGGTGTCTCTCAGAAGCTGCCTTCCTTCCTCTGTGACTAGTCAGAAAAGCAGAACACTTATATGTGAGACCCTCTTCCCCATCTCCCACCACTCCCCACACCTCCTGCTGGAGTCAGGCTGAAGCATTTTTGTAACACGGAGGGAAGAAGCAGTTTGGATTCTCCACGGGAGTCTAAGGTTACTAAGGGGCTTACTCCTGGGTTAATAATCTCCAGGTTCAGGGTTTCTCTTCCACCATCATAAACCAGCTTCAGGGGCTCATTTATGTGAGAGGCAACATGGCACATCTGAACCCCAGCTCCATGGCTTCTGGTCTTTTTTCGGGGCTCATGAGGACTCAGTTCCTCTGAGCATCGTTTTTCTCATCTGTAGAGCTAATACCTAACTTGCAAGTTTGTTCTGAGGATTAGAGAAAATGAACACGTCACTGAGGATAGCACCTTTCCCATAGTAGGGGCTCAATAAATAAAGCAAACGGCTCATTATATTTTCTTACTCCTTTTTGCACAAGGTTTGCTCTCTGCCTCTTGTTTGCTGAAAGCTTGCAGCATCCCACTGGTCATTTCCCAGCATAATTTCTGCTTTCTTGCCTTTCTTGTTTAGACCCACAGACACCATCAACTGACACTAATTATTTGTAGCTTTTTGATCTTTTCAAAGATTTTAATTTGTTTTATAAAAGTAAATGGGTTTATAAAATTGAAACAAAATTGTGTAACAGAGTAAAAATCTATTTCTTCCCCTGAAATCCTGCTCTCTCTGGAGGTAACCACTTATAACAGATTGGTATGTTTCCTTCTAGATTTTCTCTTATGTACCCAAAAACATGTGAATTATGCATATGGAGAGACATTTAGATTTCTTACAAAATTAGAATCGTATAATATTCTGCATTCTTTTTTTTTCCCCCTACTTTACTTGTTTACGGACATTTTCCATACCGGTATGTCAAGATTACATTCTTTTAAATAGCTGACTTTGTGTTCTATTTTAAGAATATCTCAAAATATATTTAGCTAGTTTCCCAATGACAGAGATTTTTTCTTTCATTTTTAAAGTCTTAACAAACTATTACAATAAACACCATAATTATATCTTCGCATGGTTATGAAAATATATCTGTGTGATATATTCAGCCAAGAAATACTTACTGAGAACCCTCCACATAACAGGCACCATTCTAGCAAACTCCTTAACTCCAAGGAGCTTAATTTCTAAGGGGGAATACCTGAAATAAGTAAATATAAAATCCCATGGCAGCTAGTCATGAGCTGTGATAAATACCTTAAGGAAGAGAGAACGTGGGGACAGGGACAGTTGGGATGCTATTTTAGATAAGCAGGTCGGGGGAGGGAAGTTGAAAAGTTGGCATTTGGAAGAAACTTGACTGAAGTCCTATAGCAAGCCATTTTAGTGATCTGGGAAGAGAGCATTCCAGGTAAGAGGCACAAGGACTACAAAGGCTCTGGGGTGGCTGTGTTTGAGAAGAAGCAGTGAGGACAGGGAGGCTCAAATGGAGAGGAGGGGAGAATGGGGACCAATATGATGTAGATCCTCAAAGGCCTGTGGTTTCCTGACAGATGGAAGTCAGTCTAAGATAGAGCAGGGACGCACGTGATCTGAGCTACATTTTGAAAGGGCCAGTGTGACGGCTGGGCAGAGCGTAAACTGGGGACCCAGAGCAGAAGTGCAGAGATGCAGTTAGAACACTCAGTAATGCAGGCAACTGATGATGGTGCTTTGAGTATGGGTGCTGGAAAGTATTATTAAAAATAGTGGTTTAGGGGCACCTGGGTGGCTCAGTGGGTTAAAGCCTCTGCCTTCGGCTCAGGTCATGATCTCAGGGTCCTGGGGCTGAGCCCCACATCGGGCTTTCTGCTCAGCAGGGAGCCTGCTTCCCCCCTCATTCTCTGCCTGCCTCTCTGCCTACTTGTGATCTCTCTTTCTCTGTCAAATAAATAAATAAAATCTTTAAAAAAAATAGTGGTTTGGACGACCTAGTGAAGATATAAATCTGATGGGAAGGGTTCAAGAAAGAATGGTAGAGAATCAAGAAAGATGTAGAGGCATCGAGAATAAATAGCTCTAAATGGAGTTTTGCCATGGAGGAGAGTTGGGAAATGGGGTAGTTGCTGGGAGGTCTGTGTGACTAGTAGGAGAAATTTCTGCATGTCTATATGCTGATAGAAATTATCCTATGAAGAAGGACATATTTATAATGCAAAGAGATAAGGTAATGCTGAGGCAACTTCTTTGAGTAAGCCAGAGGATTATGGAGACAAGAGAGGGGGTATCCTGTGGCTGGTGGTAGGAGGGAAGGCAGCATACATGGGCCCAGGTGCGGGAGAGAAGACAGATGTGATGGTGGGAGTTTAGAAAGGCTGAAGATGAGAGGAGGATGTTTGACATACCTTTTTAGAAGAATGGGAGCGTGAATAAACTATGGCAACATAGGGTTGCTGTGCAGCACGAGCCCTCACGTGAGGCATGTGGTCATGAAGAGAAGGAGACCAGTCAGCCCATGTTTGTGTGTTTTTTCTCCAGGCAGATTCAGCTGCCTGGAGGATGGTGTTCAATAGGCAGAGATTTAATTGGGGTCTTGGTAAGCATTTTTGACAGAGAAGATAGGGCCTAGAGAATCAGTGGCGTATACAAGAGAGTTACGATAATGAAGGGAGCACAACATAGTGTATAACCTATCGAAAAACTCTGTTGTACACCTCAATCTAACTTAACATTGTATGTCAACTGTACTAAATATATATATATAAAATATAGATATATATATGAGTATATATTAGAGAGCATGCGCATGCATGCGTGTGAAGGGGAGGGATGTAGGGACGGGGGGAGGGGCGTAGGGACAGAGGGAGGGGGAGAGAGAATTCTAAGCAGGCTCCATGCCCAGCGTAGAGCTCCACATGTGGCTTGATCTCATGACCTTGAGATCATGACCTGAGCCAAAATCAAGAGTCAGATGCTCAACTCACTGAGCCACACAGATGCCCCCCCTGCCGCAGTTCTTTTTTAAGGTATCACTGGAGGGGAAAAAAAGAACCAGGGGAATGTTGGCTAAATAAGGAGGGTGGAAAGGACACTGTAAAGAGGATGAGTGGATTGAGGTCTTTGTCCTGTATGGATAAAAAAAATTGTTGTCATCATAGCACTAGATAGAGCACCGAGATGGAAGGATAAGGTAGGGGGTAAGCCTAGACGTAGTGGTTAGAGAATGGGATACTCAATATCGTGGGTATGGTGTGGGTGCTCTTATTGGTATAACCTTGGGAATGTTCTTTCTCATTTGTGAGAAAGTGATCATACAAGGTTATTGAGAGAACACATACACCAGTAACTATAGCAAGGCCTCATTTATCCGATACTGTCAGCAGTTGAGAATTATATTCTGGAATATGAACATTCCAGAAAACAAATACTGAAGGCATATGTTTTCTTTTAATAATTTTGATAGGATTCTTTCTAATGGCTATTTAACTGAGTAACTTCAATCTTATCACTAAGAGAGATTGTACTTGAATAGAATATATGCACAGAGAGAGAAAGAGCACAAGAAAGTGAGAGAGATTGTGTACTTTAAGGAAGTGCCAATATTTTCAGAGGGGGACCATTTCCAGGGAATTAGATTTTATAAGGTAATAAATTTCTACTTTTATAGCAGATGTAGGAAGGGGACTCTAATTATTTGCTGATCAGTTGTTTATTTCCAATAGCAATTAGTAGGAGACTAAAGATACAGAAACACAGTAAGAGACCCAGATTAATGTAACCCCAGATACAGAGTTCAGGAATACGAAGTAAGTGCCAAGTACTCAATGTACTGAGAAAAAAGGATAAGTCCTTAGGCTGATAGAATGTGACTGGATCCAGATGAGCCCTCCTCTTGAGTTGAATGGTAAGTACTTTAAAAAGGGAGGATAAAGTTAGCCTTTCCAGTATGTTAAGGGAAAGTAGATTATTTCAGAAACAGTGATGGGAGCACTGCTAGCTATGGGAGAAAAGATAGACGCAGTAAAGCTGCATTCCTACCTCATTCAGCATAATTAATTCCTGATATATTAAAGAGTTAGAAATCAAAAATCAAAACCAGAACAGTTATTAAAGAAAACAGATGTATGTTTTTATAAACTTGAAGTGATGACTTCTTTTAAAGAATGGTAATGAAACCCAGACCCATGTGATTAAACATACACACACACACCATATTTTCAATTAATATGACTGGCAAATGGCTTGCTTCTCTATCATACAAAGAGCTCTTTAAATCAGTAAGGAAAAGACAAACAACCAGAAAGAAAAAAGGCAAAGTTAATGAACAACATTTTCATAAAGAAGCGTAAGGAAAACAAATTTATGAAAAGATATTTATGATAATCATTGATAAATAAAAACAATGAGCTATTTCCCCACTACTAGATTTGGCAAAGATTATAAACCTAGTATTGGCAAGGGAGTGGAGGAAAACTGTCACATGTGGATAGGAGTTTAAGTTTGCTTCACCTTTTTAGCAATGTTGGTCAAGATTTTAAATGCACGTACTTTTAATTCCATAATCCCGTATCTAGGAATTCAATATAAGTTCAAGACCTTCTTTACCTTCAGAGGGGACAGAAAGCCATAAAACAGCTTGCCCTTTTCCCTTCAATCACAACACAATCTTCCCCACCACTACAAGGGAAACCAATCCCTAAAGAGCCAATAATGAGAAACAGTTTCCCCTAATAGGCCATAGGGACTAACTAGACCCATGCCTGTTTAATTTAGTCTCCACCAGAAGTCCTGAGGTTCTCATGTTACTCTCCCACCATTATAGCTCTTGACATATTCTTTTTGGACCCAATCTCCCACCCCACCTTGAACCCAACCTCTTCTGGAATCCAGTCATCAGCAAATTCCTTTGTACCATACTCCTTTCTAGGCCTCACCCTCTATCCCCATTCTGGGTCTTATCCCCTCTTGATTACTCAAGGACATTCCTCTAGCAATTGTCCCTTCCCCTTCTTGAACACTGGATAGTCCTTTAATACAGAGTAGATCTCATAGCACAATAAACATGCTTTAATATCTCCCATTAAAAAGAACAAAATCCAAAGGGCACCTGGCTGACTTAGTTGGTAGAACATGAAACTCTTAATCTTAGGGACATGAGTTCAAACCCCACGTAGGGCAGGGATTCTACTTAAACAGCAAACAAACAAACAAAAATCTTTTGACTCTACTTCCTTCTCCACACTCCACTCTCCATCCAAACTCACTGCCTTCCAGTTACCACTCTGTTTCTTTAGTCTGCTTCAGAGGAAAACTCCTTGAGAGAATTGTTTTATGCTTGCCTTCTTCATCACCTCTCATTCTCTCTCTGTAAGCATTTTTTTTAAAGATTTTATTCATTTATTTGACAGAGAGAGATCACAAGCAGGCAGAGAAGCAGGCAGAGAGAGAGGGAAGCAGGCTCCCCTCTGAGCAGAGAGCTCGATGAGGTGCTCGATCCCAGGACCCTGAGATCATGACCCAAGCCAAAGGCAGAGGCTTTAACCCACTGAGCCACTCAGGTACCCCTCTGTAAGCATTTTTACTGAAGTATAATTAATCTCTTGGAAGGTGCACAAATAGTAGGTATACAACTCAATGAATTATCACAAAGTGAACATACAGTGAATCAACACCCAGGTCAAGAAATAGAACACTCTCTACACCTGAGAAAACTTATTCCCTCTTCCATGTACTGTACTCTCCCTCCTTCCATCAAATAACTATCAAAATTGCTTTGGAATAATATATATTTATTTGAAATAATATGTATTTCTTTGTGCATATTTTCTTTTGCCCGTTCTTATGTTTGTGAGATTTAGTCAAGTTGTGTGTATCAGGGGCTGGATCACGGAGGGCCTAGTAGGGCCTGAGGATTTATTTTCTGAGTGAAATGAAGCCCTTGTAAGGTTTTAACAGAGGAGCAACAAGATATGATTTTTGTACTAAAGATCTCATTCAGCTGCTACCTTGAGAATAGATTGAGCTGGAGAGTGAGAATGAAAATGAAAGCAGAGACTGGTTAGGAAACTGTCTGGTTAGGCAACAATTCGATCACATTATTCTCCAGCTTTAAAAAGACAAGGCATTTTAGGTCAGTCCCTCAGTGGAGCTAAACAAAGTGATAATAAACCAAGTTCAGTGTTGGACTGCAAAAATTAGGCCAGCTATCACAATGTAGGCCCAGAAAATAATTAACACCTTCACAACAAAAATAGCCTTTGGAAACAACTGTAATTTAAAAAATTAAAATAGGATAATTTATGACTGAGAATAAATAGAAGCTTCAGTATTCTGAAAATTTGTGTCTTAAACGCAATTAATACCGTATCAAACACAGAAAACATGCTCAAGGCCAGAAAACCAAACTAATTTCAGCTCTAAGGCGGAAGAACAGGATGGTAGTGCTCATCAAAAACTGATTGATAAGCAGTATTAAATGTATACATTGCCTGGATATACATATTGGAGATATAGTAGCACACTATCCAGCATTACTGTTTACATTTATTCTTGTTATTCTTAGCACTTGTGGCAAAGAAAAAAGCAAAGATTTGTTTTCTTGGTAAAAAGTGTTTTTACTTTTATTTTTAAAAAGTTTTTTATTTATTCACTTGAGAGAGAGAGAGAGAGAGCAGAGCGCACAAGCAGGGGGAAGGGGCAAAGGGAGAGAGAGAAGCAGATACCCCACTGAGCTGGGACTTGATCCTAGGACCTGGAGATTATGACCTGAATGAACCAAAGGCAGACGCTTAACCATCAGAGCCACCCAGATGCCCTGGTAACAAATGTTTTTAAATGACTTGGTTAAAACCAAAGATTACGGGTGCCTGGGTGGCTCAGTGGGTTAAAGCCTCTGCCTTCAGCTCAGGTCATGATCTCAGGGTCCTGGGATTGAGCCCCTCATTGGGCTTTCTGCTCAGCAGGGAGCCTGCTTCCCCCTCTTGTCTGCCTGCCTCTCTGCCTACTTAGGATCTCTCTCTCTCTCTGTCAAATAAATAAATAAAATCTTAAAAAAAAAAAACAAGGATTACATATGGTTGGGTTTTCATCATTTTGTCTTGGCCCTGAAAGTTCCCAGCTTTTGAAATGGAAATGTTAACCTTTTTACTCAGATCCAAATATTTGGTTCTGTGTTGGTTTTCAGAGCACTCTGGACAGGAAATAGGGCTGGGACTTGATGGATTTTATATCTGGGAACATGAAAGACCCCAATCTAAACTATACACATAAATCAACTCAAAATGGATTAAAGAATGAAACCATATAATTCCTAGAAGAAAACATAGGTGATAAGCTCCTTGACATTGGTCTTGGTGGTATTTTTTTTTTGGATTTGACACCTAAAGCAAAGGCAACAAAAGCAAAAATCAACAAGTGGTACTACATCAAACTAAAAAGCTCCTGCAAAAGAAACCAACAAAATGAAAAGGCAGCCTGTGGAAAAGGAGAAAATATTTGCAAGCTACACATCCAATAAAGGGTTAATATCCAAACTACACAAAGAGCTCCTGTAACTCAATAGCAAAAAACTAAACCAAAAACAACCCAATTAAAAAATGCACAAAGAATCTGAATTTTTCCAGAAGTTATACAAATGGTCAACAGGTACATGAAAAGATGCTCAACATTGCTAATCACAGAGGAAATGCACATCAAAACTAGAATGAGCTATCACCTCACACCTGCCAGGATGTCTGTTATCAAAAGACAAGAGATAGCAAGTGCTGGCAAGAATGTGGAGAAAAGGGAAACTTCATGCACTGTTGGTGGGAATGTAAACTGGCATAGCCACTGTGGGAAACACTATGGAGTTTCCTCAAAAAATTTAAAGTAGAACTATATACTTAAGCAATTCCATCACTGAGTATGTGTCCAAAGGAAACAAAAACCATTATCTTGAAGAGATATGTGTATTCCCATGTTCATTGCAGCATTATTCATGATAGCCAACTTGTTCATGGGAACAACCTGTATTGATGGACAGATGAAAGGATAAAGAAAATGTGATGTATATATATATGATAGATTTATATATATAAATATATATTTGTATACATCTTAATATATTTACACATATAAAATATTCAGTATTTTTTAAAAAAAGTTTTTATTTATTGAGAGAGAATAAGAGCACAGGGGAGGAACAGAGGAGAGAGACAAGAAGGCTCCATGGTGATCATGGAGCCCGATGCAGGGCTCAGTCCCACAATCCTGAGATCATGACCTAAGCTGAAATCAAGTGTCAGATACTTAACTAACAGAGCTGCCCAGGCACCCTAAAATATTATTTAGTCTTAAAAAATAAATCCTGTTATTTGCAGCAATATGAATGAACCTAAAGGGCATTATGCTAAATGAAATATGCCAGACAAAAAAAGACAAATGCAGCATGATATTACTTATATGTGAAATCTAAAAAAAGGACAAAACTCATAGAAATAGTAAAAAAGTGGTTGCTAGGGTCTAGGATATAGAGGAAATGGGGAGAGAGAGGGAAGAGAGTGGGGGAGGGGCAAAGGGAGAGAATCTCAAGCAGAGTCCCCACTGAATACAAAGCCAGATTCAGGACTCAATCTCATGACCCTGAGATCAAGACCTGAGCCAAAACCATGAGCCAGACATCAACCGACTGAGGTACCCAGGCAGCCCATGGTTTTCTTCAGGTATCTCAAAACCCGAATATTGCTGTCCCTCCATCAGCTGCTCAGAATCTTTATTTTTTCTACCAACCCACTGGAGGACAATGCCTTTGTCTGTCTCTTCTAATCAAAAAAGGTGAATCAAGTGACACTCTGAAGCCAGTTTAGACATGGAGCCAATAGCGCAAGAGCTTTGGAGCCAGACACACCCCCATCGTTTATGGGTATGTGACTACCATTAGGTTACCTTACTCCTCTACACTTTGGTCTTCCCATTTGTGAAAAGGAGGAGTTAATAGAGCCTGCTTCTTCAAGTTGTGGGAAAATTCAGTGCGAAAATGGGCCTGGCACACAGCATTCATTATGTGTTGGCTGCTATGATTATTATTGTTGATGATGTTATTGTTCCCATCTGAGGCCAGTGGGGGCAAATGAGTTTTGTGTTAATAGATACCCCCCCCCCCCATCCTACTGGGTAAGCAGCTGCCTCTGCTTCTTTCTCAGGCTGCTTTGTTGGACTTTCTGCCTGTTGGAGGCACCAATCAATAAGAACGGAGCCCGCCTGTGAGATGAGGCGGGGGAGGGAGTTTGTAAGACAGGGAGGTGATCACTGAAAAAGTCGCGGCAGGTTTATAATCCCAGCACCCCATGCATGCAGGAAACACTAGCATTAAATTGGTCTTTCTCTCTTTACATCTGGAGTCTCTAATAGACTTTTAAGCTTTGTAAAGACGGAGAGTGTTTCCTCTCTTTCTTGAGTCCCTCCACATTGCTGATTTTAGGTAGCTAAGTCAGCAGCCCTCAATCTTTCTTCTACTGCTGATTCACACAATGGATGCCATTTATAGGACTGCTTGGGTTCACAGGATTGGTCAAGATTCAGTGGCATTCCCAACATCCCAGCAAGTGGTAATTCCACCTTATTCCCTGTCCAGAACGCAAGGGAGAGTGACAAATAGAGGAACACTTTAGACAGCTCCAATTCACTTTTCAAAAAATAAATAATTTTCATGTCTATCTTTACTGTTAGTAATAAGTTACTTTTGACACCTCACACCGATCACCATCACCATTTTGACAAGCAGTTTTCTGGATGCAGTATGATAAAACAAGCCAAGGAGCTAGCTATAAGGAGATAGGATGAGAAGAGTATGGGATGTTTACCAGTGTTTCCCTGCAAGTGTTATGGGGCTTTTCTTTTCAACTTGACCCTCCTGCAGGAGCAGAAAATTTCTTGCAAAAAGGGGCTTAAAGGACTCTTCCTTTCTCTTTAGCAGATCACAACCTGCATAGAAAACAGGAATTAGTTACTCAGATGGGAGCAGTGATTTCAATGGCTGGTGTTCAAGATAAAAAAAGAAGAATCCCAATGTTTGTATGATACCAACTTCTGAAAATAATGTTTGACCAACTTTCTTGCATAATGGGAATATGAGAAAGGCACAGAATAGTTACTAAAGGGGGAGACTTGGAGGAGTGAGCTGTATTAGGACAAAGAAGATGGCCAAGAGGGTTGGGGCCCATTTAACATACTGGGTGAAAAGACACCGGGTCATCAAGAGAGCTGTGGGTTAAAGCAAAGCAGAAGCTGAACTCTTGATCACTTTACCCCAACCAGCCCTCTTCCTCCCTCTTCGTAAATGAGCTAGAAAACTTTGAGTCATCCTTGACTCTCTTTCTCTCAGACCCTCCATCTGACTGATGAGCAAATGCTGTCTGCTCTAGTTTTAAGATCTTACTAGAACCTGACCACACCATCTCCTCTGTAACTGTGCTCGTCCAAACCACCAGTATCTCCCACCTGGGTTATTGCAACAGCCTCCTGACCAGTCTCTCTACTTCTCCCCCTTGCCCCTTACAGTCTGTTTTTCTGTTTTTTGTCCCCACCCCTCCCCAGTAACCAGAGTGATCTTTTTAATATTTAAATCAGTTGTCATTCCTTTGCAAACCTCCAGTGGCCTCTCATTTAAATTCACTGAAAGCCAAAGCTTTGCCTTGGGTCTGAGAGACCTTGGATGACCTTGACCCTTCCTTTTACACATCATCTCAGAAATTTGTTCCCTCAGATAACTCACTCTGCTCCAATCCCAGTGGTCACTCCAGTGTTGCTTGAATAAGTCTACCCTAGGCACTTTGCACTTGCAATTTTTTCTACAAATTGTTTTCTTCCAGAAATTTGCTTGGTTAACAATTCATTCAAGTCACTGCTTAAAGCCTTCATTACCAAAGAGGCCTTGCCCTTCTTTATGGGCACCTTGATCTTCGGCACCTGCTCTAGCAGTCAATAATTGCGAGGAAATTAGCAATGTTAAACTGTGCAAAATTTCTAGAATTTTTTTGTTTGCTATGTTTTGTTGTGTTATGTTTTAAGGACCTCATGGAAAGCTTCTGAATCAGATTAATGAAGGTGGGGTGGGTTAATTATCCTCAGCACATTGTTTCATTTACATTACAAACTTCTTTACTTATTTTAAAGAATGGTAATTTGGGAACTTTTGGAATTTAAATCCATTTTTAAACACAGGTATGTATTTTTGTAACTGTTGTTTTTCACACTGGCACTGATTGTATTTTATCCTCCCTTAGTTCTAGAGACCTTTAATTACAGAAAGCAGAGGGAAGCACAAGATGAAGCAAACTGTATTGATGGGAGAGAAAATAGTAAATTAATAGACCTAATGACTTGGAATCTAAGATATTTATGAAGGGCTTTTTCCCCCCCTTTTTCAAAACATAGGTAGGTATTTTATGTGACGTCAGGAAAGTCATAACTCATTTTGACAATTTAAACCCCCAAAGCTATTTATTTATAAGGCTTTGGGTGTTTTGTATTCACCTAATTCCATCACGTGGTGACAATTATGCTTGGGTGTGGACTCCTACATGGAAATAGGCATCCCCTTATCTTGTTCTCACAGACCTTTTGCATCTCAAGGGGGGTGAGCAGCTGTTATGGAGTCTGATGAGCCCCGTTCAGAGGGAGAAGGAGCCCTGAAGAGACCCTGGTAGGTCTGGAGGGAGGGCACAGCAGTGATTTCCATTTGGGGAGCTCCAGGGGAGAGCACAGCACGCCTTCATTCCAGGACCTTCCCACTGGACAGGCTGTTGGTCTCTCACCAGCCTCCCGGCGATGCGCCACGCTCAGGGCTGAGGGAGGAAGGCCAGGCTGTGCCACTGCCACTGGCTGCATCCTCCTGCTCTGGGGAGACCCCCTGGTGACCTCTGCCCTAGGGCCTGACAGCTGGGGCCTCAGTGCCCCCCACCCCTGCTGTCACTGTTAGGTGGCCAGTGATTAGTAATCAGCTCCATCCTCCGTGTGGGAGATGCATGACCCAGCTTGACATGCAGCTGTGAACCAATGCCTGGAAATGTCCTACACAACCTGCTTTTGCATCTAGAAACCCAAGGTTATTAAAGTAATATGTTCGACTCCTACCCCTGGGGCTGCAGAAAGCGTTATAGCCCTGTAAAGCACTGCTTTCAGGGAAGTTCTTTCTTTCTCTGCCACCCTAGTTGTAGTGACATTTTCTCAGTTCTTTCTGTTTTCCTGACCAGGAAGGTAATGAAGAAATATGGCCGCAGGGGCTTATTGTATCCAGATTGGGGAGGCAGCCGTAGTTACCACTAGTTACCACTAACACCCTGAACACCCCAGGGCCAGTAATCCTCAGCTTCCTCAATTGTGAACGAAAGCATTTAAGTAAGTTGTTTACATTTCAGTTGCTTTCCAAGCATACATCAGACTCCAAAAATTGAGGCAGTTTCTCACACTGAGGTAAGTAGCAATTTCATCTGCTATTTCCACATGGCAATATTTTTGTCAATACAAGGGACAGTTTGACCAATTTACCAGGTATCGATTTTGGTAAAAATTTTTATATTTTTTCTCTCTTTCTTTTAGCTTTCTTGATGTATGACTGACAAGTAAAATGGTAATTTATTTAAAGTGTACAATGATATACATATAAATGTGTGAAATGATTCCCACAATCCAGTTAAAACTTCTGTCACCTCACATATTTACCTCTGTGTATGTGTGTGTGAGAACACTTTTCTACTCTCTTAGCAAATTTCAGGTATACAATACAGTGTAATCAATTGGAGTCACTAGTAGATCCTCAAACTTTATTAATCCTATAGCTGAAAGTTGTACCCTTTTCCCAACCTTTCCTCCATTTCCCTCACCTCCTAGCCCCTGGCAATCACCATTCTACTCTGAGTTTCTATGAACTTGACCTTTTTTTTATGATTTCACATATAAGTGATACTATGAAGTATTTATCTTTTTCTGGCTCATTTCACTTAGAATAATGCCCTCTAGTTTCATTCATGTTGTTGCAAATGACAGGATGGCCTTCTTTTTTAAGAGTGAATAATATTCCTCTCTGTGTGTGTGTGTGTGTGTGTGTGTGTGTGTGTGTGTGTGTGTGTGTGTATGCATGCATTTTCTTCATCCCTTCATCTGTCCACAGACTCTTAGTTGTTTTCATACCTAGGCTATCATGAATAATGCTACGATGAACACGGGAGTAGAGATATCTCATGGGAGTAGAGATATCTAGAGATAATGGTTTTGTTTCCTTTATATCCATACATATCCAGAGATGGGATGAATTGTATAGGAGATCTATTTTTAATTTTTTGAGGAACCTCCATTTTTTTCCACAATGGCTGTGTCAGTTTACGTTCCCATCAACAGTGTACTTTTCTCCACGTTCTTGCCAGCATTTATCTCTTTTGTCTTTTTATAACACATATCCTAAGGGTGTTAGTCATTGTGGTTTTGATTTGCATTTCCATGATGATTAGCAATGTTGAGCATCTTTTCATGTACCTGTTGGTCATTTGTATTACTTCTTTGGAAATGAGTTACTCATTTTTTTCTATTAAATTATGAATTTGTATATTTTGGATATTAATTCCTTATTGGACATAGAGTTTGCAAATATTTTCTCATATTCTATAAGTTGCATTTTCATTCTGTTGATAGTTTCCTTTGCTATGCAGAAGCTTTTTATTTGATGCAGTGCTACTTGTTGATTTTTGCTTTTGTTGCCTTTGCTTCAGGTGTCAAGTCCAAGAAGTCATCACTAAGACCAATATCAAGGAGCTTACTACCTATGTTGTCCTCTAGAAGTTTTACAATTTCAGGTCTATGTTCAAGTCTTTAATGCATTATGAGTTGATTTTGTTATTGGGTAAGATAGACATCCAGTTTTATTTGTTTGCATGTGGAGATCCAGTTTTCCCAAAATAATTTGAAAAGACTATTCCTTCCCCATTGTATATTCTTGGCACGTTTGCCAAAAAATTACTTAAGCTTATATGCATGGGTTTATTTTATGCCAGTACCATCTTGTTTTGATATTTATAGCTTTGTAATATAGTCTGAGATCAGGAAGTATGATGCCTTGAGCTTCGTTCTTCTTTTTCAAGATTCCTGTGGCTATTCAGGATCTTCTGTGGCTCCACACAAATTTCAGGATTGTTGGTCATATTTCTGTGAAAAATGTCATTGAAATTTTGATAGGGATTACATTGAATCTATGGATCACTTTGAGTAGTATGGACACTTTAATGATGTTAATTCTTTCCATCCATGAGCATAGAATATCTTTCAATTTATTTGTGTTTTCTTCAATTTCTTTCATCAGTGTTTTACAATTTTCAGTAGATGGATCTTTCACTTCCTTATTTCTAAGTATTTTATTCTTTTTTATGAGATTTTAAATGGAACTATTTTCTTAATTTCTCTAGTAGTTTATTATCAGTGTATGGAAATGCAACTGATTTTTTACATTGGTTTTGTATCCTGCAACTTCACTGAATTTGTTTATTCTAACAGTTTTTTGGTAGAGTCTCTCAGTTTTCTATATATAGTATCATTTCATTTGCAAATAAAGACAGTTTAACCTCTTCCTTTCCAATTTGGGTGATGTTTATTCTTTTTTTTTCCCTTTTCCTAATTGCTCTGGGTAGGACTTCCAGTAATATGTTGAATAAAAGTGACAAGAGTCAATATCATTGTATTTTTCCTGATCTTAGAGGAAAAGCTTTCAGTTTTTTATCACCAAGTGTAGTGTTAGCTGTGGACTTTTCATACATGGGCTTTATTATGTTGAGGTACATTCTACCTATATTTAACTTGTTGAGAGTTTTATCATGAACTTTATCATACTGAATTTTACCTCTTTCTGCATCTGTTGAGATAATTATTCGATTTTTATCTTTCGTTTTGTTACTGTGTTGTACTATGTTGATTGATTTGGGGATGTTGAGCTATCCTTGCATCCTAGAAATAAAGCCCACTTGGTCACAGTGTATGATCCTTTTGATCTACTATTGAATTTGGTTTGCTAATATTTTATTGAGCACTTTGGCATTTACTGTCTTGATTTGTCATACTGCATTAGAGTTTCCCAGATCACTTGGTCTTGGGATGGAAGAGGAGAGTTAATAGTTACTGTGGGACTTGGTTCTATTAAGTTATCTTGAACCTTTCCCAAGTGGGCTCTCAGGGATCATGGGCTTTGCTCCTACTGCCACGCTGCCTCCATCCCCTGCTTCTTGGTACTTACTCAGGCCAGACCCCGCGAGAAGAGTGCTTAGGGCCTCGGTAAATATTTTGCCTTCCCCATTTGCTCTTAGAATGGTCTCCAACTTTTTTCTTCATTTGTTTATCTTATTAATTTCAGAAACCCCATAATCTGATTCTGGCCCTCCTCTGTCAGACTGGAGGAAGTTCGAGCCTCTTCCAACATGTTTCTTGCAAAGTGGTTCACAAAACTGCTTATTTGTGTCAAGCCTCAGGGCAGATCCCTGATTCCATCATGGATCCCATCCTATGGTTACTCCATCCCCTGGGAATTATCCGTCTCATACTTTACCATATTCTACAACATCTGTTTAAGTTCCCTCAAGCATCTGGCACCTTGGCCTATTAAAAGAGACATTGAGGGCGCCTGGGTGGCTCAGTTGGTTGGGCAACTGCCTTCAGCTCAGGTCATGATCCCAGAGTTCCGGGATCGGGTCCCACATCGGGCTCCCAGCTCCACAGGGAGTCTGCTTCTGCCTCTGACCTTCTCTCCTCTCATGCTGTCTCTCTCTCTCCTCTCTCTCTCTCAAATAAATAAATAAAATCTTAAAAAAAAAAAGAGAGAGTCATTGAATTTGGGGCCCACAGACTTGACTTTGAGTTCCAGATCTTCTACATACGATCTTTGTGACTGGGACACTGCTGGTCTGAATCTTAGTCTGCTCATCTGTAAAATAGGAGTAATAAGAGTTTTATAGGAATCAGATCAAAGAACATATGACAAAGGAGTCTGTGGATGTTTTTTTATGAGATTTTATTTATTTGAGAGAGAGATTACAGGCAGGGGAAGCAGCAGAGTGAGAGGGAGAAGCAGACTCCCTGCTGAATAGGGAGCCCGATGTGGGGCTCAATCTCAGGACCCTGGGATCATGACCTGAGCTGAAGGCAGATGCTTAACCACTGAGACACCCAGGCGCCCCTGGACTTTAAAGCATTTTACAATGGTTTTTGTTTGTGCTTATTTATTTTTCATTTTAATGTAGTAGAGTGTGGTAACTAGGAGCACAACTTTTGGACTTAGACTTCTGTTTGAAGCCAGGCTTTACTATTTACTGATTTTATAACCATGGATAAGTGACTTTAACCCCTTTTTACCCCAACTTTAACATCTATAAAATGGAAGAGATAAGGGAGATAACAATATTTGTATTTTAGAATTATTGAAATATTAAGTGAGATCATATATGTTAAGGACTTAATTGCAATTTTTAACTATCATAATAAATAGTGGTTGCTTTTTTATTATCATGGTGATTTTGTCTTCATTATAAGAATATTACTGATTCTGAGGATGTTTTTGACCTCAAAGGTGGGTCTTTTAGACTTTTAATGTACCTCCTTTTGTTATCCACCTCAGAATGTTTATCTTTAGAAATAAATGCATACAGATTTGTCTTATTTAATTTCAGTGTTTAGAAAATGTTTTTTCCAAAAAAAAGAAAAAAGAAAATATTTTTTCAGTAGTTTGAAAATACATAAAGATCTAGTGCACTAGCTTCTTAGCAGCTGAGACTATTTAAGTTGACTATTGGTTCTTAAATTCAATCAGAAACTTACCAGAAAATTCCTGGAAGAATCAATCCTCAGAGACTGGCGTTCTAAGGGAAGCCCTTTCTTGTGGGAATAACAGACCCAAAGTAAGTATTCTGAGAAAACAGTTGAGTAGATGAAACTAGCATTAGCTTTTGCCTAAACCCTTTTGCCAGTAACCCAAAAGGCTTCATCATTCAGTATGTGTGTCAAGGTTGTTCAGGGGACTTCTTGGGGAAATGTAGTCCAGCACCTCTAGGAGATGCTGTCATAGGGCATGTCTTTTATGTTCACAAGTGGCCCTCCTGAGCAAAATGAGATTTCTGACCATGAAATGTTTGGTTCTGGAACAGAAAGCTATAGTTATGTTTGCTCATGCATCTGTGGATAGCTAAAGGTGGCTGGGGGCTGGTGGCTCTAGCATTGTCTCAGCTGAGGCAACTAGTCTCTGCTGCATGTAACTTCTTCAGCAGGCTTGTTTTCAGGGCAGTTACAGGAAGCGAGAGCACAAATGAAAGGTGTGCTTATGTTTGAGGCCCAGATTTCAAATTCTCTTTCGCTGCGTTCCGTTGGCAAAAGCAACAGAATGGAAACCAGCCTAGACAGAAGAGGAGAGCAAATAGACCCCCTTTGATGAGAGGAACTGCAAAATCACATTGCGAAGGGAGAAACAATGGATCACAGCCATTTTTGCAATCCACCACATATGGTATAATTGCTATGTTGCTCTCTAAATAAGCTGTAGTAATTTTTCTTTCCTCTTGCTTGTATGTGAGTGTTTCTGTTCCCTTACGTACTTGGCAACACTTACTAGAATCTAGTCAATTTTTTTAATCAGTCTGATAATAAAAGCTAACTGGTATCACATTGTTATTTGATTTTAATCTCCTTATTGCTAGTGAGGTTGAACATATCTTTATATATTTATTAGCAATTTGGATTTCTTCTGCTAATTTTTATATTTGTTTGACTTGTTTTGCTTTATTTTTCTAATTCCTTTCACATTCTAATTCTTTGAATGCCATATCACCGCAAACTTCCTCCTTTACACTTCATTTGTTCTTTTAACTTTGCCTCTCATGTCGTCTGCCATAGGCAAAAATGTTGTATTTCTTTTTTTTTTTTTTTTAAAGATTTTTTATTTATTTATTAGAGAGCGAGAGGCTGAGAATGAGAGGGGAGAAGGTCAGAGGGAGAAGCAGACTTCCCGCAGAGCCGGGAGTCCGATATGGGACTCGATCCCGGGACTCCGGGATCATGACCCGAGCGGAAGGCAGTTGCCCAACCAACTGAGCCACCCAGGCGCCCAAAAATGTTGTATTTCTTTGCCCATCTTTTCCTTTATGAGTTTTGTGCATTTTGTGACTTAAGTTGCTCTCAATTTCAACACCTTTAATATATTACCTCATTTCTTTCTTAAAATAGTTTTAAAATTGGCCTTTTTATATTCAATTCCCTCATATATCTGAGATTTATTTCTCTATATCGTATGAGGGCAAGAATCTAAGTTTACTTTCACTTTACCAATATTCTCAATCTACTTTTTGAAGAGTGCATCTTTTTCCCACTGTTTTTTTTTTTTTTTAAGATTTTATTTATTTATTTGACGGAGAGAGATCACAAGTAGGCCGAGAGGCAGGCAGAGAGAGAGGGGAAGCAGGCTCCCCGCTGAGCAGAGAGCCCGACGCGGGGCTCGATCCCAGGACCCCAAGATCACGACCCGAGCCTAAAGCAGAGGCCTTAACCCACTGGGCCACCCAGGCACCCTTCCCACTGGTTTTTGATGCCATCTTTGTCACATATCAAGACTCCTGATGTGAAAGTTAGGTATTCATCCTTTCTGATGGCTGAGTAATATCCCTTGATGAATATGGACCTCTTTAAAAAAAAAAAAAGACTCCTGACTGTTTCTAGACTCTGAAAATTCCATTGACTTATTTGTCTGCTGTGACATACACAAAAAAAATGTACCGTTTTATTTATGATAATTTGACTATGGAATAGTTTCTAATGAATAAGAATACTTTCTGTTCTTTTTCAAGATTGCTCAGCTATTTGTATAGCTATACTTTTCTATATGAATTCTACATATACCAGAATTTTTAAAAATCTACTTCACTTTTGACTTTTCTCTTCTGAAATACAATAGGCACACATCCAGCAAATGGCTATTTTCACTGGACACTCCTTCTCAATTCATGGTCATTCCTCATCAAGGGGACCTGTGCCCAGTGGACAAGAGCTGGAACTATATTCTGCTATACCACCTCTCATCCCGGTCAAGACATTTCTCAGTTTCTCAATGTTCCTACTTGCTGAATAATGCTACTAATGTAGAATCCTAAAAACAGTAGGAATATTTCTTTAAAAGTAAATAATTATTATAAATCCTATTTCCAATTAGAGCTCTAGTACTTTCTGAGTTCCTATGTAATTTCTTACCTCAGATGTCTCAGAATTTAACCTCTTCTCTTAGTCATTCAGCGAATATTTACTTAGGCCTTAATATGGGGCTGTTACTGCTTAGGTTCAAGGAATAGGATAGCTTACTTAGCAGTTCTCTGAAAAAGAACAGACAAGATTATTTTAACTTTATATGTGAAGGAACTAAAGCTCACAAAAAATCCGTTAAACTAATTTGATTCAATACAAGTTGCATTTGCTGAGTGCTGACAAAAGTTCCATCTCAGAGTATAGGGTAATGTGTTAAGTTCTCAAGGATGGGAGTGTAGAAGATGAAGAAGAAAGGTCTTCCCTTCAAGGCTGATCTCATCCAATATGACACGTTACAGTCTACATGTAGACATTACAGTTGAATCCATAGAAGACTGCCTGCCTCCTTTCTGGTCAGATTTTTATTACTTCCTCAAGAAGATAGACTCTAAATTGACTTTTGTCTGATTTTTAAGGAGATTATCATGTGAGACATATTGAGGGCCAGAAGAGATATTGGAACAAAAGGGAACTTGGGAAAAATACACATTGTACACATGGTGGGAGAAGAGGATGTTAGGCTGGTTGGAATGGAGCTACTGTTTGGAACTTTTGGAGATAGAATGAGTCGGTTCTCTTGTACCTCCAGGCTAGTAGAAGTCAGTGGATTAGGAGACCTGACATCAAAATCATGTGCTGGCTCTCAATTCTTTCTCATTATAATGCTAATTCCTTTCTAGAAGTAACTCCAGTGTAATCTCCTCTTCAAAACCTTTTATAATTCACCACCCAGACTTAACATTCTTCCATTTATTCCTGCTGTCCTCTGTGCATTTTTAAATCATAACATCTGTCATTGTCAGCATACATGTCGATGTGTCTATCTTCCTGAGAGTAGGGACTATGTCTTTGGGCTTTGTGTCCTTGGCAAATAGCACAATGCTTATTAGTTGAATGAACTTTTTTTTTTTTTTTTAGTTGAATGAACTTTGGTTGACCAACTCACCAGTTAATCCCTATTTTCTACATACCCTTATTTCTGCATATTTAATACATCTTATGATGTAGTAATCTGTAGCACTGATGTGATCCTTTGGTCACAGAATCTTGTGATTTTGTGGGTGTTGATGCAGAGTGTGATGTAATCCCAAAAAGAAAGCTCTAGAGAGTAGACTTGACCAAAAGTGCAGAAAGAATGGTCATTGAGCCACATGTCTTAAACTAGTCTAGGTCTTGTTGAGACTTATAAGAAATATATTTTCTCAGTAATTGGACATTTTCTTCCTAAATCCATGTACTTAACCTTGTTCTGTAAACTTCAAACTCAAATAACTCAAATGTTTAAAAAAAAGTCTAAGAAAACTCAATAAGCCTGGTACTTCTTATATATAGATTTTCTTCTGTTTTCAGGTTAAACATTCCTTCTGTATTTTCCAGATACCCTTTATGACACTTGTCTTGAACTTTGAATGAGTGTTCATTTTGATAAAGATGGTGTGACACAGCTAGCAAAGTCATTAACTATATCTTCCCTGAGCAAAGAATTGGAATTTGATTTTGTCAACCTGATAGATAAGCATTTACTAAGACTTTGCCATGAGTCAAGTGCCATTCTAAGGAAGAGGAAGCATACTGAGGTTAAAAATCTTAAAAGTATACTTACACCCTTCAAAGGGAACACTGCAGTTCTGTTGGGGAATCAACCCAAAGCTCAGAAAGCTGCAAATAAGACAAAATAAAAACATAAGGCACTGGGTCGTTCAGCATGTTAAGTGCTGGAGGGATCAGAGTGTGTGAAAGGATCTTGAGAGGAGGTAGGACAGATTTATGGGCTTTGAAGTCAAATAAATCTTGTTATGAATCCTAGTTCTACTATCACTAAGTAGATATGTAACCTAGGGCAAATGACATAACCTATAAACCTCATTTTACTCATTTGCAAAACTGGGTACTACCTACCTCACAGGGTACTACAAATAAAGAATAGGATAGTATATGTAAAGCACAAGTGTCTGGTACAACAGTGGACTCAATAAGTAAAAGCTACTTTTACAACTAAGAAAATCTGAGAACATCTGTTCAACTATAGTCACCAGAAACAGAGTTAATACTAAGTAATAGTGAACCCCCATGTGTCAGGCATTCTGTTAAGTACTTTCCATGCATTTTCTTGTGTAATACAACAACTGTATAAAAACTATTATCACTTTAATTTTATAAAAACGAAAAATCAAAGGGAAATTGCTTAAGTTTTTAAAAATTTCACAATTAGTAAATTTGACTTTTAAATAGGTCCTATATGTAATTGACACCAGACAAGTTTAATCTTCATTCAGAATCAGAATTTATTATCTGACATTTCAGTGCTGTTGCTGATCTGTACAAACTTAGGCAATCTTTGGACTTTAGTTCCCTTCTCAGTTTGCGTATTATTTAACAAAGCCAAAGGCCTATTTTATAAAGTGAGCTGCATAATAAACTCCAGTCTGCTCTTGGACTCTTGTTGGAAATTGAGGCATAACCTGGTAGCTTGATGGTATTGCTGATCTCAGCTTATTGATTAGGACCTTAGGAACAAAGTCAGGCCATTTAAACCTCCTCTGGAGGACTAGCTATGATCAATACTTCCATTACCCTGCTAGAGAGAAAACATATCCAAGCAGGTGCATGTAGAAAATTGGGAGTGAGTGTGAGGTACCTGGAGAGGCTACAGATGAGAGAATGAGTGTAAGAGAAACAAGATATAAACAAGATATACCTCACTTCTTGTCAATATGAAAGGAAGTGTACTTTACAGACAGAGGACTAGTAACTCTGTCCAAAAAGTGCTTAAAGGTAGAAAAATATCAAATCAACATGAAGCTACTGTAAAGAGAAAATAAAATTCAAACATTTCAGCTATAAGTATTCTTCTCCAAAAACTAACAATGAAGCAGTAGAACACTGTAACGCTACTCTGGGAACTGAACTAAATAGTCTCTAATAAGCAGTTTGAGATACTGAAAATACTCTCAATTAAAACTTATAAAACTAAAAACAAAAGTGGACACAACAAACAGTGCAATGAAATGCAATAAAAGATGCTTAAGCTCTGAAAGAAATCCAATAAAGCATTAGGGACCAAGAGAAAGTAGAGTTAAATGGAAATCTAATAAAGACATTTAGGCAGGAAAACAACAAAGAAAATGAAAATGAGATAAAAAGAAGTAAAAAAGGAGTGTCTGAGTTGCTCACTCAGTTGAGCATCCAACTCTTGGTTTTGGGTCAGGTCATGGTCTCATGGGGAGGATGGAACCCTACGTTGAGCTCCACAGTCAGCAGGGAGTCTGCTTGAGATTCACTCTCTCTGACCCTCCCCCCACTTGTGTGCATGCTCTCTCTCAAATAAATAAATCTAAAAAAAAAAAAGTAAAAAAATGCTAAAGGAAAGTGGTAGAAGTGAACAACAGGCAAAGAAGGTCTGATATATTTATAATGGAGACCATAACAAAATAATGGAACAGAAACTAATATTTAACAGTATAATATAAGAAATCTTAATGAAGACAAGAGAAAACAAGTCGACTTAGTGAAAAGGCTGAGCAGGTACCTGGAAAGATTAACTATGATACATAACCCTAGTAAAAATAAATATCCCTACGGCCTCCAGGCAAAAACTCACAATACCTATAAAAGTATGAAAATTAGGCTAGCATCAGATTTATCAAGAGCCATACAAGGGAAAGAAATAGCGGAGCGACATTTTCAAGAAACTCAAGGAAATAAAATGTGAGCCAAGGATTTTTTTTTATCCTGCCAAGATGTTTTTCAAGTACCAAGATTATTTAAAAAATCAAAACAAAAAGTTTTTTTTTTTTAAGATTTTATTTATTTGACAGAGAGAAACACAGTGAGAGAGGAAACACAAGCGAGGGGAGTGTGAGAGGGAGAAGCAGGCTTCCCGCCGAGCAGGGAGCCTGATGTGGGGCTTGATCCCAGGACCCTGGGATCATGACCTGAGCTGAAGGCAGATGCTTAACGACGAGCCACCCAGGTGCCCCAAAACAAAAACAATTTTGCACATGCAACAATGCAAAGCAAATTGTACACACAAGTACTTTCTGAGCAATCTACTAAGGATGAACTCATCCAACCAACAGCAAACTGTGAGATTTGGCAAAAGATGGCAAGAATTTAAGATATTTAAGTGTAAAACTAATATTTAAAGCAAAGATGGGGACATTGGTGGAAGAATAATATGTAAAGGCAATATGTTCTGATGAAGTAGAATGAATATAACTGAAAATGGGAGAGGAAAGAAAAAAATAGGATCATTGACTGACTCTTATCGGTAATTGGTAAATATTGAAGGATACCATTGTAAACTGACAGACAAACTTGTAAGAGGTTAAATAAGGCAAAAAGGAGATTAATGGAACTGTAGATGCTAAAAATACAAAACACTCACTAGAACAGAAATTCAAATCTTCCTAAACACCAAAACAAATGAAGCAAGGAAGATATACCAAATAGAGATAAAAGCAAAGTAAATGCAACATAATACACGTAAAATGATTCGACAGAATTGAGACTACATGAATCAGTCATATCACTAAATGTGAGTGGGTTTTAACTCACCCATTAAAAGATAATAATTTCAAGTAGGCTCCTAAAGTAAAACCCAACTCTATGCTGTTTACAAGGAGAGTCGCAAAAGCACTTTGCTTTAAGCCAGCCTGGCCTCCGGGCTGTGTAGATCTTGCTCATTATGCTGGTCGCCTGCACAACTGCTCAGACAAGTGTCCTTGCTGTGTTTCCCCCAATGTATTGAAAGATTCTGGAAAAAAATATCTTGTGTGATTTATTGCTGTATCTATCGAGAGGTTTAGAATGTTTTAGCCCATAGGGTCTTTATTATAGAGCCCTGTGGGAAAAATTCCTGCCTGGCTTTTATTTTAAGAATGACTTTATGTCTTTTGAGTAATGTGTTAGTTTTTAATCTTAAAAGCATGATACCTGGACTGCTTGGCAATAAGTTATATCTTAATTGGAAACAAGTGCACATGTCATGAATTTTGTTGTTTTGGACTCATTCTATTCGATTTTATATGCTCACCTTTGTTTTTCTCACATAATTTCCAGCTCTACCTTTTGTAGTCTTATTATAGTTTATTTATCTTTTTAAGCTGCCTTAGATACTCCATGGAAAGGATGCAGCACAAAAGAAAAATCAATGAAATATTTCAAATGTTACTTGTTATTACAAATACCAAAAAGAGTAGGTTAGTTGGGAAGGAAATGAAAATTTTCTGCCTTAAAAGAGAGCAGTGGCATCTCTGTGCCCTCATCCAGGCAGAGGGAGTGGGAGGGCTTCTGAGGTCCCTGGGAGGTTCTGAGATGCTCCTCATTTTTCCCAAAGTACCTTCATCAATACTTTTTGCTTTGTAAGCACTTGTTTTATCTTCCCCATTGACTTTTTTTTCCAAGATTTTATTTATTTATTTGACAGAGAGAGAGAGAGAGAAAATGCACAAGCAGGGGAACAGCAGACAGAGTCGGAAGTGGGGGAGAAGCAGGCTCTCCACTGAACGGGGAGCCCCACGTGGGGGCTGGATCCCAGGACCCAGGGATCATGACCTGAGTGGCAGGCAGACCCTTAACCAACTGAGCCACCCAGGTGCTCCTCCCTGTCGACTTTTAAGAGTGGAAGGCTTACAGACTCTGAGCAAGTTTTTCTATATCCTTATTAGTTTGTTTCTTGCTTGGAGAGAATATTTTAAGATCCTTAGTTTTATAACTTTTTCTCAAAGGGCTTCTCTTTACTAAACTTGAAAAAAAATTATATTTTTAGCCTCCGCTGTGTTTTCTTCTTGTGCTTTTTCCTCTCTCAATTTTCTAAAGAGAGAGTCCAGTGCCAAATAGTGTTTATATTTAAAATACACTGTACCTAAGTATTTATAGACATGAATTTTGGTTTTTTGTACTCTTAAGTACTTTTTCTGTACTTGTATCTTCCTGTAAGGTGACATCAGCCTTTTCCACTCATTCTCCTATCCGCCTCGTCACCAGTGACCAAGTTAAGTTGCTGTGGCATTGATTCTTATTTAGTGAGGATATGCATAACTGGCAGGTGAAAAAAAAAAGAGGAGTAACAGGACACATTGTAAAGACTTGAAGGAAGTGAGGACTAGCACGTAGCAAGAGAAAATATATTCGTTCACTATTCAGTAGACACTTATTGACCACCTACTGTATTGCAGTCACTAACCGCTCTGAAGATGAAGTGCTGAGAAAACACAGTAGCATAGTTTTTGACTTCACATATTGGCAGGGAAGACAACAAGCATGTTTGGAGGAAGGCAAGTAAATAATAATATAGTAAGTAATGTGATGGGGTAGAGTGTGTGGTACGGTAGCATGCCAGAGAGCACTTAGCCTAGACTTGGGTCAGAAAGTCTTCCTGGTGGAAGTAACGTCCAGAATGAGAACTTGAGAATGAGTAAGCGGAAGGAAGGAAGGGAGAGAGGGAGGAAGGAAGGGAGGGAGGGAGGGAGGAAGGAGAGAGCAAGAGAGAAAGAAAGTAAAATGAGGGAGGGGAGGAAGGAAGGAAAGAAGGAAGGAAAAGAGAAGAATAGAAAAAAAAAAGTGAAGAGAATGAGGAGAAAGTTTTAAGCATAGAAAACAAATTATTATTAAGAAAAAGCTTGGCATGGGGCACCTGGATGGCTCAGTCAGTTAAGCCTCTGACTTTTGATTTCGGCACAGGTCATGATCTCAAGGTTGTGAGATTGAGCCCTGTGTGGAGCTCTGTGCTGAGCATGGAACCTGCTTAAGATTCTCCCTCTCGCCCTCTCCCTTTGCACACCCCTCCCCAACACCACTTGTGTGCGCTTTCTAAAAAAAGGAAAAGAGAAGAAAAAAGTTGGCATGTTGGATGAATGAACTGAATATGCATTATTATGATGTAATACGGAGTTCAAGATTGAGAAGAATAGCATAGGAGAGAGATCATAAAGCTCTCAATGCTTCTCAAGCTTTCTTGTGAAAACCAGGTTTTAAAAATGTCCCCATCTGTTACCAACCTTTAGTAAATTACTGGGCAAAGGAATGACTGATGACATGTTTACATGTCGTGGCAATTTCAAATGACAATAAAGGTTCCTAACTGCTTGCTCTGTTTCTGTCCTGACCTTGTTGGGGACCGATAACAGCTAGCCAATCCTTAGCAGTCCAGGGCCACACTTGAAGAGGACTGTTACATGTCATTGTTCGCATCCGCATCCTGAGAGTAGTGTGGAACCGAGGAAGGTTAGTCTGGGGAGGGATACTTGACTGCAATGTGCAAATGTCTGTTTTCCCCTTTCAGTGTCTCTTCCTCCTTTTAATCACCTTTACCTGATTAAATTCTTTCCTATAAGCCACCCATCCCAAACCATTCTCAAATGGGTTAGCATAGTCTGGACCTCCTCTGAGTTATCAGCAATCAATTCCATATAAGTAGCTCCAAAGTCTGGGGTTGGATCCTTTGATAATCACTAGCATTTTTACTTGAATATGGAACTCCCAGAGTTGGCTTGAGGCCTGGTGAGGCTCAGGGCTTGTGTCTCTAGTAAGAATTTTGTAGCAAATAAGAGCTCCTAAGTTTTTCTGCTCTCCCAGTTACAGTGCTCCTAGGACTCTGTTCTTCATTCTGGGCTAGGATATGGAAATGATACAGAAATTCCTGAAATAGTTGTTACTTTATTCAGTAGCCATGATTATACAGATTTCTACAATCTGGAATTATAAATTTTCAACAGAAAATCTTCAACAGGGATTAAATACCATTTAGGCATAAGCTGAGAAAGCAGACACTTTTCTTAGCTATCGTTAAGGCCCAGATAAAGTAAAATTAGCACATAGGAGATTGCTTTTGGATAGGATGTACAAAGTTGCAAGAGAACATCAACGCTACCCTAATAATAAGAAAAAGAAACTATGCTACCAAAAAAGAAGGAAGAAAAGTAGGTAGGAAGGAAGGGGGGGAGGAGGGGGAAGGGGAGGAGGGAGGAAGAAAGAAAAGATAAAGAGAAAGAAAGAGAAACAGAGAGAAAGGAAGAATGGAAGGGAAGAGAAGGGGAAAGGAAGGGAAAATCAAAGAATTGAAGGTACAAAGAAACATCAGTGAGCTATTTCCAAAAATTGATGGGTCCTTCCCAGAAGTAGAGATTCATGAATGCTTTCATCCCCAGTAAAGTGATGAGAAGAGAAGCAATAGATCATGGAGGAAGAGAACTCAGCTAGCTGAATTTTTATTTAAGTATAAACAAATATTTATTTATTGAGGTATAATTGATTGTACATATTTAAAGTACATGATCTGGTAAACTTTGACAAATGTATATACCTGTGTAACCATCACCACAATCAGAATAATAAACATATCCCTGCCCACAAGTTTTCTCCTGCCCCTTGATGATTCCTCCTTCCTGCCCCTCATCCCATCTCAAGGCAACCATTGACCTACTTAATATTACTAAGAAATAGTTGCATTTTTTAGAGTTTATATGAATGGATTCTGTAGTAACTATTCTTTTTTTTTTTTAGCTGTTTTTTTTTTTAGGCAGCGTAATGATTTTGAGATTTACCTGTAATTTATGTATCAGTGTTCCATTTTTTTAAAAAAAGATTTTATTTGTTATTTGACAGAGAGAGAGAGCACAAGTAGGAGAAGCAGCAGGCAGAGGGAGGGGGAGAAGCAGGCTCCTCAATGAGCAGGGAGCCTGACTTGGGGCTCAATCCCAGGATCCTGGGGTCATGACCTGAGCCCAAGGCAGATGCTTAATGACTGAGCCACGCAGGAGGCCCTCCATTCTTTTTTTTTTTTTTTTTGCTGAGTATTATTCTACTGTATGGATGGACATTTAGCTTGTTTCCAGTCTATTTACAAATAAAGCTGCTACAAACATTCCTGACCAAGTATTTTTATGGAAATATACTTTCATTTCTTCTGAATAATTAGGAATAGAATGGCTGGGTCATATGGTAGGTATATGTTCGCATTTTAAGGAAATGGCCAAGGTGTTTTCTGAGGTGGCTGTGCCATTTTACTTTCCCCCAGTAAATGAGTCCCAATCCCTCCACATCCTTGTCAACACGTGGTCGGTAAGTCCAATCTTTTAGCCATTCTAATGGATGTTTGGTGATATCTTGCTGGCTTGGTTTACATTTACTTCACAACTGATGATGTTGACCTTATTTGCCATCAATATATCTCCTTTTGTCCATTCAAATCCTTTCCCCACTTTTTAATTAGGTAGTTTATCTTCTTATTGAATTTTTAGGGTTGTTTACGAATTCTGCATTCAAGTCCTTCAACAGAAATATGATGCAAATATTTTCTTAAATCAATGACCTTTTCAGCCTTTTAATATCTTAATAGTTTGTTCCATTTCTCTTAGTATTTTTAATTTTGATAAAAAAATATATATTTTTATGGATTTTGCTTTTGGCATTGTATCTAAGACAGATTTCCCTGTCCCAAGGTCACAGAGATTTCTCCTGTGTTTTCTTTTAGAGGTATTATATTTTTAGGTTTCACAGTTTTTTTAATGGCTTATTTTTTTTATTTTTAAGTATAATTAACATACAGTGTTAATTAATTTCAAATGTAATGATTCAATATAATGTAATGAATAGGAGATGTAATGAATCAATATGATTCAATAGTTACTAAGTACTCATCCCAGTAAATGTATTCTTAAGCCCCTTCATCTATTTCATCTGTCCCCCACTCACCTCCCCTTTGCTAATCACCAGAATCAGAGTATTGCAGCTTATGTAGCTTATTATAGAGTGGTATAAAGGCTGTATATAAGTTCCAAATTTAGCATCTGGAATTCTTAGATCCACTTTTGACCAGTGTGATGAATCATATAATTTGAACAATAGCTAACATTAGGAAAAAAGAAAATAAAAAAGAACTTGATTTCTGGGTCTTGATAATTTTTTTTACAAATATAATAATCATTGTAGGACAAATTTTCTTGATGTGTTTACTTATAATAATAATAGTTCTGTTCCAATAGTTCTGTAACCTGTGAGTTACATTGTGTTACTCTACCCTTCAATAATTTCTTTTTTATTTTCCCCACCTCTTTGCTTTTTATTCATTTTCCCTGAAGTGTATTTGCCTTCTAGGCACTTTCTAGGTTTAATGGTATGTAGAAGGAGCTCTGAATTTTAAGACAGATTTGCCCACAAATCTTTATTCTCCCACCCTTATAATTATGAGAACTTTTGGAAAGTTACTTTGCCTATATGAACATAATTTTCTTAAATAAAAATGGAGCTAAAAGCTGATGTCAGACAGCTGATGTGAGGATTAAACAAGGGAATACATATGAAGTGGCTGCCGTGCAGTAGACCCTCAGCAAATGTTCATTCTCTTTTTTTTCCATTATGTAATAATATAATATAGGAATATAATATGTTGATCTGAAGTTATGATACCATTAATTTGGAAGGTTAGATCTAATTTTTTCTAGTAACTCTTACTTCTATCCCTGAATTTCAATGTTTTTGTTAATTTCAAACTCTTTCAAACTAACAGTTTACACTTAAAAGCTGAACTCCTGAAATGGGTCCTGATACTTGTTGTAAATATAGAATTTAACATATAAGTAGATAGATTTGGAGCCAATATAGTTCACTCCTTTGGTGAATTATGCCTTCCTAGTAATACATACAAAATTGTATTGATACGAGAAAAAGGCAGGGGAAACATGTCCCTTACTTTTATATGATGTGTTCCATAATTGGGAGGTGAAGTAGAAATAGGAGATAATTCTTTTTTTTTTATTTATTTAAGTACAGTTGACACATGATATCATATTAGTTCCAGGTATACAACATAATGACTCAACATCTCTATACATGATGCCATGCTCACCACAAGTGTAGCTCCCATCCGTCGCCATATAGCACTACTACAGTATCATTGACTGGATTCCCTATGCTGTGCCTTTCATTCCCATGACTCATTCATTCCATAACTGGAAACATGTATCTCCTACTCCCTTTCACCCATTTTGCTCACTTCCCCACCACCCATCCCTCTGGCAACCATCAGTTTGTTTTCTGTGTTTATAGATCTGATTTTGGTTTTCGTTTGTTTGCTTATTCATTTGTTTTTTAGATTCCATGTATGAGTGAAATTATATAGTATTTGTCTTTCTCAGTCTGACTTATTTCACTTAGCATAATAACAATCTAGGTCCATGTACGTTGTCACAAAGGCATTGCAAATTATATACCTTGATAAGGGGTTAATATCCAAAATACATAAAGAACATACACAACTCAACACCCAAAAAACAAACTACAATTATAAAAATGGGCAAAAGACCTGAATTTTTCCAAAGAAGCTATGCAGATGGCCAACAGATGCATGAAGAGATGCTCAATATCACTAATCATCAGGAAAATGTAAATCAAAACCATGAGATATCACCTAACACCTGTCAGAATGGCTAGAATCAAAAGGATAAGAAATAACTTGTGTAGACAAGGATGTGGTGAAAAAAGAACTCTTGTGCTCTGTGAGTGGGAACGTAAATTGGTGCAGCCGCTGTGGATAACGGTACAGAAGTTCCTCAAAATAGAAATACCATATGATCCAGTAATTCTACTAAACTGGGTACTTACCCCCCAAAAATAGAAACACTAATTTCTATTTTTTCTAAATTATATTTTCTAAGAATTGATCTCATCTAAGTTTTAAAGTATATTGGTAAAGTTGTTTTAATATCCTCTTATTATCTTTTAAATACCTAAAGCATCTGAAGTCATGTCCATTTTTTATTCCTATTACTATGAAATTTCACCTTCCTTATTTTATTACTTGATATTGCCAAAGGTTGATCTATTTTATTAGTATTTTTAAGGAACCAATTTCTGTCTTTGTTGATTCTCTGTATTGTATCATTGTTTACCGTAACATTAAGTCAGCTCTGTATTAGTTTTCTTTTGCTCTGTGGCAAATGACCACAAACTTAGCAACCTGAGCAATAACCCATTTTTTATCCTAAGTCTGGACACATAGCTTAGCTGGATCCTCTGCTCAGGGGCCCCCCAGGCTGAAATCAAGTTGTCAGTTAGGGCTATGATTCTCATCTGAGGCCTGGGAGTCTCTTCCAAGCTCACTGGCTTTAGCAGAATTTGTGGTTAGATGACTTTGTTCCCCCCATTTTCTTGCTAGCTGGTGACTGAGAGGATTCTCAGCTTCTAGCAACCAACACAGCTCTTGGCCACGTGGCCCCTACGGGGTGTTCACAATATGGTTATGTGCTTTGTTCCAGACCAGGAGGAGAATCTCTGCTGAAGTTTTGAATCTCTTTGTCTTCTATCTCTGACCTCTAGATCTCTTTTAAAAGGGTTCACCCAATTAGGTAATGCCCATCCACATGCAACAACAGGGGATTAGATTGGGTGTGTGTACAAGGGCAGAAATCTTGAGAGTCATCTTAAAATTTTCCTACCAGAAGTTCTTATCTTTATTCTTAACAGGAACACTTATATTGGTTTTGTTCTGTTCTTTTCTTTACAACTTCTGAAATCAGATGCTTAATTCATTGCTTTTCTAAAATATTTTTCAAAATCCATTGTAATTTCTTCTTTAAGCAATGCATTTTTAAAAGTATATTTGAAATTTTTTAAATGTATGGATTTTTAAATTTATTTCCTTTTAATTATTAATTTCCTTCTTGATTGCTTTGTAGGAGAGAATATATTGACTGTATGATATCAATACTTGAAAACTTGCTGAAATATTTTCCATTTTCTTATTATGATGCTGTCAATGTTTTCCTTATATTATTGAGGTCATGTTATTTTGTGCACACCTACTCATGACCATTATATGTTCTTGATCAATTAAATCTTTTATCACTATGTAAGACCTTATCTCTAGAAATTTTTAATATGAGTCTCAACTTTGTTAGTATTTGTGTAGTATAATTTTTCTATCCTTATATTTAAAATGTTATTGTGTCATTACAGTTTAAATGTGTCTCTTATCAACATATATATCTGGATTTAAAAAATCAAGTCTAGCAACTTGACCTCCTAATTGGAGTTTTCAGTGCAGTTATATTTTTGTCATTACTGGCATATTCTGGTTAATTCCAGCATCTTATTTTATACTTTTTTTAAAAAAGATTTTATTTATTAATTTGACAGAGAGATCACAAGTAGGCAGAGAGGCAAGCAGGGGTGGGGGGGGATGCAGGTCCCCTGCTGAGCAGAGAGCCCGATGCAGGACTTGATCCCAGGACCCTAAAATCATGACCCGAGCCAAAGGCAGAGAAGCTTTAACCCACTGAGCCACCCAGGCACTCCTTATTTTATACTTTCTATCTGTTCTACTGTTCTATGTTTTTTTTTAATTCTCCTTCCAAATCTTATTTTACATTAATTAGAAAAAATAATATAATTATTTTAGAGTAAGATTGTTAAGAATTAATAACATTATTATTTTAGAAATTATACATTCTAATCTATTTTTTTGTGATTCTTTTAGATATGTAAACATTCAGGTTTAACTGGTCAATACATAAATTAAATCAGCATTTTAGTTCTCCTTCAAAACTCAAAACATTTAAAATTTTAACCACCTCTCCCAAACATTGAATTCTAATTCCATCTTTTTGCAATGCCACATTATTATTTTTACACACTTAGTGTTATAATTTTCTGTGCTGTTCATTTCTTTTACCACATGAATGAAAATTTTTTTTGTTCTAGAAATGCATTTTTTAGAATTTACGTGAGATTTATAGGTGGTAAACATTTTCAGTTTTAGTTTCTCTGAAAAATATCTTTATACCACTATGATTCTTTTTTAAAATTATTTATTTATTTATTTATTTATTTGAGAGAGAGAAAGTGAGAGGGGGAGAGAGAGAGAGAGAGAGAGAGCATGAGCAAGGCAGGGAAGAGCAGAGAAAGAGGGAGAAGCAGGCATCCTGCTGAGCAGGAAACCCAACATGGGGCTCAATCCCAGGACCCCAGTATCATGGCTTGAGCCGAAAGCAAACACTTAACTGACTGAGCCACCCAGATGCCCCTATACCACTCTTATTCTTGAGAATGATTTTCTTTGGTTTGCATTTATAGTTTATAATTATCTTATCTGGGCACCTTGTAGATGTCATTCCTCTGTTCTCTGGTTTCTATCTCATTCCTTTCTGGACAAAACTGGCCTTCATTATTTGCAGTAGTTTTATCCTATGAGGTTGCTGTAAACACTGAGCTATTGTTCCTAGAGGGAATATAGGGTTAGGTGCCTGTGAGCTTCTGGTCACAACATTTTCATCAATGATCAATATATAACCTTGTTTTATATGTGTTTCATACGTATTGTTGAGTCATTAACACTGAACTCACAGCCAGCAGCACGATAACCCATGACTAAAGGAAGCTTATCTAACATCTGTTTGTCAGGCCCATCACAATCTTCTTGCACTTAGGAATATTAAGAGCACTTGAGCATCAAGCTTGGGAGGCATATCAACAGCAAAATTACCAAAGAAAGCACAAAAATGGGGAAGACAAGGCACTCAATACACTTTGAAAAAGACACAAGTTTGCACTATGAGAGCTAAAAGACGAAACTTCCCAGTTGGACTTCAGCTGGGAGCATGTGGTGGGAAATTCTAGTATTTTGCCCTTCTGTGCATGTCCATGAATAACCAGAAAAGGGCTGCAAGTATAGATTTGGGGATTACAAATAAATTTTAGCACATAGATAAATTTGGAAATAGAGAATCTGTGAAGAGGGAAGATCAATGTAATTGGTCCTATTTTCTCTATAGTTTCACTATAAACTATAGTTATAAACCATAAACATAAACTGTTATAGTGAAGAAAAAAGCTTCAAGTATTCCCTGTCCCATTCTCTCTCTCTCTCTCTCTTTCAGGAAATCTACCTAAGTATATTTTTTGAAATTTTTACTAAATTTTAAGTATTTATGACTCTTAACTATTATTTAATGTCTTCTATGTCTTCATTTCTCTGTATTGCATTATGAATTAATTCTTTGGATCTAATTTCTAGTTTGCTAAATCTTTTCTCAACTGCACAAATCTGCTGATAAAGCCATTGTTCAGATTTTAATTTCAGTTATTTTATTTTTAATTTTTACAAATTCTTTTTGATACTTTTTCTCAAGGATACTTAGTCTTTTTCATCATCCCTTGCTCTTGGTTTACACTTCGCATCCTCTCTTTTCTTTCTTTAAGCATATTATATAGATACTTATAGTTTTATATCCCATGTTTGATAATACCACTAACTGAAATCATTTTGATTTTATTTTCTGCCTTTTTTTTTCAACTCTGAGCACCCATACCTTCTTTATTGATGTATTTTATGATTTTTTTAAACCATAAGACTATATATTTTGGAAGTTTATTAGTAATTTTTGGGGGCCTAGACTGTAGCTGGGTTTCTTCAATGAGGATTTAGTTTTCTTCTCCTAAGTTCTGAGAGACCGTTTAAATTGATTTGAGTACTTGAAGGTTTTTCAAGCCAGCAGGACTGTAGAACTTTATATAGCTAACCTCCATGAGTTCCAGCTTGTGTATCTAAATTCTTAGGGAGTATTTTTCTTCTCTACCTAACACCAAATTTTGAGACAGGGACTCTTTTGCTGAGAGTGCAACCCTTTGAGGTCACAGTTTTATGAATAGGGTTTCCTTTTCAGTGTTTCCTATTAAGCGTGTTCTAGATTTTGCTTCCAGTCCTCCTGCCTTGGGAGGCTGTGAATGCTGAAACACCGTGCGATCAGGGTAAAGCCCGTTCTGCTTCCTTTCCCTTCTGTGTATTTGTTCCTTGAATCATGCTTATCAATTTAAAAAAAAACAATGTATTCCATCATTTGGCCTCGTGTTTTATTAGAACCAAAAAGGGTAGGGTGGTTTTAGTGTCACATATGTTATATATATTAACATACCACCTTTTATTCTATTTAAGACTATATTTTTTGTATGTGTACATATGCGTGAAAAAGTTTAGAGGAATACACACACACACACACATATATAACTTTGATTTTTTTTTACCTAGATTATCAACAGCAGAAATTTAGTAAGTTTCTCTTTTTTTGGAAGATACCTTTCAGAATCCACGTTCATAAATATAAAACAAAACAAAATAAAATGCAACTTGGGATACATTCAAAATTTGCCAAAGATTCTTTGACTTTATGGATGAAGTTATTCAGTCCATATGCATATTTGATAAAAGGACAATCACTGTTGTCTGAGCCCAGGTCTAAAAAGTCCTAGGTGTTTCTGGTTCTGTAGTTCCGCTACATTCCCAGAGTACTTACATAACTATTGTGATTTCTTAAGTATGTGTGTCTCGTAGAACCAATGAGAGATTTCAGAGAATCAGCAAAGTGGTATATTTTAATACAAAAGTGCCTTAATGCATATAAAAAGTGAATCATCTACTTAAGAAACTTCTTGAAGAATGTGGCAAAATAAAATTCTATCCAAATGTGTTTTAGCAAAGGTGACTATTTTGAGGTTAATTTTAGGATCTTAAAGTAAAATTTTCCTTTTGTTGGGGGAACTGGTCCATTCCTTAGAGCAGTAATAAAATGTACAAATATACACTTTGAAATTATTTTTCTAAATGATTCAAAACAACCAATAATTTTAAATATTTTTCACCTGGAGATGCTGTATTTGATCCATGGACTTAAAAAACTGCATGGATTTAGATATCTTAATAAGCTCAGATTCTTATCACGAGAGTAGCATAGTAAATATCTAACAGCCGGAAGTTTCACTCCCACACACTGTCCATCCCTGCCACCCTCTCCAAGAGAGTCCTTGAAAGTGAAATTGTTCTTATTTCCCTGTGCTTCTCCAGTATGCTCCCGTAGCAGCCAGGAAAGCCAGAGGAGCTTTTAAACGTGTAGCTCTGATCTGGCCCGTTTTCGGCTTCACACCCTTCAGTGATTTCCCTTTTCTCTTAGGACAGGGTCCACATTCCTTACTATGGCTCGGGGAGTCTGGACCTAGAAGCACTGGCACCTGCCTGCCTTCACAGCCCACCTCCCTCCAGGCTTCCGCAGCCACCTCTTGCTCCTAGAACAAGCTACTTCCCACTTAGTCTTCACAGGGCTATTTTTTCTGCTTTGGAATCATACTCTTCCACTTTGTTGCCAGGCTAGCTTCAGGTCTCTGCTTAAATGTTACTTCCTTGGGGAGGTTTTCTCTGAAGCTCTTTGTTCTTTTCTTTCCCGGTACTTAGCCTTTGGGAAATTAAATAATTATTTGGATAAGTATGTATCACATATTTGACCCTTTAGGCTGTCAATGCCAAGGGCAGAGAATACTTGAAGTTCTATCTTATGACCGCATTCCTGCCACCTAGCGCAGGGCCTGGCCCATTGGAGACACTGGAAAATTATTTATTGGATGAGTGGATGAATGGATGGATGAATAAAAAAATAGTATGGAAGTCCAGGATACAATCCTAGATGTAAAAACACAAATTTTAGCTATCACCAGATCCCTAGACATTTATTTGCTGTAGAGAACACATTTAGCCTCTGTAATTACCAAGTACACTGAAAGAGTCATTTGCCATCAGTGGTCAACCTGGAGAGACATCTTGGGCATCTAGAGCTGACGGAGCCTGCCGTGACTGGGTTTCTGTTGAAAGCTTTTATCAACAACTGAGATGAGGATGTTGGTGTAGCGTTAATGAGACTGACCAAAAAAGGCTGGAGCAAGTGACATAATGTGTCCAAAAGGATCTCGCTCAACAGGTTAGAAAGGTGGATCAAATAACAACAGTTTAGTAAGGAAAAATACAGAAAATTGAACTTAGGTGCCCCACATCTAATTGAACAAATACAGAATAAGAGACCTTAAGAACAAAACATACCAAAGGAATGGAGATTTTAACTGACGGCGTGAGTCAGTAGTGCAGCCTGCCTGAGATGCGGATTTGAAGTTAGGCTCCTTTAATAGAAGCAGTGTGTGGAGAAGGACGGAAGTCCCAGAACTTCCCCCCTTGGACCATCCTTGCGGGTCCATGTCTAGTTCTGAGAAGCAGAAGTTGAGGGAGAGTAGAATTTGGTAGAATATAATAGGACTGTCAAGTAAAAGGCAGGACCATTAGATTTGTTCTCTCACAGATGGAAAGAGAAGACCTGGGGCCACCAGGGAAATTCTAGGGAAGTGTCTCTCAATATATTGTGAGGAGCTTCCAGCAGGGATGTGGGCTGTGCTGAGCCCTGCTAAAGGCTAAAGGAAGTGACACTTCAGAAATTACACAGGAAAGTGCAAACGGAGCTTTGGGAAGCTCTCTGTTGGCTTAGGGAGGGCATCTCAAGGTGGGAGAGTCCCTCCTTCGTGTGTCGCTGGAACCTGGTATAGTTTGGTCCCTCAGCATATTTGGAGTGCCAAGGCAGAGATACATGGCCAGTTAAATAACTATTTATAGAGCTCTCGTCCATTGTCTCTAGAATTCCCTGATCTAGCCTAACTCTTATAGGATAATCTTACTTGTCCTTATTTTTGTCACATGCATACGGGCATAGCAATTGGAAAACTGAATTTTAAAACATAGGGATTTCAAAAATGCAGTTGGGCTTGGCATTTATTAGCTGCCTGACTATCTGCAAATGATGTAACTTGGCTATGCCTAAATTCCTTCATCTGCAAGGTAAGCATAAGGATGCCTACCTTGAACGGTTTTTACAAGTGTGAAATAAGAAAATGTACAGACGCCCCGGCACTGCAGAAAGCAAGTGCTCAGCTAATAGGAGCCACTGGTGGAGCTGGGGCCACGCCGTTGTCGGCCTCACGGGGTGCAGAGCTGTGGCTGTCTAGAGCAGCAATGGGTGTGCACGGCTTAAATAGCATTAGCTTTGGAGACTTGGAGAGAGATCTCCGTTAACTTCAGATTTTCATGAGGGAAGGAAACTTTAATTCCAGTCACTTCTTTGATCCACACCTTGGTAATATAAAGGAAGTAACATCGGTTTTTGAAAATTACTTGAATTAGGAGTTTCCAGGTTAAATTTTGTAACTTATGGACTTCCATAATTACTTTGGTCCAGTCACTGGGTGCCACTTAGCACCAGCCCGCTGTTCTGACAAAATGGTGTGACCACAGCGCAGAGCCAGTGGGGACCCTTTAGTGTGCCCCATCTATTCTCAGTGCTCTTGGTTCCCTGAAAGAGTTGATGATGCCTAACTACATCTAGTGAGAGCAATCTGAGAGAGTCAAACTCAAAGGGTTTTTTTTTTCCATTTTTTTTCCCCCAAATACTTTTATTTTTTCTCCCCTGGTTTTTTAAACACATTATCTGCGTATCTCAGGTAGGTCAGCTAGGAAGGAGGTAAGGTATGATTGAATAACTTAAAGTGCATAAGAAATGACCCTGATAGAATAACCATAGGGGTGAGGAAACGGAATTTATTTCTTGGTTTAGCATTTTGGCAGAAATTACTTGGCATTTGTCACTTGCAAGATAAATAGAAGTTCTAATTTCTGTTCTCAAGAAAGTACATGTGGCTCCTTACTTTCTCTGAGTTTACCCCTTGGCCCGCATTTTATGTTAGAATTTGAAGGGGGTGGCTCAGTACTTTGCATTTAGTCAATTTGATGAGTTCACATACTTTCATTCCTGGGTTATTAAATAGTTAAAAAATAAATATTGCAGCAACTTGTTGAATATGCAACATGTATCTCATTTGAGTGGCATTTTATAACAAATGGTAATTATTTAGTATTTACATGTACTCTAAAAGTATTTCAGATTAGCTCTTATTAATAATGAGTAGTCAAAAATGTAACTGGGCTCAATGGGCTAGAGAAAAATAAAATTTTAATTTTCCACAAAAAGGTTCAAGTCCTGGAAGAGAGAAAAATACATATGTGTCTTTGTATATGTATGTATATGTGGGACAAATACATGTCACATGTCACATGACTGAAGGAGATTTAAACTGGACCAAAATTTAGGCTGCCCAGTGAACCAAGGCTAAGATTTCATGGAAGTCAGCGACCTGCCTTCACTCCCTGGGCTTTTGTGCAAAGACTGGAGGAAGCTATCCAGAGCCTGGGTTCTGAGAACATTCCTGCCCCAGGAGGGAAGGCTTGTGATGAGCTCATGGGGCTTTCCAGCACTGACCCACAGCCTTGGCAACCACGAGTTTCCAGAAGTTAAACATGGCCTTTATCAAGTGCCTATTGTAACATATTCGGCTCTAAACAGAGGTCACTATTTTAAGGGTGACTCAAGTCCTAGGGTCAAACGGAAATGACTAGTGGGGTCTATGGACAAAGCTGGTCCTTCCGAATAAGAGGACTGAGGGTGACACTGGAGTGTGTAGATTGGGAGGGTCCGGGGTTAGTCCTCCGTGGAGGAACTGCATAGATGCATCTTGGACAAGAGTGATGAGAGTCCATTATATTGGATTCTATAATCCTGGGAAAAGTGTTAAATCACGAAGTCACAAAAATGTGTGTGTGTGGGTGTGTGCAAGGGGAGGAGAAAATAATTGTTTCCCTTGTGTCTCCTGAGGGAGGGGTCTCACCATTGCGCCACCGCTCACCCCCGCTATCTCTCACTTTTCCTAGCTCAGACCTGGCCCGGTCCACGTTCTCTTCCTCTGTCCCCAGGCCCCCACCCGATCTTGCCCTATCTCCAGACAACCATTCCAGAGGAAGGGAGGTTAGGGGATTTGTTCAGGCCAGCTGCACCGAGGTCGCTGCGGTCGGAGAGGGCGCGGGGAGGAGGAAGACCCCCGGCGCAGCCGTGGTGGGTGCGCCCTGCCAGGAAGGGCGGGGGCTCCGGAGCGCGCACGCGGCGGAGGAGAAGGAGGGAGCGGGGAGGGCGTGTGAGAGAGTGAGCCACAAGAAAAGGGAGCGCGCCCGCCGCCGCCGCCCTCCTCCGGAGAGAGGCTGGAGTGAGGCTGTGCGAAGCGCCGCATTTCAATGAGAACCGGCAGAGGCACTTCCCAGCACTAGCGGCTGCAGCCGAGACGCCCGCGCTCCAGCAGCTGCTGCAGCCCAGCCCCGGCCCCGCCGCCGCCCCGCCGCCCCGCCGCCCCAGCCGCGCACAGCCGGGTGAGGACAGCACCAGGAGGCGGCCCCGAGCGCGGCCACAAAGACCCCCGGCAGCGTCTCTCCGCGGACCGGTGCGTGGTTTGCCTTCGCTGGGGAAGGGAGCTGCGGGCAAGGCGGCCTGGGAGGCCCCCGCCGGGGGCTCGCAGCGCCCGCTCCTCCCGCAGCCCTAGGGCGCCGAGGAAGCCTGGGGCGTGGAGGGCAGGGCGGGCGCCCCCCTCGGCCCGCCACCCCGCCCGCCGTTCCTCGAAAGGCTCTGCCTTGCTGTGGCCGGTCTGGCCTCGGCCGGGGGCGGCGTGTACGGGCGGCTCCGGGGCTGCTGGCACCTGCCTCTTTTGTCTGGTGCCACCGGGCTGAAAACTGGGAGTAGGGCGCGCGCCCCCCACCCAATCCTCCCCGCCAGGCTTTACGCCACGTTGTTAGTGGAGATGGAGAGCCAGGGCGGAGGAGCTGGGCGAGGGTTTGTCATTGTCAGAACTGGCCGCGGAGCGAGGACCAAGTCTGCGCCTAGAAGGAGTGGCCGGGCCAGGCCTCTTATTGTGTGTGTGCTTTCCCGTGTGCCCGGGTGGGTGGTGTGCTTGAAGATGGGGCGATCTGTGCGTGGTGGGTGACTGCAGTGTGGTGTTGCAAGTACATTTGCAGGGTCTCAAGTTCCTTCAGGGACAGCGAGGCTGCCTCATGTACAAATTAGTACCTGCAGTGCTAAAAGCATGCGGAGAGGAAATGGCATTTTCCTCCTAGTGGGAGCGCAAGCACAGCCCTGCGTTGCCCCACAAAAGAGGCTGCTTTTGAAAACCAGGAATCACTGCTGGATTTGGAAAGGCAATGCTTGTAAGAGATGGAGCAAATGAAAGGTTTCATTCAAACTGGCTCCCTCTCTCCGCACCTGTGAGTGTGTGTCCAGGTTATGGTGCACACGCGGTTAGCGGCCACACTGCAGGGTGTTCCGTGAATACGCTTTATGAGTGTTCCTAAATATATCGCCTTTCCACTGGAAAGGAAAGTAGGACAGTCTTTTAAGTATGAAATGTCACATGAAGGCGGGTCAGAAGGGATTTTAAGAGGGGTTATATGTAGGCACATTTTAAAAGATTGGCACACATCCTGTGATATCTGTGTCCATGGTGGTGCATGCATCCTGAAGGTGTGTGTGCACGCGCCTCTTAGTCCACACCTGCCCATCCACCTGCATCCTAGTCCCACTGGCAAAATATCCCTGGGGACTTCCAGGTCCAGCATCTGTTTAGACGTGGTAATCTTTATGCCAAATTATTTCTTGGGATGTGTGTGTGTGTGTGTGTGTGTGTGTGTGTGTGTGTGTAAATCTCTGAAACAGGAACTCATATCCTTATTTAGAGAAGGACGAACACAGAGGTTCCTCAAAATGGTGAGAAATCCCACAGAAGGCAATTAAGGATGCTGATTTCTTGGCATGGCAGTGTGTATAGGAAAATCTCAGATAATAGCCAGGCCCCCTTCTTCCCCTCCCAAGTGTCTGTGATCTCTGTGGCTCTGGCCCTTTGGTTACCTTGGTACCATGACACCCGTGTATCCAGGCCTCTAGCCACCGATTGTCCGTGAACGTGTGTCTCTGTGCTTCAGCGGTTTCCTGTGCAGAAAGCAAGAACCTGTGGAAGCCCAGGGAATCTTCTCCAGGAGCTCGTGGTTCAGATATTTGACTAAGCCAACTGAAGAGCTGAGCCAGCAAAGGCAAGAGAAGGATGTCGCACCTTTCTTTGATGTTGCACCTAATTATGGGAACATTAGGATGTTCAGTGTGGTTTTTGACATTCATTTAGTGGTAGCTGTAGCCTTGAAAATGATTCCACTTTGAGTGTGCTTTTTCTTTGTCAACAACATCATTGCTTACTTTGGGAAGGCTCAGTGAAGGGGAGTTAGAGATGTGCTTGTCCTGGTCGAACATATGATCAAGCTTGAGGAAATACACAAATAACTTTTGTCTATTTTAAAATTGACTTTTTTTTTTCATTTGGGGTAGAACTCGTGGTTCTAGAAGCCTGATTCCTCTAGGGAATTCCAACAGTTGCTAAATTATTTGTCTTTTGCAAATTGTGAGTCGATAAAACCCTCTTCACACTACAATGGCACTCTCTGCTGACACAGTTGTGACATCCTTTGCTATGGTCCTGCTTGTTGTCTCCTGGTTCATATAGATTTGGGAGGAAACCCCTTGGGTTGGAAGATTGCTTACTGCCCTTAAAAATAAAACAGAAGCTTCAAAAGCCAACCTGGCCTTTGTAATATGGGAAGTTTAAAGAGCTTGGTGAGGTGGCATGAGTGTTCCTCCTTCCCCCACACACTGCTTTTGGAAGACAAAGAGCCCATGTTAGGAGGAGATAAAAAAAAGTGGGAACAATGATAGCATGGGCAAAATATTGGTTGTTATTCTGTTAATAGCTGCATTAAGAACTAGACCACTGTTTTGAAGTTATCCAACTTCAAAATCAATGACACTGGTTCATATCTACCTACGTATGGTATCACTTTTTCTGGAAAATACAAATTTAGGCTATTATGAGTTATTAAGAAACATGAGGTAGTTTTCATGTTTGGAGGAAAAAAAAATACACTGAACTAATAATCAGTCCAGGTTTGAGATCCCCCACCCCCTACCCTTGGGGGTCAGCAGTAGAATGATGAGCAGGTGAAGATCTTAGCAACTTGGTGACCACCGTCCCCTCTGTCTGCAGAGGAAGGCTTCCTCGGTTAAGTGGCCTCCCCAAGGTCACAGGCCTAGTTAAGAGTGAGTGCTTTAAAAACCCCTATTTTTATGGGTGAAGGGATCTAGAGAAGATCTCAGGGGGTCTGGCCTCTAAGACCCAGCACATGGGGCAGAAAGGAGGGAACTCCAGCTTCAGAGTCAGAGCAAACCTACATTCAAATCCCAACTCCCTCAATTATGACTCTGGGACCCTGGATCTATCCCGTACTTGCCTTCAGTCATAATAATATTACTGACCTCATTGGATGGTTGTGAGGGTTAGAAGGGAATTTTTAGCATATTATACAATTGATTGCTGAGTAATAGTGTCAGGCACATCACAGACATTCAATAAACACTGGCTTCTTCCACTTCATTTCAGGAGTACACAGTCTCTAGCAATGCTTTTAAACATGAACTTTGAGCCACTCTGAATGGATGAGAGGTTAGTCCACTTAGGGTCAAGGAAAGGTCAGGGAGTCTTGGCAGTGCTTTTGGTTAGTTTGGACTGACCTTCAGAAAGGCAGGATCATCTACGTGGTGGGATTTGGGGAGCACTCGTTAGGTTCTTGCCCCAGATATTCCATTTCCCTTATATTGTATTTCACCATCCCTGAAATTTTGTCATCCTATATTTCCTTTGAATGCTTTCTAGACTGACCTGTGAAAATCTGGATCCCCTGCAAGGGTCAACATCACAAACCTTTATTACCTAACCCCTTAGCAAGGATGAATTAATCCCACAGGCAGCTTGCTGATGACAGGGTTCCATTGAAAGTAAAATGGGGTCCATAGGGGTGCAAGCATATCTTTCAGAAGGGTCATGGGGTGAAAGTAAGGCAGATTTCCCAAGGAATTTTCCTTACCAGAAGGGGGAGATTCTATTCCTACTAGTTCTTTCTGTGATAGAGTTAAGAACAGAAAAGCAGATTTTATTAATAAAAAACAGTAATACTTAACACATGCTGGACACTCTCCCCAGTGCTTCGTGTATTCATATTTAATATTAATTATGAGGTAGATATGACTGGCATCCCTATGAGTAGTTGAAGAAGTGAGGCTTTTAAGATGTTGACCCACACTTGATCCTCTACCAACCTTGAGAAATGTTCTTGATCAACATCTCTAAAGCCTCAATTCCCTCAACCACGAAAATAGAGTGGAAGGAAAGGCAGAGTCCTCCCCTAAAGTAACTTTTATCCCTTCTGTTCTTTTTCCTCTGCCTGCACAACCTTTTTCTGCTTTTTTAAACCTAACTTATCCAAAGCACGAAATGTAAGCAAATGAGTTATGGTGAAATCGCTTTTTAAAAAGCTGTTATCGAATGTGTGAATACGTTGGAAAGTCTTAAGTTAGTAGAACCTGGGGATTGATTCACTTTGCTCTCCATCTGGCCAGGGGGAGCACAAAACTTCATGAACCATTTATAATCTGTTAAGTGCTGACCCCCTCCTTCTGGTTCCCGGCCCACCACCACGCCATATCATTAGGCCTATGGTGATATGAAAGCTGCTCTTCCATCTGCCACCAGAGTAGCACGCTGTAGCGAGGCCTGGGCTTTGGGGTCAAGCACGCCTGAGTGGGAGGTCTTGGTTCAAGCATTTCTCAGTTCTGTGACTTGGAGAAATTTTTCCATGCCTTGTTTTTTTCATCCGTCAATAGGAATACTACTACTTGGAAAGGTTTGTTGTGACTTGGAAGTAACAGCTGTTCAAACCCTGAAAGGGGTAGGTGGTCACTACATAGGAGCTGTTTCTAACTAAACCGTGGTTGATTGATAAGCTCTTTGCACAGGGGCCGCCTCTTCTACTTCTTCCTTGTCTTCCTTCTCTTCCAACTTGATAATGCGTATTAAATATATCATCAATTACAGCAGTATTTCCACCAGCTGCTCTTGAGCTGAGCCTTTCAAACCATGATCTTAAAATAACATCAGTATGTGTCTCTGTTTTTTTTTTTTTTTCTCCTTCTGTGCCTCCTAGGTCCCACTTTAACTCCGTCATGTCCTTCGGCAGAGACATGGAGCTGGAGCACTTTGATGAGCGGGATAAGGCCCAGAGATACAGCAGAGGGTCGCGGGTCAACGGGCTGCCCAGCCCGACGCACAGCGCCCACTGCAGCTTCTACCGAACCCGCACGCTGCAGACCCTCAGCTCTGAGAAGAAGGCCAAGAAAGTTCGTTTCTATCGGAACGGAGATAGATACTTCAAAGGGATTGTGTATGCCATCTCCCCAGACCGCTTCCGATCTTTTGAGGCCCTGCTGGCTGATTTGACCCGAACTCTGTCGGATAACGTGAATTTGCCCCAGGGAGTGAGAACAATCTACACCATTGATGGGCTCAAGAAGATTTCCAGCCTGGACCAGCTGGTGGAAGGTGAGCGCTCACTCCCAAGGAACCCTCTCGAAGATATGTTCTCGTGTTTCCCCGTTGCTCTAGGCACCTGCACTTGCTTGATGTCTAAGAGGTAGCATTCAGCCCAAGGCCGTGATCCTGATCGGTCACACATTTGGGAGTTCGCTCGGCTGTACTGTAGTGTAGAAAGATGAAAAACTCACTAATGGTATTAGGTCAGGCATCTTATAAGAATGGACTGAAAGAAAAAGTGTCTTAATCCTCCAGCACTCTCTGTTCCTTTTGTCATTCTCATGCTACGTTTTAAAAGTCCCTTTTTATATCTTTAATCACATTGTTCGCATTCATTTCTAGATGTGAACTTTTGCTGTCACGATGTCTGAAATTACTTGAACTGAAAAGAACTAATGGCTAGTGAAATTTTGAGTGGAAAGGAACCTTATATAGATATCAAACCCATTAATTCTGTTACCAGAGACTGAGGCCCAGAAACTTCTTGTGACACGTCTGTGGTTACATGGTGAGGTCGTGTTGATACTGGATTAGAAATTAGGTTTTCTGGCATGTCTTTCCAAGGTGGTGCTTCCTTTTTTTTTTTTTTTTTTTGACGTGGGCTGAAACTTTATTTGCCATTCCCGGGTCCCCAGTGCCCCCAACTCCTTGGTGCTTCCTTTTAAGTTTAAAGGATTATGGTATTTCTGTGGCATTTGAAGATATAAAGGCATTAATCTGTTCAGTGTGTTGTTTTTCAAAGTTGAATTTAGATTAAAAGTCATTATCTGTTTTAGTCATTTCATGTGGAAGGACGACTGGTTGAGTCCTCAGGTGAGACCTGGTGTCTCTTGCCAGCAGAGGACATAGACTTGCTTCGGTACCAACCCCATTTGAAGGGCACAGAAAGCCTCTAATCATCTTAGAAATCATAAGCAGAGTAAAATGACGTGGAGAGAGAGAATGGGTTGAATTCATGCAAAGGTGCAATGAGGATGGCTCATCCTTGGAGAGTAGGAGTTCCTAAGTCTGAGGTGTTCAGGTCACGATGAAGTAGCTCTCAGCACAGAGGAGCATGGGAAAGGAAGATTAGAGTTTGGGGAGTGCTGGACTTCACCCTGAGTTCCTCTTTACTCCACATATATCTGCCACATATATCCTGGAAGAAGGCCACACATGTCATGTCCTCCCTCTCTCGTGCAGGTAGCAGGAAGCATCCCTTTCAGGGTCCCGCGGAGTTTGGGGTTCCTCGGCCCTGAATGCGTACAGGCAAACCCTCTTGTCCCCATGCAGATCCAGAGTTTGTATGTGATTCATGGCTGAGGGAGTCTTGTGTCTTTCTCCCATTTTCCTTCCCTTTATCCCTTGGCAGGGATGCCAGTCCAGTCACAGTATGACAGGACTTGAGAGGGTGTGGAGAGCCTGGCTTTGGTGTGTTTATTATGTGGGAATTCACATCTCTTTTCAATGACTCGTCACCCTGCCAAGATGCCTGTAGACTTGGCCTTTTTCCTTCTATTCAGATGTTGGCACTTTCAGTAAATTAAAGGGGAAGAATGCACATGAGATCTCTCTGCATCAGCTTTGATTTCTGTGCTCTGCCCTTTTCCTGACCTTGGAAAATACCGGGATCAATAAAACATTTGGTGGGCTATTCTGAGGGACCTGGATAAGGTTGAAATGCAAAGTCAGGTGCACAGTCAGTCTCCAAACCATCCCTTTGAGGACTGATGGTAGTAGAAACAAAATGTGCCAAGATTCCCAAGTGCCCTGTAAGGCGGCCCGGCTTAGCTCCTCACTCTGTTCTGGAGTCACTTGTGCAGCACCTAAGGGCCGGGACGGCGTCCTTCTATCAACTGCCCACCCAAAGCGGATCTTTACTGAGAAGTGGCCAGAGATATTCCCACGGTTCCTGTCCACCCAGGAGAGGGTATGTGGGATGGGGAACAACGGTTCTCTCCATACAAGGATCAGCAACCTCATGGCATGCTTGCCTCCATCTTCTTTGTCGGCCGGTTATTTTTAACGCCCTATAATGCCTGCTCTAAGACACTGCCATACTGAGGAGAATGATGACAGCTCACAGTCACAGAGCTTGTGTCTTGCGTATATGAATACGTTTAGCTCACATAGTGGCCCCGGGAGCTACGGTGACCATCCTGACACTACAGTAAGAAAAGTGAGGCACAGTGTGGTTAAGTGACCTGCTCAAAGTCATGAAGCAAGAAGTGGTGGAGTTAGGATTTGAACCCAGGAGGGCTGGTGCCAGAGCTTGAACTCATAACTGCCACTGGTAAGATACCAAGTGGGGTATTCTTAGTGGCTTTTAAATGAAAGTTTATTGTATTAGATTTTTCTTGAAAACGGATGTTTTTAACCTTGACTTAACTCCGGGAATGACAGCTATGGCTCCCAGAAACACCTTAATATTTTCATTTACCTCCAAATAATTTTCTCTCCAATCAATATGAAGCAACTGCCTACTGATGATTCTGATGTTAAAAAAAAAATGACACTTTGGGAAAAAAATGCCTTTTTCTGATTGAATGAATGATAACTTCAGTATAGTGTGTAAGTTCACATATTGGCTGTGTTTTTTAAAAGAAATCCAGTTTAAACTGATTTTTTTCCCTCATTTATAATTCTGACAGCATGCAGCTGCATTTAGTGTTGAAGTAGTTGGAAATTCATTTAGATTGGCCTCTTTGTCAATTACGTTTTTGCTTAGTCTGTTAAAATGCAAATGGTTGCTTCATATTCATCATTAGGTTCATATCTCTCACTTTACATACTAATTTTATGTAAACGTCAATGCATGTTATTAGCTTCACATTTCCCTTTCCAATATGCTGATGTTTGAGTTTTAAATTAAATCCTTTTAGTGGATGCAGTGAAAAGTGTATTTGACTTGTAATTTTTTTTAAGTTTGTTCTTTCTCACTTACCTCAGAATCCAAATTCTGAGTTACAATGACATATGTGAGTTTCTTTATTTATAACAGTCGCATGGTCACTTGCACTGTTTTGTTATTACTATCCACAGATTATTATGCCTAAATTTGGTTTAAGCTCATTAACAGAGCTGGTTCTTTCCCTCAAGTGTAAATATATGAGTGAGTGTGTATGCGTCTATGTGTGTATGACTCTAAGTGTGTCTCTTTATCTATGTGTATATACCCCCACACACATGCACACACATATGTAAGAGCAGACAATGGATTAGCAGTTTTAATTATTTGCTTTCCAAATGGCCTTAGTACATTAAAAAAGTCAGGATAATTAATAAGGAAAGTGGAATTGCAGTCCTATTTCTGCAAGTGGTTCACCTTGAGACTTGGCCTCATTTTCCTAATATTGCCTCATTTTCCCCAACTTCACACTGTTTATGTTCCACTGTAGGTATGTAAGTGTTGTGAAGGTAAATGAAGAAATAACATTTAAAACCTTTAAACTCTTAGGAGAAAGATGTAATATGAATCCCAAGCTTTGACTGATTGATTTTGTTCTCTATCAGACGCTCAAGCATCAGTGACGCCTGTGTTGGGGGTGAGCTATCCACCCCCCCTACTTTTAAATAGGCTTTATTTTTAGTTTAGTTTTAGGTTCACAGCAAAATTGAGCAAAAGGGACTGAGGTTTCCCGTATATCCCCGCCCTCAACACATGACCAGCCTCTCCCATTGTCATCAGAGTGGTGCGTTTGTTATAACTGATAAATCTGCACTGACACATCATTAGCCCCAGAAGTCCAGAGTTTACATTCGGGCTCACTCTTCGTGTTGTGTGTTCTATGGGTTTTGACAACAGTGTAATGACATGTAGGCACCATTGTAGTATCATCTAGAATAGTTTTACTGCCCTAAAAATCCTCTGTGCTGGAGCACAGAGGATGATAGGGGGCTTTTCATCGCCCCCTAACCCCTGTAAGCCATGAATCTATTTGCTGTCTTAAACAGGCATTCTTTTAACATCTTGTGTGAATGTCCATGTAAGAGGGCCAGGGCATCTCTTGTAAGCATTAACATCCATGCTCTTCAGGTGTGTTGTCTCCTGGATATAAATAAGTTAATTCGTATGTCAGTTCTGTGTGTATTAGAAATGAGTCCGTTCTTTCTTAGCTCTCACGCACCTTGACCCCCCACCCTCCTTCACCGTGGACACTGACTCCGGAGCTGGAGTGTTAGGGCTGTTCCTAAGTTCCCATCAGAGTTAACCTCCCAAGAACAAGCCCACATTTCACCCCACAGTTAGCGAATCTCTAACCACTATTTTCTCCTGGCAATTTTCCTTCCCTTTGATGTGGTTTCATCGATTTTTTTCTGTAATTCACTGGCTTCTTCTACGCCTCTCCCTGCAGTAGTAAAAGTTTTAAATAAATTCTGGAATGGCTCTAAAGCATACACTCTCTAAGGTTCCCCTCCAGCAAATAGTTTACTCGTTTTGTTGTTGTTTTGTTTTCGAGTATCAGTGCAGAGATATCAGCGCATGTTAAGGATGTACATATCGTTTGCCCAGAAGGTAACTTACTGTGCTTACAGCTCTGCGCCTTGCTTTGTGCACTTACCAATACATCCTGTCATACAGCTGGAACTACTGTGTCCTTTTTACTGACTTTATAGTATTCTTTCATCTAAACATGCCCTCGTTTATTTAACCTATCTTTTATTGATGGGCTTTATTGGTAGGTTGTGACCAGTCCTTTGTTATCAGGCACAATTTTGCAGTGCATTCCCTTGGATTTGAGTTTTCTACCCATGTAGGAGAATCTTTATAGGACAAATTCCCAGAAGTCATATTGCTGGATAGAGAAGTATAAGCATTAGACTCTTAAAGAGCTGTGGCAGATCTTCATAGATATGGTACCAGTTTACACTCCCATCAGTAACATATGAGACGGGCTGCTTTCCTATACCCTAAACAAGACAATGTTTATCTAATCTTTTGCTACTTGCTAACCTATCATGAAAAGAAAAGCATGTATCCACTTACAGTTTTAATTTTCATCTTTTCATATGATTAAAAATACATTGGTATTTCTTTTTCTATGTGTTGTTTCTTCAGAACTTTTGACCTTTTTTCTACCAGGTTGGGTCTTTTTTTTTTATTGACTTGTAAGATTTTTTCTTTTAGAGATATTAGCTTTTTGGAATATTAATTGAAAGTTTTTTTTCTTGGATCGTTCTTTATCTAGTGACGTTGTTTGTTAGGTTTTTTTGCCATGCAGATTGAAAAAAGTTGAAATAATCAAATGTATCAGCCTTTTTATTTATGGTATGATTTTCTTGCCTCTAGGGTTGTACTCTGAGATTATAAAGCTATTTCCCTCATTTCTTAGAGTATTTTTATGTTTTCATTTAAAAAATATTCTAATGAATGTCATATTAGTATAATGTGTGAGGTAGGGGTTCAATTTAACTTTTTTCTAGGCTACTTCCTCATTTTTAAAAGTCTGTATTTTGAAACTAATGTGGACTTATTAGAAATGTCATAAAAATAAGGAGTTCTCATATGCCCTTCCCACAATGGAACATCATATACAACCATTGCACAATGATCAAAAATAAAAATCACCTTTGGAACAATGCTAGTAACTACAGGCTTTTTTCAGCTTTCATCAATTTTCTCCCTACTTGCCTTTTATTTTTGGTCCCAGAATCACATGTTGCATTCAGTTGTTACATCTTCTGCCAAGCTGTGACAGGTCTTCAGTCTTCCCTTGTCTCTAATGACTTGGCCATTTTGAAGAGTACTGGTCAGTCATAGAATGTCTTTCAATTTGGGTGTAGCGGATGACTAGATTGAAATTCGGTATTTGTGGCCAGAATTCCACAGAAATGATGCTGTGTTCCTTTCGGTGCATCATTTCAGGGTACAGGATGTTGCTGTGTCTTCTTACTGGTCAGATTAGCCATGATCAGTTGGCAAAGATGGTGTCTGCCACTTACCTTCACTCTAAAGTTACTCTTTTCCCCGTTTGCAATGAATACATATTTAGGGGAGAAACTTTGAGGCTATGTGACTATCTTGTTTCTCCTTCAATTTTGCTCATGAATTTTGGCATTTACTGGTGGGTTTGCCTATAGCAATCATTGCGGCAAATTTCTGTTTCCCTCTTTACTTGTTTCACCCCTAAACATAGATGTCCCCTACTTTTCCTGTCTTTGGAGCTACTGTGATGTCATCAACTCTTGTTATTTTAACCACTCTTTAAGGCCCATTTCTTCCTAATAATAATAATACAACGTTTCTTCTTCACTTCTAGCACCTGGATATACTTAACTGATACTCTAGTCCTTAGTCCTTTCAAACTCAGCCAGCATAAATATGACCTTATTCTTTTCCACTACCCAGAATTCATTCCTCTTCTCGTATTCTGGATCTTATTAAATGGTGTCACCATCTAACCTAACGTCCCTCTTGACTTCTCTTTCCCTTCACCTGTCAGATCAAAACTGTCACTAAATTCTACTGATCCTACTTAAGACATTTCTTCAACTTGTCCTCTCCACCATCAGTATTATAGTTTTCAAGTTTTCATCAGTGTTTTAGCAACACTAGTATTTTTTACTGCAGGAGTAACACATTCTTATACAGTGAACATTGTAGAAAATTTGAAAGATGCAAAAACATTTAAAAAATTAAATAATAACTCCTCATATTCCTACCACCTGAGTCTTGTTGTCTCTTCCCTGCACTATTGCGATAGGCTCATATCTTAGTTTCTCTTTGGCAATTTGTTTTTCTCTTCTTTATGCAACCCGTATTTGTCCCTGCTTTTCCATTCCAGAGTCTGTCTTAGGTCAGATCCTTGAGGACACACATGAGTGCCAGGCGGTAGTTTTTAAACCAGTTTTCCTGCCTATAAACCTGGCCAGAGACAAACCACTTTGTGCCATACCTTTGCTTCATAATGGCTCTCACTTAGTTGTAGAATATAGCCTGCAGTCTTTAATGGATTTCTCTCAGTGACCCTGCTCCTTCTATTTTGTCCGTTTCTCCTATTACCCGTTGATAGACTTAGCAGTGAGCGGGGCTGCACTCTTTGCTTGAGCTCTCCCATCTCTAGGCTTCCCTTCTCTCCTGCAAGGGCAGTAGGATGGTGCTCTCCTGAAGGTGTGTAATATCATGGGTAAGTTATGGCTCTGGAGTCAGACAATCTGCATTTGAATCTTGGCTCAACCTTTGCTAGCCATCTGACCTTGAGCCAGCTGCCTATCTCTCTGTGCCTCATCGTGCCCTGTGATAAGTGGTGTATTAATACTTAGCTCATAGGGCGCCTGGGTGGCTCAGTTAGTTGGGCAACTGCCTTCGGCTCAGGTCATGATCCCGGAGACCCGGGATCGAGTCCCATATCGGGCTCCCGGCTGTGTGGGGAGTCCGCTTCTCCCTCTGACCTTCTTCTCCCCTCTCATGCTTTCTCTCTCTATCTATCTCAAATAAATAAATAAAAAAATCTTTAAAAAAAATACTTAGCTCATAGGATTGTGTTGAGGATTACAGGTTCAATAGCATGGGTTAGAACAGGATCTGCTACATGGCAGACATTAACATAACCTCTTCTGCCATTGGCATCTCCATCCTCATCCCTCAGCCTATAGAGACACAAATTTCCCACAATCTAAAAAATTCTTGCCTTGGTCTTTTTGACCTGTCAAACCCAGAGGTCTCCTGTGATAAGAAATATCTGTATATGCTATCTATATTTGTTCAACTTTCAATCATACTTCAACTCCTTAATTAGCATCATGACACTGTATATACTTATTTATTTTATACCAAAGTCTCTGGAAGTCAGGGAGCCATTGGAGTCCTCATCGCCTAGCACAGTAGTTGTAAGTACTCCATAAATACTGTGGGAAGAAAGAGGAAAGAGAATGAATGGATGGAAAAATGGATGAATGAACAAATGAAAGCAAGCCAGGATCACTGCCCAAATGATGTGGCCATTAAAAGGCCATAAAAGGCCACATGTGGCCTTTTAATGGCCAGGCCAGTGATCTCTTAGGAATCCTTATCCTTGATGTTGTCCCTGGAGCTTTGGATGCTCATTTCTGGATATCTTCCAGTCACACACTTAGCTTTTGGTTTCCAAGACTCCAGGCACCTGATTTCTCTTCATTCCCTTCACTGCTCCTCCATCTCTGGGCACTCTTTAAGAGACTGGTGTTGCCCTGGATTTCTTCTTGTCCAGTCAGGCGTGGTCTCCTGGAGTGTTTTCTTCGGTCCCATCTCTGCAGCTGCCATATGCATCGCCCTCCAAACTCCAGGCTTATATTTCTAACTGCTGGCTGGAAATCTCCAACTAGTTGGCTCCTAGAAACTTCAAATTTAGTGTGTGCACAACCAAATCAATATCTTTCCTTACCATCAAATCCAAACCTGGTTCCCTTTTTATTCCCTATGGTGGTATATGAAAAGTCAACCAAAATGGAAGTTCTGATGTCATCATTTCATTTTTGTCATTTTGACTCAGATTCACTTGGTTCCCACATCCAGACAGTTGCCAATTCTACGATCTAGTCAACTGATTCTGTCTGCCAAGTACTCCTTATTGCACCCACTCCTCTCTGCTCCTGGTGCAGATGTGTAAAGTTAATTCTCCATCTCCTCTCCTGGTCTGTTATACTAGCTTTCTCAACTTCTCTCTTCCCACATCCTACCTTCCCACAACCTCCCTTGACACTGAAACCAGTGCAAGCTTTCTGAAACCTGGATCTGATCAAGCGCAAAAGCTTTGACCATAGACCCTACCACAGTCTTACTCTAACTTGTTTGTCCATGGAACCATTTTTATTTTTATTTTTTGAGAAAGACAAAGTAATATCTCACAGACTATCCCTTTACTGTACTGTGTGGTAGAGAATATTTTTTATTTTATTTTTATCTGAATTGCTGTCTTCTTTCTTTTCTGCTAGTGAAAAATCTTACCCTCACTTCCAAGGCCAGCATGAATTCCATTTCTTCTTTATAGATTGCTCAGTGGGAAGTGATTTCCTTCTCTCCTGAGTTAGGGTTGCCTGGACCCTTTATTTAGCAATTATCGCTTACTGCCTTGTGGTGAAATCTTTTCATATACACATCTTGGTTTCCAAGCTCTTTTGAAGACAAGCTCATGATTTAGGAGTTTTTTTACTCCCCAGGGTGGCAAATCCAGATTTTGTACCTCCTATTGAAGCTTTAGGAGTTTGTAGTTAATTTTTAGTTTTCATGGCTAATGTTGTATGTGCTTGTTGCAGTTTTGTTGTTTTTTTATTTTATTTTATTTTATTTTATTAAAAAAAATTTTTTTAGATTTTTAAGTTTTTTTGCAGTTTCATTATTCGTTATTCTGTTATGTCCTTTGGAGATAGTTTTAGCAATGAGAATATACATTTTCACGGTTCTAAATACATTTGGCCATGTTGCTTTCAAAAAAGGTTTTTACTGATTTATAATGGCCTTAGTGGTATTTTCTAGTTTCTATACATTTTGTCTTTATCCTTTGTCATATATTTTGGTATCTGTATTTTTGTAAATTATAATAAGCTTTGCCCAGTATAGTAACCCATTGTTCTGTGTAGATCCTCAGTCTGTTTTCCCCTTTCTATTTTAGCTTCTCTACTTTTCAGAACACTTTTAAATTTAAAATTTTGGATCTCTCAATTTTTTTAATGTGATTTTTCTGTTGCTTTGAATTTGAGAACTTGTCATTTTTCACAGGCCTGACATACACATTCAAATTTTATTTTCTGGAAGCTTATTTTTATGTACTATGATATTATGAAAGACTTCCATGGAAGAATGACCCAATGTACCTTTGGGGAATCTTTTTCTTGCCTTTAATAGCACTATCAAAATTCTCTTCTTAAATCAGTGCCTTTTAGATAGATTATGAAAGGTTGCTGTGTATATTTGAGGTAAGCTCATTAAATATAATATCCAGAAGGTGACTTTATATTTTGTTCTATAAATAATATCTTCATGTAGTTTTATTCAGTTTATTTTCGAAGATGTCAATATATATTTGAGTCTTTCCTAGTTTTTACTATAATCCACACTAGTAAATTTTAATTGCTAGAGCTTTTAATGAGAAACTTTATTCTCTGGAAAAATGAAATTTTTATGGGTATCTCTCACCTAAGATACTTTTGAATATGCAACATTTGGAACTTAAAGAAGTCCTAAAGGAAGTAGCAACCAGAGATTAGGTTATTTTCAGACCAAGCTCAAGTGATGTTACATATGACATTTACAAGTCCCACCCTGAGCCAATGAAAAAGCTCCTGCAGTAAGGGGAAATAGAGCAAATTTCTAGAATCTCCTAATATGGGATCTTGTGGAGGGATACCTTCCTAGCTCATTCATCATAGGCCTGGTCAACCAGGAATCTGGTACTACATTCCTGGAAGTTTTCAGTAGTGACTGAGATAATTTCTTTTAAATCCTTTAATTTCATAATGGGAGCTGATAGCCAAATAGAATTAACTTTGCAGATTTTTAAATAATAAACTTTGTTAGAGAACATTTATTTCCATACTTTGAACAATAGCAATATAATAAATTTACAAATGCTTGTATGATTTTTTGAAAATAAAATAAAACATAGAAGCTTCAGTATCTCAAAAATAATCTAATATGCTTACACAGAAATCATTCCATTTCTCCAAGATTCCCAAAATGCTTAGATCTTTCAGGGAACAAGTTACCATATTCTGTTATTTTAGTAGGCATTGGTTGGATCCAAACATAACATCATGCTTTATTTCCTTACTTTTTTTTTTTAACTGTCATTTTCTTTATCTTTATCTTTGCCTAAAAGCAAATATTCGTTTTTTGACTTTTATAAATGCCACAGCAATCCAGACAGAGGCTTCTTCTGCAGCTCTTGCTATTTGTTGGGGTATCTTGGACTCCCAAAATATTAAATTTCAAGTTGAGAATCAGTCTTTTTTTTTTTTTAAAGATTTTATTTATTTATTTGACAGTGAGAGAGAGATCACAAGTAGGCAGAGAGGCAGGCAGGGAGAGAGGGGGGAAGCAGGCTCCCCGCTGAGCAGAGAGCCTGCTGTGGGGCTGGATCCCAGGACCCTGGGATCATGAACTGAGTGGAAGGCAGAGGCTTTAACCCACTGAGCCACCCAGGCGCCCTGAGAATCAGTCTGAACACAAAGATTTTTGGCTTGAATAAATGAACAAAACCAGCAGTATGATAACCAACCAGCAAGTCATTATGTTTAGTAATTCCCAGCTCTACGTCTAAATAGACTGTTACACCATTTTCTTTAAACCATCTATGATCTTTCCATCTTCCTATCCTTGTTAAGCTTCACTTATAGTAAATACTCCAAAACTTTCAAAACAAATTTGGGTCTTAAAATGCCGGTCACCAATTCTAACCTGTGTTTGGGTTTTCACCATATACCCACCAATCAAATCCAAGTGGTCACCCATGCTTCTGATGGATTGGCCGGTAGATGAGAGTTTCCCATGACGCCCCCTCCTTTGGTTCAATTAATTTGCTAGAGTGGCTCACAGAACTTGGGGGAACATTTTACCTCCTGGATTACCATTTATTATAAATGTATATAATTTAGGAACAGCCAGTTGGAAGAGATGCATTGGGCAAGGACTAGGGTAAAAGGGCTTGGATTGTCCATGCTTTCTGAGTTCAACACTCCCATTGAATCTTTAGATGTTCACCAACTGGAAGCTCTCTGAACCCTGTCTTTTTTTTTTTTTAATGGATGCTTCATTATGTAGGCACCAGGGATTAAATCGCTGGATTCAGCTACTCACCCCTCCTCCCTCTCTAAAGTCAGGGAGGTTGAGTGAAAGCTTCTACCCTCTCATCACATTGATGGTTCCCCTGGCTTCCAGGCCCCATCCTCAGGTGCTTTCCAGCCTTCTCATTCACATAAACTAAAGTGGTTGAAAGGGGCTTGTTTTGCATATCAAGATATCTTTATTGCTCTAATCACTTAGGAAATTCCAAGGGTTTTAGCAGCTCTGTGCCAGAAATAGTTTGAAGACCAAGTATCTATTTTTTATTATAAATCACAAATATACTTTGCTCACAAAATCACAAATATACAAAGCTCAAATGTACTTTGGTTTTGCTAAATTAACTTTGATTTTATTGTTGCAATATAAATTACACCATAAAACTTTGGGATGGCTTAGTGTGTATAAGTTTATTACAGGAATTACAAGTATTACTTTATTTTTTTATTTTTCAATGACCTTTAATACCCATACTTCTATCAGGACTTGAATGCAACCTATTGATGATTTTCTAATTAAGAATATAACATCTCTTAAATCTTGGCCCCATTTAGGGAGAGATTAAACACTGGATACCCAGAGCTATTTGACCAAATTAAGACTATGTATTCTTTCCATTCAGAACAATTACATTTGCTAATTTACAGTTGTCGATGATATTAGCACATTAATTAAAAAGTTACTTTCTAACAAATTCAGAAAATCAACTTTAAATTGAGTTAGGACAAGGCATTATTTCTAGTGGTGGGAAGAAGTTCAGAATTATGATTAAAAGAAAAGTTGTCAAAATGCACGGTCAAATAAGTCTTTAATATAAATATATTTGCACAATTTAATAGAAGCTTTTTAGCATAAGGAAACCCATCTTGTCTCATTGACTTCCTGAATAGTGTAGATTTCTAAATGGCAGTAGTGAGAGGTGTATGATCTTGGGCTTGGTGACCAGCTCTGTCCTCTTCTGAAAGTGCTGTCGCTTTCGTAGTGGCACAATATCATTCTTTATTGGAGTCTCACACCCTTCTCCAAGATTCCTTTGCAGTCTTTGAATCTGGTAAGCCAGGCAGAGGAGACACAAAGTGACAGTACAGATTTAACACAGGTTTCTTCCAGTGGCTGTTGCTGGAACCAAATTGCATTACCTTCTCAAAGTTGTCATGCTTCAAAATTTTTTCAATGTTCTTTAGGAAGATGTAAAAAAAAAAAAGTGTTAATTTTCCTTTTTTTTTTTTAAAGATTTTTTAGATTTTATTTAGTTGACAGAGAGAGAGAGAGATTACAAGTAGGCAGAGAGGCAGGCAGAGGGGGGGGGGGAAGCAGGCTCCCCACTGAGCAGAGAGCCCGATGCGGGGCTCCATCCCAGGACCCTGAGATCATGACCTGAGCTGAAGACAGAGGCTTTAACCCACTGAGCTACCCAGGTGCCCCTTAATTTTCCTTTTTAACGAACCCACTCCACATTGTTAATGTGAGTACTTTACAATTCCCCGCTTTCCTAATTACGTATTTTTTAAAGTTAAAAAGTTTTTTGTTGTTGTTCGAGTGTAAATCACTCACTTTGTTTTGATTTTAATTATTAGCTTAGGACATAAGCTTACAATAATCAGACAATTGCATCTCAGAATTCTGACAGATGGGTTTTGCTTGTTCTAGTTAGGGCTGTGTGTGCCTTGTTGCGGACCATTTGGGGCATCCTCATATAGAGATGGACCCAAGGTGAGGGCTACTGGTAACTGGTTAGAAACAATTACACCTTATAATATACGACCGACCCGCTCACTGATTTCTAGTAATTTTATTTTTTAATTTTCCTTTTGGGCTTAGTGCACAAATCAGGGTTTCCCACTTGTGTAGAAGCTTTGTATTTGAGATTACTTACTCTGACCTCTGTTATCTAATTTGATCTTCACAAAAACAGGGTGAGATGAGTTGCCACTGAAATAGGCTTCATCAGATAGGTTGATAAACTACCCCTGAGAAGACTAAGGGACTCGCCCAAGGTCTCGTGCTTGGAGAGGCCAGAGCTCAGACTTCCATTTCTCTTCCACCAGAGCATTCCCACAGTCTCTCCACAAAGGCTCAGAAGCATCCCCATGCATATGTTTTTGATATCTACATACATCTTAAGAAAAGCATAGTTGGGGACCAGTAATAATCTGCTCGGTGCATGGAGAAGGGGTTTGCTAAATATACTATTTGTACAACTTCTAGTGAGACATGATACATAAACAAACACTAGAATGTGTTCTAAAAACACTTACAGGGTAAATGTTGGATAACATGTATAACTATGCTTTTCTATTTTTGAAACCCTGGTTCAATTATTTTTATGTGGATACTGTGGCCTTGGATGCTTGCACTATTAATTTAAAAATAGGACAAGGATTTAGATAAAATGGGCTGTGTAGGATTAGTCCTAGGTCACTTTACCTGCAATTATGAAAGCTTTTCAGAATTTTAACTATTCCCTGTTATAAAGACTAACACACAAAAAAGCCATTATAAAATCTTTAACTTCAAAATGCACTGACCTAACTTTATGAAATATATATATATATGCATATATTTATGTTTATATATATGGGATCATTCATTTTATGATTTATCATCACTTGGTACATGTGTTACTTTCTTTTTTGTGTGAGCCACATCTACTTAATAGAGTATTTTCATTAAATGACTCTGTGTTAAGGAGTCATTTTTAATAAAATCTAATTTAATTTCTTTCTTTCACCCCAGCTTTACTGGGGGTATAACTGACAAAATTGTAAAATATTTAAAGCATACCTTATGAGGATTTGATACATGTATATATTGTGAAAGATTCCCTCCACCAAGTTAATTAACACATCCATTACCTCATCTATTTATCTTTTTTCTTTTTTTTGCGAATACATTTAAGTTCTACTCTCAGAAAATTTCAATTATACCACAGTATATAGTCACCATGTTATTCATTAGATCCTTGAACCTTATTCATCTTATGTAATTACATTTATTTTCAAGCCAGTTTCTGAAGCTACAGTTTGAGTTAACCATTTTCAAAACTTTTTATCTGTAAACAAATATGAATTGGCTTCCTCGCGTATGTGGATCACTGTGCTTGGCCCGGTGTAGATGGGAGGAAAGGCGGTATGGTTGGTATGGGATTCTAGGTCCTTGGACTCAGCAACAGTAGAAACGAGGCTGGACCCAGTATTTGAAAGCACAGGCAAGGCTTGATTGGGGCAACAGCTGCAGCTGAAGGGACACACAGTCCCGACAAAGGTGTCAGACTGACTCCCTGAGCAACAGCTCGGGAAGTTTGAAAGGAGCCTTATTTAAGTGTGTGGGGCTAGAAATCCTGGGAATTGGGAGAGCAGGCGCAGTTGACAGAAGATGCTGCTTCAAACAACTTCTGTTTCATTTGCATGTTAAGTCTCTACCTGGGGTGTGAGTTTCAGCATTTCAATGAGTTAAAGGTGACTGTTGGTCACTTCGTTGTCCATCTTGGGGGGGTGTGCTGATTTAGGGACTAAATGATTGAACTCTAACTGGTCTGGGTGGTTTGGGTTTTGGTGGCTCTTCTGGCAAACATCCATTATTGCTTGAGGGGTAGTTTTGGTTTCCTCCAGGGGATGCTATGCCCCTTGGGGCTTTTGCCTGATGAAGAGATAAGCTGGAAAGAAGCCCTTAAGGAGGAATGTGGGACAGAGGTTGGTGGGGTCCAAGCAGGTGAGCAGCAAAGGTGAGGTCTTGGGGTCTAGCTGCTGACAGTACTTTTGCTTGCTACTGGAATTTTACTTGACTTTTTTTTAATGGAATTTATTTATTTATTTTTATGATTTTATTTATTTATTTATTTGACAGAGAGAAAGAGAGAGATCACAAGCAGGCAGAGAGGCAGGCAGAGAGAGAGAGAGAGAGAGAGAGGGAAGCAGACTCCCCGCTGAGCAGGGAGCCCGATGCGGGGCTCCATCCCAGGACCCCGAGATGACCTGAGCTAAAGGCAGAGGCTTTAACCCACTGAGCCACCCAGGCGCCGCTGGAATCTTACTTGACTTTACAAAATGTTCAAAACACACTCCCATCGAAGTTATAAATTTAATAGCTTTTTAAAAAAAATTTAAATTTGAGTATAATTGACACGCAATATTACATTACTTTCAGGTGTACAACATAGTGATTCAACTTCTCTCTACCTTTGTCATGATGTGCTCCGCACGACTGTAGCTACCATCTATCACCATACAGCGAATTACAGAACTATTCTAAGAAGCTGTTTTCTGATCTACTTTAAGTTTTCAAATTATGTTATTTACACTGTTCCTAAGTGTAGGTTCTTCTGATTTTGAAGTTCCCTGCAAATATAAATACCCCCAAATCCCAAAGAATACTTTCTTTTCTGAATTCAATTTTATTCCTGAGGTCTGGTCAATATCATTATTTATGTCAGAAAAAGCAGTTGGTAAATGAAGAAAGGAAGAACGACAATTTCCCCCCTTTAGGATGTCAATCTGATGTTGACAGAGCCAGATTAGAAGTAAAAAAAATCATTCTTTTCATTAACTGTTAATCATGCTTCCATTGTTTAAAAAGTCACAACTTGCTCTCACTTCTGGTAGAAAAGTGAAAATCAGAGACTAGGAAAAAGGAAAAGAGTTCACTTTAGTGTAAATTTAAATACATTTCTCTCTTCCTCAGGAGAGAGCTATGTGTGTGGCTCAATAGAGCCCTTCAAGAAACTGGAGTACACCAAGAACGTGAACCCCAACTGGTCCGTGAATGTCAAGACCACCTCGGCTTCGCGGGCGGTGTCCTCACTGGCCACTGCCAAAGGGAGCCCATCAGAGGTGCGGGAGAATAAGGATTTCATTCGGCCCAAGCTGGTCACCATCATCCGAAGTGGGGTGAAGCCACGGAAAGCGGTCAGGATTCTGCTGAACAAGAAAACCGCCCATTCCTTTGAGCAGGTTCTCACTGATATAACCGATGCCATCAAGCTGGACTCGGGAGTGGTGAAACGCCTGTACACCCTGGATGGGAAACAGGTAAGAGGGGTGTTGGGGTATGACTTTGACTTTACAGGAAAGAACCAGGGAGTTGGGGTATCTATGTGGCATGGGGGGGTCGGGGGTGGGGGAGGGAATGTGAAACATGCATTTTGCTGAAGTTGAGGGAGTTGGGTCATGTGCTTAGCAAATACAAAACTGTGGTCCGCCATCCAGACCAAGGATAGAGGTAGACAGAATTAACCATAGGGAAAAGTAAAATACCTATCTCTGAAGCTTAAATGGTTACTTACAGATTTCTATTTTTTCAGTTACTAATTACTTAACATAAAGATGCTTTCTTGCTGTCTGTTTTCAGCTTTTTCATGCAGTAATGTCTTATAGCCTTAAGCATGACTGTGATGTAAACTCTGACCATTAGAGAAAAATCTAATTTCCTTTCTTTGGTTTAAATAATACTTTATATCTCAGTAATGTTCACTACAGGGATTTATTTAAATTTTATAGATTTTAAAGTACATATCGAAAGGATGAAATATTTCCATCTGAATGGCTTTAAGAGGCATATTTCTAGAATATTATACATCTTGTTATGAATTATGAAATTATGAAAAATAATAATTTCAGAATTAACAGTGAAGCGGTGTTTCTTTAGCTATGGAATAGACATTGGTTGACTTGGATGAGAGGGCATTTAAATGTGAGTTGCTCAGGTGAACTTTAAGGGAAGTCTTGTGTGGACTTTTATAAAGGTTTGACAGAACCCTAATAGTGGTGTGTGTGTGTGTATATATATATATATATACATATGTATACTGATGTCACTGATACATACTGATATATGTGCAGTGCAAGTTGCTGGTCCTTCAGAGTTTATGTGTCTTTTTCTTTAAGATGATAATTTTTAGCGTACTATCTTTGCTTGAAATTTAGTTTTCTAATTTCTGTCCACATGGTTTTTAAAAATTATTTAGAGGGATAATTTATATGTAGAGTACATATTAAAAATCAATACTAGATTCATAAATTAAAAGGTTAATCTTTAAAAAAATAAAAGGTTCCTCTTTATTAAATAGAAGACAAGTTCTTGAAAGCTAACACGCATTCAAATTTTATGAATTAGAAATAGATGCAATTACTAGAAAGAGTGTTAGTCATAAAAAAATTCCTCCCCTAGGGATCCATTCAAATGCTCTAAATTACAAAATTCATTAGGAAAGAAGGAATATCTGCCAGTTGTTCATTTATATTCACCAGTCTTCTGCTTGTCTCATAAAACTTGTCTCTTCTAAGTATCATGTGGAAAAGAATTCTGAGGGATGAAATCTCAATCTTCTAGATCTAAGAGGGTATAGCCTGAATGTCATTGATCAGTTGACAATGGATCAAAGCAATGGATCAAAGTCCATTGCTAGCTTGTGAATTATAGTAACGTAAGTTGGCCGATGTCCGGGCTCACATTTAAACATTTGAGCCCTTTGGTGGTTCCTTTTGTAACGAGTCACTCAACCATCTTGTCGTTCCACGTTTTTGTATATCAGAGTTTCTCAAGATGACAGCTTACCTATTTTCACAAAAAGTGAAATTTACCACAACAAATACAAATTGATATATCTTCCTCTTCTCCCCTCACTTCAGAATTTTGGGGGTTCCAGATTACTGCACACTGAATCTAAAAATGAGCTTTAGTGACATTAGCTAAGTTCTGCCATCAGTTCATCATTTGTTTATTCCAAAAACGAATTCCTAAACGAGATACGATGATGTTCTCAATAGTTTTCTTCTTTTTAGGAGTTGAATCTACTGTCTGTATTTTGTAGTAGCTGTTTTTGCTGTTGTTTACATGTAAATATCGGAAAAGAATCTAAGGTTTAATGTCAAAAGACCACAATTCAAATCTTGGTTTGGGCAGATTATTTATGTTTTTAGCAAATCACTACACTAAACCTCATACTCAACAATAAAACAGATAAAATGATCACATCTGTTTCATAGAGTGCTTGTGGGGACAACTTTAATAATACATGTGAAAGCGATTTTGAAGTATAATAATAATGATCATAGCTTTATTTGCATTATTCTAAATGTTTTGCATGTATTAACATGTTTAATCCTCACAACAGCTCGATTCCAATCCCCATGTAACAGAGGAGGATGCTAAGTCACAGAACTTATTAAAAAAAAATGTTCAAGACCACATAGATATAAATGGCAGAGTTGGGATTTGAACCTGTCTCTCTCCAGAGCTTATGCTCTTAACCACTGTATCACAGAAGATTATATTAAAATACTAAAGGGATGTACATGTATTGAGAAAGAATTTTCAAGTCATCTGAAAGTTTTCTGCTTTGAATTATTTTCTTGCTGTCATTCTGCTGCTGGTTTTATCCAGCTGTGTGTGTGTGTGTGTGTGTGTGTGTGTGTGTGTGTGTGTAGCATTCAATTTGCTGTTGTGGCATTTCCTCTGTTGTGGCATCTTCTCTTCATAGCAGGAGTGGTGAAAAGCTGCAGAGGAATTGTAAGATAGAGTGGAAAGAATATAAAGACTTTTTGCTTGAGTTCCCCGTAGGAACAAAGATGCTTCCTCCTGGACCCCAGGAGTCTTTAGAATCATTTCTGCTCATGAGAGAAATCCACCCCCACGAGAGGTTTGTTAGAGTCGAGTGCTTTGACAGCCTTGGCAGAGACCACGGCTTGATAAGCCTCTGAGAATGAACCGCTCTCCTCCAAGCCAGGTGGACTGACATTCCGGCCGCCATTTTACCCTGTCCACGGTGGTGTCGGGGTCCACGTGCGGTCAGCAGGACGTGACCCTTCAGATCACTCCTCTCACCTCTTTGTTTGTTTTGATCATATAACAACTCTCCTTATCAACTCCAGAAACGCTATGGGAAATCCAATGCCCAGTAAAGCTTTTAAAGGTAATTTTTTTTTTTTTGTATTGAGTCCTGCTTATATAGAACTGCCTAAAAAATTAATAGGTTGAGTGGGTTGAATAAATGAGTAGAGAGCAAGTGACGCATGGGGCAGGGATGGCTTTTCAGATCGCCCTAAGGCAGCCTGCGGATGTATCCGTGGGATGGAGACTCGTGGCTCAGGTCTTTTTGACAACAGAACAGTGACAAACAGTGAGAGCGCGTGCCTGCTGTTGCACGGGCCACCCAGAGGTGGGCGCTGGAGGGCGGAGACCACAGCCCCTTCTCACGTGCTCCTCCTACCACTTGGCCTTTTTGCTCAGTTGCCTTTGGGGGTGCTTTAGGCCCTAACCAAGAGTTCATTCTACAGTGCTTTTTTGTTATTGTTGAGGTTTTTAGGCCCAGATAAGGAAATCAACATATTGCAAATACTGCACCATGTAGAGAACATTTTGTGGGAAGCTGCAGTTTCCCTGGATGACCGTTGAGGCTCATAAGCAACCTACCTGTGAGCAGACCCTTTCTAATCATTTCAACTCCGTTCTTTACTCAGGGGTATTGAAGCCTCAGTAAAAGGTTGCTGCAGACTTGCCGCGGTGGCACCTCGTCGTCCTCCTCCTCCTCCTCCTCCTCCTCCTCCTCACTCCTTTCAGGAGGCCTCTGCTCACCGTGTCATCGGGCGCTTTTGCCAGCATGGCTGGGAGGTCTAGGAAATGCTTGCCTCATCTTCATTTCAGTAATGCATTATTTATCTGGGCCTCAATCAAGGACCCCCAAAGAAGGAAAGAGGGCATATTCTAGCTGAAGGTTATAGTCACATTCCTTTTCTCCATATCGGAAGGGAGCTTTTGCAGGGTGTGAGGGTCTTTTCCTCTTGCCTCCATCCAGGCACTGGATTTGGGGATTTTTCTGTGGATTATTCCCTCACCCTGCCAAGTAGCTGCTCCCAGAGGTCGTTTAGGGTATGACTGTTTCTAAGTGATTGAAATAAACCCAGAAGGTACAAGATTTGCTACAAAAGATACCTCCTGACTCCTTTTTTGGAGCAGCTAATCTGTCTTGAGCTGTTCAGTCTTCTAAATCTGTGATTACTGAATCCTTGCTTAGAAATATAAACAACAGCAAATCTTAGAATAGCTAGTGCCGAAGCAGGCAACTTATACTGTAAAAATCACAGATGAGGCACATCCCAGTAACCTCCCCTTCCTCACTGAAATAGAGCAACGACAAACTCAGTTGCTCTTTAAGTAGAAAAAATATGCACCTCCCCACGCTATTCACCCCTCAGTATTGTAGATCTGTACAAAGTAGCAGCATCCATTAGTAGCAGAGGAGAAACTCACAGGAAGATGTTATATTTTTGTCTTACATACATGTCCCACAGGTCATGCCCTTTGTAAAATCCCCCGCTGCTGCTAGCACGCTGGAGTGAGCAAGCAGCCTCTTGTCTTCCTAATAGAGAACACGCTAGGAGTCTCTGACCTGGAGTAAAGGTACTCCTAAACTGATTTAGACTGGTAAACTTCGAGAACAGACATCGTCTCTGCTGCCGTATTCTGGGTGGCTATAGCGAAATATCACAGATTGGGGGCTTATATACAACGAAAACAGTTTTCGTTGTATATATTTCTCACAGTTCCAGAGTCTGGAGTCCAATATCAAGGTGCTAGCAGACCTGGTCTGGTGAGAACCCACTTCCTGGTTCTTAAAAAAGTGCCCTTTTCAGTGTCTTCACAGGGCAGAAGGGGGCAAGGTGCCCTTGGGCTTCTTTTGAGAGGGTACCAATCCCATGCTTGAGAGCTTCGCCCACATGTCCTAGTCACCTCCCAAAGGCCCCACCTCTTAACACTGTCCCCTTAGGGGTTAGATCTCATTATATGGATTTTGGAGGGGACACAAACTTTCAGACTCTAGTACTGTGTAAAGGAAATCCCAGTAGCTGTCAGTAAGTTAATCAGTTACTACATTGTTTTCTCTGTATCCTTTGATCTTGAATCCCTTTGTCTATTGTAAACACAAAGCTCGAAAGATGCTTGTAAATGAGTCATAATAATTGCAGCCATTTATTGTAGGTAATTGGTATATGAGCTTATTGGAATTCAGGAAATGGTAATCTGATCAATAGGAATCTGTAATTCAGATATCACAAGATGGTCTTTGATTTTTACCTTCTTTTAAAAAGATTTATTTATTTGAGAGAGAGGGTGCGCGTGCCCGTGCGTGTGCAGGAGTTGGGGGAGGGAGAGAAGGAGAGGGAGAGAAGCTCAAGCAGACTCCTCGCTGAGTGCAGAGCCGGATGTGGGGCTTGATCCCAGGATGCTGAGATCCTGACCTGATCCCAAACCAGGAGTCGGCCGCTTAACAAATGGAGCCACCCACGCGCTGCTCCTCTTTTGGCTGTGAATAGCTATTTCTCCTCTGAAGTAAGAATGATTTGGTTCAACCTTGAGTTTAGAGACCTTAGAACGTTTCTTCCCCTTACACCTTAAAACAAAGTGGTGCGTGTTGCTACTGCATCTACCTTGGCTATTAGCAATGAATGACCCTGGAAAATGTAGAAGCAGACGTTTTCAAGTGGAAAAGAAGGAATTCAGGATGTGTCAGGATTTGGTTGGACTAGAAAATGAGATTCTCTGTAGCTGTTGGTGATAGTGGCCTTTTCCCTTTTTAAAAAAAATAAAACTTCTGCGACAGCTCTAATTAACTTCTTCGAGCATATTTAAAGCCTTCGTTCATGGTCGACAGATTTTTTTTCTATATGATTGCTATATTATCTTTGTTGTGAAAGTGAATGTAACACCTTTAATTTTGTTTGCAATTGATATAAAAACACAGTTGATACAAATAATTCAGCTTACGTTTTAAAATGTCAAATTAAAATTTCCTGCCAAAGCTCAGAGCACATGCTAAACCATCCTAATGATTTGTTAGAGCTCTGAATTGATGGAAAATCATAGCTGTTTTCAAAGAAAAAGGAGCTTAAGAGTAATTATGATATTTCACTTAGAGAATTAAAGTGTCCGAGATAGAATGGGCTATTTTAGGTTACATATTTCTGTTGGTATTTAGGATTTATAAGCTACACTTGTCCTTACCTAGATATTAACTCCCTCAAATAGAGAAGAGTTAAGTCCTTTTGTTCCAGTCTAAGCAACTCTGATAATGTAATTAATTATGTGTTCCTGCAGTGATGTATATTTTAAGGCTTAGTCTCAGCAAAAGTCAGTTTTCTGTAAATTGAATACTGATTTGCTATAAAATGAATTCTGAGTTCCCCTGTGACCCACTCTAGCTCTGAAGATGTGTTCCCTGAGCCCTCTCTCTAGTATGCTGAGAGTGCTTTGGGCACTTTGGGACTCTGGGCTTGGGATCGTCTCCTAAAGGTGACTTCTGCTTTGCAAGGGCCGAGAGCCCTGATTTGACCCGCGAGTCTCCCATGCCCTGAGGTTGCATGCTGGAGTGATACAAAGAACTTGGACTTTAGAGTCAGCTGGGCCTGTGCTCAGGTTTCTGTCTGAGAAATCTCCCTTGATCTAGCTTCTTGTTTGGGCCTGGAAAATTAACTTGGTTCCCCACTTAACTGATTACTTAAGTTCAAAAATTCTATGTATCGAATGTATTTGTAATGAGGAAATTTGCTTGGGTATGCTGTATTGTAAGTGTGGATATGTGAAGTAACATAATGTAGAGGAAGAATTCTAGTTTTTATACACAGTTTCAAATACGTAGTTGTCTGTCCTTTACCCCTAGACACAGTGGAATCTATTCTTCCGTTGGAAAGAGTTAAGTCTCTGATACTCAGTTTTCTCACCTGTACAATGGGAATGATAACAATATTGCTTTATTAATTGTAATAAGGATTAAATGAAACAATCAATATGACAAAACTCAGCACTGTGGTAGGTACTGAATTATCAGTATTTATTATACCTGAAAAGCTTAGGATAAATTGTTTTTGAAAAACAAATCATACTCAGGTCTTGATCTCGGAGTCATGAATTTGGGCCTTTGTTGCGTGTGGAGTCTACTTAGAGAAAAAAACAATAAAATTATCTTTTAATAATGACTAATTATATCTACCTTTGTAAATGTGGCTTTTCACATGAAAATACTTCATAGTGTAATGAGAACAGCATGGAATTTGAGATAAAATGCTATAAGATCAAATTCTGACTTTTTTACTCATTAGCTGTGTGGCCTTTTGCAAGTCAATAACATTCGCTGAATTTCAGTTTCCTCTTTAAAGTGGCGATGATAATATATACCCATAATATGGTGGGATGCTTAATTAAGGAAATACGTAGGGGTGCCTTGGTGGCTCAGTTGGTTAAGCATCTATCTCTTGATTTCAGCTCAGGTCACGATCTCAGGGTCTTGTAATGGAGCCCTGCGTTGGACTCCATGATCAACAGGGAGTCTGCTAGAGATTCTTTCCCTCTCTCTCTCTGCCTCCCTCCCCCCCCCAAATAAATAAATACGTTTTTAAAAAGAAAATATGTATATAAAGGCCCTGGCTTGATCTGTGGTAGGGTCCTCTATAAATATTAGTCCTTCTCCCTTATGCTTTCCTAGTCCAGGCTGTCTTAAAAGTATAGGACATTTTTTTTTAATTTTTTATTAACATATAATGTATTATTTACCCCAGGGTACAGGTCTGTGAATCATCAGGCTTACACATTTCACAGCATTTGCCATAGCACGTACCCTCCCCAATGTCCATATCCCT
>CM052810.1:58963462-59019547 GCA_028533885.1 Nasua narica
ACTTTTGGGGACCGGTTGCTGCAGGATCTCTTACTTCTCCGCCATCTTGCCCCCTCCTCTCAGTATGCTGATTAAGAAGAGCTGAAGGAACAGCTTAGAGTGAGAGCCTAGTGGGAAGTCTAGAATGAGGCCAGTTTGCCAGGTCAGTTTGTCTCCCGTTGTCAGCAAGCAGTTGCATTTCTGGTTTTAAATTGGACTTTCTTTTACAAAAGATGCTCACCAGGGTTCTTCATCCTTTTGTTCTGGACAACACATTTTCAAAATGGTTAAGTGCTTCCCAGCTGATGGTCCTGGAAGTCCTTAGGGGGCCATGAATGTGTTCTAGTAATGGCGTTTGTTTTAGTATCTTAAAAAAAAAACTGCAAACATATTTACTGCTTAAAAACTACTCATTTTTTAAAGAAGATTTTATTTATTTATTTGACAGAGAAAGAGAGAGTGAGTGAGCACAAGCAGGGGGAGCAGCTGATAGAGGTAGGGGGAGAAGCTAACTCCTCACTGAGCAGGGAGGCTGATATGGGACTCAATCCCAGGAACCTGGGATCATGACCTGAACCAAAGGCAGATGCTTAAACGACTGAGCCACCCAGGCGCCCCTTAAAAACTTTACCCTTAAAAAAGAATCAATTTTAAAGCTGTTGAGGGTGTGTCCGGAAGCCTTTCAGAGCAGTGAGTAGAGATCAGGTGAGAGTCCCCAGGACCCGTTTCTGAGTTGGCCTCTGATTCAGTGAAACACTACTAGTCAGTGAATAGCATGGTTTTGACCATTATATAACTTTCAACTGGCTTTATTCTAAACCATATATCATGAAATTTATATTTGTAATGAACCATTGGTTAAGTATAGAAAGTTATTAATAAGGAGCAGAATGTAAAGTGATAAAAATACCACTTTTTATATAGTAACATTAAGGTGTTTCTAGTAGTTGAGAAAATGTAATGATAATTTTGTCCAATTTAGTTTTTATTTACTGAGGTTAAAACTATTGACTTTGAGGGCGCCTGGGTGGCTCGGTGGGTTAAGCCTCTGCCTTTAGCTCAGGTCATGATCTCAGGGTCCTAGGATGGAGCCCCACATCTGGCTCTGTGCTCGGCCGGAAGCCTGCTTCCTCTTCTCTCTCTGCCTACTTGTGATCTCTTTCTGTCAAATAAATAAATAAAATCTTAAAAACAACAACAAAAACATGGGCGCCTGGGTGGCGCAGTTGGTTGAGTGACTGCCTTTGGCTCAGGTCATGATCCCGGAGTCCCGGGATCGAGTCCCACATCGGGCTCCCGGCTCCATGGGGAGTCCACTTCTCACTCTGACCTTCTCCCTTCTCATGCTCTCTCTCACTCTCTCTCTTTCCTAATAAATAAATAAATAAAATCTAAAACAACAACAACAACAAAAACAAAAACTATTGACTTTGACCATTACTAAACAGGGTGATATTTTTTGGTACAAAATGTAAATCAGTTTACAAAGGGAGATTTTTGTTTTTGGGGTTTTTTGTAATGGATATTTTAATTTGTCTACATTTTAATATAGAGTTGACTCTAATACCAAATAAGATGTAGTAATTTCTTTGTGATCAATTATGTGTTTGCCTTATAAGTTAAAATTACTTAGAAACACGTAACAAAGGTTGGTTGGGAAGAACAAACTTTGTCCTCGTATTATCCAAATTCTTTTGTCATTCCTTATTTACATTAAAACATTTTATTTAAAATAAGCAACATTCAAAAATGTCAAAATTATTTAGCACTTTTTTAGGGTGTTCAAGAAGTCAAATAGTTCTAGAAAGGGATTCTTGGGGAAAAAAGGATGGGTACATGGTAATGCATTTCACAGGGGTGACTGAATGTTGGGAAGCAGATAGTATCATGGGAATATCTTGAACCTTGGTGCCTCTAACATGGTACTTTGATTTTATCAGATGTTTAGTAAATGTTTATTCATGAAAGGAATTTACATTTAACATGTGGTACTTTAATCATGTAGTACCGTTTTCATTTAAACATGGAAGTCACACTACAATATATGGAAAGTTAACTAGGTGGCTTGGAGTCAATATAGGAACCCTCAACTACAAAATGTGTGATAGCAAGATATCCTTTCACAGATCCCAAGACCTAATACTGCTAAACAAGGTTTTGGTTTTACACGCATGGTGACTTCTGTCCATCTAAAGGAAAAATATTCCCACCTTATTATTCCGGGAGATTTCTTAAATAATTTGCCAACCTCTTCCCAATTAGGTACCTTGCTAACTTTTTAAAAATCAGCTGTGTGGGCACTCTTGCCTCCCCTGTTTTCAAGTAACAGTAATGTGAAGCAATTATATATTTAAGGTTTGATACAGATGTAAGAATTTCAAGAACCGGGGCGGCTGGGTAGCTCAGTCGTTGGGCCTCTGCCTGCTGCTCCGGTCATGATCCCAAGGTCCTGGAATCGAGCCCCACGTCGGGGCTCGGAGGGAAGCCTGCTTCTCCTTCTCTCATTCCCCCTGCCTGTGTTCCCTTTCTCGCTGTGTCTCTGTCAAATAAAATTAAAAAAAAAAAAAGAATTTCAAGAACCCCTCATGACCCACTGTATGAATAGCTTTGAAACACTGTTATTATTTTTGTCCCTTAGTCAATAAGACCTAATTATCAAGGATGTTAACATTACCTTCCTATCTGTAGCTACTTTTTTCCTGGACTTGTCTTATTTTCAAGGTGTCTTTTACTCAGTTCATGCCTATTTTGTGTGGCCTGGACTCCTGACTAGTAGTCATGGAATGTTTAGAAGGTAGAATTTGTAGTATTTCGGGTCTGATTAGATGTGGGCAAGGAGAGGGAGGAGTGAAGAAAAGGAAAAGGAAACAAAAGGCATCAAGTGAACGAAGGCTCTGCTTTAGGCAGGAGGGTAGAGAGAGGTGGTACAAAAAGTTAAACACTAGGATATGCCGAAGAACTCTGACATGTAGTCACCAATTTGCTGCATGCTCGGGACTGTGTTACATGCTTCCTACTCATTGTTAACTTAAATCTCACACTAATCTTATGAGGTAAGTTCTATTTTTTTGCTTTTACAGCTGAGGAAACTGAGCTTTAGATGGGTTTGTAATACATTCGATGTAACAAGCTAGAAAATAATTTAAAAGCCAGAACTCTTACGTACTCTTGCCTTCCAGTGGGAAAAATGAAGCAGGTTTGGAGTTGTGTATACTCAACAGTATCACATGCTGCCAAGCAATTAAACAAAATAAAGTCTGCGGAATATTGGCAAGAAGCACAGATAGAGGACATTCTAGGCAAAAGGAACAGCATATGGTAAAGGCCTGGAGTAGGGAAGCAAGGGGATTGGCCCAGAATGATGATGGATGTAGTGGATTTGGGGGGCATTGGTAGCAAGTACAGGAGATAGGAAAATAGATAAATAGGTGGAAAGTGATAGCAGGGCGGGGAGGAATGGGAAGGTAGTGGTGAGAATGGGAAGGGGGAGCCGGGGTAATAAGACACGGCAGCTTTCTTAGTGTCTACGTCGAGTGCTTCATCATACTGAACATTTAACACTAGGAGAGGTGACTGTTTTCTTTATGTTCCTCATTTCATATATTATACATATTTGCACCTGGGGCATGTTGCAACTGAAAGAACTTTTCTAGGTTAACTTTACAAACATACACAGAAGCAAACAGAAGATGTTTCTCTGGAGTTTGGGTTGGCGTTTTCCATGTTTATGGCGAAACGTGGATTCAAAACTGAAGATGAGGCAGCTGTCACGTAAGAAGATACCATGTGCCAGGCTTCAAAGATCCAGAGATGAATAAGAGAGGACTCCTCCTTCAAGGTGGGAGCCCTCTTCTCCCAGCCTGGCCATTTCTCCATGCACACCGTAAATTCCGGTTCTCTCAAAGCTCACTGTTTCTAACCCCAGTGGTCTGTACAGCCCCGATCCCTCTTCCTGAAGTGCCCTCCCTCTGGTTTTCCTGGTGACCCCTCTCTTAAGACGAGCTCCTATGGTGCATTTAGACATCTCCTTTCCTTTTTGTCTCTATCCTTCACCAGAGCAATAAAGCCCGAATGCCTTTCTTTCCCACATCAGTAAAGTGACAACTGTTTTATCAGCTGTAGGGCGTCTGACCGTTGATCAAGACAAAGTGTGTTCCATTTCTTTAACAGCCGTAAGTTGTCAATATGATGTTCATTCCCACAACGCATGTGGCACATTTGGGGACCATGGTTATTGAAAAAATGCAATCTGGATTGCTAATATTTGTTAATCCCCTCCAGTTGGACCGCAGTAATGATTAGTCACCAGCAGAGTGAAAAGCTTTGGTTCTTTCCCACTGGTAAGTGTCACCAGCCTTTCCCACTAGCTGTTGCGGGAGTCACTCTGGTACCAGAGGAAACAAGATTTTGTCTTGTTTCATAGCTTAACTGTTGGAGAGACAGAAAAAAATCCACTTGGGTTATAGGTGTTATTGGTGTGTGGCAAGAGCCGGTGCCTCAGAAACAAAAAGGCAGCTAGAGCAATAAGTGACCAGCACTGCCGGTTGTAGGTTTCTTTGTACGGAGAGGAAAAAAAAAAAAGAAAGAAAGAAAAGAAAAAGAAGGTGCCTTTGCCAGAGCACTGTAGCAGAAAGAGGTGGGTGATGGGAAACTTCAACCAAAAAGGAACATTTCACAAATGGACAGCCTAGTGCTCCCGTTGGAAGATGGTCCCGTGGAGAAGGTCATGAGGGAGTGGGATAATTGGAGAGTGTTGCATAGGGAAGAAACATATACAGATTCTGTTTCCAGTAGGAGTTTGAGTTCTATCAACTGCCCAACGTACACTGTGGAAAGGCCTATGTTTCTATCGGGGGCTGCCAGGCCATTGGGCCCGTTTCTCCTGGGTCACACAACTATTTATAATGTGGGTTTTTCCAGTCAAGCAGGGAGGAGTTTACCTATTTATTCATAAATAGTAAGAGATTCTGCAAAGGAGTGATTTGAAGTGGGCCAGAAAGCAGGCCTATCGAAGCTAGTATTAGAAAAAAAAATACGTAAAATCTACTCTAATTCATGTTAATAATTATGGTAAAAATCATTTAAACTGATTTTAGACTTTTTTCTTTCAAACTTGCATATATCAATAGCACCAGTGATGGTAAATACATAGGGAATGTTTTTCAAAAATACAGACTAAAATTTTATTTCTTCTATTGATAATTGGCATTTCATGTTTTTTAAAAAGTGTTCGGAAAAATGTAAAATCCATACGCACATGGGAATAGAGATGAGAGGTGAGAAGGAGTATAACGAGCTGAGGAGATGGTTGCACCGGAAAGCTGGGCTAAGAATAGTTGGCATTCTCCAGTTATTATGAGCTAAGACATAAATGGAAATGTGGTTGTCGCGGGGCTCATTAGAATAAAGTATTTGGATTTGTGGAGAGATACAGGTATTTTCACAGTGCTAGTGTTAAGATTCCACTCCCTCCATATATCCAGGTTCCCCGAAACCCCTCCCACATCCTCAGGCCCCCGTCTTTCTCTCCCCACCTCAGCCGCCTTCTGCGCACCCTGCTGCTCTGCTCTCCTGCAGGGCACGGCTCACCATCTTACCACCTGCTTCCCCAGACTGGGCTTCTCTGCCCTGCACCACTTCCTCCCCAGCGTGGAAAAGAGCCCATCCTTTCATTCCCCACAGCAGAGTGAAGGCCAGATTATGATATTTAACACAGCCTTCTGGAAGGCTTTTACATGAAAGGAAGATGGGGGGGAAGCCTTCAAACTGGACCCTCCACGGGACTGTCCCTGAAGTCCAGGGCCAAGTTCCTCTCTGGCTTGGTGGGAGCACCTGCTCACCTGCCCAAGGAGGGAATGCCCCCCGTCTGTCTGCCCATCCCTCCCGCGATGCAGGCCCCTGCTTGCAGGCCCTCCCCTGCGGAGAAGAAGGGAATTTTCCTAAAAGCAAATGCTGAGTGCAGAGCTGCACCTCTCCTGACACTCTTTCGTTACCATGTGGGGCTGCTCGCTCCTTCCAGTCTTGACCCCGCTTCCAGGGTAGAACATTGGCTTTACCTTGGCACAGCCACGGGCCCTTAAAGTGTTTTCTATCATATGTCAGTGATCGATCTCCAGAGGTGAATTTGAATCTTTTATTCTGAAGAAACACCTAACTTTATCATTTAACTGCATTACATTGAAAAAAAAAAATTGTTGGGCGCTTGGGTGGCTCTGTGGTTAATCATCTCCCTTTGGCTCGGGTCACAATCCCAGGGTCCTGGAATCGAGTCCCGCGTGGGGCTCCCTGCTCAGCGGGGAGTCTGCTTTTCCTTCTCCCTCTACTCCTCCCCCCTTTTCATGCTCTCTCTCTCTCTCTCTCTCTTGCTCTCACACTCTCTCTCAAATAAATGAGTAAAATCTTTTTTTAAAAAAATTGTATTCAGGGGCACCTGGTTGGCTCAGTTGGTTAAGCAACTGCCTTCGGTTCAGGTCAAGATCCTGGAGTTCCGGGATCGAGTCCCGCATTGGGCTCCCAGCTCTGTGGGGAGTCCACCTCTCCCTCTGACCTTCTCTCCTCTCATATTCTCTCTCACTTTCTCTCTCTCTCAAATAAATAATAAATTAAAAAAAAATCTTAAAAAAAATTGTATTCAGACCTAGCCAAAGCATCCTATGTGCATGGGCATCCTGGTCCTATTCAAGGGCTAAAATCAAAAAACCACAGGTTGTGTGTGTCTCTCTGGTTTCTAACCACCTTTATTGCCTTCTCCTTATTTCCTGGGGACCTTTGTCATTGGCCCCACTGGAGCCCTGGAGAAGCATGTGTCCACAGCCCGACACAGGTGTGCTAATATTAAGTATGGACTTCACACTGCCAGCCCTCAGCCAGGCCCTTCTCATGCTGGAAGAGAGTCAGGCTAAGAGAGGAGCAAATGTCAGCCTGTAGGAGGCTTCTCAGTGGGACAAAGTTGTCGATATCCACAGAGCTCCTCCTGGGCACCCCAGTCCACGTGGCCTCGTCTTCCGGTCACACGTTTACACATCTGTACCTGTCATTAGGCTGTAAATTTCTTACAGTCAGAGGATGGGTCTTTTCATGTTTCTGTGCCCACCAGTGCTTTCCTGTAGGAGATGCTCAGCAATCAATTACCCAATTATTACCTCACACAATTACCTAACACTTAATTGCAACCTGGGTAAAGAAATCACAGGTCCCTTTACAAGAGCTTTTATTTTTTTGTGGCAACGCCTTTGCTAGAAGATCAACGCCCTATTTTGTTGCCCACTTGCTTCCCACTTGGGTAGATCTGCAAGCAATCTCTATCACTTAGAAAACAGTTTATTTCCAGCTGAAGTGTGAAGCGTTGAATCTTCTTATGCAGACTTGTCTGGGGACTGATTCTCTCTCCCCTGTGCCTTGTCCCAGCTCCTGAGGGGTTCTGGAACCCAGGGGATCCTGGGTTGTGCCGAGGTGAACTCCAGAGGGCTAGCGCAGGCAGTGTTTTAAGTCACAGAAACCGCTCGTGACACTGACTTGGTTTGTTGAAAGAACTAATTAAATAACGCTCATAACTGGCAAACAGTGATGTCGAATGGGTAAACAGTGACCCTGGCTATTCAGTTGAATGGGGAATGAAACAAACACAGGAAGGGTATCTAGTTGTAGCTGATGAAGGAGGAGCGCTTTCTACCCGATGTAGAGTGATAACAGGAATTTTTTATGAAAAGTGTCTGCCCTTGTAGTGAGTGCCATAGATTTGGTTTGTGTAGAGATTTTTCTTTAAGTATTCTTCACAAAAGTATCTTATTACTGGGTAACTAACTGAAAATAAACAATGTGCAAATGAAATATTCTATTTTGGGTTCCTGTCTATTCAGTATTGCTAGAACATCGAGAAAGTAAGAATCCAAAGGAAGAATGAGAGGGCAGCTTCTGGAGTTAGTGCCAAGCGTTCGTGAGATGCCCATTGGGCCTGTCTCACTCTTGGTTTGCCCTTTCCAAGGCTTTGTTAGCAGTGAGCAAGCTTACTGTGCCAGACGGTAGCTTTCTTGGTGTATCCCGACTGTCATTTCACTTGATAACATTAGGGATATTGGTAGTTGTCCCCTCAGTTACAAAGAACAGCATGCAGGCATTTCGAGGCTTGATCTCTGAGGGACAGTGTGAGGGTAAATGGTGGCAAACATGGGTAGTCATGGGAAATTTACTGTGGAAGCTTGACAGATGATTATAGATGGACTTTTACCTCTCTGGGGATGGTGGTACAGAGGTGGTGTCTAATCTTTTTTTACCGTTAATCATTTTTACCTTTACTAAAGCGGTTTGTAGAATATGTGCAGTATGATTTCGTTCATAATAATAATAATAATAAGCCCTAGGAAGTGTATCCACGTGGAATAAGGTTTAGAAAACACCAAAACAAATGGATGAGATGTTACCTCTGAGAGAGACAGTAGGACTGAAGTCTATAAAGGGCTCATTTTCATTTGTTTTGCATCATTTGATTTGTTCACAATATACATGTGTTTTAAGTATAAAGATAAAAGGTAAAATCTCCAACAAGAGCACATAGGCTTTGTTTCAGACTTTTCCAAGGGAGGAAAATCAGTACATTTCATTTACATAAATTTTGAGGTAAAAAAAATATTGATAACAAATATTGCTTTGGGAGTCGTCAGGCATATTTATAGTATCTAAAAGTGGATACTTAAAGAAAACACCAGCTATTAATAATTTATCTTTGGCAATAAGATGAAAATAAGACATTTATTTTCCCTGAGAGGTGGCATATATTTATAGGTAGTTTTGCTTCAAAGTCTTACCTTGACTTACAGAATCACATAAGTTTTTTTGAGAGTGGGATTTTAATTTGATTTAATTTTTGATGGGAAAGTGGTATATATAAATCTATCCTAGGAGTAGTTTTAAAAAAATTAAACTAGATGCCATATAATCAATAGTACTGAAGACTGTTTGCATTGGTTTGTTGTTTTCACATCAGTTTTTATTCCTTGTTTGGTTTACATTTTTCTTCGTGTGACACCCTGATCTTTGTTGTAATAGGTATATAGTGGGAACATAGATAATCACAGAATGATTGTAGCTTTCACAAGTGTAATTAACTTCTTGTAAAGTACAGTTCTGCAGGACAAATCCTGAAATAGAATAACTATTTCCAGATCTGGGCTTTTATCCCCAGTCTTTATAAGTTCCTCCCACCTCTATGCTGTCAGCTTAACGATTCTTCTAAGACTTCCCGAGCCTCAAGATGCTTTCTTGCCTCTTCTTTTTAACCATTTCTTTCAGCAGACTATACATAAGAATTTTTTTAAAGATTTCTGCAAGATCTGATTCCTGTGCACCCAGTGATTTCAAGCGATGTATCAGTCGCTTGAAAAATCAAACATCCAGCTGTTGTCCTTTGGAGTCCAGTTTCTAAATCCAAGAGTCACGAACTGTAAAGGAATAAAGGAGATGGAAGGAGAAGTTCCTGGCTACTATCCAGTGACTCTTGAATGTAGTCTTTTTCCTCATGCTTTTCGTTCTGCTGGGGAAAAATCACTCATAAATGTTTACCAACATTTCTGCATTCGTTTTTGAAAGCCTTAGGAATCATTTGATTTTTCCTTTGTGATAGTCTAATCCCAAATGTCTCTGTTTGCCTTGATCTGTTTTTAATGTCAAGAGACAAATTGAGTTTTCCTTTTGATAAAAAGAATTGTTTAAGAAAGGAGAGTCTCAATTTGACCTATCTCTGTGCTTTTCTAGAACATTCTAATTAGGTGCAAAAATAACAACAGAGAAATTTAGAGAAATCCAGAAATTTAGAGAAATAAACCTGTTGACTTGGAGACAGCAGATGTATCTCACTAATCCTGTGCTGAACAGAATGCACAGAGCATCTTTTTTTTTTTTTTTTAAAGATTTTTTATTTTTATTTATTTATTAGGAAAGAGAGAGAGTAAGAGAGAGCATGAGAAGGGAGAAGGTCAGAGTGAGAAGCGGACTCCCCATGGAGCTGGGAGCCCGACGTGGGACTCGATCCCGGGACTCCGGGATCATGACCTGAGCCGAAGGCAGTCGCCCAACCGACTGAGCCACCCAGGCGCCCCTGCACAGAGCATCTTAAAGAAACAAATTTCCCATCCCAACTTTAGAAGACCAAGAGTAGGGATAAGAAGCCCAGATACTAAATATCACAGTGGACGGCACATAAATATCTGTTGCATTAGAAGAAAAAGGAATGAGAAAATGCAAGGGAAAATACTGTTCCTAGGGGAGTTTCATGGATCATCTACTTGTTAGGTGGTGATATTGCAGAATGGCTAGAATGTGAATAACACAATTGTATGTTTCTTAGACTTTGTTCCCTGTTCAACCCTGTGGAGTCACATTTGTAAACTTTACAGCACCTATATTTTGATTATTGGATGATCACTAATGGGCATCATAGGCAATCGACATTTTATTACAGCCATTTAAATTTTCATTATCATCACAGACAGTGAATCCCTCTCTGTTTGTTCTGGAGGCTGGTCTGTCGGACTAGGGGACTGGAGTTGAACTGACAAGGGGCCCAGCAGATTATTTAATCCTAACATGGCAGAAAAGTTGCAGAGATTTGAACACATGGGGCAGTTGAAAACACACTGGAATTTTTCAGTATATTTTAGGTAATCTTCTCACCCTTTGAGGTCACTGACCTAGGACTTAAAGGCTCTGATGGAAACCATTTAGGACTAGAGGCTACCATCTTGGTCTGTTAGAATAACCTAGCCTTTTCCTCCTTGAATAAGATGCTTCCTTATGGCCTAATGAAAAATGCATTGTCCACTCTTTGAACCACCCTTCTGTAAAGACTTTCTAAATATCACTTTGGAATATATAGGTACCTTGTTGAACATTGAACAGGTGGTTGGGAAATTCAACTCTCAGAGATTTCAGAGATTCAACTCTCTGAGATTTCAGAGATTCTTATGCTCAGAAGGTTTTTAAAGAAACAGCTTTTGTGGCCAGAGCCCATTTCCTCTAACTCTGACTCAATAAGAGTTGGGTTTCTGAGGCAACTGTTGCCTTTTTCTAACTGTGGCCATCTACTTGTCTTCCCTTCTGTCCACATGGAGCAAGGAAGCAAAGTGAAGGATGCAGAAGAGAAAATGCCAGATGGGTAGCTGGGGTTCATCTGACTCAGGTTTTCATCTAATCTAGTACATGGTTTTCACTCTTTTTCATATGAAAGTATTTTAGTACTTTTAGTGCTTCTGGCCAATTTCCATTGCAGTGAGGTTTGAAAACTGTGCTCTCTTAGAGTAGTCTAACCAAGAACTGTAACTGGTTGGCTGATGTTCTCAGAGAGGAAGCATTTGAGGATACCATCAGGCCTTCTTGATGCAGGGAGTCTGGGGAATTGGCTTGTCTGTATGCACTTTATGGAGAATTTAAGTGACAAATGACAAGTCTGAGTAATTGCTAAAATAGCAAGGCTGGAGATAAGATCATCTAGAGAGGGCAGATTGCAAGCCTCTCCACCCTCATTAGCTAATGCTTATCCAGTGCCTGCCGTTGGTAGGATGCTACCAGTTCTCTTCAAATCATTTTGATCTGATAGCACTGTTGTTCCTTACCCCAGATGACTAGAGCAAATGGAATATTAAAGGAAACCAAGTTTTCTCTAAGGGATGCCTGTCTAAGTCAGTCTCTGCTTAATTTCTACAATCTTTCTGCTTAAGTTGAATGAGTGTTATTTTTCCTGGAAGAGGTGAGAGCATAGTGAAACAATGACTTGATGCTATCCTTTGTACACTGGTAAGACCTTTGTGTGCTTGTGTGTGTGGGGGGGATGGGAACAGGAAGTAGAGATCATGATTCCCAGTGCTTTCCACCCAGACAAAGGTTAGAATTCTAGAACAATGAAACCTCCCAAGAAGGACATTTCTGTGAAGTGAGGACCTACTTTTTAAGGCCACATTTTCCACATATGACTTTTAAATTGGAACTAGGAAAATTTGCATTTCAAAGCCATCCATTAGCCTTGTATACTTTTGAACTATTGGTGGTCTTCTTAACTAGATTTCAGCATATTTAATTTTTTTTTAATATGTGACTTTGAATTTTTTTCTGCTTCATTTGATCTGGCCAAAAAGTTGTTTAATAAAATACTAAGTAATGATTGTGTCTTCAAAATTCACATTATTTCCATAAGGCTTTATGATATTAGACTGTATTAATGAGGTGTTAGGAAAAAAGGATTAATTTGAAGGAAAATATACTTGAGTCAAATTGAGTGTTGGTTTCATGATGTTAACAATTATTTAATTCTATTTTTTCTCTTAAAAATAAAAAAATGTTTCTTTCATTTTAACTATTTAGTTAATGTTATGCTAAATTTTTATATGCATTGAAATACTTATTTTCTGATATGAGTGATATAAAGCTTCTACCATTAAGTCTCCAAATTTATTTATTTATTTTTAAAAATATTTTATTTATTTATTTGACATAGAGAGAGATCACAAGTAGGCAGAGAGGCAGGCAGAGAGAGGGGGAAGCAGGCTCCCCACTGAGCAGAGAGCCCGATGCAGGGCTCGATCCCAGGACCCTGAGATCATGACCTGAGCTGAAAGCAGAGGCTTTAACCCACTGAGCCACCCATGCGCCCCTAGCCTCCAAATTTAAAGCAGGGTTTCTTGACCCTGCACTGTTTGGACCAGGTAAATCTTTGTTGTAGAGGGCTGCCCTATGCTTTGTAGGGTGTCTGCCAGTATTCACAATCTCTACCCAATGTAGTAGAAGAGAAAAGGAGATTCGTGGAGTCCTTACTGCGGCTATGCCAGCTGGTGCTAAAACCTTGCATTTTTTGTGAAATAACTTTTTATCTTGTATTGAAAATGTAGCTTTGATGTGGGTGCAGGTTTACTATAAGAAAGGGATATCAATAAACTAATATGATTTGAGGCGAAGTAAAGTCATTATATGATTACTTAAAGCAGAAGCAAGGTGAAGGATCTAAAGCTGAAGAATCTAGTGCTACCAAAGGACAGTTTGGTAATTTTAGAAAGAAGTTTTGCTTAAAAGATGTCTAGATGACCAGAGAAGCAGCTTCTACAGACCAAGAGGCAGAAGAAGAGTTCCCAGATATCATTAAGGAAATCACTGAGGAGAAAGGATGTCTGCCTGAATAGTTTTTAATTGCAAACAAAAGTGCCCTATTCTGGAAAATATTACCACAAATGATATTTATTAAGGGAAGAGAAGTGAGCAGCAGGATTTAAGGCAGGAAGGGATAGGCTGGCTCTAGTGTTTTGTGCCAGTGCACTCAGGTTTATGATCAGCACTGTCCTTCTTTATAAAGCTACTAACGCCTGAACCTTGAAGGGAAAAGAGAAACACCAACTGCCCATCTTTCGGTTGGACAACAAGAGGGCATGGACAACAGGACCTCTTCCTCTGGATTGGTTCCATTGATGCTTGGTCCCTGAAGTCAGGAAGTACTCTGCCAGTAAGGAACTGCCTTTCGTAGTTCTTTTGATATTGGACAATGCCCCTGGTCACACAGAACTCCATGAGTTCACTGAAGGTGTCATCAAAGTGGTCTACTGGCCCCCAAACAGTGTCTAATTCAGCCTGTAGCTTAGGGGATCATAAGGACCTTTAAGGCTCATTACCCACTGTGCTCCATGGAGAGGATTATCAACGTTGTGGAACAGAACCCCAAGAGAGAGAGCACTGAAAGTCCAGAAGGATTACACCATCGAAGATACCACTGTTGTTACAGAAGAAGCTGTGAGAGCTTTCAAGCCTGAAACAATAAATTTCCGCTGGGGAAAACTGTGTGCAGATGTCGTGCATGACTTCGCAGGATTTTATGACAGAGCCAATCAGGGAAGTCATGAAAGAGATTGTAGGTATAGCAAAAAAGGTTGGGGTGGGGAAGGATTTCAAGATATGGATCGTGTAGATGGGGCACCTGGGTGGCTCAGTATTAAGCGTCTGCCTTCAGCTCAGGTCATGATCCCAGGGTCCTGGTATCGAGCCTCGCATCAGGCTCTCTGCTCCACGGGAAGCTTGCTTCTCCCTCTCCCACTCCCCCATACTTGTGTACCTTCTCTCGATGTGTCTCCTTCTGTCAAGTAAATAAATAAAATCTTTTTTGAAAAAGAAGATATGGATCGTATAGAGATTGCTAATAGACATCACACCAGAGGAATGGACAGAAGGCCACTTGGTGGAGAAGAGTGCTTCAGAACCAGGGCCAGATGAGGAGGAAGAAGACGCAGAAGCAGAGCCAGAACACAAACTGACGTTAGAACAGTCTGGCAGAAGGGTTCCAATTACTCAAGACTGCTTTTGACTTCTTTTGTGACACGGACACTTCTATGATATGGGCACTGAGACTAAAGCAAACAGTAGAAGAAGGATTAGTGCCATGTCAAAACATTTACTTTATTGTAAGAATACAATTTACTAGACATAGAACATACAAAATATGTGCTAATTGACAGTTTATGTTATTAGTAAGGCTTTTGGTCGACTGTAGGCTATTTGTGGTTGTTTAAGGGGGAGTCAAAAGTTATATGGAGATTTTGTTGGCTGTGCGTGGATTCAGTGCCTCTAACCCCCACATTGTTCGAAGGTCAATTGTAGTTGAACTTTAGGCTACTAAAGGAAACTGACATATCCCATTCAAAATGCTATTGACCTTGATGACTCTCCTTGTAATATCCTAGACCTAAGTAGGAGAATTCAAGATGGACTAGAAGCTTCTTGTTTCATTCCTAATTTCCTTGTTTTGATTTTTGACATCAACAGATATTTCTGTCTTGATCTTCCTCCTTTGAGGTTCATTGAAGCCATATTCTCTTGTTTTTTATGCTGTTCCTTGGATCTGTTTGCTTTCCTTTCTGCCTCTCCACCCTACTATGGGTTGTTCTCTATAGGCTTGTTAGTCCTGGTCTCCCTTTTCTTTTTTCCTTCTTCATTAACTCTCATTTGCTGGCAAAACTTGATCCCAGTTGATGTTAGGCTATTTTATAGTCCTATTTCTCCCATCCAATGTGAATGTATATACATGTCACTGTGGACTTTGTTAATATGCTGATCATGGGAAACTGCCTCAAAAGCCACTGGCAGGACAAGTAACGTGTGATATGTATACTGTACCTTTTTTCTAAAATCTGAAAAATTAAGATTTCTCAAATACTACTGGTTCCCCAAGCATTGGATAAGATATGGCTGTACTAATTTCATGTGGAATCTCACAAATCAGTAGCTTTTAATGCACATTCTTTTTTTTTTTTTCCATACCAGATCTCACTAAACTAATTTTGGACCATATCCTTTGAATGAGTAGAATGGAAATTTTGGTTGATAAGTCCATTAACAAATGTGTACCAGATGACACGGAATAGTACCAGATAAGCAACTTACTAGAGATGTATGACTCATTGAAATGATTAAGAATTGATATTCACAAAATGAAGAAAGATATTTCATTCACCAAGGAGCAAGATTGCAAGTCAAAGCTTGCCAAGAGCATCTTACACCTGAGAAAGCTAAGACAGTCATTCATTCTACTGCCTTTCCAGTACCTACTGATAAATGTAGGCTTACTTTTAGTTCTAGAACCCAAGAAGTTCTGTTTTAACTGACTCATTTCTTCAAAGCTACTTAAACTTGTGCCCTATTTTATATAAATTCGGTATCTGGAAATCCAAATGTGGTCATAAGGAAAATCAGTGATTATTTATTTTACAAAAGCATTCATACTAATCTCACTTTAAATAGTAAGCTTCTTTAGTGTATTTTTTTTTCTTTAGTGTATTTTTAATTTGAGATATAATTGTCAGAACATTGGATTAGTTTTAGATGTATAGCATAATAATTTGATAAATGTATATATTGTGAAATGGTCACCATAATAAGTCTCGTTAATATTGATCACCACACATTGCTATAATTTTTTTCATGTGATGAGAACTTTTAATATTTATTCCATAGCACCTTTCAAATATATAATACAGCATTGTAGCTACTAGTCACCAGGCTGTACCTTACGTTCCTGGGACTTATTTTTTTAATAACTGGATGTTTGTACCTTTTGACCTCCTTGGGGCTTCAGTTGCATACACCAACCCTCGGTCCTGTGAGCATTGTTTAGATGCTTTTAACACACTTTGGTCTGTGTGCTGAAGAAGACATAATTGGTAGGCTTACTGTCTTAGTCAGGAATACTATAGCAAAATACCATAGACGAGGCAGCTGGAACAACAAACATTTATTTCTCCCAGTTCTGGAGGCTGGAAAATCCCAAATCAAGGAGCCAGCAGCTTTGAGGTCTGGTGAAGCCCTCTTGTTGTCTTGTAGATGTCTCCCTTCTCTCTGTATGGCAGAGGGGATGCTTTAGGATCTCTTTCTCTTCCTATAATGTACTAATCCCATATTGGAGTTTTACCCTCATGATTTCCTCTAAACCTAATTATCTCCCAAAGGCTCCACCTCCAAATACCACCACAATGGGAATTAGGGCTTCAGAATATGAATTTTGGGGAAGCACAGGCATTCAGTTCATAGTACTTATATTACTAAGTTACAAGTTAGTGAGAGAATCAGATGCTTAGGACACATGAAAATGATGGGTCACATAAAATCATATTAATGTTTGTGATACTGCAAGCTCTACATTTATGTCCCCAGTGTAAGTTATGTAAGTATTGGTCAGGGCAATAGTTTGACATTAATTTATGGGGAAATGACATGGATTTTCTTAACCAGAACGGGCCAACCATGTCGGGGACCTATGTGGCCCTCGGGGGTTGACTATCACTGCATTCCTGTAAGCGATGAGTCTGTGCTTACAGTGCTGACTCATCTGGTTCCCCTTCCACTTTCTACCGTTACACCTTCTTCATGGCTTTAATATAGCATTTTAACAAATCCTGTTTCTTGTCTTTTACTCTCATAGACTTTCAGCTGCCGGAGGACAAGAACTGTCTATTCACCTCTGCTTTTTCCAGCACTAGCAGAGTGGTTGGTGCTTAATACCCTCTTAGTACGCAGTTATGAAAATGTCTCAATGACTCATTTCCAGGGGGATGTTGGCTCTTGAATCTAAATTACATAGGAAGTGGTTGATGAACTGGGATCGTTTGGTCTGGAAAATAATTATGTGTACTCAATATGTTACAATTAGGGGAACAAAGAACATGAGATACAGAAAGGACATAGAGCATAGTGATTGAGTTAATAGCAGTGTGACTCTAGGCAAGTCTAGGTGTAGCTGTTTGTAAAATGGGACAGAACACAGTGAGCACCTCACTTAGCACTTGGAGAAGCCCTAGGACCAAGTGCTCAAGGAGTGTCACCACTTTCTCTACTCCTCTGCCTACTTTTCCTCTTGCCCCTCTCTTTCTCTTTCCCCTTCTCTTTAGCCCTCAATAGAAGGATTTATTATATCTGTTTTATAGGCAAGAAAGATAAGGGTAGAAGGGTTAAATGATTTATTTGAGATTTCTTAGGAAGATGTGAAAGAAGGAACTATAGTCTAGGTTTTGGTCCATTCTTTCTTTTTGAAAACTTTTTTTTTTTTTTTTTTTTTTTTTTAGAGAGGGAGGGGAGGAGCTGAGAGAGAGGGAGAGAGAGAATCTTAAGCAGGCTCTATACCCAGTGTGGAGCCTGATGCAGAGCTCAATCTCATGCCCCTGAGAACATGACCTGAGCCAAAATGAAGAGTCAAACACTTCGTTGACTGAGCCACCCAGGTGCCCCCGTCCATTCTTTCCTGGACAGGATGACCACATTCAGGTGTCTGAGAGAGCATCATGTAGAAGATGGACAAGTTAGAGCATACTGCTTCAAAGGGCAGTGCGAGGACTAATGAGTAGGTGTTACCCAGGTGAATCTAGGGCAGCGGGTGCAATCTGAATTTCTAACCGGTGGAGCTGCTGTTGGAATCAGGAATTTCCTATCATTAGCGTACATACAGTAGCTGGGGAAGCAGAATAATAGTCAACAGGGCTGGAATCAGGTAATTTACCCATTGGGGCAGAGAACCATACTGGATGCCTCTAAGTCCCTTCTGAATGTAAACCTTTACGCTTCTTACGTCGCTCTTTCCCTCGCATCTGGAATGGCACTGTGCCGATGACAAGGAATCAGCCAATCATTGAATCATTGCGCTTTCAGTAGTCATACAAGAACGGGGTCTTTTCCTATTCTGCCAGGGAGAACCAGGTTTGAAAAATTGTTCTGTTAAAATATGTGGAGAAAGAGTTCTCAGGACTATGTGATGAGAATGGCACACAATAGCAGAGATGGAAGGAGAACACAAATGCAATTAGAGCTTTTCAGGAATCCAGCAAATGACTACTTGCATTAATTCTCAGATTGTTTTTGAGAATTGAGCCATCTGCAGTTTTCAAGCACTGGTTCCATTCAATAAGGAAGACTAGAGAAGTGAAGATGATATTTGAAAATAAGTTTTATGACAGTTGTGAATGTGCCCATAAGTACTAGTGTAAGTTCTACCTATTCCAAAGAGACCACAGAAATCGGACATCTTTTACGTTACTGACATACTGAATTGGTAACCCTATGTCAGTCAGCATTTTTTTTTTAGATTTTATGTATTTGGGGGAAAGAGAGAGAGCATGAGTGAAGGAGAGAGAGAAGCAGACTCCCCGCCGAGCAGGGAGCCCGATGTGGGTCTTGATCCCAGGACCCCAGGATCATGACCTGAGCCGAAGGCAGACGCTTGACAGACTGAGCCACCAGGGCACCCTGGCAGTCAGCATTTCTTTGCATAAATTTCAAAATATCATTTTCTCTCTGTTAAACATGTTTTTCCCTGCAACAATTTCTATTCATTCTATTTCCTTAAGAAAAAGAAAATAGTTTTACGGATTAAAAAAAATGTGATGGGGTAAGAAATACAGGATATGTTGAAAGGGGGTAAGATAGCACTAGCATTCATTAAGTGCCTATGCTGTGCTTTGGCTATTATTCATACAATCTCATTTATTTCTTATTAATCCCCTCCACATTTTATGTCTGAGGATTTGAGGCTCACAGGTTAAATAACTCAAGGCTTTGCAATAAAGAAGTGCTGATGTATCTTGAGAGGCAGACAATAGAGAGAAATTTTTCATAAAAATGGTTCATTCCTTTGCCTTTATAAAATTGTCGGGAGCTCTAAGTTATAAGGCAGTTGGTGGCCTGTGACATATGCTTGATTTCCCAGAATAGTCAGATGTAGCTTATAAATAATGTCTCTGTTTATTGGTTTCATCCTCACCCATATTTCCCCTCATTCTGTGCTCCTATATACTACTCCCTACATGAGAAAAATGTGTTATTCAGAAAGCCATAGAATAGTATATAAGAAGTAATGGAAACAAACCTGACAATATATATCTCCTTGTTTTATACAGGAATGAAGTGTATAGAATTATCCTTGTGGTCTGGAAGGAATTTAGATTTTGCAGATGATTCTAAAAACATTCTTTACCTTCAAAAACCATCTGTTTTTTTAAGCACAATTTTTTTATGCTATTCCTCATTTGAATTCTAAAAATGTATTTGCCACCCTTTTCCAGAAAGATACAGTGGATGGGGGGATAATGTGGTATACTTGAAAAATTCACTTTTTTCCCCTTAAGCATTTAAAAATAAAATATTTGTGCCATTCCACTGGTAGGAATTCACCAGCAATGGTAAGAATAGAGTTACCTTCTGTGTCTAATATTGCCTTTGTAGTTGCTTTGTTTCCTAGTTTTATAAATTGAGCTTTCTGGTTTCCGTGGAAACCCAATTGTCGACACGGGTTGCTAAGGAGCAGCTTTTGCTGCACAAAGCATAAGGAGCTGTGAGTCTGCTACCGAGTGACTTCATTCTTGGCAGTGACAGGCAGTGGGAATCTAAGTACTTGTTCAAGTGAGGCCTCCATCTTGATTTTTAGCCTGCAGGATTGTGATGGATTTTCCTGACCTTTCTTAGCCTGACAGTTATGCTTAGGTATAGGTACTCATGGGAAATGAGAATTGTGTGGTATTCCAGAGCAACCAAGCTCTCATCTCTCGTTCATCAGTCACTTGATGTCAATGCCATACTCAACAAAACAGAACCTATTGCTGCAGTTACAGGACACCGAAGAAGCTGTATGGTCTTCTTTCTTAAATTTAGCATTGGGCCCTCATGAAAGGAAGCTGTCTGACCATCTTTGTAAATCAGTGTGATAGTCTGATACTGATATTGGATTGTCTATGATCTACATTTTCTAATACTCCAGTTGGAAGTGGTATAAATTACAGTGCATGTGCGTACGGCTTTCCCAATTGAAAAAACCTAGAAACTCGAACCGACCTTTTCCTGTATTGACGTACAACAGATTGTAGTTCTTACAGAAATAATTTCTTAACTTGGCTTATATAGATTTTTGACTGTGATTTTATAAACTATTTTAGGCATAGTAATTCAAGCGCAGATCTGTCTGTCATGGTCCTCGTCCTTGTCCCTTTCATGGGTGTGTGTTGCATTGGGACGTCAGTGATATGTGAGTCTTTGAGGTCAGAAGTAGAAAGGTCATCATTTTTAAAATAGATGCTAAGGACAAGTGCAACCTCCGTTTCCATATCTCAGGTGTGAGTCAGCCAGAGCCATCGTCCTCGGCTGTCAGGCCTGGAGGGCTGATTTGTGTTATGGCAGGTGGTGATGCAATTAAATCCTGACTGAGCACCATTCACCCTCCTTGCTTGTTTTGGTTGATAGCATTCTGTATATTCCTTATATTCTATTAATTATCTGTTGGCGGTCCTCAAATATCAGCAGGTTATTTTGTGGCCCCATATAACTGAGACTGTTGGTCCTCATTGGACACATTAGTTACCCTCTCAACCTCAAGTTCATCATCCATAATGTTGGGCAAATAATAATATATTTATTGTAGGTTTTCATAGGACTAAGTGAGATAATGTATGTGAAATGTTTAGTTAGGTATCTTGGCCATATGAGGCCCTTAAAAATAGTATCTGTTTTCCAGAAGAGGCAAATCTATACAGATAGACCGTAGATTAGTGGTTGCCTGGGGCTGGAGTTGGGAGCTGAAGATGACTGCTCACTGACATGCGGAATCTTTCTGGGCTGGTGAAAGTGTTCTCAAACTGGATCAGGCGATGGTTGCATACTGTATATATACTGACTCAAAGTCATCATACACTTACAGTGGGTCAACTTTATAACTAAAAATTATTGAACTGTACACTTCCAATGGGTGGATTTTATCATGTATAAATTACACCCTAATAAAGCTGTTTTAAAAAGGTGTAGCTATCAGTAATAGCAGATCTGTTTTCCCCTTCCTTTTCTCATCAAGTTATTTGTTGCTTAACATGAAATTATTTAAATATAATTTAAGTGGAGATGGTATGTACATTGCTTTTTGAATGAATTTTGATATGTGCATATATAAAAGTGAATTTGAGTATGTTTGTATTTCTCCAACTATGCTAATCCCAAGGTGAGAAACAATTAAAGCATTTTAAGTTGACCAAATTCTGACTAGCTTTTTTTCTTTTTGGTTTTAGTGTTTTATGTTTGTTTGTTTGTTTTTTAAAGATTTTATTTATTTATTTGACAGAGAGAGAGAGATCACAAGTGGGCAGAGAGGCAGGCAGAGAGGGAGGGAGAAGCAGGCCCCCCGCCGAGCAGAGAGCTCGATGCAGGGCTCAGTCCCAGGACCCTGAGATCATGACCTGAACTGAAGGCAGAGGCTTTAACCCACTGAGCCACCCAGGCGCCCCCAAATTCTTACTAACTTTTAAAATAAGTCACCTCGATAAGGCAAGTTTCTTCCTTGTGTGAAGGGATAAGTAGTTGTGTCTGTGAGTGATATCCTGACAGTGTGGGAGATCTTCACTGTGCCATAATTTGTTTCTCATAGGCTGTCTTTGATGTACTAGTAATATCTTAAAGGATGTTATTTAAGCCAGGGTATTCCAGAATCCATGTAATGATGAGCACGGATAATAATGAGATTCTATTGTACATGTACATATTATGCCACAACAGAACATAATTACTTCCATGATTATCTTACAGAATTTCTAGTTATCTAGAAACCTTGACTTTTCATGACTGTGTGAGGGTAGCAAAATAATTACTGTGTTTTTATAACTGACTCAGATCAAATCCGTTTAAAGCGGTAGACTTGCTAGTTACAGAGTATCTCACCATTATTCTGCTTTTGAGACTCATGTTCATTTGACTGAGCTGTATGTATTTATTCATTATTTATTCAGTGCCACCATTTTCTTGCATTCCTAATATGTGTTAGTGATTTTCTCGATGTTGTGGGTAGAGGTGTGAAGAAGATAGAAATTCAGCTTTAGATGTGCTAAGTTTAAGACCTCTGCTTAGTCCTACAAGGAGAGATGCTTAAAGGGCAGTTGATTCAAGTCTGGAATTCAGGAGAGAGATGTGGGCTGAAGATATAAATTAGGAAGAGTTAGCAGATAATATTTAAAGCCATGAAAAAACAGATGAGCTCCCAAGGAAATGATAATTACTAGAGAAGAGTTCCAGGGAACAACCTTAATTTTGCAATGCCCCAGAAATAACAGATCAAGGAAAAGACAAGACACCACATACAGGACTGAGGAGGGGTGACAAGCTAGACAAGGGAATCAGTAGATTCTGGAAGCTGAGTGAAGGCAGTACCCAGAGGGCAGTTATACCCGGACGTATGCTGCCGATGGCTAAGGGCAGATGAGCCCTGAGAACTGATGATTGAATATAATAACCAAGGGGTCATTGACAATCATGATAAGAGCAGTGTGGGTGGAAAGGTGGGGCCGAAGCCTGATGTAGGTTGGGAGTCTAGGAAAAAGTGAGAGGGGAGAAATTGGAACAGACTGAGACAGCTCTTTCTGGGAGAGATGGGGAGGAAGCTAGTGAAGGAAGTTATGTAATGTGGGTGGCTTTCATCAGATATTTGAATCTGTAAACATTGAGCATTTGGTCTACATGGACTAATTTAGATAATAATTCCTTTCTTATCCCTACCTCGATTACATATAATCATTAGTATTTTTTGAGTTTCAATTTGCAAGTTGTCACATCCTACAATAAAATTCAAGCTATCGTGTTGTATGTGGATTAATATAAATATTCCCCACAACCAAGAAGCAATATAATCTAGTGGTTGAGTCATTCACCTTATGTCATTCAGCCTGGGATTTGAGTCTGGGTTCTTGGTTGCGTGAGCTGGGAAAGTTGTTTAGTTGTTCTAAGCCTCGGCTTCCTCATCTGTAAAACTGCAGGGGCAAAAATCCTTACTTTATAGAGTTTTGTGAACTGACATGAAATAATGCAGTTAAAGTGCTCAGGCCCACAGTAGCACCCATATAAACTTCCCGGGAAAGGTTAGCTGTTACTATAGCTGTTACTATTTTGACATGAGGTAACATAATGAAGTAGAAAGAGCACAGGATTTGGAATTGGCCATCCTTGGGTTTCTACCCCATTTCATCACCCACCATCTGTGCATGTTCCTTCACATCGTTGCATTTGTTTCCTTGTGTCTGATGATGATGATGATACTTAGGGGATTAAATGATATGTTTATAAGCACATAATATCTTAAAGTGCTGTACAAATATTAATTTCACTTATTTAAAATGAGATTATAAGAGCAGTGTGGGTGGAAAGGTGGGTCTTTCATCTTTTCAATGTAGCAGGCTTCTTACATTCGATTTATATATTAAGAAAGAATAAATCTTAACATATTTCTACAGTTTTAAGTGTTTAATTTCAGGGGAGGTCTGGGTTCCAAAGAAAATGAAGGTATCCTATGGCAATGTAAGGAAATATGGTAACATTATTTTTGGTAAAAAGTTATGAAATGTTAAAGGTGCTACAAAAGAGAAGAATAGAAATGTACACTGTACTACAAATATATGCAATTATATAAAATGTATTTTCCATATGCACTGGCTCAAGTGGAGTAGCCTATCTGGGGCCAAGCAGGGCGTCTTTTATCCTTCCACCAGAACACTATGTCCCTTAGGTCTCTTTATAAAGATGGAGAAAAATGATACTTAACAGCTGGTAAAAAAAACAAAGATACAGGAAGTGAGGTCAGCCAATCATCTAAGAAACCTTCCAAGTAAAAATAATCTAATGGGAAGAAAAGAGGTTCATGGGACTTTGTTTGATAAAAATCTATCCCAATTTCATACAAATTCTCTGACTGAAAACTGAAGTGACTCAAATCACTTTCGACCCCTCTTGGTCATCTTTCAGGAATGTAAAAGAGCTAATACTAGTGCTGTTACCACAAGTTCATGTTTATGTCACACCCAAATCTTCGCAAGAACACTTCCCTGGGCTGCGTTGCCCGTAATTCTCAGAACCACCTCATGAGCTATTTTTGGAGTTAGCATTATATCCATTTTAAAAGAAGCAGACTGGTTTCCATGGGAGATGACATTATTGTCTTTGGGTCAGAGCTGGGATGAAGCCATTTAAAGAAGTTGGTGACCTAAAGACTCGTGTTTCACCTTTTCAGGAGCTATGCAACAAATGGGAATTTTAAAGTTGACTTCCTTGGAGACCCAAGGATTTAATTTTTCTTAATAACACAAGTCTCCTAGGTCAAAATTACATCTAAACTCACTCTCTTTTCACCAGACACACAGCTGGTCCTCAGAGAACTCTGTGTTGACTGAGTGCAGTATTCTCTTGGAGCTCAGGTGAAAATTCTAGTTCATTGCTGCTGCTGCTGCTGCTGCTGCTGCTCAGCAACTTGTTTAAAGGAGTACCCCCAGATTCTAGCATTTCAGTCCTTTGAGATCGTGTATCTTGCAGGTCACTATGGAACATACACACAAGTTGAATACTGTCACTTCTTTGCGAGTGATAGAGAGAGAACAGGAAGACAGCTGCATGGTAATTCCAAAGCATCGTCAACATAAACATTGAAGTGGTGACACAGCCTGAGTGAATGCAAGATCATAGTGGGAACAGGTGGATGGTTGAAGGACAGGAAGCTGGACCTAGTTCTTGGAAAGGGGTCAGAGTTGATGGGTGGAGAGGAAGGGAAGGGTGTTTCAGGGAAGAGAATAGGGAAAGCAGTGGTGCCAGTGAAAGTGGGAAGGGGAGGTACGGCCATCTTGGTGGAGGTCATGCAAGAGTCATTTCCTGTGGGGCACCTGGGTGGCACAGTGGGTTAAAGCCTCTGCCTTCGGCTCAGGTCATGATCTCAGGGTCCTGGGATCGAGCCCCACGTCGGGCTCTCTTCTCAGCAAGGAGCCTGCTTCCCCCTCTCTCTCTGCCTGCCTAACTGCTTACTTGTGATCTCTCTCTGTCAAATAAGTTAATTAATTAAAAAAATCTTTTTTAAAAAGAGTTATTTCCTGTTACTTTCTCAGTGACTGAGTGTCACCTCAGGAGCAAACTCTGTGGCTTTCACATGGCCTAATAACTTGGTGTTAACCAAAACACATTTTAACATATTAAGTCATGTTCTCATTGAAGAAAGAGCCTTGAATAGCCTTCTTGGTTTCTTCATTTCTTGTCTTTATTTCTGTTGCACATTGGCTGAGTTAGATAGCTTAATTTGAGGTCAATCTAATATCATTTGGGCTCAGGAAGAGGTTTGTATTTTAAAAGAATCCAAAATCCCTGGGAGCTTTTCCCTCCATTTTAATTATGGTTCAAAATAACTTTTTCCAAGAATGATTTTCTGGACCCTACTTTTCCAATGAAACTTTGTGCTTGGTTTCTTTTTCCATTATTGCTCAATTCTTTTTTTTTTTTTAAAGATTTTATTTATTTATTTATTTATTTATTTATTTATTTATTTATTTATTAGGAAAGAGAGAGAGTGAGAGAGAGCATGAGAAGGGAGAAGGTCAGAGTGAGACGCGGACTCCCCATGGAGCTGGGAGCCCGATGTGGGACTTGATCCTGGGACTCCGCGATCATGACCTGAGCCGAAGGCAGTTGCTTAACCAACTGCGCCACCCAGGCGCCCTCATTGCTCAATTCTTATAGTACCTCAGTTTCTTTTGACAAATGGAGATTAATGCTAAGTATCTCATGTGAGTAAGAGGATGAAATTATTATGATGTCATGTGCAAATCATGTACACTGGAAAGTGCTTTAGACTACGCTAAGTTGATACTATATCTCTAACTTTGACCTGACTGCTGTATTTGATTACACTACCCTAAAGTGATATTATATTTTTAGATGTAAGTCAGATGAAAGCTACACTTTTATTTGATTGCTATCTTTGGAAATAGTAATGTGCATTTTATTATTATTTTTTCCCTTTGTTTTAGCTTATCTTCACATAATTCTGAAGTTTTTAGTTCATCCAAACTAGGTTAGTGTGTTTGAAAGACCATGTACTTCATAGCATCCATTACTCATACTCTTAGAAAGAGGATTTGAAATACCCTATTTTGAAAGTAGTGAAACAAATTACGGATTTTCCCCTGAATCTTTTAAAAAAGTACTCCAGAGGGTTATTGTAAAGAACACATTCAATTTGAATTTTTGTGTCTTGGGCCCTGTCATGAGAAGTTTTTTTTAAAACTTTCTTTGTTGATCAAGTTAACTGTTTATTAAATATTGGAGTTTTCTTTATAAAAGAATTATGAAAGTTTGTATAAGAGACTGCTCTGCCAAGATTCAGACAAAGAAAAAGCTTAAGAGTAGAATTTTTTAAAAAATCTAAGGATTTGATTTTTGGCCTGTAAAAACTGTATTATACGAGTGTTACATAGAAGTCATTCAAAGCTGAATTGAAGATTTATTTAGAGAGGCTTATATTCACTGAATACCAAACAGTTCTTTTTATTGTAGTTTTGTTTAAAGAGTTTAGGATTGATTTACATGGTCTCTTATTTATAACCTGAGATGAAGACAGTGCAGCCAGCCAAAATGATGTACAGTGTCAAAAGGGTTTTAACTAGACAAGGAGAAATTCATCTTTGTTGCCCAGCATGAAACAAACCAGGTCATCTGTTGCCAAAATAATAGGAACAGTATGCTTTTATAGGCTTATCACATTTGGCAGTGCTTTTTTATACCATAAATTTTCAAAAATCACAATATAAAATGCTGGACTCCAAACTTGGTATTGTGGATTTTTTAAATGTTCATCAATTTGGTCATATTTTCTAATTTTGTTCTTCTGAATATCTAATTTTTTTCTTTCTACACTTTAAAATGAACATTTTTTATGTAAGTAGTTCTTCTGTGCTCCTTAATGTTCAGACTGGTAACTTTTTGTTTTCCACCAAAGCATATGCCCAGCATCCCTGCCTCTGACTGAAGAACAAAATTGATTTTGGGGAACGAGGTGGGGGAGGGAGCTCTTCTCATTTAGTGGAGTGATTTTGGACAAAGTAACAGGGAATATTTCATGTTGTCATCTCCCAGGGCAGAAGGGATAGCCTAAGAGAAGCAGATTAGAAATCTAATGGAAACACAGAGCCCTGGCATTTTGGCTGCCCTGTAGGAGGTAAAGCTGTGATATGGTACCAGGACCCACATTCTTCAAAGCTATTAGCCTTACTTGCTGAATTATGCTAAAAAGAAAGAATGGAAGGAAGGGGGGAAGAAGAAAGGGAGGGGAAAGGGAAAGAAGGAATGAAAGAAAGAGGTTATAAAGGAAGGAGAAAGAGAAAGAAAAAGAAAGAGAAAGAAAAAAAGAAAGAAGAGGAAAGAATGGAAGGAAAGAAAAGGAGGGACAGAAGGAGGGAGGAGAAAGAAGAGAAAAAAGAAAAGAAAAGAAGCTTGTTACTAGCACAGATTCTTTCCAGACCTCCCAATTTATGATGGAAGAAAGTGTAGGTGCCTGATTTATTAGAGCCATGCTGAGCTCATTCAGAGAGGAATGTACTAGTGGTTACTTCAAAGGCTAGTACAGTATCTTGTTTCTTATTATGACAAGATGTATTTGGGAAAGTGGTGCCATTTACTCTGTTTTACAGTGCAGGAAAGTAATGTTTTTCCCAATGATTGGCAAGGCAGCCACCGCTGTGGATTCTAGTATACTGGGTCCAGCCTGGTCCAGAATGTCCAGATGGGAAGAACGGTAACTTGGGTGGGTGCTCACCTGCTTCTACTTCTCTCTCTCTCTCCCCTCGTAAATAAACAAATAAAATCTTAAAAAAATAAAGAAAATAAAGTCCTCATGATTGCAATTAGGTACACTGTTACTAGGCAATAAATACAAAGATTTTACATAGAATTCTCATGTTTCATTACCTTTTTTTGTACAATAGACCTGTTATTCCTTGTCTAGAGTAAGGGTGAAGTTACCCCTTTCTTTCACTGTTTTTTGCCTTCTTATAAAGTAAAGTTCAGTGGACCTTTGTCTTATCTGCAGCTCGGTGGCAGTAGTATTGAATAAGAGCAAATTTATGATGAACAATTTGCTATACATGTTTCCCTCTAGCCACTTGCTCAATTGCAATATATTCAATGATGCTTAAAGTTTTGTAGGTTTTCAGATGAACGGCTGCATTATTTTACCTTATTTGCTAAACCCAGTGAATGCCTCTAGCTAGTCTTGTTACAGCAGGAATGTGATATATGAATAGTATTCATCAAATGCGGGAGTCTTCTCGACATCCTCTTCCTTTTTTTGTGAGACTGTTTGGCATACTTTTATTACTTTTCATTTTACTTGATTATTACAGATTAATTACAGCTGCCAAAGCACCAAAACCTGCCCTGTAAGTCATGTTTTAAAAATGCAATCATCTGTTTAATGGATTTATGAAACTCTTTCTGGGGATTTCTTCCAACAACATCCATTAATCATTTCACATATTCATGCAATAAAGATTTACTGCTTGTATTTTCTGTGCCAAGGTGGGTGATAGGAACTGGGTCTGTGTTAATGAATAAGCCTGTAATTCGGACGCCTTTTAAAAAAGAAAGGAAGGACGGAAGAGAAGGAGGGAGGGGGGGAGGAATGGAGGGAGGAAAGAAGGTGGGAAGGAAGAAAAACAATACTCACCTAATAGGAAAATCTTCAGTGCAATCCTATTATCTTACTCATTAAACTTTCTTAAGATATTGATTATCTTAGGGGTGCCTGGGTGGCTCAGTAGTTTGGCGTCTGCCTTCAGCTCAGGTTATGATCCCGGGATCCAGGGATTGAGCCCCGCATGGGGCTCCCTGCTCTGCGGCAAGCCTGCTTCTCCCTTTCCCATTCCCCCTGCTTGTGTTCCCTCTCTTGCTGTATCTCTTTCTGTCAAATAAATAAAATCTTTAAAAAAAATAGTGGAATTCCTCACTACTCTGAAAATACACCAGATATTACTGTCCATTAAGAGAACAGTTCTCTTCAGCTCCTTCCACATTTTTTTCAAAAGTGGTACCGACAGCCCTTCCTCTTAGGGTGAAAAGAAACAAATCCCTTATTACTGACCATTTCCCTGACTCCCATTTAAGCAAGGTGGGCACTTTGACAGCTATGGTAACTTCTGAAATATCGGATATACCTGTACTCCTCTTAGACCTCCTTGCCCCCTCCCAAGTGACCTATGCCACAACTTCTCCAAAAATAAGAGTCTCAGGGCATTGAAATTGCTGGGAAGCAGAGTCACTGTCCATAATTTTTCTTTCATATATTTCGAAAATGGTCAGAGCCTAACTAAAGCCATAATCTGGTGATCTAACTTCCTCAGGAGGCAGATAAGTCATTTGGAGGGAAGACAATTCTGAATCCCCTTTGGTTGGTTTCTCCTTTCTTTTCCACCCTTTGTAATATCCCTGGGATGTCTGGAGGCACTGAACCTCCAGCTTGAGAAGATGTCATCTAGAACCTTCCAAAGTATCTAGGAGTCAAATCTAAATGTCCTTTGCAGTATTCTCATGACACTGGAGGGCCTCTCTGTTGAAAGTTAATAATTTTTAACTTAGCTTAGATGATGGAAATCACGATCAATATCAAAATCATTTTGTTTCCACATGCAGGAGGTGCGGTATTGGCTCCAGGCAAGTCAAATTAAACAGACATGGGCCCTGTTCTTACAACACTATTGGCAGCATTGTTACTGACAGGCAACCAAAGGACATCAGATGCAGACATCAGCAAACAAATGCATGAATGAAGACCTTGCATTGTTTGTGGTCATCTGAGGAAATGTACTCATTAAGTGTATAGATAACAGTTGGGTCAAGGTTATTGATTTTTGATATTAGGAGATGTCAGAGTGAACATACTGTGAAATTGGAATGTCAGATTTGGACATCAGTTTGTATCTTCAACTTTCATTTAAGGTAGACCAAGTCTCGTCTCAAAGAAGTTTCCACATAGACTCCTATCTGTGGCCAGTTCTCTTCTCTGTTGTTTTTTAATCTGAGCCATCAGAATGTGCATTTGCCATTAGTCACTGTCAACAGCATCATCCTCGCAGCTATTATTTGGGTGTCTTTGTGTGTCAGGCAGGCACTTTATGTAATTATCTCTAATTCTCACAGAAGCTCTGCTGCAAGGTGTTATTATTTCCATTTTAGCAATCAACCAATAGTTTTAACTTTCAAAGGGACATATTAAGTAACAGTTGACACTCCCAACTGTCAGGACCCAGTGCCCATGCCCCTCTCATTCCAGCACAGATGGGGCTTCCTCACGCTTCCCTGTATTGTTCTCTCCTGGCTTCGTGTTTGCTTGTGAACTCTGTCTCTTCCTCTGTGAGTTCAGAGATGATCCACTTATTGAGTCATTTAGGAGTGATTTATTGGGTACTATTCTCAGCATTGACAGTAGAGCAATAAACAAGACAGCAAGTCCTTGACCGCAGTATGGGTATCCACATTCCAGTGGACGCCAGGCAATGCCCAGGTAACCGGAGGAAGGCTTGGGTAAGGGGGCATATTTAGGGTTGTCTGAATCTTTCTATGTAGATCATTGATGAGTGAAGTTTAAAAACAATTCTGTAACCCCTGAGCTTCTTAGAATTAAGTACAGTGTTTCTTAAACATTGAAGTCACCATGCAAATAAGTGTGGTTGAAAGAACTGGGGTGTTTCCAGACAAGAATGACATTTTAAGATGACGGGGAGCTCCACTGAGGTGTGAATCACAACCAGGACTCGAACGGAATTGTACCTGACAGAAGCATTCCAAATTTAGACAAAGGTCTCCGAGGGCTGCTTAATAGATGAGAAGTCTGAAAAATAGGACTTTTGGGTTTCTAAGTTATTGTGGTGACTAAATGGTATTTTATGAAAGATGACATATTGATGGGGGACTTTGAAATGTACTATGGTATGACGTAGTGCCAAAAAAAATCTCTGGCTGCCACTTAGTTTTGAGTAGATGCTAGGTTACTATATTAAATGTTTAGTTGTTTGGAATATTGTTGTGTTGGGCTTCCTGTCAAGCACTAAATTGAGCCAAACATTCACACATCATCTCTTCGCTTCTATCTGTGTTGTGGCATTTAAACTAGAAATTGTCTCTGCCAGTCCTTCCAGATATATTATTATTCTTATTAAGAGTCCTGTGGACTGGTGTACCTACTAGGATTATTTGTCAGTCACTTTTTAGGTAGAAGGAGAGATGGAGAGATAGTAGCTAACAACAACAACAACAACAAAAAAAAAACCCAAAACAAACAAAACAAAAGAATCCAACTGGAAATTTGTAGAGAATTGGGACTTTAAAATATTTTGATTATACTTTAAGTGCTTTCTCAGTCATCAGAGTGCATGGTGTGAACAACTAGCTATTTAATCTAATTTCAGAAAAGAGAGTAAGCATTTGTCTTTAGATACCTCTTGACCTATTATAACAAAAAGACATGTGTAACAGGGTACTTCTTTTTTTTTTTTTTAAAGATTTTATTTATTTATTTGAGAGACAGAGAAAGTGAGAGAGAGCATGAGAGGAGAGAAGGTTAGAGGAAGAAGCAGACTCCCCGTGGAGCTGAGAGCCTGATGTGGGACTCGATCCCAGAACTCAAGGATCATGACCTGAGCTGAAGGCAGTTGCTCAACCAACTGAGCCACCCAGGCGCCCCTAGGGTACTTCTTTTTTTAATGTGCTAGGACTTATTTTAAGATTGGATTTTGCAACCGGCCACAGATGTAGAGAAATTTTAGTTCTCAGTTCAAGAAAGTCACAGTGGAACTAGTTTGCTCTTGCTGTGTGCTGGTGACCTCAGTTTTAAGACTTCTATCCAGCCTCCTTGCCCAGTATGCCCTCCCTCAACACCACCACCATGACCATCCTCACATGCTTTTTTCTTGGTTTTTCACAGTTTTACACCTGGTTTCTTTCTTTCTTTTTTTTTTTTTTAAGATTTTATTTATTTATTTGATACAGAGAGAGAGATCACAAGTCAGCAGAGAGGCGGCGGGGGTGGGGGGAGAGCAGACTCCCTGCTAAGCAGAGAGCCCAATGTGGGGCTCCATCCCAGGACCCTTAGATCATGACCTGAGCCAAAGGCAGAGGCTTAAACCCACTGAGCCACCCAGGCACCCCTATACCTGGTTTCTAAGCAGGCATTGCATTCATCACAATTGATGGAACGATTACTTCTTCATCTAGCCTGTGGATCATTTCTGCCAGTCCTTGTAGTCATTGTATCCTGGGATTTGCTGGACTCAAAGTAAATGTATGTTTTCCTGCCTGCGTTCTTGGCTGTCTGTGCTATGGCCACAGCTACATATTTCTTTGATTGGCATCCTATCAAGTAAAATATGGAGTGTCTGTGTTTGATCAACAGCTAGAAGTCTGTATTTGCATACTCAAGGAGAGCTCAATGATTAACTGCTCTGGTATATAACAGGAAGAAGATATGCCTTCTGGTCACTGTACCACTGAAAGTGGGAAGTTTGTTTTTAAAAGGCAATCAACTGTGAGGCTATGTCAGAATAACCTGATACAGAGTAATTAATCAATGGTTGATTAATAGGCATTTTATTATTAAAATACTGGAATTCACCAGAAACACATAAGGTACCTCATGTGAATTGAATATTGCTATTCTGCCTCTAGATAGAATTTTAAAATTTGTCCTCTTCACTACAGAAGACCTTATGTACTAACATGGAGTACTTCTTCAGGCTCTGGGGTATTCTGAAAATCAGGGGATACCTGGGTCAGCACAATAGAAGTCAGTATTTCCCCCTTATTCCAACTACTTGTCGTCCATCTATATAACCGCCATGTATGGTGAGTGGAGTTAAAGATTACACTGGTAAACCTATCAGAACTCACCTTCAGTTCTTCCCTACTTCTGTTCAAGCTCTCTATATTCTAGAGTTAAATCCCACAAGTAAAGATGAGGGGTTATATTTGTGTTTGTGTTTATATTTCTTTCCCCTGAAGCTGGCAGCTGGCCATGGGGGTCTACTGGAGAAAACAGTTTCTTGGAGGAATGAAGACCTTGATTTTATTTTCACGCCCACTGTGATGAATTCACAGAATACCGGTGTATGAACCGCTTTTGGCTTTTTTGGGAGAGAGGTATTATTTAAATGCCAGGTTTCTAACATTGAGATTTCTCTGTGCGGCAATAAAGTGTGTGTTTGTATTACTGTGTGAAGAGAGAATGGATGAGAAAGTGGAGCAGTGCCATAGGGAATTAGGAGAGAGTATTCCCAGTTTTTATCTTCATCTGACTTAAAGAATATTTCTATACAAGTGACCCCAAGCATACAATGAATGGCATCATTCTAGGGTATAGCCCCTAATTTTATGTGGTTTCTTATCAGCAATTGTGTTGTGTGGCCATACCACCATGACTGATGGATTTTAGTGATGGGCTTTGCAAAACGTGATTTGCCATCTGATTTGGAGAGGTCATTCCAAAAATTCTAAATTTTTTTAGACAAGTAATGGAATAAATCAAATACTACCATCATTGCCATGGGTACTCATTGAGAAATCTACTAGATTTCCTAATCATTAATAATCTGTTTCTGAGAAAAATAAAGGAGACAGGTTCTATTGAGGGAGTTCCAACCTTATATCATTGATTGACTGAATTAAATGTTGGCCTGAAGGTCAGATTCAACATAAGCAAAATCAAATGCTCAAGCTCTCTCAGTGGCCTTCCCTTTCAGTGAGACCTTCATTCTTCTTTTTTTTTTTTTTAAGATTTTATTTATTTACTTGACACAGAGAGAGAGATCACAAGTAGGCAGAGAAGCAGGCAGAGAGAGAGAGGAGGAAGCAGGCTCCCTGCTGAGCAGAGAGCCCGATGCGGGGCTCGATCTCAGGACCCCGAGATCATGACCTGAGCCAAAGGCAGAGGCTTTAACCCACTGAGCCACCCAGGCGCCCCATGAGACCTTCATTCTTCTGAGCCTCAAGTCCTTGATATGATTCATGCTTCTTCTTTTTCTCTAAATAGCCACTCATGTACCAAGCTATGGGTCCAATTTGATATGCTGCCTAAGTTTCTCCTGGCTGCCATCATCCCATTTTAGTTGTTTCTTATACCCATGGACCTCTAACATCCTCACCTTGTTCTCAGCCTATGTCTAGAATTGCTTTACCCTTCCTTGATTCATACCTCACACCAGACTAATTTCAGTATATGTGCTGCCGAAGCGAGCACCAGACTAATTTCAGATATTAGCATCACATTTGTTAATTTGCCTTCTGGTTTTATCTTTCTCTCAGCCCTGGGTCCTGATTACCTTTGGCACTGATCTCTAGGTTTTATCTCCTACTAAAACTCATTCTTTTTTTTTTTAAGATTTTATTTATTTATTTGACAGAGAGAGAGAGATCATGAGAAGGCAGAGAGGCAGGCAGAGAGAGAGGGGGAAGCAGGCTCCCTGCTGAGCAGAGAGCCAGATGCTGGACTTGATCCCAGGACCCTGAGATCCTGACCTGAGCTGAAGGCAGAGTCTTTAACCCACTGAGCCACCCAGGCGCCCTCTAATACTCATTCTTGCTTCTCACACATCCCTGCCCTTGGTTACTCTGGAAAAAGTTTACTTTCTCAATCTCTTGGGCTCCTAGAACCCTGTCTCAGCTCAGACATTTGTGGCTAGTATTACAAGAAATTTGGCTGTGTCCACTGAATGGAAATTGGACTTTATTGCCGTCCACAGAGATGCCCCTACCCCAGGTGCCCTTGTATAAATTCTACTCTTTTTTTAAAAAAACCCAGTTCAAATCCTATCTGTTCCATTAACTTTCTCAGTACCACCAGGCAGCCAACAGGTTTCCTTTCTCCTCTAAAGGCTTTCTAGAACACTTAGGAACCGTCATATTCTATTGGTATTTACTGCTACTGCTTAGGATATGTCTAGGTACAAGGACAAAATGAACTGACTATTTATACACAGCTTGTTTTAACCCTTCCCCCAATCTGTAAACATCTGGAGGGCAGAAGGCATGCTGTGCATCTTCACATTCTATGTAGCCTTTGTCACAAAGCTATATGTTTTACAGACAGATATTTATGACTGGCTGACTCTCTAAACACTTCTCAAAGCGAAGTAGTCATAGGAAGAAAGATAAGCTCAATCTGAATACAGAACATTGAAATCCCTTTTTCTCTCATGCTTTATTCTGTAAACGAAAACCCACTCTGGCTAAAGAGCATGGCTTTAGTTCATTCCATAAATCCAATATAGTAATATTGAAAAATTTCAATCTAGTCTTCATCTGAACTCTACATGGGCTAAAAGTGCAAATAATTTTGCATGGGCGCCTCACATAAAGCAAGAGCTGAGCAAAGATTTAGACCTCTTTGAAGCAGAAAATGTTGTGGCTCATTTTCCCTATTCCAGGGGCTTCAGAGTGGAAATTTTACACCTTACTTACTAACCTGATTGAATAATTGAGGCCTGCCATAAGTCATATTCATTTCCAGTGTGTATCATTAATAAACATAAATAAATGTATATGGCTACATTCATGTAAGTAAGCAATTGCTAATATTCAGGATTCACGCCTCTGGAACTTCTTTAACCTCACCTATATATGCAGGTTTTTTTCTTTTGTATTATTTTTAAAGGAAAGTGGAGATTGAGTGAAGTCACTCCTGTGAAAGAATAAATCTTTTTGAAGTATAAGAAAAAGGGTGGGAAGAGTTATGTTGCTGTCCATGGTTCTGATTAATGTTGCCTGAGAAGATAAATTCATTTGGCAAACACATCATTGATTAGTAGTTTACAGAATAATAATAATGTGATAATGGTGATAAAGGATAATAAGAGAACTATTTTAAAACAGTATTAAAAATTTAAACATTGACCATATTTTACATGTATGTATCAGGGTGTGTTCCTATGTATGTGCACACACACTATTTAGGGGTGAATTTATGGAAGTGGTTCTAAAGTAGTATCTTCTGATCCTCAAGGTTTGAATAATATGCTACCATTTATGTAAAAAGGGAGAATATATACACACAGAAGCATACATACATACATACGTATATACGTATATATATATATATACACACACATACTTGTATTATATATTTTTAATGCACTTTGATGGTTTTTTTTGAAGATTTTATTTATTTATTAGAGAGAGAGAGAGGGAGATCACAAACAGGCAGAGAGGCAGGCAGAGAGAGGGGGGGAAGCAGGCTCCCCGCTGAGCAGAGAGCCCGACGTGGGGCTCGATCCCAGGACCCTGAGACCATGACCTGAGCCGAAGGCAGAGGTTTTAACCCACTGAGCCACCCAGGTGCCCCAGTGCACTTTGATGTTTAAATGATATAACTTTATTACCTATTTAACAGTTAATTTATTTTTTTAACAGTTAATTTAAAAAAGCTTATACCTTCTTGTATTTATGATATTCCCTGTTTTTAAGATTCTGTGATAAACTAGAACTGTTTTAAATAGAAATGAAATAGCTCTTACCCGACTTTAACCCCAGTGTTACCTGGCAAACTTTACCAAAATTAGACTGAAGTTAGATAGTTCTACAGCTTACCCAAAGGGATAACATATGACAAGGATTTATGACAGTGTGGTATCTGAGTTTGTTAGACCTATAGAGTAGAGAAGAGAAATCAAACAGGAGTACATTGGTGTTTTTAGGAACCTGTGAAGTGCTGAAGAAATTACATTTTTCCCCCTTATTATTATTCAGCTCCAACGGGAAAGAAAAATGTAAATGCTAGTAAAAAATAGACACTGAGCTCATGCCTCAGTTTGTTGAAAGAAAGGGAAGAGGCTGATTAGGAACAACCAGCATGGGACAGCTAATTTGCTTCTGCTGGTTTTCAAATAGGGTTCCATGCCTGCGATACAGCTAGAGTTTGAAGTGATAAAAGTAGCAGTAGAGGGCAAAGTCCGTGACACCTCAAATCCGAGGTGAAATTTCAAAGCCCATTCTCCTAGGGCGTCAAGCTTGCTATGCCAGAAACTGAATCATTATTTCTCCATTTTCCCATCTCCAGCCTGGCCCCTCCTCCCTGAACCCCTATATCTGGTAATGGTTGTTCTCCTGGCCATTTAAGCTCAAAGGCTTCAATTCCTCTCACACTTCTCTCTGTTTGTCTTTCAAGTAGCCCTAGTGGCCAGCTTTGTGAAATCTGTCTTTTCATAACTGTCTCTCATAATTCCTACTGCATTTCCCGTGGCTCTGGCCCTTATTACTCTTAGAGAGATGAGTGGCGTCTCACCTGGTCCCCACACCAGGGAGAATAGTGTGGCAGTAGAAATGCTGGGGCTACATCTAGATTCCTAGGTTTATATCCCCACCCCACTACTCATTAGTAAGGATTTGATAGAGCCTTTCCTAGCTTCAGTGTCTGCAGCTCTCAAATAGACATTATGATAGTAGGTATCTCATTTTTTCTCAGGTCTCTTCTCATGCTCACTTCCTCTGAGAGGTTTTCTCTGCCATCACTCTGTACCTTCACCTCGCTTTCTTTTGCTTTATAACATTTATGACCGCTGGACATTCTCTCAACTCTTTGGTCGGTTGTCTGTCTATATTCGCCCCTAGAATGTGAGTTCCATGGAAACAGATATCTCGCCTATGATTTTGTTCATGGTTTTAGCTCAATGCCTAAAGAATTCTCAGGAGATAGTAGATATTCAATAATTACATATTGAGTGAGTGGCTAAATATACAGTCTATTGTAAGGATTAATTGAGATCATGTATCAAAGCGTAGTACCCAGAAAGTATGACCTTTCACAGTCTTCATTATCATTTTCTCCTCTATCATTCTCCTCTGATAATTTCATCTTCCCAAACACTGATCTGCTGAAAGTCCATCCCTGCCCTCTCCCAGTTTGGATGAATGTGCCTCAGCTCGGTGTTCAGCTTTCACTATAATAAGGACTCAGCTATGCTGTGAGGTTCTGAGATTTTACCCTACTCACAAGCTAACAAGTTAGCCTGCAGCAATTTCAGAGAGGCTGGCTGAAGACATGAGCCTCCTGAGTCAGAGGCCAAGGACTCTGTTATTGCCATCGCAGCAGGCAACATGAGCTTCATGTTCTCATTGCTTTCCCCACTAGTTCCACGGAGGTCATGCGGAGTGGCCCAGGTGAGTGCTGTGTGTGCAGTGGTGCTGTGTCACTGCTGAGAAATCACAAGATTAGAACCCCCCCAATCTTATAATAGGGCTGCTACCAAATCCTTGCCTCAGAAAGAGAGAGATATGCTGGTCAGAAACAGAGACATCACCTATATCTTCTAAGACTGTTTCGCTATATGCGTATTTTTGGAAAGATAGTTTATGACTAAACAGATGGGTAGAAATGTCATGGAGAATTGCTCCCCAATTCTCCCTTTCTATACTTATCTTCCGTGACTCTCACATTTCTCCTGTATTACACCAACCAAACGGCAGCACATGCCTTTTTTTTTTTTTTTTTTTTGGATTCTGTGGTCTCCTTGCTTTATGCCTCCGTGTATAATTTTTCTTCTCAGTTCTAGGTGAAACCTAATCTCCTCTTTAAGATCCATCTATTCCCCTAATATCTGCATAGCCTGCGTATTTGCTGCTTGAAGGTCTGAGCTTAAAGGACCCCTTAACAGAGAGGCCTTTCTCTAACTTAAAATAGAAGCCTGCCCCTGCCCAACAACACAATCCTCTTTACCATTATTGTCTGTGACATATGTTTCCTTGTTTGTGATCTGTCTTCCCCATTAAGAATCTAAGCTCCTTGAAAACAGACTTTGAATGTTTGATATTCTGCTACAACCTCAGCTCCTAACCACCCCCCCCCCAACAGTACCTGCCACATAGTAGGTGGTAAATGACTATTGGTTGATTCTTTGAGTTGGTTTTGTATTTCATTTTCTCTGTAGCTTTTTCCAGGTTTGCTAAGTAGAATGTGATCTCTGTCTGCTGAACCTTCATTCTACCTTTCTCATTCTTCTCTGTGATGATGATCCTTTTCTGCCTCTCATTATAGATATTTATTCTCTATCAAGACTGTGAATTTGTTGAGACTAAGCCTTTCTATTACTTGAATAGCTTCTTATACCTCACACAGTCCTTTTAATACCTTTTAATATAGTAGGCACTCAGTAAGTGTGCATGGCATTTCATTATAAGTTAGGAGACCAAGTAGCCCAAAATACAGCACTCCTTTTGACCCTGGTTTACTTAGCTATGTGTTTTGGGTCATTGGAATGTTGTCTCTAACACAAATTAGAGGAAATAACTGATGTCAACTGGTAGAAACTAAGGGAAAAGAGGTTTTAGATGAATGTAAAACAAATGGAATTTTCCAAAGGTAGTGACTGCCTCTGAGCCAGCTGAATGTCCCTGAATATGCTCAGTCACACAACTCAGGCTAGGTGACTACTTAGCAGAAGGCTGACTACAGATTCCAGCACAGAGTGGGGTCTGGGGAGTGGGCTGTGGTTTGACTAGGGTTTCAAGGAAGTCCCTTCCACTCTCTGTGCATGTAACTTACCCATTCATCACATAGGGATATGGAGCAGCATATTCTGAGCCAGGAAGACAGTTGCTTTTCCATCGTTTAGGTGGAGCTTCAATTCTTTTGTCTTTTAAATCCCGCAACACTTTGCATATATCTCTTAAATTTCTCTCCTTTTATTTCAGTATTTGTTTACATGTCTGTCTTTCTAGGAAACCATGTACCCCTTAAGAGTGAAAATTGTGTCCTATTTAAATTCCCATTCCTCGTATCTGACCTAGAGTCTTAGGTGGGGTTCATTGGGTTTTTATAGAGGGAATGAATAATCATTCTGAGGCTGGCCCTTTCTCTATCATTGATACTCGAGTTTTTGAGTTCTATTTTTGCTATCTAGACTTGATGAGTGACCCAGAAATATTACCTTTCTTTCCCAAATGTTATCCCCACTACCTTGCTCTTCTAAAATGAATTCATCCTTGACTGTCTGTACGATGATGGTTTTTTTTTCCTGCTAGTAGTAATGGCTTTCAAAGAGAAGAATAGTTCTATTGTCAGATCAAACAAGGACATTCAATAAAAGGAAGCATCTTAAAAGGCTCTGAGTGGTAGGGTGATATCTACAAAATTCATAACAATTACACTGGCTGCCTTTAAGGTGATAGTAATGGAATAGCAGGTGGAATTGTGTTCTGAATCACCTAGGAGACTCAGGCTCCCTGAGAATAGCAACCTCTATTCTGTGGAGGCAGTGGAACTTTCATTCAAGGTCTTTTCCTCTAATGTAAGAGAGGGTCTTTTTTTGAACAGATTAACTCCCTTCTAAGGTTCTTTTTTTTTTTTTTAAATTAATCTGTAAACATAGCTCTCTAGATCTCTATCACTATAATAAGGAAAGTATTGAAATTCAGAAAGCTGCTATTGAGAAAAAGGGGGCATTGTACTTTTAGTCTAAAGATGAAGGTGAACAGTAACTTAGTGTTCGTTCTCAACGTTACTTTGATTTTTCACTTCTATAAAAGCACGCTCTCTTTCTTCTGCTCACATCTGAGTAATTTCAGAGGGAAAAAACATGTGCTAGAGGAGATTTGGTGAATGAGCAGAATGAAAAGAGCAGTGAATTTCAAAAAATTCTCATAATTAGTAACAAATAAGCCTGCATTTAAGATTAGGGATGGAGATTAATAGACTATACGAAGGTTTTTATGACTTAAACTGGCAAGAATCAAATGAGCCAAATGTACATATGTGTTGTTAAAGAAAAAGACATTTACTTGTCCGTAAAGGGAACTAATCTTTTGTTACCTGAATCTGTGACTATAGTTGAGCAGTGAGGTGATCTAAGGTTAGTCATTCAAGTGGGGTAATTGGTGAGGTTTGGCAATTGAGGAATCACTTGCTTTTCATTCTGATGTGTTGAAGAACTGAGGAGTCTCTAGAGACCCTGATAACCAGATAGACAAAAAATGAATTCTTCAAGATTATGCAAACATGAGCTAGAAGGATTAGTGGATAAGGAGAAGATATTATTTTCCCCTGGTTTCTAAATTTCTGAAGTATCTATTTATTTTGTAGTAAATGATATGAAAGGAAACTGGTGCTTTCTCATTAAACACAGGTAATGTTCGGGGTGGAGTAAAATGTGTTTCTCTGCCAGTGTAGCATCATCCCGAGTCAGCGGAGTTATCATTGTTGTGAATGACTTGTGAAATGTCACCCTGCTCACAGGCAAATTCTGGAGGTTTAACGTTTTGTGTTTTTTAATATGATCCCATTGGCATTTCTCACTCTGACTGGCTAACCTGGTTCACTAGACTTCTAGATAGTCGATTATTTGTCCTCCATTATCCTTCAATTCTCAGAACCTGATACAGTTCTTAAGAGGCAGAAGATACTCAGTAAATGTAGAAATGAACTGAGTTGGTTTAATCACAAGGGACACTGGTCAAGACGGTGTGCACCAGTGCAAATCCCATAATTTGAAGGAAAACTCAAACCTCATGCATAATGGAGGAAGGGATTAACTTAATCCTTGGATATAAAGGGAAAGTACATTGAAAAGACAAATGAAATAATGGGGTCTGATCCTCACATGTCAAGACTGTTTGAATGTGTAGATTTTATGGCAGATAAAGGAATTGGCATTGGGATTCATAGATGTTGAGAACAAAATTATGATTTTTGCGTTTTTCAGAGATTGGTTGGTCATTACTCAATGATTTAGAAAGAGTATTAAAATTAAAATAAACTCTCCCTGATTCTCACTGTTGAATTTACTTTCTGCTCCATCATTGTTGCTGTTCAAGACCACCAAGAATTTAACTTCCAAACGTGAACATCAGATTCATATGCTATTCCTGTGTTGAGACCTCTATTCAGTGATGTGCTTGTGTGCTCTCAAGTGGCTTTTTAGTTTAGGAAGATATTTCAGGTTGACCAAGAAATCCTACTTTTCTCAACTCCCCAGACTTATTTATTTGTCAGTTATCATTAAGGAATCAACTACTAATGGGCTAAAAGAGTCTAATGATGACACCAGACGTGGTAAATTTTTATTCTGTGATACAGTGAAAGTTGAATGACACTTTCAGCACAATAAGCAACAATTGTATAGTAGAGCTGGTTTGTATCAGCTTGCTAGAGCTGATTGTTAAAATTTCAAGGATTTTCTGAGCTAGTTGTTAAACATTTGGTAGTTTGAAATTGGCCATAGATTTCGTGGTGGGAGTATTTACATTATGGAGATCAGCAGTGACCACAAATCAAGACCCTTCATCCACACACCCCTGCCTGGAAAACCAGTTGTTAAACATTTACCAGTCATCCACGGGTAGTTAAGTCCCATTTTTATTAAATGATTTTTAAGTCAAGCATAGTATATTAGAGCACTTACTCTTTATTTTCATCATGACAACTACAGTTATTGCCACGTTTGCTATCTTTCCATGACCAAGTTCTCTAAGATAATAGCTTATACATTTTTTGAAAAATATTTTTTAAAAACCACAAATATGCTCTTAAAGAAAATTCAGTTATAAAACTGAATAATTTAGCAGATCTTTGAAAGCATCTTTAGCCCAAGATAAAATTTTCAAGAGATAAAATCTGGTACACAAAAAATAATATACAAGGGCAACAGATGATGAAGGTAGAAAATTGTGAATTTTGATTTAATTTTTTAGATAGTAATTGGCAAAGAGTTCTGTTAGACCACATGCGACAGTCAGGGATCTGTGTTAGGGGAATGGAGCACTGGAAAGTAGGATGGACAAAGAATTGGAAAGTTTATTTTAGAAAATAGTACTTTAATGGAAGGGATCTAGCAACAATCAGATTCTCACAGTGCATTAAATGTCTCCTGAAAGTTTGCTAGATTCTTTCAGATATGCATCTACTCTTTCAGGTCAGTAGGGTTTGGGTACATATTGGTGAATTCTTAGAAAATAATCAGAATATGCTCATGTTTCTTAAGCAGCAGCACTTGCCCCAAATGGTCAGGTACACCACAAACCAATCTAAAATAATTCAGTCTCTTCAGCTCAGCATCTTACAATCAGCCAGTCCAGACATAGTGGCTTCCTTTCTAGGCATTGCTTTTTTACATTTTCTTGAGCCCACTATTGTCTTTGGAAAGTGGTGTGGAGGAGAAGATGCAAAGTGCATGGAAGCTATGAGATAGAGTTTAAAGGGAGAGGGGAGAAACAGAATGGGGAAGAGAAGAGAGAGTAAATAATTATGGGTAGGGAGTAATATGTGAATCAGCTCCCAGCCCCCTCCACTTCTAGCCCAGTGACCCTGCTGAATAGGTTTACAAAGCCAGGGCTATTTCCAAGGCAAGAGACAGAGAATGGAGTTCCAAGAGCTTTGAAGTGATTGCTCACAGGTGCTGTGACCCCAGCTTACAAATGCTTGATAATGAAGTTGTAAACTTGAACACTGTGAGGGCTCTTGGCCCTCACAGGACCAAGAAAGAGAGAAATTGACTTTCCCAAGAACGCACAGCTCTACACACAGAGTCTACAAATACCTGGAAATTATTTTTGAGTTGAGTGAAACACTCTGTCGAATGGCTCTTACAGGCTCAGAAGTTCACTACTGCGAGAGAAAGACAAGACTGAGAATATGCAGTCTTTATCCACAAGGGAATATTCAGAGTCAGGAAGTCGAAATGTAATCTACATGCTGTAATCATGCAGAGGAAAATATAAAGAGAATTACTCCACGTAAGGTAGAATAACATTGTCTTCAAGTATATATTGAGATATATAATAATTGTTGATTCCCGAAGCAAAATAAAAAGAATGTCTTAAATTTTTTAGTTGTTTGTTTCTTGGACTACAATGTAAAATATTCTCAAGAACTTTGTCAATAAATGCTTCTTCCCTGGTTCATGGTTTCTAGTTTTACCCCTACCCGCTGCTGAATATAACATTTGGCTCTAGTTCAGCTACCATGGAATATTTAGCCAGAGAAAAGTGTGAGTTTAGCAGTGAGGCATGGAGTTTAGCTGCCCATGCAAAATGCCTGTGGGCGGATGCAATTACCTTCTCATTCTGAGAGCTGATTTTTCTGCATGTAAACGTGATTCTCGCTTTACCACCACTGCTGGTATTTTTTTTTTTAATGACATGTTTATGGGTTTGGAGTTTCAAGTTTCAATTTCATTATGTTGGTCTGGTTTCATTAGTCCTAGTCCTTCTCCCTGAAGTTAGTTATTTTATATTTTAAGTCAGGAGTTACTAAAAATAGAAAATGAGAAATCATTAACTTGAAAGGAATGGGGTCATCACACACTCCCCTGAGGGCTGTGAGTCTTGGATTTCTGCTAAAAGATTTGATGCAGCCACTTTGTAGGATGTCCCACTTAATTTTCTTTGCCATCGCTTGTCCCTCCTGTGCTCTCTGCTGGCAAAGCCATCAGATTTCAGAGCAAAGGGTTAATGAAATTTCAAACTACTTTTTGGCTTCTTAGAGGATGCGATTTATGGATCTGGGCAATGCCACAAAGTCATGGAAGTATTTTAAGGGATGTGCTAGATTTAGCATTGTCTGTTAAGCCGTAGTCATAAAATCATCACTGTTCAGGCACTCTTTGGCTGTGTATGTTATAATTTGCATTAATTTAGACACTATTGAATGATTAAAGAACCATAAAGTGCCATTAAAATTACTTCAGCAGTTTGCATTGTGACATTCAAATTAGTCACATGATTCTAACTAAATGTTAGGCCACAAAAAATTGTGTGTTTGCTATTACAAGCTCACTAGGGAAGGAGGGAAATATTAGAAAAGTAAGTAAATATTCATCCCAGCCAGTTCTGGTAACTTCTTTTACTGAACCGATATTAAGGTTTTTGTGATAACACTTGAGGAATCTTATTATTTAATTATAAACCTAGGATTTGTTTAAAAATATCACATTGCAAAATGGAAGCTACTCATCTCTCCTAGAATTGGGCCATTAATTAACTAAACTGTGCTCAGACAGTTGAAATTTCAATTTACTTCAATGTACATTTTGGGCTCCTGTATTGAGCATTGCATTTGACTCTGAGGAACACTTATTGGATTGGGAAAAAGTTTAAAGCTGAAATATGGAAAGTCAGATTTTGACTGAGAAGATTGGTACTTTATTGCATTCTCAGCCTCTATTTTGTTCATTAGTTTAATTGTTAAATTAAAAAAAATTTTTTTTGTAAAAAATACATATGTATGCTGATGTGCTTAGGGGAAGTCTACTGATGTCTGCAACTTACTTTGAAATGCATCAAAAAAGAAGATGGATTTTGGCCAGATAGAGCAAGGGATAGATGGATAGATATTCATGAGACAAGTAGGACGAAATGCCGATGGCAGAATCTGGGTGTGGGGTATACAGTTACTCACTGTAAAAATTATTTCAGCTCTACTGTATGTTTGAAAATTCCCAAAATACAACTTTGAAAGAAGATGATCTCTACCTATTCAGCTTAAGAAGTAGAATATTATTCCTGCCTCTTAAGCCAGTTTAATTTTACTATAAGAGATATATTTATTTTTATTTGTGACAAAGTAGTATATACCTGTACTTAGAAAACAAATGGTGCTGAAAGATTATTGCAAAGCGAAGATTTGCTTATTAGCTCACCTTTCTGTCCAAATTTGGTGCCATAGGCTTTTTTTTAAAAGCTATTTGGGGTATTTACCTCCATATTTCTTTTAAAAATGTGCTTATTCTGCTACTTCTTCATTTATCAAGTTTTGACATTGTTTTTTACTTTTTTGATAAATGAAGATTTATTATCATTATATTTCCCTTAATCTCCCTCCCTCCCCCTGAGCCATCCACATCACAAATGCTTATTAAGTCAGTGGTCAGCATTTATATTTTATTCCTGAGTCAAGTAGTATACTGTCACTGTTTCATTTCTTTAACAATTTCCTTTTCTTGTTTGGAGTTATCGTTTCATTTTTAAAAATTTGCCTGGTTTACTGTGTACCTATCCACATGTTTCTGAGAGATGTAAAACACTAATCAAATGATTTCCATATGCTTACGTGCATCAGAGTTTCCACTAATTACATTTCTTTTAGAAATGTTTCTTGGAGGCCTCCATTCTCCTATTCATTATGGCATTGACTTTTGGCCTTCTACACAACCATCTTTCCCTTCACCATTTCTTCAGACCCTCCTTTTGACCTTTCAACTGCTCTATAGTGAAAGGGGATGTAAAACAAACTTAACTACCTAAATATTAAGCATGGCTATATGAAACCATTTGAAATTTTTAAATAAATAATAAATAAATTTTAAATAAATAAATAAATATTTATTTATTTTACAGAGTGGGAGGAGGGGCAGAGGGAAGGAACCCCAAACAAACTCTATGCTGAGGGTGGGGCCTGACACAGGCCTGGATCCCAGGACCCTGAGATCATGACCTGAGCCAAAATCAAGAGCGGGATGCTCAACTGACTGAGCCACCCAGGCAGCCCTCTCCATCTGAGTTTTAAATTGACCACAAATTTAATATGAGTTAACAAATACATGCTTTTATGGAAGAAAGTAAATAATTCATCTCAATAATTGAATGTTAAACACATTAAGTGTATTTGGATGTTTTCTCAACCGAACTCAGTGGGAGAAAAAGTTAATGAAGATGGAATAGAATAAACAAGACATTTCTTTGACTTTGTTTACAATGAATGACTTCGAGTTTCTTTATGATCCCCTTTGCTTCTTCCAGTTGCAGAATGCAAGAGGCACAACTTACATTTAGTGGTCCCATCAGATGCCTCTTTGAGGCCTCTTTTATGAGGGAATTAACTGAAAGCCTCTGGGTTAGTGGTGTTGTCCTTAACATTTGGTTGTGTTATGGACTTGTGGCTATTTATGCCCTTTAGTAAACGCTGATCACAACATTGTTACTTGAACATTCTCTCTCTTCAGTGTTTTAGAGAGGTTTCCAGGAGCCACCCGACCTTTATCGGTTCTTGATAAAGCTAAGTGCATATGTAGAACGATGGATAGCACTTTCGATGGAAGGTAGAGACTCTTCGCTGAGAGTGCGTTAATTGTGACTTTTTAAGGCTAGGTGGTGGTGGTTACAAATCTGGCCACTGGTTTCTTAACCATGTCAATAAGCAAATATCCTTTCTTCAAATCAGGTTACAATTTTTAAAAAAAGGAAACATGAAAGTGATTTTAGGTATACTTTATTATATGAGGCATAGGTAGACAGACATAATTTAACATTTATGTTTGGGCCCCTAGAATTCTTTTCTTAAAGATACAGTTTATCTCTCTAGAAGCTAAAATGTGAAATGTTCTAACATGTAGATTTATATAAAATTTATTATATTAGCTGGGTTTAGGTATAGGGGTGTGTGTGTGTGAGAGAGAGAGAGAGAGAGATAGTGATAATCACTATGAATAAACTTAATGGCGGGAGAGATTAAACATCGTGTTCAAAATACCTGGGAACCTAGAATAAAATAAATTCTATTTTAAATTCAGTAAATTTTAAATTTACTGGGATCTAGAATAAAATAGAACAGCTTGATATATTTATCTTCCTATTCTTTTTAAAGGACAATGGATTTGACAGAACAATCTAACTGTATTACAAATGTGTGGAACAACCTCACTGCAGGAAGTGGGGGAAAGGGCTGACTAAGTGACTTTAAGAATGAGGGAGTCTGTAAGACTGAAGGCAAAAGAAATAGTGCATAAACACTGTCCTGTAGTTGATGAAATTGTTTCCCATTGGAGGAGGGGTTAAGAATTCTCATACAGCTATACATATGTAGTGGAATCGAACAATTAGGTAAATGGATGGCAGATGGTGAGAGCCAGGTTTCTCGCTATTGGCTTGGAATTTTACACATAAGTAAGGAGAGAAGGCTAAAATGAACCAAGGACTTATGGATTAGAGTTGGAGACATCAGTATGACTCATGTTGAGCTTAATATACATACAGATACTACATATAGAAATATTTATAGATATATATTTACATTGGATAGTATGCACACATATATTTCCTTGATCTGTCAGTTAAGAAGGCTTAGAAGCAACAACACCCCAGTAACAGTGAGTACATTTACTGCCCAATCTTGGTTTTTAATACCATTGTCCAATCAACAGAAGCAGGGCTCCTTGGAGAAATTCTAGGACTGGATTCTAGGACTGGAACAGAATATACACAAGATGAATTTGGAACACCTTATAGTGCCAGAAAGTGAGGTTGTGCTTTAAAAACAAAACAAATCCACAATGTCAGAGGAACACAAGGGCCAAATGAAAGATCTCCCAATGGCCAAATTGAAAGAATTTAAGCAATACATTAAATAGAGTAGTATTGGATTGTAACCAAACGTATAAAGTAAATATCCGTGAGTCCGCACTGATATAAGTAATTGACTGAATAAATAAATTAATGGCAGAGAAGAGACAAATCTTCCATGCAAAAGGATTCTAAAAAAACTTACATGGATATTCTGCCCTCAAGAAAATGGAGCATAACTCCCCAGTCCTTAAGTGTGGGCTGCAAATAGTAACTTCCTTTTAAAGAGGACAGTATGGAAAAAAGAATAAAAGATTAACTTTATGGTTGAGAAACTTGACAAACACTCCCTCAGCCAGGTGATCAAGGTCAACGTCCACAGTGGTAAGTCATGTTGATAGTATGTACTCTTAGTATAATGTGATAAGAACTCAACTGCTATGGTCTTCCTCCCCCCAAAACCCATCCCCTAGTCTAAACACAAGAAAGACATCAGGCAAATCCCAGTTGGGTGATATTCTACAAATATCTGGCTAGTGTTCTTCAAAACCGTCAAGGTCATCAAAAGCAAAGAGAGTCTAATTAACAGCCATATCCAAGAGTAGCCTTCAAGGGACATAATGACCAAATATAATGGGGTATCATGGCAGAGATCTCAGAAAAGAAAAAAATGGATAAGGTAAAAACGAAGGAAATCTGAATAAAGTCTGCACTTTAGTTAAAAAAGTTCGGTGTATTCATTGTAATACTACAAGACATATTATAGAAAATAACAGGGGAAACTGGGAGTGGGGATATAGAAACTCTGTATTTTCTTTGCAGTATTTTCTATAAATCTAAAACTGTTCTAAAAATGAAGTTTATTTTTTCTTAAGATTTTATTTATTTGAGAGAGAAAGAGAGCACGAGTGGGGGGGAGCAGTAGAGGGAGAGCGGGAAGCAGGCTCCCCATTGAGCAGAGAGCCCGACTCGGGGCCCAATCCTAGGACCCAGAGATCATGACCTGAGCCCAAGCAGATGCTCAACTGACTGAGCTGCCCAGGTGCCCCTGAAGTTTATTTTTTAAAAAAAATAGGTGTTTGGATGTTCATAGCAAAAATTAAACTAATAAACAATGGTATACATGTTTAGTTTACATCCAAAACTTAAAACTTTCATTTAAAACTGGAAAAAGTTGGGGTGCCTGGGTGGCTCAGTTGGTTGAGCAGCCGGCTCTTGATTTCAGCTCAGGTTGTCAGGGTTGTGGGATCGAGCCCCGAGTTAGGCTCCACACTCAGTGCAGAGTCTGCTTGGAATTCTCACTCTTCCTCTCCCTCTGCTGCTCCCCCTCCCTCTCAAATGAATTAAAAAATAATAATAATAAAACTAGAAAAAGCTGTTAAAGGATATTGGGGGAAGTCTCATCTGAAAAATCCTATAGACTCCAGTAGATGGAAATCCTTTCTAGATAATCACTTTTCAGAAGATACTCTCAGTACAATATATGTAGTGATTTAAATATTGTCATTTTGCTGAACTAAGGGGCTGGTAGATATTGAGTTTTATGAAATTAACTTTGGTGCCTGAATCTAACTGATAATCTCATAAATTTAAGGAAAAGGAAAATTATTTGTGTTATATAAATGTTACTTAGTAGAGTTACCTCAATTTTAAATTTAGGGCAATAATATATGCCTTATTAGACACTAAGTTCAGAAGCATTTTGCCAGTAAAGGATTTACTTTATGCAGCAATATATAAATGGTTCCCAGGCATACCTTCAGAATTTTGTGATAAAATTAGGTCTTTATTTAACTGAGTCAAGGATCATTTTTTGGGCTTGTAGCTTGTTTTGAAGCTAGAAGGGCAGCGTATCTGTGTGTGCACATGTGTGTGTACACACATGCATACCAACCTTGACTTTGCTGCACTGTAAATACAACATTTTACCAAGGAAAATGACAGAAATATAAATTTAAAAAAGGAATTTTAAGAAGACCGTGTTTGCCTCCCTAGTTTAGCTTTAGAAGAAAGCAGTGCCGAAAAAAAAAATCACCAATGTTCGCACATTTTGAAGAGTGTGAATTTTATTCACCAATTTGCTTTTTATACCAGAGGCCAGCTGCTGCTTTTTGGAAGAGTGAAACATTTCAACCAGAATTGTCTGCATCTCAGTATAGTTCTAATGGCAGAAGAAATCCTACCAGATTATGTCCTTTGATTTTCACAGATTTTATTCAGAAGATCTGGCAATGGGTTGCAGTTTCACACTTCAGAAATACATGGTTGGCCAAGAGTTATTTCTGGAATTTTCTTTTAAAGCCCTAATGTTTTTGAGATTCTCTGTGTTCCTAAATCAATTCCCTCATCACTCCTTACCTGAAGTGAGATAATTGTGTCTTTCTAAAGACACAATTCACCTTCAAAGTTGAAAATGCATTTGCTAGAACCAAAGACCAAAAAGCCAGCTGAACATCTGAAAGGCTTCTCCTTTCATAGGCACCTGGACTGATGACAGCTAAGTCTCGTAAAGTACCTTCTTTCTTCATGGAGTATGGGATGGGTGTTGTATAAAGTTAGACGTAAATTCTGCCCACAGGGGTTTACTTTCCCAAATGGGTGACAAGAGATCATTAGTTCTGAAGTCAAAGAAATTTCATTTAAGTGTCAAAACTGCTACTTCCTAGCAACATGGACTTGGACACCTTCTCCTTAACTTCTCTGCACTTCGGTTTCCTCATCTGCAGGGTGGAAAGAAAAAATAGCATCTAATGCCCTGGGTTGGTTTTTAGTATTAAACGAGGTAGCTTTCTGCTGTACTTCTCGTACAACCTAGTAAAAATTAAGTTAATGTCAGCCATTTTCATGATTACCCTGGCATTTATGGAAAACACACCAGGACCTGCCTGAATATTGCCACCAAGTATATGGCTTCTCAAAGATCGTGGTGTGTAAGTTGCTTAAAAACGCATACCACAAAAGCCTCCAAGATCATGTATTTGATTGAAAGAAAAAATGTCTCTGCCAAGAAATGCCAGTGCTTCTTTGGTTCTTGACTTACAAGAAAGCTCTGCTGCAGAGGCCTTCAGTATTTTCACTTCTCTTCCCCAATCAGAATCCAGCTTGAAGCTCTTGCCACTGTGTTTGGATCTTGGGATTCTCTGCCTCGGGCCAGGGGGCTCTTACTCCTTTAACCGCTAAGCAAACAGACTCAGCCATCCCGTGGCTCTAGCATAAGCCTCAGAGGGCAGGAGTGAACCCTTGCATATTGCCCATACCTTGGCTCTTGCTTCTCTGTGCAGCACAGAGCCCTCCTCTACCCCTCTGAGCCACACCTGTCCCTAAGGGCCCAGCTTAGCAAGGTAAACTCAGGCAAGCCACTGAGCTTTTCTGGGACTTGGCTTCCTCCTTCGAAAAATGAGAAGGCTGCAAAAGATAATGTTGATGGCTCTGGCCTCTCTGTCATTCTCTCAGGTTCAGCAAATTACTGGACTTCTATTAAGTAAAAGTAAATGGCAGGGTCAACTAACTTCAAGTGGCTTTCTATCTCCATGAAACCTTCCGTCTCCGTGAAACCTGTAGCATCCCTGGTTACAGGTCACTCTGTCATAAAATTCTTAAACTGTGATACACAATTTTGTACTTTCAGTGTATATTTCATTTCTCTAGTTGCTTTATGTGTATAAGCTGTCTTTCCTCAGCAACACTACAAGTTCTTTAAGGGAAGGGATAGCACTTTTTTTTCTTTTTTCCTCCCTAAGGAGCTGTACCAAAATGATATTCAAAATGAACTTATTCATTAAAATTATAATCCTATATAGTATGTAATGTTTAACATATGAAATCTGATAGCTTTACATGTAAATGAAATATTATTCTACACACATACATATGCTCTTTTTGGTTCAAAAACACATATAAGGAGTCATTGTTATTGAAATCTGTAGCAGATGGTGGTATGGTGTTTTGTAGAAAATCAAGATATTATTAGGTTTGCCATTCGAGAACTCCAAGAAACAACGTTTATACCCATGGAAATAGTATCTATTTGGACAATATTATTATCCTTATAAGTGTCAACATATAGCCAAGGAAAGAAGTGATCCATAGTTTGCTTTACCACTTTTATGTAGTAAATAACTCAAATTGCCCTTAAATCCGTGCTGTCTGTAGTTGACTATTACTTTCCTAGGAATTAAAAGGATACAATAAAAATAGTCAGTGGTGGAAGTAGCAACCTGATTTCCTTTTACAACAAAATGATAAAAGCACAGATTGAATATTAAATAAACAATTAGATTCAGGCTTTAAATTATTTGGAGCCCCCTATACTACTTGGAGCTCTATCAATGAAAAATGCAGAGAGGCAGAACAGGATAATTAAAAAGAAACTAGTTATCCAATATTTTTTTAAAGATTTTATTTATTTATTTGACAGAGAGAGATCACAAGTAGGCAGAGAGGCAGGCAGAGAGAGGGGGAAGCAGCTCCCTGCTGAGCACAGAGCCCAATGCGGGGCTGGATCCCAGGACCCTGAGATCATGACCTGAGCTGAAGGCAGAGGCTTTAATCCCCTGAGCCACCCAGGCGCTCCTACGTATCCAATATTTTATGTAAATAAGGAAACTTAGGTTTCTGTCCTAAGTTAAATTTTCAATCTTGGGAGTCCAGGAGAGACCAGAAAAGATACTCCAAGTATGACTCTATACACATTGTGTAATAGATGCTATCCAAAAGAAGTGAGGGGAGCCGTGTGAGTAGAGACTGGGAAAGGAAAAGAAGGACAGAAACCCAGAGACAGAGACAGGGCGGCAGACTAGAAAGGGAGAGGAAAGAAAGCCAAGATGGACACACAGAGAGAGAAACAAGTGACAGTGGACAGATGGACAGGGAAACAATGTGCTAGATTCACACAGTGATGGGGAAAGAGGCAGAGATGGAGAGCAGCTGACTTCGGTGGGCAGAAGTGCTTGCAGATGGCAGAGTTTTGTGGTGCCCCTTGACATTTGACTGACATTTTCCAATTTTCCTACACTTGCACCATAGCAACATCTTTTATTTTAAATGGCAAATGGTAGTAGTAGGCTTGCCCCTGGCCCACGTTACAGATACACAGACATTTGGTGAGCCAGTCATTAAATTTTTAATAGTTTGGAATCAGCCAAGGTGGGAGAATTTGCACCTGGAAATTGGCAAATGAAAGCTTTTTTTTCCCCCTTGAGGGCCAGGGTGTCAGCACGCCAGTGAGACAAGGACTTGGCTGGGTAAATTTGCATGAAACTCATTTTATTTTCCTGCTCACTTGTATGTGTGATTGATGTCAGGACTTACATCCTTCAGAATTTAGGGGATAGAGAGGATCATTGGGCCAATTTTACAATTTAAAACAGTATGCAAATCCAGACATCTGCAATTAGGATTAACATTAGAGGTGTACTTATCTTCACTTCCAGGAGATCATCTCAAGGAAAACTGGATAAATTGAGGAGAACCGACTTTGGCTATTTCAGAAATAAAAACAGAAGTACAAGAAAAGTATATTGTACAAGAGTTATTCACATTTATTTTGATGTGAGAATACATTTAGTACTTGGGTTGTGGTGATGGTATCATAGGTATCTGCATATGTCCAAAGTCATCAAGATTTGTACATTAAATGTATGTAATGTTGGGGGGCACCTGGGTGGCTCAGTGGGTTAAAGCCTCTGCCTTCAGCTCAGGTCATGATCTCAGGGTCCTGGTATCAAGTCCCGCATCGGGCTCTCTGCTCAACGGGGAGCCTGCTTCCCCCTCTCTCTCTGCCTGCCTCTCTGCCTACTTGTGATCTCTCTCTCTCTGTCAAATAAATAAATAAAATCTTTAAAAAATTTTTTTTTAATTTAAAAAAAATGTACGTAATGTTTTGTATATCAGTTATACCTCAGTAAAGCTAAAGACTTACTCATTTTTGAATCCAACTCAAAATGCTAATGTCGATAGGCAATAACTTAAAAATTCTAATTTAATTATTGTTGATTCCATGCTGGGGGAACACCCCCCAGGAAGTCTTAGCTTGTTCATTCTTATAGTTGCATTCATACACATGATACTTCTTTCTAGACTGGAGTTTGTTCACACTTTTTATACTCATGACTTCAACGATAACATTTTTAGTTGGCTTTAAAATATCTTGTTCAGGGGGCGCCTGGGTGGCTCAGTTGGTGAAGCGTCTGGCTTCAGCTCAGGTCATGATCTCAGGGTCCTGGGATCGAGTCCCACATCGGCCTCTCTGCTCAGCAGGGAGCCTGCTTCTCTGTCTCCCTCTGCTTCTCCTCCTGCTTATGCTCTCTCTCTCTCTCTCTCTCTGTCAAATAAACAAATACAATCTTGAAAAAAGTTATATAAAAAATAAATAAAATAAAATATCTTGTTCACTAGTGGACATACCTGGATCTGTACCTTCACCTTCTGGCTCTCTGCTTTTTTCCATGATGTGTCACAGATTTCAAGGATGACCAGTTTGTTCATTTACTTATTATGCTTATATTATTTTCAGGAAATGTTCAAAATACTTTATATTTGATGAAGTTTTACATTTTAAAATAGACCTAATAGTTACTGACTGCTAACTCTAACAGGCTCTAGCTGACACTTTCATCTGTTTTGCCTTTACAAAACTTCACAGCAATCCGTATAGCAGGTATTATCCTATATATCCTATCCACCCCCAGAAAGTTAAGTTACTTGCTTAGGGTCACACCCACAGTAAATTTAAGTGGTTTAAATTCTAAAGCTTAAATTCTTTGCACTATACCTGGCTGCCTCCCATGTATTATGTGATCTAATCTTCCTAATACCTTGTGAAGAGTACAGAGCAGGTATTGTCACTATTTTATAGATTAAGGTTTTACAAAGGCTTAGAGGCAACAAATGACTTAAAATCAGAAAGCTAGAAAGGTTTTCTGACTCTCTTCCAGTGCTCCTCCCCACAGGGCCGAAATTACAAGAGCAATAACAAAATTAAAATGAGGTCATAATATCTAATTGTGAAACTTCAGTAGGACATTATTTCAGACTCATAAAAGCTTCTTCTGGGTTGAGTACAAACCACGTACAAACGTCTTTAAGTGGTTCATATTTCAAAAGCAAGCATGTAGGCCAAGAAAGAAGTCTTTGGTTGCTGTTTGCCTGCTTCAGTCAGAGTCTGACTGGCACACAGCGTGTTGTGTTCATCAATCCTGCTGCTTCTGGGAAATACTCAGTTCTCAGCCATCCGCACGCCCCCGTTACTGACTGCCTTAGGAAAATGAGATATTTCATTTTTGTTTTTATTATAAAGGATTATTCTTAGGGAGTTGAAAAGAATTCTCTGTTCCCAAGGAACTTTTAGTCACCCTAACACGCACCTTGCATTTGTGACAAAAGGAAGTAGAACTTGGCGACAAAAATGCCTGAGGCGTCAAGAGTGTTTGCTGAGAGGGTTTCCTCCCAGTGGGGCTGAATGGAGAGGCGCCCCTCTTCTGCTTTCCTTTCCTGGCATGGATCAAGGGATCACTGGAT
>CM052810.1:59019647-59066340 GCA_028533885.1 Nasua narica
GGGGTGTTCTGAGCCACCCAGAGCACTGAAAGAAGGATTAATTGCTGGTTCAGAAGGGGCCTGCCCCCACAGACCTGTCCCCTGCCTTTTGTTCTCTCCTACTTCTGCCTATTATGTTGGGCTGCCCAGCCAGCCTCCTCCTCAGCTTCTAACCCCTCCTGTCTAACAAGTGGGCCCGGCAGGGAGCCAACAAGGTGGTTCTTTCAGAAAGGAAGAGCAGCTAGGCTGTGCAGAAGCCACATGCAAAGCTGTTCATTACCTTGGGCAAGATGACAGCCACAGATTTCAACAGCAACAGGAGATTGCGGGGGGAAACCGAAAGGTCATGCCGTGCGGTTTCACACTGCCCCATTAGCCCCCTACCACTGAGTGATCGTCTGGTTGTGTCATTACCAACAACACCGTGGTGACAAAATTCATTTTTGCAGTGGCTCAGTGGGTTGGGCCTCTGCCTTTGGCTCAGGTCATGATCTCAGGGTCCTGGGATCGAGCCCCGCATCGGGCTCTCTGCTCGGCAGGGGAGTCTGCTTCTCCCTCTCTCTCTGCCTGCCTCTCTGCCTACTTGTGATCTCTTTCTGTCAAATAAATAAATAAAATCTTTAAAAAAAATTCATTTTTGCAACTTAACAAATGATACTCTTAGTTGTCTGTAATAATAAGGAGCCTCCTTATATTATTAAGTTTTTTATGGGAAATAATTTAGGGTCTAGTGACAATAAAATCATGAGTCTGACTTTTTAAAAAACAAATTGATGATGATGATGTGTGTGATGAATGTGTATATACATATGCATATAACATTCTATATACATGTAATTCATATGTATACTATACACATACACATATATCTAAATGAGCCCTGATTCTTTTTTTTTAAGATTTTATTTATTTATTTGACAGAGAGAGAGAGAGAGAGATCACAAGTAGGCAGAGAGGCAGGCAGAGAGAGAGGGGGGGAAGCAGACTCCCCACTGAGCAGAGAGCCCGATGCAGGGCTCAATCCCGGGCTCGATTCCGGGACCCTGAGATCATGACTTGAGCCAAAAGCAGAGGCTTAACCCACTGAGCCACCCAGGTGCTCCAAGTGAGCCCTGATTCTTTTGAAACCATCACCATTGCAAAATTCAAGCTTCTTGCAGCCATGCTATAGAAAAGCAAAATAACTTTGAAGGTCCTCCTTTTCTGTGGTCAACATTAGAGTCTATCCTTGAGCCTCCCAAGACAATTATTCTTCTGTATTTTTATTCCTTTAGCCTAAATGGAATTATCCAGTTTGATCACACATATTATTTGCTGATTTGCTTTTGGCTAGTTTCCAAAGTCAAATCCATATTGAAAAGCTGATGACTCACCACTCTTTAGGGTTTTGAGGAAATGAGCCTAGCTTAGGAAGGCCTGAAACTCTGGGGATGAGGTTTGAGCAATCGTGGTGGTGTTGGGGTAAGTGTAGGGATGACTTTTGTATAGATCATAGCATATTTGTAATCGTAAGTTGTTTAGAAATAAGTTCTGTGGCCTTTGAGTTATACTTGCAGAACACAGAGTAATATTCTTTCTTTAAAGTGCTGTGGGAACAGTACCTCCAAAGACACAAAGGTCTGAAATTATAAGGTACTATCAGGGTAGTATAAGAAGATTGATGTGGGGGGCGCCTGGGTGGCTCAGTGGGTTAAAGCCTCTGTGGTCGGCTCAGGTCATGATCTCGGGATCCTGGGATCAAGCCCCGCATCGGGCTCTCTGCTTGGCGGGGAGCCTGCTTCCCCCTCTCTCTGCCTGCCTCTCTGCCTACTCGTGAGCTCTCTCTCTCTGTCAAATGAATAAAATCTTAAAAAAAAAAAAAAAAAAGAGCAAGATTGGTGTGGTGAGAGGTCACAAATGAATGAATAGGGTGAGCTGATTCAGTGGTGAGGTTTCCAGGGACCTGCACTCTACTGCAAGCAGAAAATTTGAGAAAAGAAGGGGAAGAATTGTTCCTAAGGCTAGCAGTCTGACTTCCTTTCAGTCGGATGTATAGTTGGCTGGCTGGCTCGTCTGGTTAGTCTGGTTATTGTAGGTAAGGGGTTGGTCTCTGGGTCAGGCTGCTGCAGGCTCAGGGTCAGACTTCTGTTTTCATATTTGCTCTGGCCAACTTCTGTTCCTGTGTTCAATCTCTCACTGGGTCTCTGTCTCCTTCCATTGCATTCCCTGGTGTCTGGCACTGAACCAGTCAGTACTTGTCGAATGAATATGTGTATCTAATAGTGGTTTACTACCTTCAGTTTTTTTGTTAGCATTATGCCAAGGTAAATTCAATGTTGTTTTAATATAACATCAGACTCTACTAAACAAATAACTGCATATTACTTTTATTTGAGATATAGGCAGAATTCCAACTATTTCAAAGAACCGGATTTTGAGACACAAGCATAACAGAAAGAAAAGCGTAAAAGAGTGGGATCGAGAGGGCGCTATTAGGAGACCCCAGCTCTATTTGGGCCACTATATTTTAGTTCTAAGTTTATCTACATTGTGTATTGGAAACAACAGAAAAACAAGAATCGCTAAATAGAATTTGCATTCCAAATAACATTTTTAGGCATTCATGTGTTTAAGGATGGCGACATTCTGTTTTCATGTTGGGGAAATATTGTCGGAATGCCTCCTCCATGCCAGGCATTGTCATGTGCTTACACAAACTGTTAAATTTTATGTAATCTCCACAATAACCTGGGACCCAAAATGATTAATCCAGTTTTTTTTAAAAGATTTATTTATTTATTTATTTATTTATTTATTTATTTATTTGACAGGAGAGCGATCACAAGTAGGCAGAGAGGCAGGCAGAAAGAGAGAGGGAAGCAGGCTCCCTGCTGAGCAGACAGCCCAATGCAGGGCTCCATCCCAGGACCCTGAGATCATGACCTGAGCTGAAGGCAGAGGCTTTAACGCACTGAGCCACGCAGGCACCCCAGGAACCCCGTTTTAAAGATGTGGTTCAGAAAGGCTAAGTAACTTGCTCAAGACAACGCAGCTAGCATCACACTGAACTAGGGCCTTGATCCAGATCTACAAATGCAGAGGCCAGGAACTCTTTAATGAGTCATAGGTGGTTAAAAATGGGATGCATTCAGAGGAGATGTCACCCATTCAAAAGCTTGCAAATATTGACTGTAGTAGAGAGTTAAACAATCACTAGATTTAAAAAATCATTTAGCATCTCATTCAGATCAAAAGAATGTACTTGTCTGAACCAAACTTTCAAGCTCTCAGAGTCCTTATTCAAACATTGAAGAGTTATTAAGTGACCCAAAGTCTTTTACTTTGTTTCTGTTTACTGCTTCTTTCAAACAAAGGGAATCTGGATAGTGCTTAACCATTAGGGGAATTGTATCTTAGTTTGTTTACACTTAGAGGAAAGTACCTCTCTAAAAGGACATGTGAAATTCCAAAGCTGTCTTTTCATCAGAGAAAAGCTTCCCTCTAAAGCTTTCCCATTCTTCAGCCTGCCATGGAGTTTCTCCCAAAATACAAATGACAGCAGCCGGCATTTTTTCTACAGCAAGCCCAGGATAAATGGTCTTTGCTTTTCTCATTTGGTTTAGTTTAGTTTCACACCAGGCTCTGCTGCCGGGCACAGACATCCATTCTATACACAAATAAACGCATAGCTGTCCCCGTGAGTGGTGTCGTGAAGGCTAGGAATCCGGTGCTGTCAGAGTGTGCAGTGGAGGGTTGGGACATGCGCAGGGAGGTCAGGGAGGGGATTCTTGAGCTAAGAAAGGTTAGGCGTCAACTGGATGAAGAGAAAGTGAGCATTTCCCAAGCCAAGGGAACAGCTTGTGTGAAGGCATTGTTGTGTGAACAGGGAAGTGCCACAGAGTGGGTGGAGCAGGGGGAGTCAGGGGGAGGGGCCTAGGTGCAGCTGAGGGTGGAGCCGGCGACTGGGAAGGGGGAGGGGCTCAGGTGCAGCTGGAGTGGGTAAAAGCCTGACAGTAAGGGACCCTGTGCAGGAACAAAAGAAAGCCAGGGAGCCTTTAAGTTTGTGCGTGATGTGGTCAGATCAGCATTTTAGAAGACCTACTTTGGAGTTTTCACTAGGGTTGTTGGGAGTATCATAGCAAAATATGTTCTGAATTTAACCGAAGACTGAATAATAATTCCACCATGCAGTTGGAATTGCATGCGGTTAATCCATTACAAATAGCCACGGAACTATTTCTATAGTCAGTGGGTAAGTCCGCAAAGAAATGCACATTACATCTCATAATAACCTAAGAAAACCTGGGAAATTGAAAACAAGTCTTTAAAAACATAATTTAAAACTGGGGCGCCTGGGTGGCTCAGTGGGTTAAGCATCTGACTCTTGATTTCCACTCGGGTGGTGATCTTGGGATCCTGAGATTGAGCCCTGCTTCAGGCTCTGTGCTCAATGGGAGTCTCTGAGATTCTCTCTCTCTCTTTCCCTCTGTCTCCCCCATCCCTGTACTCTCTCTCTAAAATAATAAATAAATCCTTAAAAAATAAAAATAAAAAATCAAATGTTAATCCATATCACCATGACCATGAATAAAAGATAATTAGTTGGTTGTTCCAGCCAACGTATTAGGTAAAAAAATGTTTTTCTTCCCATATGGAAATTTGTGGGACTTTAGGGGCACCTCGGTGGCTCAGTCAGTTAAGCATGGACTCTTGGTTTCCACTCAGGTCAGTCATGTCTCAGGGTCCTGAGATTGAGCCCTATGGGGTTCTGTGCTCAGCACAGAGTCTGCTTGAGGTTCTTTACCCCTCCTTCCCTTTTCCGCTCCCCCTCTGCTCACGTGCGCTTGCTCACTCTCAAATTCATAAATAAAATCTTTAAAAAAGGAGAAATTTTTGAGACTTTAAGTATTGAACTCACCTGCTGTACATGGACCCCAGAACTGCAGCAATTATTCTGAAGGGCCAGCAGTTGACGCAATGATCCCAATGGGCGCGTGCTGAAGCTGTCAAATTTATGCACTCATCCAAAACTCTGTAATATTTCAGAGGTCATGCCTTAGCAATACATGTCCAATCCCATTACATTTAATGTTATCACAGAGAATGATGGTGCAGTGAAAAATATCACTGTGTGAAAACAGTTTGAAGACTTTGGTAGTAACCCTATTATTTTTGCTGTTATTTGAAAGTATAAAATTAGAAAACCAGTAAAAGAATTTTAATACCTCTTAAAGTTTTTTATTAAGTAGGTTTGATTTTCATGTAAATATAGCTTATTTTGGGTTAATGAGGCAAGCTTATATATTATCTCTAACACCATATTAATAAATTATAAGGTAATATATTATTTCTGACAGTCAAGTAAATTGTCCTAGTTTGTTATAATGCCCAAGAAGCTGTCAACTAAGGATATTCCTGCTTATATTGAATTTTGAGTAGTTTCGTTTCCAAGGGAACTAATTCCTTTTCAAGAAAAGATGCACCCAAAGCAATGCAAAAATATTTGCCAAAAGTAATCAAATCTATTATAAAATGTGAATTCAAATGCCCCCCACAGCCCTAAAGCAGCAATTAGAAGAGGTTTAAATTTCTTGCCGAATTGACTCCATTTAATAAACTCATCATAAAATGTATTTCAAACAAACATTTTTGTGGTACAAAGTAAATGATTCACCTTTAGGATGTATCCGTAGTCTTTTGAAAGTTAACATCTTAGATTTAGTATTGATCTGCTAATGAAGAACCGATTATAGAAATTTTGCTTTCTTTACCAACACATATATTAGGTCATGGTATATAGTGAAATCTCATTTGTCTCAAATTTGTGGAATTGGTTGTGGGCTGAGTTATAATTTGTTTTACCTTATGTTATAGAAAGTCTTTGTTAATGTAAAGTTCTTGACATGTCTGAAGATGTTTTTTTGCATGGCTAGTATTCAGTAGTTACGGCTCTGAGCATGTTTAAAAAGAGAGAGAGAGAGAGCTGACAAGAGTCAAGTTATTTCTAACTTGGATAATGCTGAATGAGCACATTATTTCCTGCCCAGGAGCAAAAGCATCAGAGAATTCTCAAAATACCTAGTTCACAAGCATAATCTAATAGGCTTCATATTTTATTTGTAATCATATATGTAATATGAACAGTTGTGTAGGTAACATGATAGTTTCATTTCAATGTGCTTAAATTTAGACAGATTTACCAAGTAAACAGAACTGGTGGGAATCTACAAAAGGAAACCTGCATTTCCAAATTCATTCCTTTCCTCTCTGCACTGCTGCCACCGTAGCTCAGGCCCTAATCATCTCTCATTTAGATTTTCACATTGTAAGAATTGTCTTCATTCTTCTCCATGTTACTCCCAGAGTGATTTTTTCAAAATATTGATTAAATCATGTCACTTTTGATTTTTAAAAACAATTCAGTTTTTCTCTAGAACAGTGTCAAAAGTTCATAATCATGGTGTTTAAAGCTTGTCCCCACCTATCTTTCCCTGCCCTTCTCTTTGTCATCCTTAGCATGAGCGATGCTATAGTTTGCCCAAATATGCCTTACACTTTTGCCTCTTCTGGATATTTCATATAAATGGAGCTATGCAGTATGTGGTCTTTGGGTTCTTTTACTTAGCATAATATTTTCACAGTTTGTTCATGTTATAGTCTATATCTGTACTTCATTTTTCATGGCTGAATAGTATTCTACCGAGTAAATTCACCTCTTTTTTTTTTTTTTTATTTGACATAGAGAGAGAGAGATCACAAGTAGGCAGAGAGGCAGGCAGAGAGGGAGGGGGAAGCAGGCTCCCCGCTGAGTAGAGAGCCCGATGCGGGGCTCGATCCCAGACCCTGAGATCATGACCTGAGCCGAAGGCAGAGGCTTAACCCACTGAGCCACCCAGGCGCCCCTCACCTCATTTTGTTTATCCATTAATCAGTTGATCGACATTTAGGTGGATTCTACCTTTTGTCTATTAGGAATTATGCGATCGTGACCAACCACGTGCATATTTTTGTTTGACCGTGGATTTCAAATTCTCTTCGGAATGTACCTTCATTCTTTTGCATGGGCATATCCGGTTGTCACAGAACCATATGTTGAAAAGACTATTCTTTTCCAATGAATTGTCTCAGGACCCTTATCAAAAATCAATTGACCACAAATGTATGGGTTTATTTCTAGACTCTTCAATTTTATTCCGTTGACTTATATGTCTCTTCTTATGTCTTAATTGCTGTAGCTTCATAGTAAGTTTTGAAATTTAGAAGTCTGAGTCTCCAATTTTATTCTCACTTTTCAAGATTGTTTTGGCTATTCTAGGTTCCTTGTGTTTCCATAAGAATTTTAGAATCTGTTTAAAATTTCTGCAAAAAAAATAAGAGAGATAGGTTTATGGGGATTGTGTTGCATCTGTAAATCATTTTGAGGGAGTATTACCATCTTAGCAATAGTAAGTCTTTAAATCCATGAACACAGTATGTCTTTCCACTTATCTAAGTCCTCCTTAATTTTTTTCAATTATGTTTCATAATTTTCATTGTGTGTATTTTGCACTTCTTTGTTTTAATTTATTTCTGGTTGGTTTTGTTTTGTTTTTTGGTGTCATTATAAATGGGATCGTGTCCCTAAATTAATTTTTGGATTGTTTATTGCTAGTTTAGAAAAATATGGTTGATTTTTAACTTAGGATTTTCTATGTACAAAATCATGTCATGTACAAGTAGAGATAGTTTCATTTCTTCCTTTCCAATCTGGATGCCCTTCATATCTTTTTTTTTTTTTTAATTGGCCTGGCTGGAACCTCCAGTCAAACAACTAAATAGAAATGGCAAGAGCAGACATCTTTGTTGTGTTCCTGATCTTAGTGGGAAGCCTGTTAGTCTTTCCTTAATGATGTTCTTAGTGGGTTTTTTGTAGATGCTCCTTTATTAGGTTGTTAAAAGTCCCTTCTAGTCTTCTTTTTTTCTTTAACATATTTATTATGAAAGGGTTTTAGATTCTGTCAAATGCTTTTTTCCTACATATATTGAAATGTTCAGCTGGGTTTTTTCCCTTATTCTATTAATATGGTAACATATTGACTGATATCTGGATGTTAAACCAATTTTGCATTCCTGGGCATAATTGCTCTTGGTCATGATATACGGTCTTTTTATATGTTGCTGGATTCAATTTGCTAGTATTTTGTTGGCATTATTGTATTTATATTCACAAGAGATTATAGTTTGTAGTTTTCTTGTGATATCTATGTCTTGCTTTGTGATCAAGGTAATACTGGCCTCATGGAATGGGTTGGGAAGTGTTCTCTCCTCCTCTATTTTTTTTAAAGAGTTTGTGAAGGATTGATGTTAATTCTCTAAATGTTTAGTCCAATTCACTAACGAAGACATGTGATCCTGAGATTTCCTTGGGGGAGGTTTTTTTTAAATTACTCATTAATTCTCTTATAGGTCTAATGAGAATTTCTGTTTACTTGGTAGTTTTGTTTCCTAGCATTTATGCATTTCATCTAGTTTATTGGTATACAACTGTTTTTAGTGTTCTATTATAATCTTTTTTATTTCTGCAGGGCTGTAGTGATGACTTAGAAATTAGAGGCTTCTTATTTTCTTGATAAGTCTAACTAGAGCTTTATCAATTATATTGATCTTTTCAAAGAATCAACTTGGTTTCATTGATCTTCCACATTTTGGGAAATTCTCTATTTCATTTATATCCACTCTGATTTTTATTATTATCTCCCTTTTTGCTCTGGGTTTATTTTGTTCTTTTTTCCATTTTCTTTAAGTGGTTGGTTAGGTATGATTTGAGATCTTTCTTCTTTTTAAGTATAGGCTTTTATGGCTATGATTTTTCCCTAAGTACTGATTTAGCTCCATCCCATAGGTTTATGTCGTTTTATCATTTTCATTCATCTTGAACTATTTTCTAATTCCCTATGTGATTTCATGTTTGACACTTGGTTATTTAGGAATGGATTATTTAATTTTCACATATGTGTAAATGTCCTTCTTTATTAATTTTTAAATACCATTCCAATGTGATCAGAGAAACGACTATGTATGATTTCAATCCTTTTACACTTGTTGAGGCTTATTTTATGGCCTACATATAGATTATCCTGGGGAATATTCCATGTCCATATATGTTTATTCTGCTTTTGTTATGTGGAATGTATTGTTAGGTACATGCCTACTAGGTCTAACTTTTATAGTGTCCAAGTTTTCCATTTCCTTTTTTATTTTCTGCCTAGTTCTATCCATGATTGAATGTGAAGTATTGAAATCTTAAAGATTCTTGCTGAATTGTCCATTTCTCCCTTCAATTCTGTTCGTGTTTGCTTCATATAGTTTGGGACTCTAGTGATAAGTGTCTATATGTTTATAATTAGCATATCTTCTTGGTGGAGTGACCCTTTTATCATTATAAAATGTCCTTTGACTCTATGAACAACTTTTCTCTTAAAGTTTATTTTGTCTGATTTAGCATAGCCACCCCAGCTCTCTTTTGGTTACTGTTGGCATAATATATTTTTTCTTATTCTTTTACATTCAAACTTTTTCATGTCTTTGAACCTAAAATATATCCCTTGTAGACAGGATATAGTTGGATCATTTTTTATTATTAATCATTGTACCAATGTCTGCTTTTCGATTGGAGTGTTTTGTTCATTTACATTTACTGTCTTTTTTTGTTCTATTAATCCATTACTGCCATCTTTTGTGTGAAATAAATATTTTCTAATAAGTCATTTTAATTTCTTCATTTTTTTACTACATTTTTAGTCATTTTTATAGTGGATGCCTCAAAAAATACACTTATTTTAACTTAAAACTATCTAACAATACTAAACAAGATTTAGTATAATTCCAACTTAATTTGAATTCCATACAGAAATTTTGCTTCCATATATCTCTTTTCTTCTTCCTACCTTTGTGCTATTATTGTCATACAAATTAACCTTTATACATATTGGCCTCATCAAAACAGTTTTATAATTATTGCTTATGCAGTTATATTTTGAATCAGGTAGAAGAAAAGTGTTATGACAAAAATACATTTATAACTCTTTTTTCTATCTATCTACTTTGATATTTAACTATGTACTTACTTACCTTTGCTGGTGCTCCTTATTTCTTCATGTGGATTTGAGTTAATGTCTTATGTCGTTTCATTTCAGCCTGAAGGACTCCTTTGTATTTCTTTTAAGCATGACTACTAGATTCTCTCGGGTTTTGTTTATCTCCTTTTGTTTTTAGAGGATTGTTTGCCGGATATAGAATTCTTAGTTGACAGTTTTTTTCAACACACTGAATATGTCATCCCACTGCCTTCTGGTCTCCATTGTTTCTGATGAGATGTTAATCTTATTTAGGATCCCTGTTACATGATGAGTCACTTTTTTCTTGCTGCTTTAAGGTCTCTTTTTGTGTTTGGCTTCTGACAATCTGACTATGATCTGTCTGGATGTTGAACTTTTAAATATTATTCTAATTGGAGTTCATTAACCTTCTTGGATATGTAAATCAAAGCTTTTTGTCAATTTTGGAAATTTTTAGCCATTATTTTTTCAAATGTTCTTTCTGGCCTATCTCCCTCTTTTTCTCAGGCTCCTGCTATGTGTATATTGGTATGTTTGCTATAGCCCACAGGTCATTGAGGCTCTGTTCATTTTCTTTCATTCATTTTTCCTTTCTATTCTTCAGACTAGATCTTTTCTCAGTTGACCTGGGGAAAACTGGATAGGAATAGGGCAAGAAAAATGCCATAAAAGCTCTCAGTTCTTACTGAGAGTCAGCCATTTTCTCTAGCAAAAGGTTTTTAATCCTGCAAGCCTTTGGTTCATTGCCAGGCTTCTGGGGAAAAAGTTGATTTTGATCATTTTTGTTACTGTTTTTCTTTGGTATGGAGAAGTCGTTCCAGAAGTGCTTCCCCACCATATACTTACTTGACTCAATTCCTGTTCTCATGATTCTCTCAAACTAAAAATTGTGGTCATCTTTTATGTAAATTACTCAATAATTATTTATTGCATAATACTACAAGTCATATATTGGATGCCGAGGATTATAGTGTGCCTTTCACTGGCTTTTCAAACTAGGACTTCTTACATTAATTCTTTTCCTACTTGCCCTTGTATATTATTAAGAAAGAGGAGGCACTGAATAAGAGGAATGTAAAGAAGTAGGTAGAAAGAAGTAGAAAGAAAATTTCTATGTTAATATAGACACAATTTCTACATGAAATTTCATTAACCAATTTTAGAATTTTGAGTACTGCTATCAGGTGCTTGAGTGCTTTGGTGCTATGAAAAAGAGATGCAATGTAAACAAAGAAATGAGGTCATTATTATATAAACATAAACGCATAGATGCATACTTTAGTGATACATATATACTGTGTAGTAAAGCAAAGAAATAGGTTGACAATACTTTTGCTAAGACTCAGGATAATTATCTGTTCATCTATGAGTTATATTTATTCAGGTCTAGCATATGAGACTAGAAAAAGATATATTTCAATAGAAAGCTTCAGAGCTTGAGATGACAGTGGCCAAGATATTTGAAAACTGAGTTCAGTTTATTCTATGGGTCTGGACCTTGAGAATACAGAATGGTTTGTTTTTAATCATGGAAATCATCTCATTAGTTCTTGTGATACCAAAAAGAACACAATCTGAAAAGGTAAAGAAGCAGCTTAATTAACATTTTGGAGGAAATGACAGAAAGAAATTAATTCAGAGGGTATCTTTGACATTAATCATGGAAACATACAGCTCATTTTTCATGGAGCACTTAGAAAAAAGCAAAGTGAGAATAAATTTACATGCCAATTGGATAAGAAGATACTACATATACCTCAAGATAAATTAAAATCTAGAAACAAGCAATTGATATTATAATGTTCTAGAACATATCCATTTGAATATGTGCTATCTGCATTTTTAGTGAAAGGAAATGCATTCAATCAAGGGCATATGGAAAGTGCTATCAATAATATTCTAAGAACCAAACTGAACTTGGAGAGTTTTGTGCAAGTTCACATATAATTTATACGAGAGTAAATTAAAGATGAAGAAAGAAACATGGGTGAGAAAGGGATAAAACTTAAATAAATTGTTCAATATTGATAGCTTATTTTTTTCCTCTAAAAATCATAGTCTTCCATAAGTAATTCCAGGCAAGAAAACTTTTACATACAGCCTTTAAAAATGTCTATAGTAAATTAGCATATTTGAAATCAAAATTGAAAAGATCTGGTTGTATATAAAAGGAAAGTGTAAATTTTGATTCTTGAAATTTGTTCAGTTGAACAGGCACGTAAGAAATAAACCTTTAACAGATTCAATTTGAGATTATTAAAATATGATTAATAATTTTAGTCATAGAAAGCTATTTTTAAAGATTTATTTATTTATTTTAGAGGGAGAAAGAGCGTGAGCCAGGGGTAGGGGCAAAGGTGGGGAGAGAGAGAGAGAGAGAGAGAGAGAGAGAGAGAGAGAGAGGGACAGACTCCCTGCTGAGTGTGGAGTCCATCATGGAGCCTGATCCCACGACCTCGAGATCATGACCTGAGCCCAAATCAAGAGCTGGGCACTCAACTGACTGAACCACTTAGATGCCCCCATAGAAAAATATTTTAAACTGATTTCTTAGGAATGCTTTAGTTAACTTAAAGTTACAGACTTCACAAGAAAATAAATTATACATTTAAGCCATAAATCAAATTTGTTCCCTTAAAAGAGAAGTTTTTATTTGCATTTCATTAAAGAAAAATATTGTAGGATCAGTAGAAAGGTTATCTAAAAAATGTGATTTTTATGTAGGGATATGTGCAAACTCAATCTATAGGACACATGACAATTAATTGTAATTTTGTAATCATAATTGTGAATCATGGGAATGGAAGAATTACTTTTAAGTATTAGAGTACTTGCTCAAATACACGAGATTCTTCTGTTGAAAAATAGAATTTAAAAACTTTCAAGTGGCAGAAAACATTATTAAGTTTTCCTGGCCATGGCAGAAGTAATAACCAAAAGTAAACCACCCCTTCCATTCATTGTTAGTGGCAAATAGAATAAAAGTTGCCAGTATCCTAGCATTGATCTAGTATACCTTGGAACTGGATCTCCTAGTTCTAATAACTCTCCTAAGTCAGAGAGAAGATGTCAGTGATGGGTCGGTGTATAAAGTCTTTTCTTATGACAGAGATTTTTTAAGTGTGTGTGTGTGTGTGTGTGTGTGTGTGTGTAAGTGTGTGATGGGAATGTTCAAGTGGTGAAGTATAAGAAATAAAATGCAGTAGCTATCTGTATAGAAAACAAAAAAACTGAGAAAACAGTAAATTCTGGTGCCTGGCAGGGTCGGTAAGAGGGAGTTCTAGTAATCCATCGTTGTGGTTAGTGAAACATTACCATAAATACCAATGACCAGATTCAAAGGTTGAGAATACAATTAAATACCTACCATAAAATGACAGTGAACATCATTACATTTTTTTTAAAGATTTTATTTATTTATTTGAGAGAGAGAGATCACAAGTAGACAGAGAGGCAGGCAGAGAGAGAGAGAGAGGGAAGCAGGCTCCCTGCTGAGCAGAGATCCCAATGCGGGGCTCGATCCCAGGACCCTGAGACCATGACCTGAGCTGAAGGCAGAGGCTTTAACCCACTGAGCCACCCAGGCACCCCACATCATTACATTTTTAAATTAAATGATTCTAAAGTCACATTTGACACATACAATGCCTCAGAGTAATCACTACAATTGTTAGTTGTTGAGTGGCACATTTTTGTAGATGTGTTGGATAAAAGAGAATTCTGGTTTTCCAGAAAGCTGGATATCAAACTATCTATTGCGCTGGGTTTTATTTAATTTCAAAGACTGTGGACTTTCCTGATTGTGTTACATTCAGTCTTCATTTGTCTGAAATAACATTTTGTTCACGACATTCATTCTCCTATGTCTAGCCTTGGAGTTCTGTCAGTTACCTAAGGATATGATTACTTCCTTCTGAAAGGTTGTAGAAACCATTACACCATGTGTAGAACCTGCAGTTTGGAGATAAGTTCTTAGATCAAGAACTCCAATTTGTATTAAAGATTACTATGACCATTTTCCAAGACTGAAATATGATGAAAAATTATAATTGATAATTGTCTTCTTCCTTTTTTTATTAATTCTGAAATTTTTATTACCTTTCCAAAAGACTTTATCTTTGCTTTCACAGGTATTAATGTGTTACCTTATCCAGCTTCTTGATATTAACCTTCTTAATGTACTGTGAGTTGCTGGTATTTTTTTCTGTAAGGCAAAAAAGAACAATCTTTCTCACCTGGCCAGCTATTTTGTTTGGAATTGCCTTCTCCAGTATGGTGGCCACTGGTCACTTGCGGCTGTTGAACATTTGAACTGCACCTCGTCTGAATTGAAATGCACCAGAAGTGCAATATATAGACCAGATGTCAAAGTTTTCATACACGAATGAAATAGTGAAGATTTCAATATAATAAAGAATATAAGACAAGAATATAAAACATTTCAATAATATTTCTATTGATTATGTGTTATAATCATAAAATTTAAGATACATTTGGTTAAATAAAAATATATGTTCAAAATTGATTTCATCAACTAATTTTTTCTTTTTTAATGGGACTACTAGAAAATTTTAAATCACATATGTAGCTTACATTGTGTTTCTATTGAATAGCTCAGGTTTAGAGAATGATAAAAATATATTTGGGTTATTAAGGGAAGCCGTGATAAAACTCATGGATTTACCTCTGTAATGCACGTGCTTCCCCCGGCAGGCTCCTTCAGTGAGATGAATGCTAGGGAGGAGGGAGTCCTAGTAAAAGAAGGTAATTATTGGCCATTCCTTTCTTTTCTACTGTTATATTTGGCCAGGATCAGCTTTGTTTAATTACTGGCTTGGGAAGGCTTCACTATAGAGGAGGGAGTGGAATCACTGGGTTCTTTAGGGCCACTTTTAATAATGACCCTTTGATTTTTTTGGTCATGACTGGTTTACTCATTATGACTCTGGGAAGCATGAGAGCAGAAGAGGAATACAGGTTAGCATTAAAATATGGCTAAATCAAATGTAAAATACACTACATTTCGGTGTATTACTTAGAAGTTTGATTTGGCAACTGTTTTTTAAATAAAGATATTATTTATTTAAAATAAATAATATTTATTAATAAATTTAATTAATAATAATTAAATTTATTAATAAATTTAATTAATAAATTTATTAATAAATTTAAAATAAATCCCTAGCAGGGAGCCTTATGCGGGGCTCGATCCCAGGACCCTAAGATAGTAACCTGAGCCCAAGGCAGATGCTTAACTGACTGAGCCACCCAGCTGCCCCTGTCAACCTGCTTTACAGAAAAAGCATGTAGCAGTTTGCATGATGGTATCTGGGAGGCTGAATTCTATTAAATGTAGGAAATGGTAACTTGACCAGATCAGTAGTTTTAGCCATTTAACATGAAATATGAATTTTACTCATAACTGATCTGGTTGTTTCTATTACTATCTGCTAGGAAGGCATTTGAAAGAAACTGCCCATGCTCTAGTTTTCTAGTTGCTATGTAAGTATCACCCAAAGAAATATATGAAAAGTATTCAGTGTATTAACATTCTGATTTCTAAACCCATTTAGATTTTCACAAGTGGACCAGAATTTATATGGTAATGAGGGATAGTCTTCTAACCAATTGATATTTTTTATTTCTTTTTTTTTAAGACTTTATTTATTTATTTGACAGAGAGGAGAGAGATCACAAGTAGGCAGAGAGACAGGCAGAGGGAGAGGGAGAAGCAGGCTCCCCATTGAGCAGAGAGCCTGATGCGGGGCTCGATCCTAGGATCCTGAGATCATGACCTGAGCCGAAGGCAGAGGCTTTAACCCACTGAGCCACCCAGGCCCCCTGATATTTTTCATTTCTGATCTGAGTAAATACAACCAAGTCCTAAACTACGCAATGAGAAAGATGGAAAGGGTAGTTGGATCAAAATCACTTAGAGAGTAGAGTCAGCTACTTTGGGACCTTTGAGCTGTGAGAGGCTGAGAGTAAAGACTAAATCCCGGGTAAGCCCCAGATTGGTAGCACTGGCTCAATGGTGAATGCTGAGCCTTTTACCGAGTAAGGGCAGCTTTAAGGAGAGCAGGATTAGAGAGAGATTTGTGAAACTCTTGGTGTTAGGCGTGTTGAGATTATAAAATCGTAGAAGCTCTGTGTTGGAAGAATACGTAAAGTTTTTCTAGTCCAGTGACTTCTGGTCATATTGGTAGCTTAATGTAATAAATACCAAATGCCCTATTTCCAAAGTTCTGTGCCAGGCACTGGAATCCACCTTGGAGAGAAGGGAGCTGTGTGATTTGAGGATTTCATTTAGTAAAGTGCTAGTTAACTGGGATTTTATTGTAAAACAATTTTGGATGCTCCCTCCTTCCTTCCTACAGCTTGTCAGTAAAGAAGAGGGAGTCATTAGCAGTCCAGCTAAACAGGAAATCTTTAGAAAACACCAGCTTCAAACACCCTGCAGACGAGAGGTGACACTTCATATTCCTAAAGAGATTTGGGGAGTGTTGGTGTAATTAATCTCTATAAATGTATCGAGTATCTGTTATGTGCTAAGGGCTGAGAATATATTGGTAAATGAAACAGACGTAATCACTGGCCTGTGGATCAGATACAATCAAATAAAGAGATTGTGTGTGTGTGTGTGTGTGTGTGTGTGTGTGTGTGTGTATAGAAGGGGGTGGGAGAGAGAATAATTGGACATTAGAACTTGATATAGAGAAGTGATGTTTGAGCCTAGATCTGAGGGATAAGAAGCTGCCCTCAGATCCGTGTGTGGGGCATTGCTCTGTGGGTTACTGAAATGGGGAAGGTGGAAAACCTGTGAGTTTTACTTGAACCATTCTGATGAGTCTATAGTTTAAATTTAAGCATCCATTTTCTTTTTAAAATATAAATGAACATGGTCTTGTACTGAATAATTTGATTATTTCTCAATAATACGTGTTCTCACTGGAAGACTTTTTTTTTTCAGGATACTAAAAGATTGAGAATTATGGTCAATTTATACCTGACTTACCTGATGCTTCTGTGACTTTCCCCCAACCCCCACCCTCAACAGCTCCAAGAGATTGCAAATGCTTTGATAACATTTCTCCTGCAAGATCAATTTTTGGAAAACAGTTAATCAGGATTGGTCTTTTATCTCTGTTAGATTTATTAGTCATTCACAGTTTTTAGCTTAAAGTCCTAGGTTACAAGCATTTCAGGTGTGACAAAATAAGGTAAACAGCTTATCAGCCTAATTTAAAATTATAAATGCAGCAAAATAGTTGCTCTCTGAAATATGGCTCTGACGGAGAATACAAAACAAGCTCTATTTAATATGAGAAGTCTTTCAAATGGCAAAAATCAATGCTATTCATTCTTTCCAACATTCTGACCTTGAGCTCTCTATAAACTATTGGGGAGATGGTTGCTGTTAAAATAGTATCCCGTTAGTGGTTAGATGATTGGAAATGACCAGAATTGCAAATAAGTATCATTGGAAATATATTAGCTCATAAGAAGAATCCTAACTACATATGTGGATTTTCATAAAATAATGATTTTATTTATGACTCGTGAAGGATTGCCTGTATGGTATAGATATTCAGGGTTTACAAATGACACTCAAAACAATTATTCCCAACTTCTTGCAAGTCAAAGACAAACAAAAATACACTGAATATGACACAGTTAAGTATTTTATTGTATTTTATCATATGCCAAAGTGATTGGATGTGCATTCTATTTAGAACAAATCTATTTCATTAGTTATTTGAAGGTAGTAATTGCTTACAGTTATGTTTCAGCATTTTTTTTTCTTTTGCTCTTTCTTTCTTCAAGAGTTTCTTTACTCATGAATAGAATGGATTTGGAAAGTATTTTAAAGGAATCCTGGCTTTAGAGAAGAGAATATATTCGATATCCCTCCAACACAGAATATATGCCAGTTCCTTTTGTGAAAGACATCTGCCTTTGTTTGCTACTCTTCTTTTTTTTCTTTTTTAAAATTAATTTATCTTAGAGAGAGAAACTAGGGGTGGGGGGAGGCAGAAAAAGAGGGAGAGAGAGAATCCCAAGAAGACTCCACGCCCAGAGCAGAGCCCAACATGGGGCTCAATCTCACAACCCCGAGATCATGACCTGAGCTGAAATCAAGAGTCAGATGCTCAACCGACTGAGCTGCCCAGGTGCCCCGGGCACGCTTCTTTAAGACTATTTAGATCCTTTTATTATGCAATGTCCATCTCTACTCACAACCCCATGACATTACGAGGATTCACCGAAGGAATATGGGTGGGATTTTGCTGGGAACATACAGTGCTTGGATAAAGATTTTGCAAATTCAAGACCGTATGATTCTACCTTCAAGTATGCTAATACAGCTGTGTAGCCCTCTCATAATACTCTAAAACACTCAAATTGCATCTTCTGGCTGAAGCTTCTGCCTGTGAAATAATGCAAAAAATAAAAACAATTTCCATCAAGCCTCATTGATAAGAAGGCACTCCCTGGCACTCATGGATTTGGTATTTATGACCTCAGGTGTTGGAGTCTGTTCCCAAAGGTCCTTGGTATGTAGGAATTCGAAGTTTCTTTGAGACGCACCTGGAACGGTGAGCAGTCAGCCCACAATTTTGCTAGGCTGGCACATGACATTCAGTTGACAAATGAGCCTTGCTGGAGGTCAGGCATTGTTCTCCTCGTAGGTAAGGTTACTCCTCTCCCTGAGTGGTAGAAACTTGACCTCTTTGTGTAACTTCTCGTCAAGTGAAATAAAAATCACTACGGAAGTTGAAAAGAATAATGTCATGAATATAAGCAGAGGAAGCAGCAAGTCAAACGTTTCCATATTTACAAATATTTCAACGTAAAAGATACTGAGACACTCTTTCGAATGTATGCTATCTTACCTGATTCTCATCATCTTATCATTATTCCACTTTACAGATGGAGAAACTTAAGCTGAGAGACTATAAATTACTTGATTGGAGTCAGCTAGCTTTATGCACCAAAGCCGGGTCCTTTGGTTCCAAAATTCCTACTCTTTTATCTTCCACAATTCCTCCTGGAGCCATGTCACTTCAGATACAAGGTTTTTCTCTCAAGAGGTCGCAAGTCAGTTTCTCAGACAACAGAGTCAAGTAATATGTTTCCCCTTGGAAGCATCTGCTGTTGGGGTTCTGACCTTCCCTTTGCCCTCTCCTGGAGGGCTGTGGCCTCCAGTGTCCTAAAACCTGAGAAGCTGCAGAGCAGTTTTTGCACAGCAGGCAAAAAGGGTTTCACTGTAGAGTCATGAATTATTAAAACATAAAGGTAAACATATATACAGATCTGCTAATGTCATGATATAGTGTATTATGTTTCTTGTTTAATTTGATCCAATTTCACATGTAGATAGGGTTTTTGTGGCCCTTCCTTGTTCCGTTTGCCAGTTTAAGCTGGAGGTTTCCATAGAATTTCTCTAAATTGAGTGTCCACACCCCCCGAACCCCCACCTTTACTAGACTCCCGCTCCTTAGTACATCTTCCAGTCCCTGGAAGATGCTCTTGCCTTTGAGCTTTCCTGTTCTTTACCCACGGTTTCTCTAAAAGTTCCGCGTCATTCAAACTTCCTTTCTTTCCTCCAGCCTCACAAGTGCGCTGCTGTGCTGTGGGTCATTCACTTCTACTCGGTGCTGCAACTTAGCTTTAGCACTTATACCTTTTGACACTGAATAGCATATTTTGTTGCATTCTTTTATAACATTTTCAAAAGGTACTTAACAAAATATTAGCGGATACCCTTACAAAAGCACCTTGCTATCTTGTTAGTGTTTTACTATTGTTTCTGCTTTGACCTTTAAGGAGAAGTTGTTAATAGTTTGACATGTGCTTCATGTGATGCAAGGTTAAGTACTGAATTTTTAATGTATGTGATCGTTGCTTTGTCACCGTGTCCTGGTCTCTGCAATAGGAAGGTTAATGTGCAATAACGGCATTTTGTGAGTTCTGTTTGCACATACATTTGTCTTTGTTATTCTTTACATTCAGGATAACGGAGCATGTCAGTCAGGATGGCGAAGCGGTGTCAGGTACGGCATTCTAGATAGTTCTCCTTTGGGTGCACGGGTGGCTCAGTTGGTTAAGCATTTGCTTTTGGCTCAGGTCATGATCCCTGCATTGGGCTCTCTGCTCAGCAGGGAGCCTGCTTCTCCCTCTCCCTCTGCGCCTCTCCTGCTTATACTTTCTCTCTCCCTGTCTCTCTCAAATAGATAAAAAAAAGTCTTTTTAAAAAATCGTTAAAAAATACAGATCTCCGTTGTCACAATATTTGTTACCTTTTCATATACTTAGCTCTTAGCCAGCGCTTCTAAATTATAATCTATTAAAATCAGTCACCACTCAAACTTCTTGTTTAGGTTTTATGACGTATGTGATAGTTATCTAATTTAGAGTCTCTAAATCAAGGTAGACTTTGAAATTTATATTCTGTTTTTCTATTGAAAGAATCACACATGGTGGTATTTCACTTAAGTTCCATTGGGTTTAACAGTCTCTTTGTATTAGTTTTATGCTAGTTTTCAATATTTCAGTGCCACAGTTTTCTTCTTAAAGATATTAATATTTAACAGAGTTGTTGTTGTTGCGACCATTAAATTAGAGAAAGTAAATATAGAGCAGTTGGTGTATAGTAGGCAATAAATGGTAGCTCTAGGGGCACGTGGGTGGCTCAGTCCGTAGAGTGGCAGACTACTGGCCTCAGCTCAGTCTTGATTCCAGGGTTGTGAGTTCAAGCTCCTCACTGAGTTCCACGCTGGGCATGGAGCTTACTTAAAAAATAGATAGATAGATAGATAAATGTAGCTTTTACTGTTTAAAATTTCTGTAGTTTTGTTCATTTCTGAATGTATTCTGTGTTCTTTTTAAGAACTGTTTTTTATTTGTCTCCTTTTTTCTTTGGTCTGTTTCTTAAATTCCACATGAGTGAAATCATAGGGTAATTGTCTTTTCCTAACTTATTTCACTTAAAGACTTTAATTTTTTAATTGCAAAGCAATATGTGCTCATAATCAGAAAAAATTAGAAACATTAGAAACTACAGATAATTACATTTTTAAAAAGATTTTATTTATTTATTTAGAAGGAGAGTGCACATGTGAGTGGGGGGGAGGGGCAGAGAAGCAGACTTTTTTTTTTAACAATATAGCTATTCTTTTTTTTTTTTTTAAAGATTTTATTCATTTACTTGACCGAGAGAGACACAGCAAGAGAGGGAACATAAGCAGGGGGAGTAGGAGAGGGGAAAGAAGGCTTCCCCCTGAGCAGGGAGCCGCCATGTGGGGCTCAATCCCAGGACCCTGGGATCATGACCTGAGCCGAAGGCAGTTGCTCAACCAACTGAGCCACCCAGGCGCCCTGTTGGCTTTAGATTTTTATATGGATCTAACTTAACTTAGTTTGTCAATATCATTTTTGTTACCTATTGAATTTATTTCCAGGTCTTTTCATTCTTTTTTTTTTGTTTTTAAGATGTTGTTTATTTATTTGACAGAGAGAGAGATTACAAACAGGCAGAGAGGTAGGTAGATAGAGCAGGGGAAGCAGGCTCCCCGCTGAGCAGAGAGCCCAATGCGGGGCTCGATCCCAGGACCTTGAGATCATGACCTGAGCTGAAAGCAGAGAATTTAACCCACTAAGCCACCCAGGCACCCCAATTTCCAGGTCTTTTCATTCTTTCTTTTTTTTATTTTATTTTATTTTTTAAAATATTTTATTTATTTATTTGACAGAGAGAGAGATCACAAGTAGGCAGAGAGGCAGGCAGAGGGAGAGGGAGAAGCAGGCTCCCTGCTGAGCAGAGAGCCCAATGCGGGGCTCGATCCCAGGACCCTGAGATCATGACCCGAGCCAAAGGCAGAGGCCTTAACCCACTGAGCCACCCAGGCGCCCTCAGGTCTTTTCATTCTTACAAGCAATCTTGCCATGAATTCTAGTCAAATATTAAATATTCTGTATATGTTCAAATATTTCCGTCCAGTAAAGTATTAAAAGTTAAATTGGGCAGGTTTTTATGGTTCTTGTCATGTATCACAAAATTGCTTTTCACACAGATTTTTTAAATTTACATTTTTCCAGCAATGTAGGAGAATATGTTTCTCCTAATCATTAATAATTTAGGGAATGGGGTACCTGGGTGGCTCAGTGGGTTAAGGCCTCTGCCTTCGGCTCAGGTCATGATCTCAGGGTCCTGGGATCGAGCCCAGGATTGAGCCCTGCATCGGGCTCTCTGCTCAGTGGGGAGCCTGCTTCCCCTTATCTCTCTGCCTGCTTGTAATCTCTCTCCTCTCTCTGTCAAATAAATAAATAAAATCTTTAAAAATAATAATAATAATTTGGGGAATGGCAAATATATAAATATATACACACATACATATACATACACACACACATACAGAATGGGAAATGCAGTTACCATCATGCTTTTCCTCATGCTTTTCCTCATCCTGTGTTTTTTATTCATGGCTGTCTCTGGCAGAATGAAAGTCTTCAAGGACATTTTCTGTTCTCTGGTCTCTAAGACTTAGCTCTGGGAACATTCAGAGCCTGGAAAATTGAGCTCATGGTCACCAAAGTCACATGAGATTTTTTGGAATCAGTTTGGCATCAGAATATTCATTCAATAGTTTATGCAACTGCTTCTCCAATATCAGATGAGATTAGATTGATTAGAAAGTCTGGGCAGATAATTGAGTGGAGGACCCAGTGCTGGCCAGCCTGGCCTCCTTGGCCCACACCCACCAGCTTTGGTCACAAGGTGACCAGGAAAAGGTATGAAGGGGCAGAGGCCACAGCAGGGATCTGTCAAGCGGGGGTCTATATCCCTTGAGGACATAGCTATAGCTTTTCTTAGAATTGGAATTGTTCCTTTTTTGATTTCTTAAGAACTGTGGATCTTTTAGAATTTAGAATTCATTCAGTTAATTTCCCACAGGATTTAAAACAATAGACAATGAAATCATGAAGTTAGTTGCCACAAGGATGGTGGCTTGTTGAAAAGAGCAGCAATCCTGGAAGCACACGTGTACACATACAGTCGCGTGTGCAGACACACATGCACACAAACACAGGCATGTCTGCACACACGCATTTGCATTTTTGGCATCTTTGGCAAAATATGGCATTTTTCTACTGGCCTCAGTATTTGTTTTGCCATTCCTAATCCTCCAGTCATTTTCCCTGTACACCCAATATAAACCTACATTTGAATTTTTCCTGTTCGTTCATTGCTTAAAATGTTCCATTGGAAAAAAATTTTTTAACAAGGCATCAGCATTTCAATAACTTTTCAAATTAAAAAAGTTAGTTTTCCATCTCTTCAAAGAAATGTGTTGGTTCTTCACTGCTGAGTAAGCTTCAGGACGCCTGGGTGGCTCAGTCGGTTAAACCTCTGTCTTCAGTCAGGTCATGATCACAGGGTCCTGGGATCGAGTCCCTCATAGGGCTTCTTGCTCAGTGGGGAGCCTGCTTCTCCCACTATCCCTCTCCCAGCTCATGTGCTCTCTGTCTCTCTCAAATAAATAAAATCTTAAAAATAATAAGCTTAGCTATATGGATTATTTTGGAATGTGTTTCAAACTCATTTTATTCTCTAGAACACATTATTCCAGCAAATATTTGTTGCTGGGTTTTACTAAAGAAATCCTGTGACATAAGTTTGATGATATCAAATTGAAATTCAAAACTATTTTAAAAGTTTAAAAGTTGTCAGCACATTTAATCAATTATATTGTACATGGTTGGGAGAAAATATTTGTTATCTCACTTGCTAAGAAAAGGATGAATCTTGAAAAGACCAAAAAGGCTGTACTTATGTATTTTGGTTCTTGTCTATACTAAGCCTTGAGTTGTCCATTGCCAAGAATAAAAATTGGATATTTCTTTTCACACATTATATCTGGCCTTGTGAGTACAGCTTTTGTCTTTAAAGAGATTTTTTTCTCCAAACTCATCATACTTCTAAAAAGGGATAAGGTAGATAATCAAAGCTTAACTAGTTCTTTGTACAAAAACAAAAAGGCAAGAGTGCATCCAAGCTTCATCTAGCTAATACTACAAAGAAACCAAGCAAAGCTTCCAGTTAGTTTGATCTGTACAAAGATAGGCTTTCTTTCCCAGTTAATTAAGAGGGATTCAATAAGATCCAGACCATGGGTTCTGACCTTTCATCTTCCAAGGAAAAAAAAATTTTTTACCCCAGTAAATCAAAACAAACTAAAAGGAAGTCTTTGTTGGGAGATTCTTCAGGGTGATGAGTCTTACATTTTTTTATCCTGTTTTCTCAAAACAGTGCTTCTGTTACCTCTGACATTTGCAGAGAACGTAGCATATTCCATGTCACACATCTTTTCCATTTAAAGCCCAAAGTCAATGTGACGTCTTTTTGCAAATGAAGAATGCATTATTAGTAATCCATCCCGAAGGAGTTCGACGGTCTTACAGTGTCAGAGACGGAGAGAACCAGATGTGGAGACTGAGGCCCAGGGAAGTGACATGACCAGCACAAGATCACATTAAACCAAGAAGGTGCTGAAACTCAATCTCCTGATTCCTATTACATGCCGTTTTTTTCCACTAAACTCTTGCTTTGATGATGCTGAAGGAACCAGTGTCCATTCAAACGGTAGTGCTGTTCTCTGCTGTACATGTTTCTTTCAACATCGTGTTTTGTTCTGCTACTAAAGCCTCACTAAGGTATACCTGTACTTTTATAGCAGTGTGTAGGTATAGCATACTTAGGGTTTTGAAAATACGGGTGGTGTGAATAAATTCATATTTGCTCATTCAGATAACTAGCATATACTGAATGTCATCTGCATGCTAAGTGCTGGCAATATCAAATCAAATCACAGATGATCTCTGTACTTACATAGAGGAAAAAGATATTTTATAGGGAAAAAAGGGCTTATTTCTATAAAAAACACAGTATGGTTAACATGATGTGATTTTTCTAGATGGTTTTATTTTATTTATAAACATCTAAATTTCTCAATGTGTTTCAAATCACCTCTTGTTTTTATTTATTTATTTTAGAGGGGAAGGGGTCAGGGGGAGGGAGAAAGAGAATCTTAAGCAGGCTCCATGTTCAGCACAGAGCTTGATCTCATGACCCTGAGATCATGACCTGAGCCGAAATCAAGAGCCAGATGCTTAGGTGACTGAGCCACCCAGGCGCGCCTCCAAGGACCTTTTAAAGACTTCAAAGTTATGTTATTTCCAGTAATTCCAATAATGGTATAGAATGGCATATAAATGGAATATAATGCTAATTTAAATAGTGATATTTAAAAATGAGTTCTTTTCAGATATCAGCATATGGCACCCTTGTCTTAGTGCAGCTTTGTACATGAGTTCTTATAAATCAAACAGCCTTCGGTTCCGGAGTGTGTCCCCCGCAGCGTCTGCTAGCTGCCAGCATTTGGCTCAGTCCGATCAGGCCAGCCCAGAGGCCTGGCTTCCTTCATCCCCACCCTGGGACAGCCATCAGTGGGACATGCCGGAGTCTGTGCTAGGACCAAAGAAAGCTGACTTGTGTCTGCCCTCAAGTCATGAAACTCTGGGAGTCCCCGGCAAGAAGAAAAATGTCAGTAGAGCGGAAGTGTCCAGTGAGGGCTTTAGGAGGAGGAAGTCATCCCTGGGATGGGGCTGGGGGGTGTAGATGGCATTTAAGATTTGCCTTGAGGATTAAGTGGAAGAACTGAGGGAACAGGGTGGGCTAGACTCCTGGAATGGAGGGACGATGGTGATCAAGGTTAGGAGTGACGTGGGGAAAGACCTTGCTCCCTTTGAGGCTAACGGTTACCTGGTGTCCTTTCTTGTGTCAGCCACATCACGCAATGGGCTGCTCTTCCCAGCATCACCGTCCCAAACATAAAAGCTTTGCGCCCTGGAGCTTAAGACATTTGGGGGGTAGATTGGGAAATTTCAGCAGTTATTGCTGTTACTTTTGTAAACAAGGCAGCATTTCTGTAAGGAACATTCTGGGATTAGCTCTGACTGGAGGCCCCGGAACCCCAAGCATCATTATCATTCCAGAGGACCTTCTTAGAAGCCTTCTTTTACTAATTTCTTTAGTGATTTTGGCCCTGGGACCTGAGGTATCATTCACAGGGAGAAAGGAATTTAGTTTATTTTAATACTAGTATTTTTAAATTCCAGCCTCAGAATGGCTCTCTGCTTATGACAAGAAAAACAAAACCAGAAAGAATGAAAGTCAAAGGGCTTCGGATGAAGGTTCCATCTCCCTGACAGCGGGAGGAAGGCCTTGCTCGGTCAGGTGCAAGGAAGGCATTTTTGTGTGGGGCTTGAGATTGCAGTGCAGTGTTTTTCTATTTCAAAATGTTTTTGAAGGGAGAAGGGCAGAGAAGAGAAGGAAAACAGGTTGAGGCCACCGATACCACCACTGACTTTGACCCCATGAAATAGTGTTTTGACTTTTGAGAGAGAGGCGGTTTGGGTCTCAAACCTCCTGCAGCTCACTGCAGCTATGAGCCTACTGACCACGTTCTCCCTTAGCTGAGTGAGTCCTGTGTCCAAAAGCAAGGCTAACCTTGGTAGCAGAGATTTATTTGGGGGAATTTAAAAATCATACCAGAAAATCAAAATCCTTTATCACCATTGAAGTTCGTAGTTACCTTGTTCCCATATATTTTGGATTCACTGTGGTAAATCCAGAAAGTGGTAACTGTTCAGTATACTTTAGTAGTAAAACCTTTACTAATTGCAACTTCATTTAGTGCAACTCTTTCTGCACTTTTCATTTCATCTGGAAATATTTCACAGTGTATCTTAAAATTATGGACACCTTTTCTTTTAAAGCCTAACTACAAAGACTGAATCATCTCTCAATTCGTGCACTGCACATTTAATAAAAATACTAGTAATTTTTTTAAAACCTTATGAGAGATTCGCTTATAAAGCAAACTTGATAATGTGTCATTCATTCAGCAGTCCTTAAGTACATGCTCTCTCACGCCTATTCTGTATAACCAGTTGTAGGGGTGAAGCCCTTCACTGTATAATTATTTCATCATGGTGGAGCACACTGATTTTTTTACCCTCTATGATACTATTATTTTAATGTGATAGTAATGTTCTCTAATATTTTAATAATGTCATTATTTTTAATATCCATAGTTTGATATAAGCCCTGCAAGATACTTAATCAATATACTAAAAATACACCTATGTTAGGGGCGCCTGGGTGGCTCAGTGGGTTAAAATCTCAGCCTTCGGCTCAGGTCATGATCTCAGGGTCCTGGGATCGAGCCCCGCATCGGACTCTCTGCTCAGCAGGGAGCCTGCTTCTCCCTCTCTCTCTGCCTGCCTCTCTGCCTACTTGTGATCTCTCTCTCTCTCTCTCTGTCTAATAAATAAATAAAAATCTTTAAAAAATAAAATAAAATAAAAAAATAAAAATACACCTATGTTCACTTTACTTCTGTAGCTATTTATTTAATGTCTATAATGTACACGGTACTAACCTTGTTTCTATAGGAAGAGGGGAAATTGTAGTCGAAAGGATAGAGAGGGAAGAATTTTTTTTGGTTGCTCAGAAAAGATCAAGAAAGAGCTTTCCCTAACCCCTAAATACTCAGTAAAATCTTTGTCACAAAATGCTTGGCGACAAAGCAGACAGCCTCCCAAAGGAACCAAGAATGTGGAGCAGGAGCCTGGGAGAGGGACGGGTGGGAAGAAATGGGGCAGAGAGTACTTTAAATTGTCACATGGTGGGAAACTGGGTTCAGCCCCAATTCAACCAGCCACTTGGATGGAAGGCTTCTAGCTGATGAGGGTGCAGGAAATGTAGTGCAGAAGTAAGGCCAGATTTTAGAGATTGAGAGGTGCAATGTAGATGAGGGGAATGGACAGTGTGCCCTGAGGGTTTGGTGGTAAATGGAAGGAAGCTGTGCAGGGCAGGTTGAGGGTAGAGCTCTTTTTTAGGATAAAGGAGATGTAGGCAAGTTCACTGCCTGAAGAAGGGAGAGAAAAGAGAAAGAGGACTGCTGATAAATAGAATAAGGGACGTCCAAGGCACAGAATAAGGCTTTCACTTTAGGAAGGTGAGGGACATGTCATTTTCCAAAATCAGGAGAAGGGAGAAGAGAGAAGAGGATACGTTACAATCCCAGGAAATTCCAGGAGGAGTGAAGGCAAATTCATGAAGATTAGGCTGAATCATCAGACTTACCTGTCGTGGGTAGGTAACAGCTGCTGCCATGGTTATTTTTATGGGTCAGCTTGACTGGCCCCCGAGATGCCCAAATAGCTGGTGTTTCTGGAAGACATTAGCATTTGATCTGGCAGACTTAGAAGACATCTGCCTTCACCCATGTGGGCAGGCATCATCCAATCCATGGAGGCCCTCAATGGAAAAAGGTGAAGGGAGGGCAAATTCTTTCTCTCCTCTTAAGCCGGGAGCCCACCTTCTCCTGCCCTCAGATGTTGGAGCTCCTGGCTCTTGGGCATTCTGACTTAGGACTTAACACTTGTGGCCCCCTGGCTCCTGGGCCTTTGGACTCAGACTGAATTATATCATCAGCTTTCCTAATTCTCCAGCTCGTACGTGGCAGATGGTGGAACTTTTCGGCCTCTAACCACCTGAGCCAACTCCTATAGTAAGATCTCCTCTGATATATCTACATATACACATGTACATATACATATTGGTTTTGTTCTTCTGGGGAACTCTACTACAGCTACTTGGAAGTAATTTGTTGTCCCTCAGAAATGAGGACCAGGGGGGTCCAGCTGAGATGCGATTTTGTTCACAGATTTATAGGAGAGAGAGCAGATCCAATTTTGCTTTCTTCTAGTAAAAATTTTTCCGGCCAGAAATTCAAGGTGATGGCATTTACCTAGAGCCAGAGGTTATGAAAAAAGGTTAAGTAGATGAGGGATTCTCTGGTTGCCATGGAAAATATGATTAAAATGGCCAATTGTGGGTCCAGACAGAAGCCATGATGAAACCATGATAAGGATAAAGGACCAAGGGCGCCTGGGTGGCTCAGCGGGTTAAAGCCTGTGCCTTCGGTTCAGGTCATGATCTCAGGGTCCTGGGATCGAGCCCCACATCGGGCTCTCTGCTCAGCGGGGAGCCTGCTTCCCCCTCTCCCTCTGCCTGCCTCTCTGCCTACTTGTAATCTCTCTCTCTCTCTGTCAAATAAATAAGTAAATAAAATCTTAAAAAAAAAAAAAAAGGATAAAGGACCAGTGGGCAGACTGAAGGAGGGCGGGTGGAAATATGGAAGCCTGGGTCAGAGAGGAACTCAGGGTTTGGTATCCAGTAAGTCTCATGATTAGGATGGTTGAAGTGGAGTGAAAGGAAGAGTGGTAGACTTGAGAGGGCTGGAGAACCAGAACACGAGGAGGAAGAAGAGCTACCGATGCAGGTATGAGGTGGCCCGCAGGCAGAGCAGCCCTGACTGGAGAGGAGGGCTGGCCACTTACTAAAGGGTTCTTGTTTTAGGATGTTAACAATCATTCTGCTTTCTTTCTCTTTTTTAAGATGCATTTATTTGTTTCAGAGAGAGAGCAGGTGGGAGAGGCAGAGGGAGAGGAAAAGAGAGAATCTCAAGCAGGCTGACTGGGTGTAACGCTGGACTCGGGGCTGATCTATAGACCCAGAGATCATGACGGGAGCCCAGATCAAGAGTTGGACACTTTATAGACTGAGCTACCTAGGACCCCCAAATCAATGTTTTCTTTCGTTTTTTGTTTTTTGGTTTTTTTTTTTATTTGAGAAAGAGAGAGAGAGCATGAGCAGGGAGGAGAGGCAGAGGGAGAAGCAGACTCCCCACTGAGCAAGGAGCAAGACATGGGGCTCCACCCCAGGATCCTGAGATCATGACCTGAGCCGAAGGCAGATGCTTAATTGACTGAGCCGTCCAGGCACCCTTAGACTGGTTGTATTTTGGATAAGTTTTCAGTAATAAAGCTTGGAGCAACAATGCTGAACTTCAGACTGTTGCACCAAGCTAATCAGAACACCTCAGACCTATGCATTTGATTAGTTGAGGTATTTCTTTCTAATGGAGCAAAGCAGTTGACAGTAATTGATCTATGAGACGCATACTTAGTTTTTTGTTTGTTTGATTCTTTTAAAAAACTCTGATTTAAAGACAATATCATTGTAAGCCTCATGACTAATAACTTTACTTGAAACTTTGTGTATTAGAATGTTTTTACTACAAACCAGTCATTTTCAATCTAGTCAAAAAACCTAATCAGGCCAACACTACCTCATGACCAGTGATATTAAAAACTACTGATAGATATAAGCATGTGGTTGGCTGTTGAACTGTTTTACTTTGTCAGAGTGAAATTGACCCTTGAAATTGGAGCCATGTTTGTTCCATTAACAGTGGAAAAAGTCAGGAAAGTAAAAATGTTCTTTACTCTCAAATCAAGTTTTCGACTTTCTGCTCTATCATGATTTTTTTACCCCTTAAAATGGAAGAGAAGAGAAGAGATTATAAATAATCATATCTGTCCAGGTTTGGATTGGATTTATGCTTGTCTTCATCAATAATACATCTCATATTCCCCCATCGTTAAGAGGAACCTGATCTAGAAAATATACATTCTTAGTTCATAGAGAGGATCATTAGATCAGCTATTCTTGGCTTTGTGTTTTTATGTGGATGAGTCTGATCTTGGAATTAATTTCAAATCAGAGATGTAACCCCAGGAGAGAGAAGCTGCTATGGAAACCGATTGGCTTTTTCCATCCCACCTTTTATTCATTCACAGCTTCGTTAAACTCCTTTTCTAGGTGAAAGGAAACTATTCTCCCTCGTGCAAATGCAGGGAAGTGGTTAAGGGGTTTTAAATAATTTAACTGCATAGCACAGGAAATCACAATATTAAAAAAAAGAAGAAGAAGAAGCTCTAACTACATAGCTATATAACTTTGTGACCAAGAGATTAAACGTTCACTCTTAATATTAAATGTGCAAAAATAAAGTTATGCTGTCCAAATAGGTGAAAGCAAGATGTGTATAGAGGAGATACAAAATGGATAATAACCCTTCAGATAAGTGATGCATTAGTCAGGGTTTCCCAGAGAAACAGAACCAATAGGATTAAGTGTATATAAAGAGAAAGAGATTTACTCTAAGGAATTGAGTCACATGCTTATGGAGGCTGGTAAATTCAGAATCTTCAGGATAGGCGAGGAGGCTTGGGACTGGGAGCCAGTTCTGCAATTCAAATCCAAGGCTGTGACTGGCAGAATTCTCTCTTGGTCAGGGAGGTCAGTCTTACTCTTTTCAAGCCTTCAGCTGGTTGGATAAGGCCCACCTGCATTAGAGAGGGCAATCTGTTTTGCCCAGAATTGCCAATGTAAATGTTAATCTCATCCAAAACGTCCATCACAGAAACATCCAGAATAGGGTGTGACCCCATATCTGGGCACCATGGCCCAGCCTAGTGGACACATGAAATTAACCATTACAAGTGGGAATGGATGGCATTGTACATGGTGCCATTTGCAATACTGGCAAATTTACTGAATTTCAAGGAAGAAAGTCTTCCTCTATTTCTCCTACTTGGAGCACTGATGACTTATATTTAAGTTTCAAGATGATCAAAAATTCTGTTGGCCTTAAGAAAAAGTCTAGTTTAGAAGATATTTAGGCAAACTGTCTAAGTCTAGTTGTTCATGTTTGAAACATTTCTGCTAGGTTTGCATTTATAATACCAGTAAGGAAATGAAGGTTTATGGAAAATATGTATGATCTCATACCTGGGTTAATTTATGCTCTTTCAGGTTGTCTGTCACAGCCTGCCACTAAAAATAAGCAATCTTCTGTTATTTGCCCACCTGAGATTTCACCAGAAAAACCAGTGTATTCTGTCTAATGATTTAGGAAAAAGGGAAATTTTTATTACAAATGATAATTTCCTGTTAGTCATTGATGAATTGGGCGATCCCTTCAGATTGTCCCTCAGTGTTTGAATTGGTCTCAGTAAAAATAAAGGAAGACAAAAGAGTATTTATATAAAAGCAAAAATTGTTCTTATTCATTCTGATTTTGTTAATAAAGTTACCAGATTAGTTTCCTCCTCTTCCCTGAATTCTTTAATTCCTTTCAGTGTATTTTGATGTGTGTGTCTCATTAAAAAGATTGTCTCATTTTAACTAAGCTGTTGAAAATGTATAGCATTAGTATACTTGTGATGAGCACTGAGTAATAGAATTGTTGAATCACTATATGGTACACTTGAAACTAATAGGACACTGTATGTTAACTATACTGGAATTAAAATTAAAAACTTAATAAAAAATAGTTGATCTTAAAAAATAAATAAAAGGAGGGGCACCTGGGTGACTCAGTGGGTTAAAGCCTCTGCCTTCAGCTCAGGTCATGATCTCAGGGTCCTGGATCAAGCCCCGCATCGGGCTTTCTGCTCAGCAGGGAGCCTGCTTCCCCCCCTCTCTCTGCCTGCCTCTCTGACTACTTGTGATCTCTCTCTCGCTATCAAATAAATAACTAAAATCTTAAATAAATAAATAAATAAAGGAAATTCCTTTAAAAGGAAGAAAATGGATAGCATCAGATTTACTAATGAATTTTTACATTTAAAATGAACTTCGTTCAGTCAAACATTAATTTCCCTCACTTAATCCTCTTAGATATAGGCACATTTTTATCTTTCACCCAAGGTGATATTGGGAAAACTGGGGAATATCAGCGATTTGATGTAAGAAAGAAAACCCTTGTAACTGAACGTAGGAGCTTCTGTCCATTTTCTTGATCTTATTCTATTAGAGCAGAGATTTAAAAAGATAAGGAACAAACCCTCTGACTACCAAGCTACCTTTGAAATACTTGGGAAAAAATTGCTCAGAGCATATGCTATTTGGTGGAAATCCACAAATTGCTCTTTATAAGCTTTCTGAATTTGTGGTGTATCTGCTTCTTCAGTTACAACCTGTAGTCTTTTGAACGGATCTCAATGATGGGCCATTTCTTACTGGCGTCCTCTGTGCTCTTCTTTGCTGATTTATGTCACTGGCTTTAAATGCATTGTGGTATTTGGGCAGCGGATAAGATAGTAATGCCATCACATGCTGGTTGCTTAATGATGCAATTGCTTGAAAATTTTAAAGCCCATAATAGCTTCAGGTCAGGTTCAGAAGTTCATGTACAGTGCCAGACATTTGAAGACTGAAGCAGATCCTGAACTCTGCCAAAATAATGCCACATTTGTCAAGCCTGGTCTTGGGCAAAAGCTGCTAGGAAGCCTCTCATTCATCTGAGCCAATCATTGATAATGAGGCTTGAAGGAACATGAAATATCTTTTCTAAAGGAAAAGACAACTCGCCAGTTGGCTGCCTTCTTTATTTTTAGTATAATTACCAGGGGCAAATTGTCTTGCAAAATTAGTATCTTATATTAGTTTAGAGTCTGTATCTTTCCAAGCTGATGCACGGATGTTTTATTAGTTAAAAGTATGTGGCTTGAGGTCAGCTGAGCATTATTCTTTTAAGATTTTTCTTGTGGGCCATAACGTGATTGATGATTCTGTAGTGTGGGAAGCTTAGAGAAAGAAAAGCAGCTTCAGAAGAACCACTTCCCTGCTTTCATGCTGGCATTTTATCTGACTAATTTGCTTGACTTGTGCCACAAACATCCATCACTGCATAGGTTTCTGCAACATAGAATGTTCCAGAAGAGCTGTGTAGTTGGAATACCTCAATCCAGCATGGCGCTGAAATTATAAAAGTGTGGTTCATTACAAAATTACCATGCCCTCAATCTATCCCCGCCAAATGACTTAGGGGTTTTTGTTTCAACTGCATGCTACTTTTACCCCTCTTTCTTCTTTTCAAAGGGCTCATAGTACTGGTTCCAACCTCTCAAAGGGATGTTTTGCAGATGAGAGAAAAAAACTTGAAAGTAGTCTGAAATGCCAGAAGAACTAACAAGTGAGCTGGCCCTTTTCCCCCATTCTTCCTGCCTTTCAGATTCCACAGTCAGCTCTTAAAAGACTTCAGCATCGAAGAGGAAATGAGATATGGTAACCTTAAGACTGACACATTTCCTAGCGCCTTTCTCGTGAGTGTTCAGAGAAAGCAATTGAACTCAAGTGCTGTGATACTTGCCCAGGAGGCTGTCAGCTCAAGTCCGAATGGTTCTTCTCTAAGATAGCATGGGATAGGACTTCTGATTAGGTTGTGGCTAGGTGTCATTATTATTACCATTATCAAAATTGTTGGATTCATTCCCCACGTGTATAGGACTTTGTAATTTATACTAGGTTCGCTTTACTGGCTTCCTCACAAAACCTGGTAATGAAAGCAAGGTAGATGTTACTGTCATCATTGCCATCCCCATTGTATAGACATGGACCCAGAGACTGAGAGCTTATGCCCCCTTCCTGAGGTGTCACGGTCGGTAAGCAACAAATCTAAGCCCAACCATGGTAGATCCTGTGCTTTTCCTGGTTTTTATATCACATCCTGTCTGCTGAACAGACTTTGGTGCCTGTTGAGAAGAGAAAATTATAAGATCCTTGCTCTCGCTGAGCTTAAGATGTATTTGGAGAGGCCGAATAGAAACACGGAGGAGACCAAGAAGGATGTCAAGCGGGCCGTGCCAAGTGCTAACCGAGTTGTTCTTTGCTGCAGGAATGTTGTATAGGAGAAGTGACTGAAGGCAGGGGACAGGAGAGAAAGTCTTAAGGAGCAATGAGATTTGAGTTGGGTCTTAAAAGGAGAATCAGTTTCAGATAAGATGGGGGAGGAGCAGGTTTGGCTGTGGGGTCACTGCAGCCAATCCCTATGATGGGGAAAGTCTGAGCAGGCCCTTTTGTTGCACTCACATGTTATGTAAAGAAGTTATTAGAAACAGCCTAAGGGCCAGAATGAGAAAGATCTGGAATGCCTGGGTGTGCACTTCATCCATTAAATAATGCAAAGATGTTGAGGTCTTTAGAGCAGTAGATTCATGTGTATAATTGATTAGAGGTCAGAGACTGTATGCAAGGGAATATTAGTGCAGTTCTTAAGGATGGGGATTTGAAATGAAGGAGCGGATGACCAAGTGTTGCAAAGGAAAAATCAATTATATTTTTGGGGAAAAGAGGAAACCTAGAGTGATCATACAGTTTGTGGTCCAATCTGGAACTTTTCCCAGGATATGTGCTTAAACTGGTTGGGAAGCTGAGGAAACCAAGACCATCTCAGGTAAACTGGACCTATGCTCATCCTGAGCAAGAAAAATGCTAAGGTTCTGAGACAGGAACAGTTGTGCTGGGGAGAAGGAAAGTCAGCAAGGAGACTTAAGTTTGTGGAAAGGCCGATGGTCTTGGAGTTTAAGCTTGGGATGACAGTGGGATGTCAGTTGTAGATTTCCAGTAGAAAGTTAGAAATGTACAAACATTGCATATCCTTCTGGTTTCACCTTCCATTCTCCTTGATCTAGACCTAAAAGAGCATTTTCTCTTAAAGCAAGAGAAGTTGGAAATGATGGCTTTTTTACTGGTGCTGCCAAAGTGTCACACTGCATCATTTTAGAACCTTGAGCCTCGATGTCCCATCAGGAGCTCGTCATCTGTGCGAGGCTTTGGTTTGCTAAAGCAAGGCCACACACATTTTTCCACATCATAGGGGCTTATTTGTCTCCAAAGTGGATTCAGACAGCTTGGAGTTTCTAAACAGCGGAATTGAATGTTGACTGTCTACCTGTAACAGTTGAGGTTCCTAGGAGGAACAAGTGTGAACTAGAGAGGTAGAGTGTGGGAACCAAATTATTGGCTGTGACTTATTCCAGATCAGTAAGGATTTGGCCATTTGTTATCAGTTGCCTTGGGACTTCTCAGAGTGACAACTAAACCAACATATATTCATGCCATTGAACTTCTAAAACGTAATTTCCTTGATTGGAAATTTTATTTAGTTTGTCGTAGGGGTGTGTGTGTGTGTGTGTGTGTGTGTGTGTGTGTGTGTGTATGACATTATAGGTAATTTATGTGGCACTTTCCAGGCATTTAAAAAAGCTTTATCAATGCTATGTTTAAGATCTTAGCACTCTTTCCAAATAGATGAGTAGCTTCTTACATGAGGCTAACACAGGGAAGGCAGTTTCAAACTTACAAAAAAGTTCTCGAACCTAGACTTAGAATTGCCAAGAAGAGGATATGTCCTCCCCACCTTCAGGAGCCTAGCTCACGAAGAAAACAGAAGCAGTCACGACACATTGCAGGAATTTGAAAATGTCATTCTCCATAGTCAGTGTTTTTTTTCCTCCAGGCCTACTTTGTAGACATTATGTATAAGAGAATCCTTCAAATTTGAAATAACTTGGTTGGAATATTCAGAGGTATCTCCCTAAAAATAAATGTCCAGCAATTGGTTATCTGTTTAAAAACCAGCAAATGAGAATGACAACGGCTACAACATATGAAGGCCCACTTGGAGTTCAAAATGAGCTTAGAAACCATCTGCCATGATTTAATCAGGAATGAATTCATTGAGCATGGACAGCTCTACCCAGGTGCTGTGAGGAATTCAGAGGGGTCCAAGCTTGGCCTTAAGTAATTCTTACTTGCTTAACATTACAGAACTGTGTCAAGGAACCGGGAGCAGAGGTGTCTATGACACCGAGAGCCACTGTCTCTGAATACTTGACAAGTTCAGAGAAGGAGAAAAGCACATGGTCGGAATAGCCAGGAAGGACCGCGGCTGGAGACAGAACCTGGGGGCCCTGCAGGAGAAAGTAAAGAGAGGAACTACCAGAGGCCCTTCAGCCAGGGTGGAGAGCAGGGGCGAGGGAGCTAAATGCAGTTGATGGTCAAGAGGGCACAGAAGAGTGTCCCTCTCTGGGACACCTTTCCCAAGTCCTGGGACATATGGAGGTTTTTTGCAGGATGCTGGCAACTTTCCCGCCTTAGCCAGGTGTGAACGGTGCCTTTTCTCTCAGGAAGAAAAGGGGACCATTTCCTTTCCCACCTGTTGCCAAATCCTTTCTGTTGTCTTCCAGAACTTTAATGTATGTTGCTGAAGTTTAAACCCCTTTAGTACTCAGAAATGGTCCCTGGCTTTGATTTATTGACAAAGCTGCTGAGCTCTGGAAAATCTTAGGCTGCCTTTAAAAGCCATGCAGCTTTTACTACTCTCCAGGGCAGGATGTGGAAAGGGTTAGTCCAAAATAGAAAGAGTGCAGGCTGTGGGGCTGTGATGTTTTAAAATACAGGTGATGAGTAGATGCTATAATTTTTCAGTTTCGTGTGAGAAAACATGTTACTTACCACACAAACGTTAGGTTTTTAAAAATGGTATATTTTGGTATTTAGTATTAGTACAGATTGTACTCTGATATTAAACCTAATTTTATGTCTTTGGGGACAATTAAAACACTTTAAGGGAATGTTTTAAAAGGGAGACATTGTTGGGAACTTGGACCTCAGACCAATGAACATGGTTTCTATGCTTATTACAGTCTCATCACAAGTGTGCTGCCTTCAAATACAATTTTCATATTTTTTATTAGACATATATGAAAGGACATAATTAAGACTGGCTACCTCAGAGTTCTACTTCCTTTAAAAAAAGGTAATTTATGATGTCATCATTCCCCTTTTCAAGTACAATGATTATATCTGGTACCTATCCGCTCTTCGCTTATCACATATCAGTTATTTTTTCAAGATTAAAGATTTTCTTCAAAGGTGAAAAATGGAAGGGTCATGTTTTGAAATTCCATAGCATGTATCTTTTACAAAACTAAGTTCACATAAACTTTTCCAGTAAACATAAATTGTAAGGGAGTCAGTGGGGGGCAGAGAGTTGACTCAGGGAAGAAGAGCATACATGCAATTGGCATTGAAGACAGGGAATAGGAAATAGATACCTTACCCCATATCCTCTAAACGATGGGATAATGCTTAAAGTTCCTAATCTATCATTTGTTGAAATTCTCTATTTACATTGTGGAGGATGTGACTGCAGGCAACGGAGGGCTGCTGTGTCATTTCTGACGGCTCTTTAAATCCTGGACTTGGCTTCCCTCCTGGCCACGTGCTGCCTGTGACCCGCGTGTGGGTCTGAGTGGCCACGCGGATGCAGGTCTCCTGAAATGCTTTGGGCCGCAGCCATTTCCTCACTGCACATGAATAATGAATGAGCTGTGGGGAAAGCTAATGGTTCAGGATAAAATCAGAAGCGCACTGCAAAATGGGTAATGTTCCTTTGTCATCTCCATGGAAACTGCTGTTTATCAAGACACGCTAGTATTTCAGAAGCCAGTGAGGAGGAACCGGTTTCTGTAACTCCAGGTCAGCTGTTGAAAACCAGACTTACAGACCACAGATTGAGACCAGAATGCATAAAGAAAAAGTCAGCAGCAGGCTGTTCTTTTCAGATTCTCATAAATGGTAAAATAAATATTAAGCTGTAAGATGTGAATCAAAAAATGAATTAATACTTTTTTTTTCTGCCCCAAACACTTTGGGCATCTGGGTGGGCTGTAGAGTGACTCAGTCAGACATCCTCCAGGTGGCTCTCCTGGGATGCGGTTGGGGGGTGGAGGGAGGAAGGACTGGCACGGGTGGCAGGAATGCGAGAGCAGCTGGCCACACAGCGCTGGTACAAAACAGCCCGCCGGCCTCCCGCGTGAATGACACGCATTGCCTGTGGCCTGGCTGCGTTGTCCCCGCCGCGGGCGCTGATGTCAGCCTGCTGCTCGCACACTGGGGCTGGTCTGAAGCGGCGGCTCAGCCGGCCTATGGGGCAGGTGGGGGTAGCAGAGCCCTGAGGACGGCAGTGCCTAAGTCCCTGAGAGATAGAGGGAAGAAGCACAGGGCTGGCTGAGCCCGGGAGGCCTGGAGAAAGAGAAGTGACGAGAAGGGCAGGGATGGCCCAGAAGTCCATCCAAGGGGAGGTGAACCTGCCATCACTAGCCCGGCGTGCAGCAGGCTGGACCGAGACCAGGGAACCCCTGGGTTGGGTGTGCTCATGGGTCCTAGGAGAAAAGAAGTGGGAAACAATGAGGAGACCATGCAATAAGAAATCTGGAAATGTCCAGACATGAGTAGTATCTTAGAACAGTGGCTCTGCACACTGAACTTTTGACTTTTCAACCATGTAGCATTGGATTACCCAAAATCTGAGGGAACAGAACCAAGTTTAACAGACTTAGATTCTTTGTTGCTCCCCCCCACTTTTGGCCCAACACTCAGGGTGGGTTATGTGTCTTCTCCGTTTCTTTCCATTTGGTGTGTGAAAAAACAGGACAGTGAGCCTCCTCAGGGTCATTTTAAGTATGAAATGAGACAATGTGTGCAGAAGGGTTTAACCCCGAGTCTAGCACTGGACTGCTATGGGGGAAAAAAAGGCATCTGCATAGGTCTCCTCCTCCCTGGAAAAGGGGGTGAGGGAAGAACCCGAGTTTGGTGCAGGAAGCAACTGGACCAGACAGATTCTGCAGGAACTCACTTTGTGGAGGAAAGAAGGGTGGTGGGGCTTTGACCCTGGTCTCTCAGTGACCCGTCCAGGTCCTTCTGCGGGGTTGGCCCAGCTGCCCAGGGGTCCAGGCACCTGGAGATCTGTGTCTTTGTGGACATGGGAGAGGCTGTGGGCTGGCCATCTGCATGCATGCCACCGCCTCCGTGGAGAAGTCACCATCAGTGTTTCTTTCTGAGCCAGGTTCCGGCTCTAACCTGGCCCAGTCCCCACCCCTTTTCTTTGCTCAGTTAATGCGGCCCAGGGAAGGCAAATAATTTTTTTTTAAGATTTTATTTATTTATGACAGAGAGAGATAGCGAGAGAGGGAACAAAAGCATAGGGGATCTGGAGAGGGAGAAACAGATTTCCTGCTGAGCAGGGAGCCTGGTATGGGGCTTGACCCTTGGGATCATGACCTGAGCCGAAGGCAGATGCTTAATGACTGAGCCACCCAGGCACCCTTATTTTAAGGTTTTCCTACATGAAATACCATAGGCAAATGGAGCTTTCGTAAAAACTTGAAACATCTTAGTGCAAACGTAAATGACTTTTTAAAAGATAATTATTGGGGCGCCTGGGTGGCTCAGTGGGTTAAAGCCTCTGCCTTCGGCTCAGGTCATGATCTCAGGGTCCTGGGATCGAGCCCTGCATCTGGCTCTCTGCTGACACAATGAGTCTGTTTCAGGATTTTCTCTCTCCCTCTATCCCTCCCCATGCTTGCTTGCTCTCTTTGTCTCTAAAATAAACAAATAAGTCATAAAAGATAATTATTACTCAGACCTCCATGGGGCAGCAGAACTTGCCTTCCTACTGTGTTTCCCTTTACTCTGTAGGTCTCCCCTCTCTGACTGTGTGTCCTGTGCTCAGCACACATTGAACACATCATTATTGGCTAGTTTGTGCACTGAAAAACCAAGATGTAGGCAACCTGTCGCTTAGGGAGGGAACTTGGTCTTGGTATGCTATTAAGATCACGTGGGTCCCCATGGTCTCTGTATTTCTCCAGCTCCCATCCCTGGTCATTTACTTAGAGAAGGACAGTAGTGATCCCCACAAGAAACCATCCCAAGAAGCTGCTCTCAGCCAAATTATAAAAAATTACCTTTTTTGTGAAAGAATGATCAATTCTGCCTCGGTATGTGCTTTTGACTTTAGCTGGTTATTCAGATCTGATTAAGAGTCTATATACAGGCTGAACTATAACAACGAAAGCCAAATGCATACCTGTGAAAAGGTGTAATGGGAATAAACTATAGAAGGAGGGAAGGGGTCACTTGCTAGACAGAGTTCAGGATTAAATCCTCAACTTCCTGGCCCTTGCTTGCTTCCTCTTGGAAATCGAGAATAATGTACTTTATCCATCTTCTGAGTACAGCTAGACCTTATGAACTCTTGATATATTCTCCAGCTCTCTGATTATGATTCTTCAGATTTTTTTTACTTCCCTTTAAACCTAGGCATAAATATGAATACTAATGCTTCTGTGCCGAGGATGTGAATTTCTTTCCGATAAAATATCTATCTTTTTCCATTGCAGTAGATTATTTTGGGGCCAACTATGCATTTTAGAATGAACTCTTAGTGTTCTGCTAGTTGGCATTGCCACATGGCCAGAGGGGATAGAAGATTCTGGAACGGGAAGAATGAGGAAGGAAGGGACAGCCTGACTAGACAGCATGGGCTCGAGGTGGCCCATCACAGGCAGCCTGACCTCGGACCTGCAGGCCACCAAGTTCCTGACCCCCAGGGGCCAAGGCTGCCATGCCCTCTCCTTTCAGTAACCACTTTACTGGTGCCCAGAGAGCTGCCAATTACCTTTTAGTCACTTACCACTTTGCTAATCGCAGAATAAACAGACTCTGCAGTCAGATTTCCTTCCCAGCCTCCTCCTCTACTTCCGTGGTATTTATGATTTAGCTTCTTTTGAATTGCATTTCCCTTATCATTTCCTAAATACCGTCTCTTCTCCTCAGTTTGTATTTTAAGTGTCCTAATTTTTTTTGAAGCAGAGAACAGGGATCAGTGTCAGATTTTCTAAAGGGACTGCTGGTGCCACACCTGCTATTGTTGATCCTCATAACCTAAAAATCCCTAAGGATGGCTAATCCCCCTTGCAGGAGGCATTGTTTCCAGGGAGAGCTGGTTTATTGGCTTTCCACACCTCTGCTGAGGAACAACGGTGGAGAGAGACGATGTGAAAGGGAAGTCAGCTGGCAGCAGGGCTAAATGAATCTGTATTCGGAAAAGATTTCCAGATTTCCCTAATTGCTGTTTTTATTCGCAGAACTTCTATTTTAAGCACACACACTCACATGTGGATTGACAGGCACTAGCCTCCGTAATGGCTATGTCTGTCTGTAGTGCCTGCAAGTGCTCGTTTCCATGGTGATGGATGGCACTGCAGAGGCTCGATTATGGTGCTGCTGGGACCAGGGTGCTGACACACAGGGAGGTTTCTCGTCTGTGTGTGTGTGTGTGTGTGTGTGTGCGTGTGTGTTGGGGGGGTTGGGTGCCATCAAGTGTGAGAACCAAAGGAGGAAGGGGCTGGAAAAGTAGGATAAGTTTGCAGGGGAGGGCTTGTTCACTGAGCAGCACCAGGGAGATGAAGAAAGGTGATCCCTGGGTCAGGGAAGGTCCAGAAAATGAATGCAGATGGAAAAAGGAAAAGCAAATGGAGACTCTCCCTCTTGGCAGAGCATTTTCCCCTTCCTTTGAAAGGGTTACTGTGACAGAATTATCCCACTTAAAGATGGAAAAGAGAGGGGCGCCTGGGTGGCTCAGTGGGTTAAAGCCTCTGCCTTTGGCTCAGGTCATGATCTCAGGGTCCTGGGATCGAGCCCCGCATTGGGCTCTCTGCTCGGCAGGGAGCCTGCTTCCCCGTCTTTCTCTCTGCCTGCCTCTCTGCCTACTTGTGATCACTGTCTGTCAAATAAATAAATAAAATATTTTTAAAAAAAGATGGAAAAGAGACACATCGAATTTGGCAAGCAGAGGCAGACAGTGCAGCTGGTTTGAGCGTCCATGTTTCTGGAACTCCAGAGTCGGTGGTTTGCTGCAGCCAGCCCAACAGCATCACAGGGAGAGGAGGAAGGCTGCTCTCTCACCCACTGCGGGATTGGGGGTGGGGGAACATGTGAAGCCATTACTTCACCACCCCGACACTGTGGGAGAAACAGCCGCCAAGGTGGAGAGCACCCAGAGCTGTCTCACCCTGGTCTGAGTGAGTGACGTCATGGCTTCGTCTAGATCTCACACAGGGTATGACTGTTAATCATAGAACTAGAAAAGATGTTCAGAGAATTACATTATGTTAACACTTATTTTGTGAACACTGACCAAAGCCATCTCTTCAGGTAAAAGACAGATGTCCACCCTACGGGTCAGCAGCCGAAAGGGAACTTTCTGGGATTATTCGGCTAGTCTCTGGTTGACTTTTGAGCATCTGTTGACAACCAGTTGTGTGCCAGGAGTTTTCGCATAATCTGCGATCTGTACCACTAGGGTAAATGGTGTCTACCCCATTTTACAGTTGGGAATATAGAGGCTCAAAGGAGGTTGAGTTTTTTGGCCATAGTCAAAGAGGTCAAGTCAAACCCAGATTTCTAGATTGCCGTTCATTGCTATTTTCTGCATTTGCTAGTTCTTCTTTCCAAACCCTTAACTTCCTGATGGAAGGATTCATGGTAAGGAATCTCCAGTGACTGGACTTGGTTCCACTATGGGCTTGGTAATGGAAGGACTAAGAGGTGGGAACCAGGCCCAGCATGGGTTAGGCTTGGCTCCTTGGCAGAAGTATTTTCCAGAGATGAAACCTTGGAAAAGAAGCTCTTGGGGGGGAGGGGGTCTTCCTCTCTATCTCTCGACTTTTTAAAAGGCTTCTGGACCCTGCAGGAGGCTGGATAGATAAAACAGATCAAGAAGCCAGACACCCTAAAGAATGGACTTTGGAAATCAAACACTCCTAAATCATTTGTATCTCTGACTAAGTACATACAGATTTAGCAATCCGGTTTTAGATTTTTGAAAAATTGTTATTCCAAATTTGAAGATTGATGAAAAAGCATTCACTTGCCTTGAGTCATTTATAGTATTTTTGTTTGGTCTTGTTCATTTCCACATTGTGCTTTCATTGTGGGCCCATTCTGGGCTTAGAAATTAGTGAAACTTTATGAATTCTGACTTCACTAAGTAGGAATTCACTTAAATTGGTTGTCCTCATGTTGGTGGGCAGATTCCTGGTTCGTTCTTTCCCTCATGAGAACTGCACATAGGGAGCTAAGACCTACCCTAACACTCCTCCACTTGGACCCAGCATTCTTCCATGTGGTGTGTATAATCCAGAGGCAGTAGGTGATTTAAATTTTAAATGTGTGATACATTTCTGTAACCATTAAGTACCACTGCAAGGTTTTATAATCAGGGCTTTTTCCTAGAATTTCAACCTTGGAAAGAGGTGGATTTTTTAAAAAGAATTAATTAATTAATTCATTTTTTAAAAGATTTTATTTATTTATTTGACAGAGAGAGAGAAAGAGAGAGTGAACACAAGCAGGGGGAGCGGCAGGCCGAGGGAGAAGCAGGCTCTTTGGAGCAAGGAGCCCGATGCGGGGCTCAATCCCAGGACCCTGGGATCATGACGTGAGCTGAAGACAGATGCTTAACTGACTGAACCACCCAAGAGCCCTGAGATCTACTTATTTATTTGAGAGAGACAGAGAGAGAGAAGAGCAGGGGGAAGGGGCAGAGAGAGAGAATCCTCAAGCAGACTCTTCGCTGAGTGTAGAGCCTGACGCGGGGCTCGATCCCAGAACCCTGAGAGCAGGACCTGAGTCGAAATCAAGAGTTGGGCACTTAACCACATGAGCTACTCAGGCGCCCCAACCTTGAAAAGAATTTTAAAAGGTCCATCTCACATCCACTAGGATGGCTCCTATCAAAGGGAACAACAGAAAATAACAAGCATTGGCAAGAATGTGGAGAAAGTGGGCTTGTGCCCTATTGGTGTGGTTATAAATGGTGGCTCTATAAATGGTGCAGCTGTTATGGAAAACAGTATGACAATTACTCAAAAAATTAAAAGTTATTTTGATACTACAACTCATTCACTTAATTAAATTCAGCCAATCATAGCCAGCCAGAGGGAAAAATCCCTTTTCAAGGATTCATTTTGTACAGATCATCTATAACCTTTTTTTTTCTCAACAAGATCCATCTCCATTCCTCATTCTTTCTTTAATCAAAAACACACATCCTTTATTCCTTGAATAGAAATGTTCTCCCATATTATTTCTAGTAGCTTTGAGTATATGTATTAGAATTTTAACCCTTAATATTTAGTGAAAATAAAGAATTATGAACTGTCTTTTGTATTAACGTCCTGTCGCTTGACAAATGTAAAAATATTTTTTATAATTTTTAAGAGTAGATTTTTTCATTGTAAATTTTCCAGTATGGCGCAGGACATGTTTACTATGGGATATAAGTATCTTTAGTTCCTCTGAAAGGAAACCCATGTTCAGTAATTAATGTTTTAGAATTCTGTCTTATTTGGAAATGATCTTAGATATTTAATGACTATCCATCATTTAATTTAACTTAGCAAAAGCCTAAGGCTTCAGTTAACCAAAAATATTTGGGGAAACTTTTTAAAAAGTTCACCTAAATTTCTTTTTTTCTGTTACATCTATTTAATTTACTTAATTTAATTTACTTAATAATTATGTTTAAATGACCCACAAACCTTCATGACACATCAAAGTCAGCTATTATTCTAAGTTATTGTTCTGACAAATTTTGTAACAGAGATAACATGAGTTTATTCGGCCAATAAGCCCAGGCAGAAGAGTGGTATGTCTGCCTTATATTTAATGCTGGTCACTCTGAAGACATGGCCTGTTTTAATGAAGCCAAACTTAAACTAGCTTTTCTTTGCCAAAGATTATCCCAGATTGTGTGAACCTGAAAAGTGATTGGGTTACTTTCTATTATATTTTTGAGAATTTTTTAAAAAGAGTTTATTTTTTTTGAGAGGGAGAGAGAGAGATAACAAGGGAGAGCATGAGTGGGGAGGAGAGGGGGAAGCAGGCTCCCCACTGAGCAGGGAGCCAGACTTGGGGCTCTATCCTAGGACCCTGGGATCGTGACCTGAGCCAAAGGCAGACGCTTAACCAACTGAGCCACCCAGGTGCCCCTATTTTTGATGATTTAAATGAATATTTAATTCATATTAGGTGCTCGATTTTCTTTAAGCCAATTAAATAGAGCTCTTCTACAAATTAATTTTGGTAATACCATCCAGATGTAGAAAATACCACACATTTATAATACAGGCACACAGACACACACACACACACACACACACACACACACAGACATAAACAAAGACCTTACAGTTTCCCTACACTTAAGATTTCCCATCTGTCCAAATTCCAAATGATCTTTCCCCCTTGTTTTCCTTCTAATAAGAATTGCCTCTCTAAAGTTTGTACTTTAACACTTAAAAGCTCAAAGGCACAGGGAAGAATGCAAGTTACACGCCTTTTTAAGATAAATAGGGGAGTTTTGGGTATTGGTAAAAAGGAATGGGTGAACTTTGATCTGTCCCTAGAGCTGCATTTCTAGTTTTTTTTTCTTTTTTTTCTACCCAAATATGTTTATTTTAATTTTTCAGTGTTACAAGATTGATTGTTCATGCACCACACCCAGTGCTCCATGCAATACGTGCCCTTCTCAAAACCCACCACCAGGCTCGCCCACCCCCCCACCCCCTCCCCTCCATAACCCTCAGTTTGTTGCTCAGAGTCCACAGTCTCTCATGGTTCATCACCCCCTCCGATTTCCCCCCATTCGCCCTTCCCTTCCTTCTCACGATGCCCTCCATGATTTTCTTTATACTCCACACGTAAGTGAGACCATAAGATAATTGACTCTCCGCTTGGCTTATTTCACTCCGCATAATGTCTTCTAATCCTGTCCATGTTGATACAAAAGTTGGATATTCATCCTTTCTGATGGAGGCATAATATTCCATTGTATAGATGTACCACATCTTCCTTATCCACTCATCTGTTGAAGGGCATTTTGGTTCTTTCCACAGTTTGGCTATTGTGGCCATTGCAGCTATGAACATTGGGGTACATGTGGCCCTTCTTTGTACTGCATCTGCTT
>CM052810.1:59066840-59173711 GCA_028533885.1 Nasua narica
TGAGTGTTGAGTTTGAGGAGTTCTTTATAGATCTTAGATATCAGACCTTTGTCTGTAGTGTCATTTGCGAATATCTTCTCCCATTCTGTGGGTTGCCTGTTTGTTTTGTGGACTGTTTCCTTTGCTGTGCAGAAGGTTTTTATCTTGATGAAGTCCCAAAAGTTCATTTTCGCTTTTGTTTCCTTTGCCTTTGGAGACATGTCCTGAAAGAAGTTGCTGTGGCTAATGTCATAGAGGTTACTGCCTATGTTCACCTCTAGGGTTTTGATAGATTCCTGCCTCACGTTGAGGTCTTTTATCCATTTCAAGTTTATCTTCGTGTATGGTGTAAGAGAATGGTCAAGTTTCATTCTTCTACAGATAGCTGTCCAATTTTTCCAGCACCATTTATTGAAGAGACCGTCTTTTTTCCACTGGATATTTTTGCCTGTTTTGTCAAAGATGATTTGACCATAGAGTTGCAGGTCCATCTCAGGGCTCTCTATTCTGTTCCACTGGTCTATGTGTCTGCATTTCTAGTTTTGCAGAGATTTGTGGATGAGGACAGTTGCTCTTAATTCTCAAAGAATTGGTTTGCAACATAAATGACATCATAAGTTGATCCACCCATAAATTCTTTTATTTGGAAGGTTTTTCTTTCCCTCTGGGTACATTTAGCTTAGAAGGCCTAAAAAACATCCCCATCAGGCTTTGAATATCAGTCTCCAGTTGGGCCAAATTTCTGATCATAGAGTTATTAAATCCTCTCAAATATCTTGTCAGGTTTCAGCCAGAACTCACAGTACATATTTCTGGCAATCTTGAAAAAACTCCATGGACCCAAGAGGCATCCTCAAAGAGTGTATAAAGGTTATTAACCTTCCCAAAGTCCAGAGTCACTCCCAAAGAGAGCCAGGGGAAAGGACTGACTGTATGTTCCAGGCAAGCAGAAAGTCAAGCCAAGCTCTTGGAACACAAAACAAGACGAGCAAGAAGGCAGTAACTGTCCCTGGGAAAGCAAGGATTGGTAACCAGTGGGTCTAGATATTTTCCAGAAGGGACAACATGAAATTTATTTTTCTCTTGTAATTAGGCACTACAGACAAAGGTTTGAGAGAGCTGACTCTGGTAAGAATTCTCCCCCATTACTGGCTTCTGTTAGTTTTCCCAGGATCCCCTATACAGACTAACTGTAATTTCAGCTTTCCTTAACTGCTTAAGGGAATAGCATAGCAGTTTTCCAGAAAATTCCTCGGAATTTCATTAACTCCAGGAAGGGCCCTACGGGGGCCCTCCATTGAAGGTAGATACATGAGTGTCTCTGAGGCATTAACTTGGTGAATTTTTGTTAATGATCATGTAAAGGCAATTCGGAGAGAGGATTGGTAGGGTGAGTACTTGAATAAAGGGGGATGGGGGAGTAGTAGGAGTCATGTCCCTCTTAATAGTCTTTTGTTTTAGGTACCTCTTGTCTTTAATTTTTCATTAGCTTCTTACAATGGAACTTTCAGGAAGCTCTTTTGGAATTCTGAAGCCTTTTGGAAACTTCTGCATACCGATTAAAATAGGTATCCCATTCTGTTTGTTTAATTTGGGAACGCTTACTTTTAAGTGAACTTCTTAAATGATCTTATCTAACTGGAACCTTCCTGCTAATGGCCATTGTCATTCTACTAAAGACTAGCTGCAGGATGAGACCCTAGCTGCAAATAGAGTTCAACCCACATTTCTGTCCAGCCATGTCTAGCCACAAATGGAATCCAATCCACATATTTGTCTGGCCGTATTTTAGGGCTCCCATCCTAACCTTTACCAAGCTAAATTCTCAGGACACAGAACAAACTTAGTAAGATTTTGCCATTCTTGGAAATTTTTATAACTTCTACGATGATATTTCTTAAATATAAAATAAGCATGTGTACCAGAAAGTGGTAAAATTAACTCTTTAGATTTTAAGGATCCTATTTCTTTTAGCTAAGCCTTTGGTTCTCTTGGAATCAAACTAATACCTAAGAGGGACATGCTTCTGGGTCAGGGAGTATGCAAGTGCTTTACAGTGTACCTCCTCGCACAGAAATTTTCTTGAGGCTGATGGTTGACCTAGTGTCAATCTAACCCATTCTGTGACCAACTTATCCTGACAGGAATCTTTGGGTTAGGTAGTGAGTATCCCAACTGCTTTTATTCTTTTTTGCAAAGATACATTTATTTATTTGATCAAGAGAGAGAGCGAGCAGGAGTGTGCAATTGGGGGAGGGGTAGAAGGAGAGGGAGAGAATCTCAAGCAGACTCCCTGCTGAGCATGGAGCCTGATGCAGGGCTTGATCTCACCACCCTGAGATCATGGCCTGAGCCAAAACCAAAAGCTAGACATTCAACTGACTGAGCCACCTAGGTGCTCCCCCTCTCCCCCAACAGCTTTTAAATGCTCAATCTGTGCTCACCAATTTTTCAGGTATTTTACTTCTGAGGTTCCCGTTAGCAGTTAACCTGCATCTACATGAAACAAGACAAACACATGTACCCCAAAACGCCAGCAGTAACCAGTTACTGTGGCCTGGCCGAGGAAGGGCCCTGTGCTCACTTCCAAAAACTCCCGACAGAGGACTTGGGACTGCAGAATGGGTTGAACTGCAGACCTCAACAAATGGGCACTGCACACTGATTCCAAACAAATGAGGAGCTGCAGCTGCCACCGGCAGTCCCCAGTGTGGGATCTGGGGAAGGATTCCAAGCAAATGGGGAACTGCAGCCAGCAGTTCCTAATATGGAATCCAAAGGCTGGAGTTTCCAATCAGATGGAGAACTGTGGCCCAGACTTCCAGCAGCTCCCAATGTGGAACCAGTGATTCTAAGTAAATGAGGGCTGACTGGAAAGCCAACTAGATCGCGAGTTTGACACAAAGAGATCAGAGTTTAGAACCAAGAGGAACTTACCCATGGCCCTCAGAAGGCGTGCGCAGGTACCGTGCTATGCCTGTGTTTCTTGTTTTCCCCCAAGGCCATCTCGTTTGCTTCTGATTCCACCGTTGCCACCAAATCTGTTAAATAACAAAAATTTACCTGAGTGAATTTGAAGGTTTAATTACCTTTGTTCAGTGATTCATGAATCAGACAGAATCCCATCCAGCAAGTAGAAAAGAGTTCCAAGGAGCTGTACAAAACAGAAGACTTTTATGGGCAGAAACGAAAACGAATAAGGAAACAGTGACTTATGTCATCTTCCTTTGGGGGATGGGAAGGGTCTGTGTGGCAGATTACCTCATTGATGCTTGCTGGAAAGTTCTAGACTGACCAGTTAAGACTCCATTCCTGGGGAATGTTGAAACTACAGTTAGGTTAGGGATTAAGTCTTAGTTTTGTGACATGTCCTATAGCACAAGTGACTCCATTTTGGGTTTCGGGTTTCTTTTTAACAACTACTATATGGATGAACCTTTAAACATTATACGAAGTGAAATAAGCCAGTCCTGAAAAGACAAATACTTTTTCTCCCTACTCACATGAGGTACCTAGTATATTCCAATTCTGGGAGACAGAAAGTAGAATGGAGGTCACCAAGGGCAGGGGAGAATGGGGAGTTCTTGTTTTATGGGTTCCGGCTTTCAGTCTTACAAGATGAAGAGTTCCAGAGATGGATCGTGGTGAGGGTTGCACAACAGGGTGAACGTACTTAACACTCCCAATTCCACACTTGCAAAAGGTGAAGAGGGTAAAATTTATGTTACATGTGTCCAGAATAAAATAAAATAAAATAAAAATTCATGAAGAGGTTTCTCCTAGGAGTCCTAAGCATATCAGATTTCATTCTATTCCCAATAGCAAACTTTCGGTTGTGAGAGGGGTTACCCAGCATCACAAAAGAACCAGTGTGCTCAGAGCCAGCTGATTTGCTGCCAGTGTTGCTCTGAGAATCCTCCGCGTCTCAGAAGAGGAACCCACCGCCCACATGGGGTTGCCTCTGTGGAGACAAAGGTCACTTTCAGCCCCGCAGCCGGTAAGGCCTTGCAGAAACTTGCGGCTTTCCAGCTGTTAAGATTTGAATGAGGTAAATGGCCATGATTGGCCTTTCACCGCCAGCATTTGTTCCCAGTGAATCATCATCATTTGACGGAGGAGCCAACTCAGCAGCTTTTGGGAGAAAAAAAAAAATTCAGTCCATTCTCTTTCAGCCCCAAATTTTCTGAGTCAGTACTTTGGCACCGGGAGTGGAAAGCAGCGAGAGCCGGGTGGGCCTTTGGGGATCTACCAGGAAAGGATAACCCTGGGAACAGTGTCACTCCTGCACGGGCTGTTACGCCTCTGTCAAGCAGGGGCAGTGGCTGGCTGGCGGGTGCGCGGGCTCCAGCTCCCTGCCCCTCACCCGCGGGCACGGTCCCTGTCTGGGTGTCTTAGTTCTGAACCCCCTGTGACGATCACCCGGAGCCCATGACTTCCAGGAAGCCTCCGTGGTTAGCCTCAGCTCTCCCTGATAATGGGATGAATTATCTGGCTTCTCCCGGTCATTGAGCCGCCTCTCGGCACTTGGTTTACAGCCTTCGGACCGCTGCTTTTTCATGGGTGCGCCCGACTCTCAGCGGGACCCTAGTGCTCCAGGCCTGAGATGCAGCTTTCCCTTCTTTGTGGCCTCATTGCTTATTAGCAAAGATTGGGTGTTGAGGAAAGTTCAGTAAATTACCGAATTCTGCGGGGCTCAGATTCCTCATTTTAAAGACAGGTCTAACTACCATGCAAGGAAGACAGTGTGATAAGGTTTAGATAAGACAACATACATAAAGTTTTTAGTACTGCGCCTTACGATCAATAAATGATGGTTATTACACGGACTAGTATTATAGGTCATAGGTGTGTATGGTGTTTGGGAATTAGAACTCTTTTAGAAGACAATTTGTTATTCTTCTAATTCTTGCCATTCTCACTTTGTAATCATTTTGCATGGAATGAAGGCATTTAAAGAAAAAAAAAAAATCCCTGGCATACAAGTCTGACGTAATCATTCAGGCTGAGAATGTTCGACTTTCCTGGGGTTCTAGTGACACCATGTGGACGAATATGGTGTTCATCATCATTTAGTGTTCTTTTGACGGTTCTCAAATTCTATCGCATTATGAAATGGCAAATTATTTTGCTATGTATCATTTCTAATTTTTTCCTTCTTAATTATCATCTTGTTTTAAGGAGTAAGGTTAAAAAATGGAAAACTGGTTAGGAAAGTAGTGTATGTAGACTTAACTAAAGAGAGACAGGGAATGCTGAATCGTAGGAAGCTGAAAATCCATTCTCGGGAGCAAGTGTTTTCTTCATGTACTTTTTATATCATGTCGATACAGTGATATATATGAAATAGATACCAATTTATTGTGAATCATTAGTAAAAAGTCATTACTATTTAATATTATTTGCTTCATATTATCTACCCCAGTCTGGCCCTGGGGCAGTTGAGCTCTCACAGAATTATTGGCAGGGCAGTTGGCCTTTAGTGTAGGGTGGCTTGACCTATTCCCTGAGTAGTTTCTAAATTCCTTCTTCCTTCCTTGACCTTCCCCATGGGGAGGAGAAATGAACACCTCTCCGTCTTTTCTGTACGCCTAGGATGACATCTGGGCGTAGAGTTAGTTGCTGAGCATTGAACTGTACTCGTGGGCTTATTATTGCTTTAGTTACTGAAGAACAGACCAGTTTGGGTGAATTGGAAACCCTCTTCTAAACCCATTCATTTGTTCTTCTCGACCCCTTTTACCTTGTCTCTGTCCGCACTGTGACCACTATCGCTGGCTGTGGGCCGAGTTCATGGGTGTTTCCTCTCTCTGGTTACTCAGGGTGCCCTGGAGAATAAAAGAGACCTAAGACCTCAGAACACACATGGTGATCAGTAGTAAATGCATGCATCTCTAAACCGTAATCAGCAATTTTAATATTGGGGTCATCAGAACTAAGCTCAAGTTATCAGTGTTTTACAACACTCCACCACCAAAGTGTAAATGGTTTATCAGGAAGAGGTCCTCAGACACATGACTCCTTTGCTGGCTCTCTGGTAACTTATTTGGGGTGAGCTATGAGTGGCTAACATACCTTCCCTTCTGCCAGTCCCCTGAGAAGGAGTGCAGAAGTTCTACAGAGGGAAAACTTGTCCAATCTGCTCAGACACTTTGAAGGGGACCAGGACCAACTGGGTTACAAAGATCATGGTTTTGCATCTGCTTTCTTGGCATGCTCGAAGTAGTTTATATATTTGGAAGAGCTAATGTAATCCAAATTCATACGTATTTATGAAATGCGGCACCTTTATTTGTCATTTTGTAAATATCTGGAGAAAGTGTGAATTTCACAAGTGAACCCTTTTGAATATTACCGACACAATTCTGTAAATAGTAATATCCAGATTCTACTAAGGACCCTTCTCCAGCTTTGTTCATTGTTTAAGGACATGGCCCTGATGATTGGTCTGCTTGTTGAAAATGACTGAGTCATGTAGTGCAGTTTCCAACAAAGCCTCCTTCAGAACCTAAGAGAAGTTAAAGTACTGGGAGAGCCTTTCTTATTACCACTCACAGAATTTGGCCTCAAGCTCATGGCTAAAGGTTCATCCAGTGCACAGAAGTGTCACTGAGGCTGTGAGGGAGAGGAGGTAAGCACTCTGCTAGCCTTGCACGATGCTGATGTAGGAGAGGCATCCCAGAACTTTCTTCTGGGCTCTATCTGCCTCCACCACCTACCTGCTTGATGTATCTGTGCAGTCCTTCCTCACCCACTGGGCCCCTCCTGTCATCCTGGGGCTGACCAGAGCTGGTCAGGACAGCTCCCGGTCTGTCCCACTCCAGCCTCCAGACCCACCCCTTCCTTACCCTGCTTCAGAAAGGACCTTCTTCTCGTCTTCTCCTTTTGGGGCCTAGGGAAATGATTGGTTTAATTGGATAAACAATTCATGCTATAGGGGGCCTCAGGGGCTCCCTGGAAGGCTGTCTCCTGTCTGTGTCATTGACAAGACAGTGTCCCAGTTAATCTACTAGTGCCACTCTGGGTGGGGTCCTCAGGCTGGACGTCGAGGCCCCCCACATGTTGTAGGACGGAGCACTTCAGGTTTGAGGCTAGTGTCTGTTGTGAAAGTTTCCAAATCATGTCGAGTAAATGGCCACTGACCCTCAGAGTAGGTAGGGCTTCCTGCCTTGGTGAGTTGGCACAAGAAAGACTGAGAAAGATTGGCCCAAATGATGTTAGACACTAGGTTTCCACTTGGGCCTTGTATGACATCCATGAAGTGATTTCAGTTGAGTTAGGCCAGAGCAGTGGGAAGCAAGAGGAGAAATATAAGCAGATCTGTGTGATGCTCAAACTCAGGATTTCAAAAAGCAAACTCACCCTCTTGCTCATGGGTCACAGACCTCCCTTCCTTGTTTCCAGTTTCGGAACCATTTTATACAAAGTGACAGCGTCAGTGCTCAGGTAGAAAATGGGGTAGGGGTGAGAGTGACAGCCAGCTCAGGAAGTGTCCCTGACTTCACCTTTGAGTTTGTTGACAAGATAGGCTCCCTGGCACTCCTTCACATATAATGTAGAGCGGGACTCATCTAGAAATGGTGGGTAGACATGTTGATGTCACATCCCTGCACCTGTGCCCTTGTGTTTACGGCATGCCGGACTGACGCCATGATGAGCTGGATGGTGTAGTTAGTGGGATCTCCAATCCCATGTAGGTCAGAGCCCTCGTCTCCTCAGTCATCTCTGGCTCTCCACCATGGCTTGTATGTGTTCTTTCCTGTGCGTGCTCCTATCCACCCTGATCCCTGACACCTTCGCCCTTTGCCTGGTCCACACCATAAGCCCCATCTGCCTTCTCTGCTCCTGTTCCTGGGTGGAGAAATAGTTAATGGTGGAGACTGATGCCTTTCAAAGTTGTGGTTTTCAACCAAAGTTGACGAGATGTGAATCAGCCTTTGGGCATGGAGCACGTAGTAAGGATTGAGACCCCTGGAGTCAGACTGATGGGGTCATACACAGGTCTGTGTCCTTGGAAATATTACGCAGCCTCTCCTCATGTCCTCATTACAGACCAAGGATGGCGCCTGCTTCATAGAGCTGTTGATTTAAATAGATAATTGTGATAAAGTTCTTATCTGGTGGATGGATAAAGTCCATGCCTGGTGTTTTCGTGAGCTTGAGCAGCTGGAACAAAGAACCAGAGACTGAGAATTTATATTCTTATAGTTCTGGAGGCTGAAAGTCCGAGATCCAGGTGTTGGCAGGGTTGGTTTCTTCTGAAATTCTTCTTCTTGGCTAGGAGATGGCCATCTTTTCTCTCGGCCTTCACCTGGTCTTCCCTCTGTATGTCTGTCCAAATTTACTGTTCTTATCAGAACACAAGTCAGATTGGATTAAGGCCCACCCTAACGACCTCATTTTAATTTAACTCCCTCTCTAAATCCCTGTCTCCAAATACAGTCACTTTCTGAGGTGCTAAGAAGTTAGAACTTCCACATACCAATTGGGGGCAGGAGACACAGCTTGGCCCTTAATACCTAGCATATACCATGTGCTCAATAAATATTTTCTCCTGAATAATTATTCTAAACTTCATCACTTCTTCTATGTGTTATTTAAATTTTTTTTTCTGTTTCAATTTGCTATTTGATAAATGACTTTGTCTTTTATTTTACTCAGAGGTACCAGAGCATAAACTCATTCAACTTCCAGACTGTTCCTTATTCTCCCACCCCCAAAAATCTTACATACGTTTCCTCTTTTTCCTTTCAGTGTCAGGAAGTGAGGTTTGGCTCTTCCTGCCCCAGGCGTGCTCCTACCCCCGGGTGCCCTTGGCCCCTCTCCTGCCGGCCAGCAATTGCTCCCTCTTCCTTGTATCTTCAACCTCTTGACATCTTCTCCTTCATTTTAGCCTTTGAACGTGTTCCTCCTTGCACAAACATGCTTCCTTGGCATTGCCTCCTTCTATCTGTTGAGCTCTCTCTTCCTTTTCTTATCCAAATCTTCGAAGAAAGTTTCTGCATGCATTTTCTTCCATTCCTCATTTATTTATTCGTTTGCGGAGCACCTTCTCTTTGCTATGCACCGGGCAAGGTTTTGGGAACACAAAGATGCCCATTTGCAGTCCCAAGACAGAGAAAGAACAGATCGTCAGAATTTGGTGAGGTTTGTGCCCTGGTAGAGAAGAGCCCAGGGAGCCCTGAAGGAGACATAGGCACATCCAGTCCAGTCAGGGAGTCACAGAGGTATTAGGGAGAGCTTTCCAGAAGAAGAGAGCCTTGAGTCCAGAGGGATCAGGTGGGTCAGGAGCATGAGGAGAGGTCTTTCCTGCAAGCAAATGGACTTGGGTTTCTCTGGGTGCATAGAGTTTTCTCTCCTCCCGTTTACTCCTTAACTCACTGGACTGTGCATGTGCCACTCCAATGAAGGGATTTTCGTGGGGTCCCATTGGGCCAACTGCATGGTCCAGAGGATTTGTTGGGTTTTTATCTTGCTTGACCATCTCTCCTCCTAGCATCTCTTCTCCCTTGGCCCCCTGCCCAGGAGATATGGGTGTCCTCAGCCCTTTCACGTCTTTCTTTTTCTGTGTTCTCCATGGATATTTTGGGAGCCGATGAGGGCAAGTAGGTTAGTAATGATATTACCAAAAGATGGGGAAGAGCAGGCACTGGGTGGTAGGGAAAATCATGCATTTGTTCAGTTTGAGGACTGTGAGTCCCATGACTGGTGATGTTTGCTGGCCAGAGGAGAGAAGGGAAGGCGTCAGACCTACAGCAGAAGGTGGGAGGTTGTCAGTTTATAGAATGCATGCTTGAGCCTCCACTCAGATTCCCTTTACTTTGTCCCTTATGCCTAATTAGCCACAAAGTTATTTTGTTTTTACATTCTGGCCATCTTTTGAAGCTTCCTTCTCATTTCCATCTTCACAGCAGTATTCATCATTGCTTCCTTCCCAAATCTGTTTCAGCGGCACCTACCCCCCCGCCCCCGGCACCTGTTACCCCCATCTCCCCAACCACAGGCGGCTGGTCACTTCTTTATATTTGGGAACCTACAGTGACTCCGCAACCCACATCATATTAATTCAGAATGCCTCTCCCAGGCTTTCATGAACCTTCATAACCTGGCCCCATCCTGATTATTTGCTTGTAAATTCATTAGGAAATATTTACTGAGCACTATGTGTGTAGCTCTGAGCATAAGGCCTTTCTCTCTATCTCTCTCTCCCTCTCCTGCATTCCCTCCTTCACTCCCTCCCTGTCTACATACGTACACACACACGTAGGCGCACATGCACTCGCGCACACACACAAGATGCAGGCTGAGCACTTAGTAGGCAGTCAATACCGCATGTCTAAGGATTGATGGATCTGCATGATTGAGAATCTCCGTGGAGGAAGCATTTGCCAAAAGTTGTTTGGGAAAAAATGTAAAGGTCCTAAGGGAAAGAAAAGGGAGAAGAACGTGGCCCAGGTTGTGGGCAGGACTGGGCTAGAGGTGTGCTGGTGCCGAACCAAGTGAAGGGCAGAGGCTGTAGAAATACTTGAGCAGAGGGAAGGAGATAGGCATCCAAGTCTGTGGTCAGCAGTCTGTGGATGAGGATTTTAATAATGTGGATGAAAAAGGAGACTCTCCCGGGAGTGCAGTAATGAAGAACTGGAAGGATTTAGTCTAGACATCGAGAGGAAGTCCGAGGTAAGACTATTACTAGAAGATAGGAGTAGCTTGTACCTTGATCGCTGACCTGGTGCCAAATGGAAACAACGTGCAAGGATGGGATTTCTTCCCCGCATCGCGTTAGCAGCTCCAGAACCCAGCACTGGGCCCGGGGGAGAGAGCCCATATTATGAACTCTCAATCAAAGCACACGTCTCCTCCTGTCTCCTCACCTCTCATGGGACTTTCATCAAGCTCCGAGCCTCTGCTTTGTGGCGATGTCATACGGTGTGCATGCATGTGCGTGCGCGCACGTGCTGGCCTATTGTTCCTGCCGGTAGAGCTCCCATCTGGGGTCCAGGGAACCCCCTTTGGCTTCTTTCCTCCCTGTCAGTGCTCCAGCCACACTGCAGTCGGCCGATTATTCTCTGCCTGCCTCATTGCAGACATAGCGCAACAAATTGTGGAAAGAGTGGAAACACTCTCATTTCAGTTGGCTGGCTGAGCTACATGAGGCCGAACAGCTGGATTTGTCCCACTTTTCTTTTTAACTGAACTGAGTGTATTTCTGGCACGTTTGCTTTTCTTTCCCAGGTACATTACCTTAGTGAGAATACAAATTGTCTCTCCATGACTTGGGGGCCCTTTCCTTGTAGTTCCATTCCCGTGGCCTGGAAGGTTCCCATACCGCCCAGTCTCATCTCCGCTCTGCCACTGCCCTGTATGTAGCCTGAGGCCCATCAGTGACATTTGGGGCCCTGAAATGGGGCTACCCCTCCTGCTTCCCTACTCTGCCAGTTCTCGCCTCGCCAAAACACCCACGAGATTAACTGTTTGCATCCTTTGATGAGATATTAGAAGCACGATTATTTGGGAAATTCCTACCTTTCAAAAAAATGCAAATACCATTAGAGGCTTGTTCGCACATTTAAAGAGAAGTAAATGGTCTCAAATGTGGGAATGTGGATCGTTTTAATCTAATACTGCTCTCAACTAATTTCTGGAGGGGGCCCTGGATGGGATTATTTTTTACTTGCCAGGAAGACTAACAAAACCTAGGAAAGCCAAGCAGTTTTAAAGAAAACAAAAGTGAGGGGTTTGGTCCCCTGAAGGAAAGGGAAAGGGGGTGTGTAGGTGGTGAGACAGGTCTCAGACAGTGACGTCACAGCCGATTCTGCACCTGTCACAGCTGAGTGAGTGTGTGTTGGGTGGAGGCAAACACTTGTGCAGCTAAGAGGGACCCCGGGAGGAGATGTGCAGGCTCTGGTGCCCAGACTGTGCCCATTATCTGGGGCTGCCACCATCAGTTACCACAGACTTGGCTTCGAATAAGAGAAATTCATTCTCTCACAAATCTGGAGGCCAGACGTCTGAAATCAAGAGGTCAGTAGGGCCACACTTTCCCCAAAGGCTCTAGAAGAGAATTCTTCTTGCCTCTTCCAGCTTCTGGTGACTCCAGACATTCCTTGGCTTGTGGCCACATCACTCCCCTCTCAGGCTCTGTCTTCCTGCGGCCCCTTCTCTCTGCTTCTCTGCTGTCTCTCCTAAGGACACCTGTCCCTGGGCTTAGGGTGGATAATCCCAGGTAATTCAGAGTGATCTCATCTCAAGATCTGTACTGGGTCTAAATAGTGTCCCATACACAGTACTGAGGGTTAGGACTTGGACATATATTTTTGGGGGCCACCGTTTGGCTCACAACACAGTCATGACTTAAGGACACTCAGATTATGTGTCCCGAATGTTGATTCCAGCACTAAACTTCTTACGGGTGTAGGAGAAGTGAAAATTCCTTGAGGCTCTGCTCGCCTGTTAGCTGGTGTGATGATGTCCCAACTTCTACTTTCTGTTAACTTGCAGCATTTCACTCTAGACCCTGAGAAATTTAAACTAGAGGGTTTGCTTTGTTTTGAGCTGGTGAGGACTGTTTTATTTCTTGTTGGCTAACTGGTTGGTTAAGAAGGTGGGAGAAGGTCAGGGGTTTGGGTGATCTGCACCATTCTGAAAAAAACTTTCCCTGTGTGTGTGTGTGTGTGTGTGTTTACGATTTTATTTATTCATGTGAGGATATTGAATATAGTGTTCAGAGCATATTCACACACAAAAAAAAGATTTTATTTATTTATTTGACAGGGAGAGGAAGAGAGCACAAGCAGGGAGAATGGCAGGCAGAGGGAGAGGGAGAAACAGGCTTCCTGCTGAGCAAGGAGCCCGATGCAGGGCTCGATCCCAGAACCCTGGGATCATGATCTGAGCCGAAGGCAGACGCTTAACTGACTGAGCCACCCAGACGCCCCTGAAAAAAGGTTTTTCTGCAGTGTACATGGAAGGACAATAATTTGCAGAGATGTCCTCTCTACTTGGTATGAGTAAGGTGGTGTTTTTCCGCTTTCGTATTTTGCTCTTGTTTTCTCTCAGTAAGGAAGGCTGAGGATCCGTACTCTACTGAGAAACTAATTTGTGACTCGGAAACTTGGTGTGGCACTACCCCCACTTGCAGCCCATCTCCGTGAGAGAAGGCCATCAGCCGTCCCCTATTATAACTGCATTTCAGAGAAATTCCAATAGCTTGACAGCCATGTGGGCCATAGAATGCCCTCCTTCTGTGTTCTGTGTTCAGTGTGGCAAGCTGTTACTGTGAATTTGACTTTCTGTCAAATACTGTAGACAATGGTCATTGCACATAGGAGCTGGTGTTTAGGAAAGGGAAGCAAGGGAAAATCTGCCAGAGGAAGCTATGAAGGGGAGGGCGCTCTTGGCAGATGCCTCAGGACCTTAAGCTCCCCACGGGGCAAACTGTATTCCCACATCTTTCCTTTCAGACTGACCCCTTCCAGTGCAGTGGCGGGGGGCGCCGCTGTGGGAACTGTGGAAGGTGTTCATCAAATTTATTTCCTGGTGCTTTAAAAGGGGGAAGGCGCTTTTGCTTTTGAGATTTAAACAGCAATGTTTCAGTCCCTTCAAATATATATATATATATATATATATATATATATATTTTTTTTTTTTTTTTAAGTCACAAGACCTTAACATATGTCATATGGTTTTCTTATTAGAACTTTACTCTGCAGCTTTGACTACAGTTCTGGAATTGCTTTTGAGGGCAAGGTTTTACATTCTTTGGAGTTTTTTTGCCTGTATCTTATAGCCATGTTGTATTGTCACCCAATTTTTATATGGTTAGGTATTTGCTCAATCTGTCTAGTTCTATCACTTAGAACTGTGGAATTAGTAAGCATCTGTTTTCCTTTTTTTTCAGACTCATATTTTAGTGTAAGAAGACTGTTATCTCTCAGGGAACAGTAGGGAGGTGTAGATCAAGTTAGCACTTAGCCGCTCCCTGCACCCTGGCCAAGAGCAGAGGTTGTGGGGTTCAGCAGACTTCCAGAGAGCAGCACATGGGTACACAGCCTTCTGGTTCTGTTTCTTCGAGATCACACTTGAAAAGACTACTCAGATTGGGGCGCCTAGGTGGCTCAGCAGGTTGAGCCTCTGCCTTCGGCTCAGGTCATGATCTCAGGGTCCTGGGATCGAGCCCCGCATCCAGCTCTCTGCTCAGTGGGGAGCCTGCTTCCCCTTCTCTCTCTGCCTGTCTCTTTGCCTACCTGTGATCTCTCTCTCCATCAAATAAATAAATAAAATCTTAAAAAAAAAGACCTCTCGGGGCGCCTGGGTGGCTCGGTTGGTTGAGCGACTGCCTTCGGCTCAGGTCATGATCCTGGAGTCCCGGGATCGAGTCCCACATTGGGCTCCCTGCTCTGAGAAGAGCCTGCTTCTCCCTCTGACCTCTCCCCTTTCATTCTCTCTCTCTGTCTCAATTAAATAAAATAAATCTTTAAAAAAAAAAAAAAGACCTCTCAGACTATTATTCATATGTCTTCATGATTTTGAAATGAAAGTGTCGATTGCAGATGCTAGATTGTGCACACTAAATCTTATCTTTTATTTTTATTTTATTTTTTAAAAATTTTTGTTTATTTGACAGAGAGATCACAAGTAAGCAGGGAGGCAGGCAGAGAGAGAGGAAGAAGCAGGCTCCCTGCTGAACAGAGAGCCCGATGCGGGGCTCGATCCCAGGGTCCTGAGATCATGACCCAAGCCAAAGGCAGAGGCTTAACGTATGGAGCCACCCAGGTGCCCTAAATCTTACTTTTTATGGGTCTCTGATGGCAGGACTGAAATACAGTACGAATAAACATGAAACAAAACAATGTATCACAAAAATTATCCATGGGAGAAAAAGAGTAATGAGTAATGAGTGCAGAGATGGGGTAAGAACAGAAAGAACCTGCCTCACAGTAGGTTCAAAGCTTATGTCCAACTTTCTACAGCACCTGGCTGCCCTTCGGTGACTCACTTTATATATAACACTGAGGAGAAGTCCCCAAGCTCACCCCAGGGCCAGTGGCATTCCATTCTGGAGCCCTTTTTTAAGAAAATTTTTCTTTAAGATTTTATTTATTTATTTGACAGAGAGATAGAGAGCTCAAATAGGCAGAGCAGCAGGCAGAGGGAGAGGGGGAAGCAGGCTCCCTGCAGAGCAAGGAGCCCAATGCAGGACTCGATCCCAGGACCCTGGGATCATGACCTGAGCCTAAGGCAAACACTTACCCGACTGAGCCACCCAGGTGTCCCTGGAGCCCTTGTTTAAAAAAACAAAAAACCCAACAAAACAATAAAACAAGGCTCGAACCTCAGGGCAGTGGTTGTGGTCCTCTGTGCCTAAGGGTCCTTTAGCCAGACAATGAGCCGATTCCTGGGCCCCATCCAACATGGTGACTTGGCAGCATAGGGCACAGGAAACTGACATTATCCAGGAGTCCACAGAAAACTCTGATACACATTTTAGAGAATCTGTGACTGGAAGAAGCTGTACAATTTCACGACCTTGGGGAGCTGGTCTGGAGTTGACTCGGGGGCGGCCAGAATTAGCGCCGGGGCGTGAAGTGTCTTCTCACCTCCTTCCAAATTGTCCTCACTTCACCTTGTTGCCTGGGAAGTTTTCACAGTGAAATATGTGCTTCCTTTTCTAAAAGTGCTGACAGTGGAGGGGATCCAGGGGCAGGGGAACAGGAGCAGTCACATTTAAGACAGATTTTCCCAGTTTTCTTCCTTCCCTTCCTGACTGAGAGGTGCCTGAGGGGAGCCCCGGGAATATCACGTGGGCCCAGCCAGGGCAATGGGAGAGATGCTAGGCCCATGGGCACTGGAGATGAGGTAGGGGTGTCTAGGGGTTGGCCGAGCCTATAAAATACCCTCTCAGTTGCCTGTGTCAAAGCTTTGTAAGCCGCCACTCCAGGAAATGTGGAAGGTTCTGTGGGCCTCTGCCCTCCTGTCATAGGGGACGACTTTCCAGTCCCCAGAGCATGGATCGGTTCTTGTGGCGTTTTCACAGATTCTGGATTCTGGGGGGCTTTGGGTGACCTCAATGCCCCCGTGAGAATGTGATGTGTTGTTTGGCAGGGATGCAGCTCTGCTCGAGGCCATCAGGGCAGGCCTCATGTTCACTTAATTGTCCCGTGTCATAAGGTGCCAGGAGCAGGATCCCACACACGTTAGCTCATGCAACTTGGAGCTTACTAAGATACGGAGAAATCACTCAGAACACAGCTATGCAGCTGTGCGCTGGCATCAGGGGGTCTGGCACTGAGAACTAGTCAGAAGAGTCACACTCCATGTTTTCTCCTGCCCCCTCTCCTCCCTGCTCCCCTGCATGCACTGTGTCCATCTCCCGCATCGCCTCCTCTCTCCCTTCCCATTCTTTCCCTCTTCCCAAGCTTGGCTCATTCTCTTCCCTCTCACCTCCACTCCTGGGTTCCAGCTCTGCTATGGACCAGCCCTGTGATCCGGCACCTCTGAGCCTTGGTGGTCACATTCGGAATTAAAAAGATGCTGACACAAGGGCTGGAAAGCTGTAGAATTGAATAAAACAACACAGTGCCCTTGATCACTTCGGATTCTCAGTCAGTGCTGCCTCCTTTCCTTCCTTTGAGACCTTCAGGGGAGGAAAGCCCAACAGTTGTTAAAATCGTTTTATGAGGGGCGCCTGGGTGGCTCAGTGGGTTAAAGCCTCTGTCTTCGGCTCAGGTCATGATCTTGGGGTCCTGGGATCGAGCCCCGCATGGGGCTCTCTGCTCAGCAGGGAGCCTGCTTCCCCTCTCTCTCTGCCTGCTGCTCTGCCTACTTGTGATCTCTCTTCCTCTGTCAAATAAATAAATAAAATTTTTAAAAAATCATTTTATGAATTATGTTTATTTTAAAGTTCACTCACTGGGGACGCCTGGGTGGCTCAGTTGGTTGAGCAGCTGCCTTCGGCTCAGGTCATGATCCCAGCGTCCTGGGATCGAGTCCCGCATCGGGCTCCTTGCTCGGCAGGGATGCCTGCTCCTCTCTCTCTGCCTCTGCCTGCCTCTCTGCCTGCTTGTGTTCTCTCTCTGTTAAATGAATAAATAAAATCTTTAAAAAAAATAAAAAATAAAGTTCACTCACTGGCAGCTAACCATGTAGGTCAGCCAGGGACTCAAGGGTTTCTTGGGATGTGGAACTTTCAGTGACAAAACCTAGTAACCCGGGTACCTGGAGGACAAGTGAGTGGACTTTTTTACATAAATATCTTAACACAGTTTTTCTTTATGATTTTTTTTGTCTTTCCCAATCATAAATAAGTCAGTGAAACTTTTCCTTATGTATACATTGCTTGCTGGGCACAATCGCTATTTTGTCCAGCAGGTGGGGGTATACAAATGTTTTCTTGGAGGCCAATTTTTTTTCTTATTTCGGTAAAAATATACAATTTATTTTTATTTTAGTAAAAATTATAAATTTTTATATTTTTTATTTTTTATTAAATGTATTTTAAATTTAGTTTATACAATAACATAAAATTTAGAATTTTAGTCATTTTTAAGTGTAAAGTTTAGTGACATTAAATACTTTCAGGTTATTATGTAACCAGCACCACCACCCATCTCGAGAACTTTTTCATCTTCTCTAACTGAAATTCTGTACCCATTAAACAGTCGCTGTGTATTCCCTTCCCCCAGTCCCCAGAACCACTGCCATTCTACTTTCTAGCTCCAGGAATTTGACTATTATAGTTGCTCGTATAAGTAGAATCATACAATCTTTATGATTTTGTAACTGGCTTATTTCACTCAGCGTGATGTCTTCAAGTCTCATCCCTGTTGTAGCATGTGGCAGTCTTTCCTTTTTAAGACTGATTATTCTCCATTGTACGGATATACCATAGTTGTTTATTCATTCTTCTGTTGATGGATGCTTGCTTTATTTGCATCTTTGGCTGTTGCGAATAATGGCTGTGTCCATGAGTGTACAAATATCTTTGCAGATCTCTGCTTCCGCTTCTTTTGAGTAGATACCCAGAAGTGGAATTATGATCATATGGTAATTCTGTGTTTACATGAGGGGGGAACCCCCCATACTGTTTTCCACCAAGGCCACACCATTCTACATTCCCACAAATAATGCACTCCCTACCGGTGGATGGGGCCTTGGAAAAAGGAATTAAGTGTGGGTTGATTCTCATTGGCTTCTAGTCGGTCCTTACCGAAAAAGGGAATAGTATGGGTTTTGAACTAGTCCTTAACTGCTCTCATATGAGCTTTCCTCCATGGGAGGAAATTTTAAGGTTTCACTGAATAGGAATTTTTCTTTCTGTGCTTTGCACAGCAACTGGTAAACTAAGATATATATAGAGAGAGATAGATATATAGATATATATGAATATAAGATTATATATAGATCTATTTTCTTATATAAGAATATATATATAGATCTATCTTATATATCTTATATATCTATACATCTATTTCTGTCTATATTGACATGGAAACATGTCACTTACAACACTTAAAACCAAATGAGTAAAATTTAGCTAAAAAAGAGCATGTCAGTATCAGTTGGAATTTAGGCCATGTGTACCCAGTACAGAAGCTCTAGATGCCGATGTTAATTCAGTTAAATTTGAGTCAGAGCGAAGAATGAGTGGCAGTGCAGGATCAGCTTGTCGTATGGATACAAATGGCCAGCGCTTACCTAGCCTGGATCATTGGCCTGAGCAGAGTAGCAAGGTATTGACATCTACAGGAATATTCCTATAGTGCTGACTGAAAGACAGTTGTGTGGATTTATTTTTTAAAATTATTAGCATTATGAATGACACATTCATGAAATACCTCCCCTGTGTTGAGGATACTGCTTGGTTTAGAATGATTAACAAACTACACCAGTGACTTAGGACCTGGTTATGTGGTACAGAGGAACTAGCTGATTTCATGTCAAAGCAACCTAACTTGTGACTTATACTAGAGGTCAGTAAACTTTTTCTGGAAAGAGTCAGACAGAAGATATTTTACGCTTTCTGAGCCGTATGGTCTCTGAGGTAGCCACTTGACTCCACCATCGTACTGCAGGCTATAGGGAAACAAATGAGCATGACTGTGTTCTAATAAAACTTTATTCGTGAACACCAAAATCTACATTTCACCTGACACAAAATGTCATTCTTCTTTTGATTTTTTTTCAATTTACTTTAAAATGTAAAAACCATACTTAGCTCACGGACTCTCTAAAAACAGGCAGCAGGAACAGATCTGGCCCAAAAGTCTCAGTTTACAAACCCCTTGGAAGACATAAGAATTTTTGATGCTCACATTTTTGTATGTGTAGAAAAACTTGGATGCAAAAACATTAGAAAGTATGTTCTGGCAAGTCATTAGTGCAATTTAAATTTATGGTATGAAGATAAATATTTCCAGCCACATGTCTCTGTAATTTGGTTAGCTGCGTGTAATGGCTTCAAGGAGGCAGAGATTTAGGTAGCAAAGTGAACAGGCCAAATAGGAGAGGAATAAAGAGAGTTTTAAAAACCTGGTACTGTCTATGAATTCTTAAATCATGCATTCATACAATTTGCATGTTCATTTCCTCTTTTACCAAATGTTTGTTCCTGGAATTCTTATAGTTTCATTGTTAGTGAAAGTGGTTTCTTTTTCTTTTTCACAACCCTGTATTTTAAATTCTTAAAACCTGGCACTTCGCGGCATTATTCCTTTGAATGTCTTTAGTTCTGTAATTTTACCCACCCCCTTATATTCTAAATTTAATTCGTTTTCAGAAGTTCTTTACAGAAAAGGACCGATAATAATTCGTGATCATTCCCAATTATCTTCTCATAATTTAATACAAGAGGACTTTACTGAATTCTAAAAAGTATTTCTTAATTTAAAGAAGACTGTTTTCCCCAAGTTTAACTTTATAAAACAGTCCATAATTTAACTATTTTCTAGTTCTAGAAGTATTTTCATATCTTAAAAAAAAAATTGGTTCTTCCCGAGTTGTTACAATGCTGCAGTGATAATTTAAGTATTTCATGGTTCTAGAAATACTTGGAACATAGAAGTTTTAAGGTTATCATTGAGTAGAGTATGCCAAAAAAGTAGTAATAACCTTTCACTTCTCAGCATAAAATCAATTCTTTACAATCACAGTCTTCTTATTCATAAAACATGCCTAAAACAAAACTTCCTATTGGTATCGAACCCTACCAAAACATGCAATAAGAGCAACTAATAAATTGTGAAATCAATGATATTTTCATTGTTCCCCACTATTGTAACTACAGAGGCCCCTCAATCTGGTGATAAACATGCATTTTGTCTTTAGGCCCTTGGGCATAGTAGGCTTGCAATAAACATTTCCCTTCCCAGTTTGTCTTTTGCATGTGGTCCTTTCTAAATCTTGAATTGAAAGAGCTAAAAGAGGCATTGCTGCCACTCATTTAATATAATCCCTCTTTGGAGAAGACAAAACAGCAGTCAAGAGACCTCAGGATCCCACAAGAGTGACTCAGAGTCAGGATTAAGACAATCCAGTTCTAGGGGCGCCTGGGTGGCTCAGTGGGTTGAAGCCTTTGCCTTCGGCTCACGTCGTGATCTCAGGGTCCTGGGATCGAGCCCCGCATCGGGCTCTCTGCTCAGCAGGGCGCCTGCTTCCCCCTCTCTCTCTGCCTGCCTCTCTGCCTACTTGTGATCTCTCTGTCTGTCAAGTAAATAAATAAAATCTTAAAAAAAAAGAGAGAGAGAGACAATCCAGTTCTGATTCACCTTGGTCCAGGGTCCTGCCCACTACCCATTTGTTCTTGGGGAATTGTCTTGACTCATTCTCTCCCTGCTTCTGTCTTAGAAGTCAAGGAGGTGTCCCATAAAGGCTTTCCTGTCCTTAATACTCTATCCTGCATATATAATGTAAAACAACTGGCTAACAATGAACAAAGCAAAAAAGACAAAGAGAAAATAAGATTCTAGATAATCCAGGGTCTGCACAACTCTCATACAATGAAGAAGTCGTCATTGCGGCCTCAGAGCTAACTGGCATAAATGAGAAAGGAATAAGAACCATGTGTTGGCCTTTCTTTCAGGATAGTACAACATCTATAATATTTTAATATAATGGTCTAGGCTTTAGAGCTTGTCTCTAAAACTCTGTAGAACTTAACAATAGAAAAATGAAGCCATTAACTGTCGATATTACTAAAAAAAAATCTTCAGGTTAAAGTTTAACAATAATGTTATGTTTTGAGCCTGCCTTCTTATCCTCGCAGTAAAAGTGAGATGAGTGTGTTTTGTGGGAAATGCTTATGTTATTCTATATTTTTGTGGGCATGAAGGATAAACACCTGTAATAAAGAACTATAAAGTGGGGGGCTTAAACAACCAAAATTTATTCTCAAATTTCTGGAGGCTAGAAGTCTGAAATTGAGGTTCAAGCAGGATTGATTCTTTCTGAGGGCTGGGAGGGAGAAACTGCTCCATGCCTCACTCCTAGTTTCTGGTGGTTTGCTGGCACTCTTTGGCAATCTCTGACTTCTAGAAGCATCACCCCAGTCTCTGCCTTCATCATCACATGGTGTCCTTCCTCCTTGCATGTCTGTCTCCAAATGTCCCCTTCTTATAAAGCCAGCAGTCAGATTAGAGGCCCACCCCATTCCAGCATGACCTCATCTTAACTAATTACATCTGCAAGGACCATAATTTCCAAATAAGGTCACATTTTGAGGTACTGGAATTAGGATTTCAACATATGAGTTCAGGAGGGAGGCACAGTGTAAACCATAGCAACACCCGTCACTGAGATATCGTAGAAAATAACTATTCCGTTCACCATGAAGGTTCATACAAGATATTTCTTGAGCTCAAAAAATATTGTTAACAGTTCACGTGTTTGGACACCGCAGGGCAGTGTAACACTACAAATAACGCAGAAAGAAGTTTCCCCGCTCACTTTAGAAATTAAATTATGGTGATGGTTTTGTTTAAATACCTTTAACGAGAATAGCTGTCACATGTGGTGATTTTAACCTTATTTCTAGCTGAAGAGACCTAGTAATTGGGGCAGCTTTCAAACTTGGAATTGTCTAAATGACACACAAGGAGAGGACCTCAATGTTGAGATTCCTGTTGAATGGTTATGCCTCTTTTATGGCTTTAAAGCTGTAAACGGCTGCTCTTCAGGGCAGTTCATGCTTAGATTTCATTTCCCTTAACATCAAGGAAGTTGTGATTGGCATGGACAAATGTTTCAGCATGGAGGGAATGTTTAGTCATCTATTTGTCAGGCGCTTGAAAAGAATATGATTTTCAGAGGATGTAAGGAGATAGCTTATATTCATAGAGCTATTGCATTGTATCCTTCGCATATGAAAGAAAAATGGATAATACACGGAGGGAAAGAGAATGTTATTTTCACGCACTTTGGTTAGTGTTGATTGCAATTCTAATGTCTTAATGGCTGTCTGAAGTCTGACATCCATTAGATGGAATAATTTTCGGCAGAAACGCGGTACGAGGAAGACAAATGAGAAACTGCTGATTTATTCTGCCTTCTAGTCCATTGATCATTGACTTTTCCGAGTGTAATCTTGGAAGTCTATGCTTCAGCAACATTAACTTAAGGCCTGTATACTGTTTTTTGGCTTTTTACTAAACACTTCCTCTGCCTGCCACATTATCTCAGCGAATTCTTTCAGCGAATTCTTTCTGCCCCCCGGGAGGTGGATACAATATTATCCTCATTCTATGAAGGAAAGGGGGTTTCCAAATGTTGAGTAAGTGACCCAAGTCTCCCAGCTAGTAATTAATGGTTTTAAACCTGACTTTCTGTGATTCCAGAGCTATTAGGCAAAGCTGTTCAAGGCCACTATAGTTGTTGAAAGGCCCTATTGTATCCTCTTCTGTATTGGTGCATTGTTAAATGAGAACTGGAACATTAGAAAGTGTAAACACGAGTATGTTCTCATCCAAACATCTAGAGAATCTCTCTGTGCTAGTATAAATAGGCTTAACCCTTTAAGTGCCATTAAGGATATTCAGAACTAATCATCACACTTTGAGGGAAAGGCCAGCAATATGGGACAAGCTTGTGAAAGGAAGGAAGAATCATGTCAACTTACTCCTCATTTGTAAAAACCCTAATACATTAGAAATTATCAGAAATTATTTGTGAAAGGCCTTGAGTTTTTCTTCTCACTTTGATGTCCTAGGCTATTTCCCTAGATGGTTGAGTTTTATTTACTCTGCCCCTTTCCAACTAGAGCTAACATTTCTTTTTTTTTTTTTTAAAGATTTTATTTATTTATTTGACAGAGAGAGGTCACAAGTAGGCAGAGAGGCAGGCAGAGAGAGAGAGAGGGGGAAGCAGGCTCCCCGCTGAGCAGAGATTCCCAATGCGGGGCTCCATCCCAGGACCCTGAGATGATGACCTGAGCTGAAGGCAGAGGCTTTGACTCACTGAGCCACCCAGGCGGCCCTAGAGCTAACATTTCTAATAGTTTTTAGTAGCCATGGTTGTTTTTCACAATTGGGTAGAGCAGACATGGTCAAAAAGAAAACTGCTTATGATTGATTTTCTTTTCTTTTCTTTTCTTTTTAAGAGACCTTTCATTTTTAAGATGAAGCTGGTAGCTATTGAAACCCTGATTAGACCTTGTATGTAGCTGGGAGATGACATAAGGGGTGGGAGAGAGACGTGAAACGTGCTTCTGCTCTTTATTACAGGAAGTTAATTTGGTTCCATCTCGACTGAGCTGGTAGCATTGGCTCTGAATTTCATGTTACTGATCCTCCGTGTCGTCTATTTCACGCCTCTTCTCTCCCAGGAAGGGGGAAGGGAGATGGCTGAGGAGAGAGGAAAGCACAAAAAGCAAATTCAGCTGGCAAATCCACCCTTTGCCCAGGATACTCGTGTAAATGTATGTATGTGGATGTGCCCGTCGTGTGCACACACATACACACACACACGAGACAAATTGTATTGTGTCTTTCATAGGCTCTAATTTTCAAGACGTGTTGGGTCATGACTATGTCCTACCCTACATTTGGAAATTATCGGTGTCACTGTCTTTTGGGAAGCCTGCTGCCTTCCTTGGGACTGGGGCCCGGCCATGGAGACCAGCCCTGAGCACATCAACCATGGTTAATGGCCACTTAGGGTGGAATTCTCCCCCAGAGATTGCAAACTGCCTGTCCGTGGGTTGAATCCAGGACACAGGTGTGTTTTATTTGGAATGCACAATGTTTTTTTTAATAAAAAACTGCATTTATTGCCGACTTTTAAAAATCAGGGACTTTCAAATAAAAATATGATTTCACTTTTTCTTAAAAACTCAGTAAGTCTAGCTGAGCTTACTTTGCTGCATGACAAGTGTCAAGTAACTGCTGCTGCCCCATTTAGGTGAAGGGAAACTTCCAGTTTATTACATTCCCCACCAATTTCCTATTGTCTGCCTATGTTAATTACCATTTATCGCCCCATTTGCACTGTGTTTTATTATGCTGACCCACTTCACTTTATGTTACCTTCCAGGCCTCTAGGCATTTCAAGTGCTTATGTTTTACATTTAACAGCATTGTGGGAAAATGTCAACCAGCCCTATGTTATTCACTCAACTCTAAATTTAGATAAAAAAAAGAATTACGGAAACTCTAATATACATGGTATAAGATGAAGACAAAGAAGCAATATTGGCCTAGAGTATTTTGGTCACCATCTATAATTTTCTATAAGACCACCGAGTTAGGAATATCTCCAAGTATTGTGTTCACAGTTATATACCCCTATCAGCATTTATTTATAAAAACAGTGTTTTAAACCAAGCCTTCAGTTTGGATCGTAAAACTTTTTATCTTACCACTACCATCACTCTCCCTTAGCCTTTTATTAGCTGTGCTTGGATCTAAATACAAGTATGCAAAAATGGTATTATTATTCAGACAATTCCAGGGAATGTTTTTATTGGCAATTTTAAAAGCCTACTTACTCTAAAGTATATTTTTGGAAGAAATGCTTTTCTCCAGTAATATTTTTGATGCTACATAAATGTTTTTATTAGCTACATTTGAGTTTGGGTAAAGAAAAAAAGTAATTTTTTCACTTAATAGTTTTAGACTGTAATTTTAGATTGCATTTGTACTAAATACTCCTGGGATCGTTATTTGCAATTAGAAGTGGTTAAGCATCTGATGAGTAGAACCCTCACCAATACTGAACACCCAGGAGACAAAGGCTCTGTCCTCAGCTTATTTAAGAAAAACAAACAACAAAACTTCCAAACTTTATGAGGGCTCCCACCATGGAAGTGGTGGTGGTGACAGTGACCGTGGTGTTGATGGTCAGGGGGCAGTGCTGACGCTCATGGCGGTGATGCTGGTAGTAGTAACAACCATTTTGGAGATTTTCACTTTATGGGATTGTCATTAGAAAACATCATTTACTTGAGAAGACTAGTCTGAATCATATTTTAAAAAATCCTTTTTAATGTCAAGCCATATATTCAGGCAAGTGGATTGGAAATAGAAATGTTTAAAGCAAGCAATTCCATGCCTCAATGTCAAGCAACTTTTACAAATGTTCCTGGAAAACACATACTTCCATAGCTTTGGGAATATCATTTTCTGCCTCCAACTATAAGTGACAAGCCAGTGTGCAAGAATAGAAAAGACAGAATGGTTATCTTTATGTTTTTAGCCCCAGATACCCATTCTTTGGATGGTGATTTTTCTCGCAAAATTTTTTAAAAACCGGGTTTCACCAAAGAGTCCTGGTGAGGAATGAGTATAATGATGTGAGTGAGTCCATTATCTTCGGGGCATGGCACATAGTAGGTCTTGGTGCTGAGTAGGTCTTGGCGCTGGCCTCAGGCTCCTTCAAAAATATCAGAAGGGAAATTCACAGCACTGTGACTCACTGATCGGGTGAAAGTCGAGTTCAGAGTTAATAAAGTTGCAAGATAGCAACTGGTTGCTTTACCGACCTTGTCAACTCCTGATCCAGAGAAACTATATCTGAGGGCATTAGCCTGACACAGGTTTTGTGCGTTGGGTTTATTTTTCTGGGTTTGCAGCCCAACCATTGTAATGCACATGTTCTAACTTTACTTTCATGCCAAGAACCCTGACATGTTCCTTATATTAGCTCATGTTTTAGTGCCTCCTTTTCTCCAAGGAAAGTATGTTCTTTCGGAGTATGTCCCCTAAGGTGCTGCCCCAGCTGCATGTTCATGTAGACCAGCAGCTGAGAACACGATCAAGGAACAAATGTACTTTCCATTTCATAATTGTTGGGGTTTTTTTTAACTGACTCAGCAAATTAAATTGCTTACATTTCAGAAGAGGACATTTTCTTTTTTTCTATTTTTTAAGCATCGGCATATTATTTTAGTATTAACTACTAGCCATTTCAGAATTTCAACAGTATTATTTGCTTTTGCAAAAAAAGAAAAAAGTGTCTTAGAGCTTCAAACTTGTGAAAAGTAGTTTGAGGATCTTTATTTTCCTCTCTCTGTTATTATTATTTGAGTAATTTATTTCTTTTCTTAGTGGCTTTATCGTTCTCTGGGCGAGAACCAGAGTTTCTTTAAGAGATTTTTCTTTATCAGAAATTTTTTGCTAGAAGAACAATTTTAGGATAAATAATCATTTGCTAAGTTTATCATCAAAGAAATAAAGAGGTGATAAAATCAAGGAACAATGGAGAAAGTTTTTAATGACAATATTCATGGCAACACATTCCTGATATTTGGCTATAAAACAAATGATAGACATATTTTAGAATCAGAAATGTATAGAATTACATGATTATAGAACAGAAAAATTCACAGTGGTTAACTTGTAATATCATGTGAATAACAACACTCAATGCTAAGAGGGAAAAAAGAAGCCAAGTATGGAATGAATTTGGAAGAGAAACCTTATCAAAATTAGGTTTTGGCAGGATGAGGAGGCCCACGTGTGCTAAGTTTTAACTGAAAGCTAATTATAATGGTCACATTATGAATTGTATAGAAAAGGAAGAAGGTTATTGATTCTGATGCTTTTGAGCCACAGGTGATTGGATTTTTTTAAACACAGGTATAAGCATTTATTTTTGGAAAAGAGCATCTCCTTAAAACTGAACCGTTCAGTCTGTCCCCTTTAACTGGTATTAAGAATAATGAGATTATAAATATTTTAAAAAGAAAGAAAATTAAAACAGAAGGGGTATGCTGTACTCAGTGATTTCAGTAAATGGACCGACTTTCTTGGATTTTACTTCTGTAACCATAATCTCTCTTAAAATATATTAGGTAGGTGATGGTAAAATATTTTAGTGTTTCACGCAAGGGAAAAATGTGATAGGGACACAATTATAGAGAATTGCGTTGCTTCAGAAAAAAAATGAGGCTGTGGCTGCAAAGATATTCCATTTTGTCGGTAGAGGGGGCTCTTGTAAAGAAAATATAGTGACTGCTGAACCTCTCCCCCCACCCCCAGCTCCGTGATGTCAGCATCACCATGGAGATCTCATTCCAGTGAGGGGGACTGGATTCCACAGTCCTGCTTTGGAAATGTGTAAATAGCAGATGCTTTTATTGCCTTTGTTTGAATCTCTGTCCGTGCACAGCAACTCAAACCGGAAGCTCAGAGGAGGGGAAGTCCATATTTGTCTATAGTGGCTTTTTACTCCTGGAAGCAGCTCAGTCTCTCCTGGGACAAGTGTGCGTAATGAAAGTTAATGGAAAAGATACAAATTCATATTTTACATAAAAAGAGTCAGAAAGCCGAATATGCTTTCCTAGGATAAAAGAAATAATTCAAACTTCCTTTCTAAAAAATTTGTTAGACGCTTTTTGCCAGATGCAATTTAGGTATATGTGATAAGTATTATTAAAATGGTTGTATTAAATGAAATATATTATACACAAATGTAAGGGTACATTATTTCTATGCTTGGAATAGATTTGTTTTCCTGTAGCTTGGTATTTAAGAGCCTGCTTTGGAATTGTTTCAAATTTCTACACATCTTCTGTTGAATCTGGTTAAGTTGTTTTTTAAATATGTACAATTGGGATACAAAAAACATCTAACTATGTCAATAGAGTCTGCCTCCTTTACAGCAGAGAGGGTTCAGTGCAATAATGTCAGTTGAGGATTACATGTAGTAATGTATGTAACTATTGTTTTTTTAAAAAAATATTTTATATATTTTTTTGAGAGTGACAGAGAGAGAAGGAACAGGAGGAGGGGCAGAGAGAGAGGGAGAGAAAGAAGCAGACTCCCCACTGAGCACAGAGCCCAACTTGGGGCTCAAGGCAGGACTCTGTCCCAGGAGCCTGGGGTCATGACCTGAGCCAAAGTCAGGTGCTTAACCAACGGAGCCACCCCAGCGCCCCTTTAGGACACTTCTTGTTGCTATTATCACACCGAGAAGAATTTTCATCTTTTAATGCAAAACATTGGTAACCCTTTGATATTAGCGTGTCCGGTAATGCCAAAGGAAAACTCTCACAGTGTACTGGCTTACAGAAGAGGGTTATACATCTTCTTCTGTTACTTTTGTTGTCGTTGATGTTGTTAGATGGAATACAGTAGAGCCTCTCTAGGTCAATGATAGAGAGTGAAAGCATGGATAATAGAAATGCGTAGATTGTCCTAAATCCATCTTTAAGCCTCCTTTTCTATCAAATCTTTTATCAAAGCTTCTGACAAAGAACATTTATAACTTGGAATTTGATCCACCGACCAGCACCTTCTGTGGTGGGAGGTCGTGAGCAGGGAAATGGCTAACTGATGCCAAAGCAGAGAGCCCAGAAGACATTACAGTTTCTAATAGCTCAACAAATTCTTTGATTTTAGTCACGGAAGATTGAGAGGTAAATGAATACATGTTGCTTGGCACTGAAATGACTTTTCCCTGTCTTTCTGTGCTGGGCGATGACAGTTACTTTTCTTTAACAATCGCTGCATTCCTTTTATGTTCTTGGAATCCTGGAGTTGGAAACAACATCAAAAGTTCATCATGTTTCATTTCCCACTTGCCAACAGAATTAAACCTAAACCAGCCAAGCTGGATCATTGGCTGTTCTGTTCTTTGAGGCTCGGGCTTAGAGGACAGTCTTGGGTCTATGATGGAAGGGAGTGAGGTAGCTGGCAACCTGCTTATTGTGTGCTGAAGTTCTGATGATAAAACATGCCCACATGGATGAATGTGATCTGTTTGGCCATCTGTGTTCTCCCAACTTACTGCTGTCTTATGGTACCTTCCATGTGTCAGGACAGTGCTCCCAAGCATTGACCTAGAACAGAACCCCAGAGACGCTGCCCTGCAGCCTGACTGCAAACAAATGAGGGAGGATCCAATAGTAAACCTGAGCCAAAAGGATACAACACTCCAGGGGGCATTGTCTGTGGGCCTCAGACATCCAAGGGGAAATGCTATTAGAAAGTCTGTTTCATACAGCTCTGAATATGGCTGCTTCATGATGTGCTCCAAGCAAAGGAAATTGAAAATAGAAATCAGCAGTGTTCCCAGTGCCTTCTGTTGGCATCATGTATATTGAGAACAAAATATTTCACCACATATCCAACGACAGAGAGCAGCATGCTGGAAATTACTCCTTTGACCACGTGTACTTGACAAAGGACATTTAGCTCTCTTAAAGTTCTCATTGGAGAATAAGTTGAGTAAATATCAAAAGGCGGTTTTAAAACTTTGCTTTTGCCTGACTATAAGAAGCTGGGCAGCACAGGAGTTTTCAAGCTTAGCCTGACTTGGGTGGTGGGCATACAGTTGCCCAGTGTCTGTATCTGAATCTCAGAAATACCTATTTTGGGGGCGCCTGGGTGGCTCAGTGGATTAAGCCTCTGCCTTCGGCTCAGGTCATGATCTCAGGGTCCTGGGATCAACCCCCACATCGGGATCTCTTCTCAGCGGGGAGCCTGCTTCCTCCTCTCTCTCTGCCTGCCTCTCTGCCTACTTGTGATCTCTGTCAACTAAATAAATAAAATCTTAAAAAAAAAAAAGAAAATACCTATTTTGTTATTCCTTTTATGAGGACTTCTACTTTTCTTTCAACCAGAGGTAGAATGGATCTAAAGGAAATCATTATATTTATATTAGGATACACAAAATTTTCTTGAGTAGTTACCCCATACAGTGATCGCCGCATACTATACTATGTATTTAGCAACAAATACTATATTTGTTGCTAAAATCGTACACTGGCTTTTATTGCCATCGAGGAATATTACATTCAAATGAATAAAGGCGTGTCTCTGCATCCACTCTATTATGAAAATGAGAGCTCTTACCTCATGGCCTATTAATATGTCAAGTAATAAATGTGACAGTTACTGGTTCTATTTTCCTTATCCCGTCTTCCTGCACAACTGAAATGTAACATGTTTCTTACTAGTAACAGATGCTGGAAACCTTCTTTTGAAATTCCTTTGGAGAAGCTGTCCTGTTGATTCCATTAGACGTGGGAAGTGGCTTTATGCAGATGTCTACTTGCAGGGATGCAATGTTGTAATTGCTGTTCTGCCGACCCCTTGCTGAGTGCCATGCTTTTCTCTTGTAGGTGATGTGCCTTCAGGACTTTTTTGGTGACGATGACATTTTTATTGCATGTGGACCGGAGAAGTTCCGTTACCAGGATGATTTCTTGCTAGATGAAAGTGGTAAGGAAAAAAAAAAAGTTCAAAACCAGGGGAAATTTGAGGCAGCTTTCCAAAATGAACCACACCAGGGCCAAGATTATGTCAACCCCAGAGCTACCAAATCAGTTTCAGATCCTCGCCCAGCATGTCTTTTTCATATCTCGAATTTCTTTGATTTTTTTAATATAGAAAACAGATGAAATGATAATCGGAAAGGTTAAATCATTCAGAAAACTAAATTACCAATGGCTAATTTATAACCACTTAATAACTACACTGATATTTTATAGAAAATCGTGATGCAGAGTTCTACGTTTTTAATTCTCTATTTTTGTCAACACATGTAGTTGAGAGATTTGTGACCATAAAATTATTGAGTGTGTTTCTAGGTGGAGCTCTCACTAGCTTCTTCCGGTTCCTAACTGGGAGGAAGAGTGTCCTGGCGCCCTTTTCCTTTAACTCCTGTACAATTTGTATGTCATTAACATCTGTGAGGGAACAAAGAGGAGGAGGGTAGCATCCTTCAGGGATTCAAACTGAGATGTGTTTGTTGGTAATAGATGAAGAAGAGACAGTTGATTAAGAGGGAAAGTGTCTCACGAAATGAATATGAAAGGTTGTGACTTCAAGAAAGATTCTTTTCTGATGCTATAAGTCATTTCAGAATCTTACCAGCATCACAGGAAAGATTATTGCACTGACAGAAGAGACCTCTCCTTAATCATATTACTTTTAATTTAATTAGGGGAGTATCACATATTTATGGACAATTCAGACACTAGATAATTGGAAATGCTTTTTGAAGCAGTAATGAATTTTCTGCTTAAATGCATGCAGAAACAAATTAGTGAGCTTTTGACGAAGGGGATGGGAAATACTTGAGCACTGACAGGATAGGATAAGTAATGTGATGTTGGGGGTCCCACTCTGCCACGGCTGAGGCACGTTTCTTCACTGTCTATATTAATACATATGTATGCAGATCATCTATATGCATATAGATCTAGCATAATTATTTCATCATTTAAAAATGACTTAGAGTATGTGGGGAGGGATAGGAATAAGAGTGATTGCCCCTGATTGTGAAAACTTCAAATGCCCAATGAAAGTACATATATGATATAATAGCTTAGATAAATAAATAGATAATATGATAGAAGTGTCATTTGAAGAGATTTAAGTTATTTTAGTTCAAAGAACCTAACTGGAAGTTATCTCTTTCTCTCTAAATAAGTTTTCTCTAAATACATCCCATCTTTATCTCTGGTTGATGTGCCCTTTGGGAGCAAAGATTTATGTAAATACACCAGCACAGGGAGCCCTCAAGGAGGGCTCTCCCCAACCCACCCCTTCCTTCTACAGAATGAGACAGCCTTGCCCTTGTGTAGAACAAGAGAATGTTAGGAGTCAGGCGGGAACCCACAGCACGGTTTTGAGAAAAATTAACCGCTTTGCCTTTCAATTTAAAGAAGGTAGCTGCTTCTGACAGAAGAGTCTGAAAGAACCATGTGTTCTGAAATGAGTTTCATTTGTTGCTTTGATAGAAAACAACCTGTCAATTTCCAACTGGAATACAGTTCAGTTTCAAATCAGCACTGCTGACCTGGGCCTGCCAAGGCCTCTATCCAGCTTCCAGGTAGACTTGGGGCCTCTCCCCAGCCGAGCCCCCGATGGTGAGGGCCCAGGGCTGGGCTTTCCTTTCCCTACACTGTGCTCTCACACCAGACGCAGCAGTCTGTCCTATTCCCCGGCGACAGCAGGCAGACAGGCTTTCTGGAAAGTACAACAGAAAAAAATACCAGAAAATCCATTGTGATTTCCCTCGAGAATCCTTTCTCATTAAAAGGAATGCAGGCATATAAATAGATAGATTGATATCTACATACGTGCATAATGGCGCACATGCACACACATGAATTCACACACGTGAATCGGAGCACCTAGCCCCTCATGCATGGTTTGGCACTTGGAAAGACCACCTTGAACCATTTCAGTGAGAAAGCGAGAACTTCACGTTCTTACCCCTGATGAATATACCCTAACCATTTCTTGGTGTGAAATCCATTTGCTGAGTAACAGTGTCCTCCCCCATCCTGAGAGAAGCACGTGGATTGGAGGGTAGGGGGTAGAAAAAGAATCTAAATTGAGATCTTACTTCCTTGGATGAACTTACTCTGAGACTAAATTCACACATTGACAACTGCAATTTCCCTGTTGCTTGTACAGCATGTTCTAGTGCTAATGTATTAAAATTTGAATCTTTTTTTAAGTGCTCTGAGATGATTTATCCCAGCTTATCTGTACTTGCTAAATGGTATTTGCACATTGAGGTTTCGTTTGGCCTGTTCCATAGTAGCTTCCTAAAAGGAGTATCGGCGGGGGGTACAGACGTCTTCAGTATTAATACTGAAGCAGGGTTGTGCTTGATTTAATGGCATCAAGAAGGGGCCTTTTGCCACAAGGCAGCACTTTTATTTTATCTTTCAAAATTAACCCAGCTCCCGGCGTGCTCAGGATTAGCAATAATACATCCCCCTAATTACTGCTGGGAAAGCTCCTGGAGACCGCTCGTAAGGTCTTTCCAACGAGGAATCCTGCCATCATAGACCTATATTTGATGGGCTACATTGGAGCCAGATCAATATTGGAAGCTATGAGGGAGATCCTTCCTCCCCTAAATTTTCACAAGGGAAGAAAAATTTAAAAAAATTAAAAAAATAAAAAAGTCTTCCTTTTCCATCTTGAAATATAACTCATTTTAGCGATACCGTCATCGATCAGTGGAATCTTAGCACCTTCGAGAAATGGTGGATACAGCACTATATATAGAGACAGGCAGGCCAACAGCCCTTCCCTTGCAGGGGCTGCTGTCTCATTTAGAATGATGAAGCACAGGCAAGGAAAATGCCAAATTGGAGACAGGAAGCTTAACATAGTCTTGCTTATATATTGATGATAAACTGACGAATTTGCGATTTTGGGTGCCATTAAAAAGTGACAGGATTTTGTTGAGAAATGCCTCCCTCACACCTTGGGGGGGAGGGGGAGTTAAGTCCTTGGTGAGAAGCCTGTCACAGCATGTCACCTTCTGTCTGCCTCCCCCCCAGCCTCAAGCCAACACCCTCAAATTTGCTTGGCCAGTTTATTCACTCGTGTACCTCACCCCTGCTGGGCCTGCCACCTGCTCAGGAATCTAAGTATATCTCTCACTCTCTCTTTTTACCAATTCCTGAATGCCCTTGATTTTGAGGTTAATAGGTATTACTTGAAACTTAGACATTTTTGCATAGATGTTGTATGAGTTTCCTAAGGTTGTGGTAACAAATCACCGTGAATTGGGTGGCTTCCAACAACAGAAATTGATTCTCCAACAGTTCTGGAGGCCAAAAGTCCAAACTCAAGGTATAGGGAATATCTGTGCTCCCTCCGAAGGCTGTAGATAAGAATCCTTCAAAGCTCTAATACTAGTTCCTGGTGGTTGTTGCCAGTGCTTGGAATCCTTTGGCTACTACTGCATCATTACTCTAGTCCCTGCCTCCAACTTCACGAGGCCTTCTTCTCTGTCTGTCTGGATTTCCCGCTGCTTATAAGGACACCAGTTATTGGGTTAAGGTCCATCCTAACCCAGTACGACTTCATTTTAACCTGGTTACATCTGCAAAGACCCTCTTTCCAAATAAGGTCACATTCACAGGTACCAGGTTTAAAAGTTCAATCTATCTTTTGTGGGACACGGTTCAACCCACAAAAAGATGTTTGAGGTTGTCTGGGTTTTAGTTGAACTTGAGTTACAAGTCAAGTCATTTTTATTTGTTTGTTTTGACCCGTCTTTCGATTTGTGCCGTTGTAGCTTTATATTAATGAGTAAAATACATACACAAGATTGCTGTGACAAGACTGTCCCCTCTTCTGGCCTTTTGCAGGTAGGATCACTTACCTGGTGGGGCAGAAGATTGCCCTGAGGTGGTCCGAGAAATGCACTGGTCAGCAATGCATCTGACAGAACCTCTCTTGAAATTCTTTTGAATAGGAGAAAAATATATGATCTGAAGGCCATAGGTGGTTGTGTTTTTGATTGATAGAACTATCCTGTCCAAGAGGTACTTATTTATAGATTAATGTCACTGTGTTGGAGGAGATCGTTATTAGAATTGACCCATGAGGTCCCTGAAGGGAGGGACTGTTTGTGTGATGAGAGTCGTGCCAAAAGCGTTCTTCCTTGGATTCTCTGTAGTTTAGTGTGACTAGAAATGCCCATTTGAGAACGCGGATGGTGTGTGAATTGAATTATCTGATAGGAAAATAAAGATCCACAAGGATTTTAGCAGAATGGATTGTATCCAAGAAGAAGATAGAATTGAATCAGAATTAACAAAAAGTAGTGCGTTAGGTATTTTTTTATTGAAAAGAAAGCCAGTTTTACCAGCTTAGTCAGGAATAATGTAGTTTTAACAGGGGAACATGTGAACATTTCTTGTGAGATGTGGCTCATTTGCTGTCTGGATTGTAGGTGTGTCATATATGATAAAACCTTTCAGCCCCTCTGATTGAACATGGCAAATATTGGCTGAAGAAAAAAGTTAGAATGAAAAAGTGTTCTTCAAAATTCACAAGACTACTGTAGCAGTCTAGTAAGTATCTTATAGAGGAATAGACAAAAAAAACTGAGCTTTCACATTATTTTTGTAAGTTGGTAGCATTCATACTTTCGAAGTTACAAAAGTTTACAAGTGCACTAAGACTTTTGGGATATGTTAAGTGTGTGTCCATGTGTACACATAACATCCTGTTTCTGGGGAATGCCAGTCCCACTTCTCCCTGCACTAGACGTACCCGTCTGGAGTGCGGTGTTCTCCCTGGGTATGGGATTCTAGTAGGAACGTTTCCTTGGTTTCTCTTATGGATCCCCTGGTATTGGGTGCCCAGAATCCACCAGTATCTCTAGAAATACTCCATCATGACTACATTCCAGGGACCCATATCCTCAATGAGAGGAGACAGAAGTTGCATTGGGCACCATTCACCAAACAATGTTCCCTGACTGTTTCTCCCAACTCTAGGTGGTAAGAAAATGGGGTTAGAACCAAGAATAGTAGAAACAGTATGTGAGTAGGGTTAGAAGGCAGGTGTAGTTAAGCTCCTGTCCTACTTGCTGTGTGGTCTTCGTAACTCCCAGCCTGCTTCCTATTCTGGGAAACACCTTTTTTTCCTGGGTTGTAATGGACCTCAAATGAGATAATAAATGTCAAAGCACGTTCAAAACTGTGTTCCTTATTACTTGGTGAATGATGTTAGTGAATGACGCCTCAGCTGAAGTATCCCTCCTAGTGGGCTGCAGCTGGGCTCAGCCACACAGATTCATTTGCAGGGCTTAATTGGAGGCAGATGTCACCAGGATTTGGTTTGGGTGCTCTTCAGAACCAAAAAGCAACTATCTATTGCTTTTTCCCACTCTCAACTTTAATTCCTGTGGATCAGGTAAGAGGGAATTAAGGGACCTTGGAAAATATCTACCCTTCTCTGGAGGGAACCTCTGGAAGATTAAACCAGACCACGTTTAGATCCATTCAGACTTTCCAAATGGACCGTGTTTAGGGGTCCCAGGCTGTACATGTCGAAGGATTTGTGTCAAAGGGATTTTTGATGGCTTGCCGCCCTGTCCCAGGGCTGGTGATGCTGGGAAACCACAAAGTCATTGTGACAGGCAGGGATACTCACCACTATATTAATGAGGACGACGACAAGGTCACTGTGAACACCGGGAAAATGCTCAGAGTCTGGGTAGAGACCAGGCCTCCTTACATAGTGGGTTTTGAGCAACTGCTAACAAAATTCATTTGTTCTTTCATGCATCCATTCATTTATTCAATGGGCTAAGCTAACTTAGCCTGCGCCAGGGAGTATGGTAGGCACAAATAACTATCAGCTTTGACACATGAAATATGAGCCATTGTATGACTTTTAATATTGCATATGTCGAAAGATGTCAAAGGATCTCTGGTACTGAACTTTGACTCAAAATAGTACTTGGTGTAATTGCTGTAGTGTATTTTATTCCTTTGGAAAAATATTGTGGGGAATGACTAATGGGGTCCCAACAGATTGACTTCTCTTTGTAGATTTAAATTTTAATTGAATTATATGACCAGTTTAAATTGAATCTGTGGGCAGATTTCTTTGAGGTGCATAGTACTTCATGCTGGAATATTTTATTGTTTCAATAAATGTTAATTCTAGGAATGCATAGTTCTTATTTAAAAAAAAAAAAACCAAAGCGATAGCTGTCTTGTTGAATAATGGCCAAGTTTCTGTGACATTTCATTGTCATGCAGAAAATCTGGTGTGATCTTAACTACATTGATTTATAGAATGCAGGCCGACGCTTGAAATAGAGGGTTTTAAGGTTTTGTTTGTTTTGAGTTCTGGTGAGCACATTGGTGATGTGCTCTGCTCTTGTTAGCAGGTTCCATTCGCCTCTCAGCCATGGTAAAGGGGCTCTGAGACTTTGTCCACCAGAGCTCGTGCATAAATATAAAGTTCCCCAAAACATAGTGATATTTCCAAATTTCATAGCTGCCAAGCTACGGAGACATATAGAGTATTATCCTTCGGAGACAAGCTCTAACTCCAGCACAGGCTAGTTCCTTTGCTACAAATAGATGATTTTCTACTTGGGAAATCAAGACATTGTAGAACACACACAGTCTTCCTTTACACTTTCCCTTCTGGTCCGCACGGGCTTCTTTTTTTTGTATTTGATCTCAGTGACACTCGAGCTGTTGACGCAGAATGCCCTGCACGTATAGCATTGGCAGTGAGTGCCGCGCAGTAGGAGTCTTGGAGACCATCAACCAACAGCCCAGCCCGGTGCAGAAATCCCCCACAGAGCATTGCGGCCACTGCTCATCCTTCCTCTGCTGGAACCCTCTGTCTTGCAGCTTACAATATGTGAGAAGGCCAATCCCACTGTCCACCAGTGCTGATTTTTTTATAAGTTCTTTCTTATTTTGGGGTCCCAATTAGTCTCTCTCTGGCTTGGACACAGAGGTCCTGATTCTGCCCTTCGGGGTAATAAATACCACCCACTGCCTTCATTTGCAGATGAGCGGGGGTCGTAGACCATGGGGATAATCCAAGTCATTCACTGTAAACTGTTTTATTTGCCTTTCCTCCTAAACCAAAATGTCTCTGTAACTTCCTCCCTCCTTCTCTCATGTTTCAAAGGATGAAGAGCCTCTTGTTCTTTCTGAAGGCAAATGCGATGTTCTTGATTTTGTCTTCTCTCTTCTTTGTGACCTTGTCTTGTCGGTGTTCTTTTCCTATTCTTGGGACTTTGTTATTTTACCCTATCTTTGCTGTCTTTTTCTTCTCAACCTGCAGCCACGACTAAATTTCTCCTCTCCTCAAAGGGCCTTCAGTCATCTCTATCATCTAATCAAACCATATTGCCCTTTCTCTGCCAAACAGTTTTAAAAGGCAAAATAACTTAAAAAAAAAAAATGAAGCAAAAAAGCAAAATTACTGTCCTTGGTGCCTCTGTGTCCTCATCCTAACTCACTTTTTATACCTTTGGGTAAACAGTACATTGAAAACACGAGAACTATGGGGAGTCTTTTTTTTCATTGAAACATTGTCTTCCGGGGGGCGCCTGGGTGGCTTAGTGGGTTAAAGCCTCTGCCTTCGGCTCAGGTCATGATCTCAGGGTCCTGGGATTGAGCCCCGCATCGGGCTCTCTGCTCAGCACAGAGCCTGCTTCCCCCTCTCTCTCTGCCTGCCTCTTTGCCTACTTGTGATCTCTCTCTCTCTTTGTCAAATAAATAAAATCTTTAAAAAAAAATTGTCTTCCACTAGCCTTTTAAAATTATGTTGTGGTAGAAGTTCTTCTTTTGCTACTGTATGACACTTAGGCACAAATCTCAAGACTTTTCTCTTTCCTCCTGAGATAGTAAAAAGTATTATGGATTCTTCTAGCTACAAATCACCATCTCAATCTAGAAACGAAAATATCTAGTCCCAGGCGGTAGTCATTCAAAATTGGAATTCTTTTTCCGCACCCACCCAGGGCCCAATGTAGTGAGTCCCTTCTCTGAGGGAAAAAGGTAGGGTTCTCCTTTTTCACTTACCTCCTCCCTGTTGTTTTGATCCTTTCAGGGTTGGAATAGTGAAGGGTGGAGAGGAGCAGGGTGATGAGAAAAGGGAGGTGGGAAGTCCGTACATGACAGCACTGTTGTAAGATGGCCTCGGGCTGAGTGGGCCTGCAGATGTTATATTAAGCCAACTTCTCTTATGGGTGTTTTTATGGCTTCTTCAGGGACTCTCACTGGGAACATTCCTCTCTTCTTCTTTGATCCGGTCAGTTCAGTTTCTTCCAGTTTTGGGTGTTTCTCCCTTAGTCCTTGTTTTCCAAAGCTCCCTCTGTTGGCCTCAGATGATCCTCTTAGGAAGAATTTAATTTAGCTCCACCCCAACTCACCCCCTCAGATCCATCAACACACTCCCATGTCCTTTCCCCCTGACAACAGGGCACTCCATGCAACCTGCTGCCAGTGGTTCTCCAGCGAAAGCCAAACACTCAGCTACCAGTATGTCATTCCCCGCTATCTGCGGAGGACACTGACCAGTCTCCTCAGGTCTCCAGCAAAGCGCTAACTGAGATGAAGAGAAGTATCTCCCTTCTTTTGGAATGAGAGAACTCATAGTAAAACTCTCTCTGAAGAAGTCCTTCTCACAAAGCCCCTTTCTCTCTGATAACATTATGCCTTTTTAATTTTTGAGTGGGTAAGAAAACTAAGGCATGTAATTTGTTCAGATCTACTATGAAACTTCTAGAAAGTGATCTACCTCACAACTTACTTTAGTGTCTGACACACATCCCCTTGCAGCCTGGGCAAAATTTCCATTTTGAATCCTGTGACATTTGTGACTGCCTTCCACTCCTGCCACATAGGTAATAGGTCCATAAACAAGGATAACCTCCAAATAATTATATCCGATCGCCTTTTTTTTTTCTTTTTCCTCCCCAGCTTCTTTGTGGTGTTAGACACTTTTAAGGATTCTATCCTTGAAATTCTCCTCTCTTGTCCTTCATGGGGTTTTGCTCTTCTGCCTTCTGCCTCCCTTCATGACTGCTCCTGAGCTCCTTTCAGGTTCGTTCTGCCATGTATCCCTTAATAACTGTTCCCAAAGATTCATTCCTCAACCCTTTGTTTCTAATTAATTACTTTCAATTCCTAATCAAGTTCATCTACCTTAATGGTTTCAGCAATGATGGTTATGGTAGACAGTGACGGTGACAAATGGCAACCAGATGGTATGCAATAAGCAAAGTCTTTGAAGTATGTATAATTTTCCCAATCTTACAATTAAGGAAATTAAAGCTTTGATGATAAATAATTTGTCCAAGGCCACACAGCTAGTTAGTGTTGAAGGCAGAGTTCAAACCCAAGTTTGTTTAGGTTTGACAATACACTCTTACTCTCTAAGTACACCTCCTCTCAGATCTCCATCTCTAACCCTGATGCCTCTCGGGGGCTCCAGAACCATCTTTCCAACAATGCGGGTGAGAATTTCCTTGTGGGTTATTCCACAGCCAACTGAAATGCAGTGTATCCCGCAACTAAACTCATCATCTTTTGATCCCTCCTTCGTGTTTCCTGTCTTAGTTCATGGCATCAACATGAACTGTAATAACCATAATAACCATTCTATATGGAGGTGTCTTTTAATTCTCCTCACCTTTACTCCTCACACATTTTACTTTACTCAAAGTAAACTTTACTACTCCTCACTTTACTCCTCACACATTACCCCTCCCCACATTTTGTCGCCTGCTTTCAACGCCACCACCATTATTTGAAGTCAGTTCCTCTTAGTCTCTTGCTTAGACTCTTACAGTGATGCTTTAACTTGCTTTCCCGGCTTCAGTCTTTAATTTTGCCGTGCGTTTGTACACAGGCTGATACTCCAATATTCCCTTCAGTAGCTGTCCACTGCCCAGAGACTCCTTGGCATGTCATTCTAGGACAGTCATAATTCAGCATTGTTGTAGTTTTCCAGCCTTATTGTTGCTTTATTCCTCTTCTGCACTCCTGCCACAGGATTATTTGCTGGTCTCCCAAAAGTCATTTATTTTTGGTATCTCCATCTCTGTTCATACTGCCCCATCAACCTGGAATGCTCTTCCTCGTCTTCGTCACCACCCAGCAAACTCCCTTTTGCCCTCTGAAGTTCAGTTCAGAAGTTCCGTTCCCCCATCTTGTTGGTTTCCATCGATTACTGACTTCTCGTTCTTTTAAAAGATATTTATCTCATTTAATCCTCAGAAAAATTCTGTGGTGTTGCTTTATAAATAAAGAACACCAAGTTAGGATGAGTTAAGAAACTGTTGAAGGTCACATACCCAGGGGGTGACAGGGTTGGAATGAAAACTGGGGATCCCAGATTCTTTGCTTTCGTCTTGTTAGTGGCTTGAGGTTGGTCCTCTGTATCACTAATCTCTGTATCCCACAGCACCTATCACAGTGCTCCAAATCTAGTAAAAGCTCACGAGTCAGTGGATGCAGAAGCGATCTACTTCACCTGTCAACCTTGTAGATGCTTGAAGACTGAGGCTCGACACGTCTGCAGAGCTGGTTTTCCAGATTTGTTTGGAAAGTTCCTTCAACTGTTGCTCTTCAGACCACCCTGCTCTCCTGATTTCTCTTCTCTGAATACTTTTCAGTCAGCAATATCCTCCTCAAAATAAACCCAGAACTGAATGCAGTACTCCTTAAAGGCTTCTAATAGCATAGATAATATAATTTTATTTAATAGAGGCATCAAACTTGTTCAAATGTAGCTGAAATGTGATTATGGTTTCTTTAAGCACCAGCCAAGCAATATGGGCTCATGGTTAACTTGCGGTCAGCTAAAGTCTCTGGGGCTTTCTGATGTGCTGTCAAGCCAGGTTCTACTTGTTTAAATGCATAGCTGAACCTCCATCCAGTACTTTAATTGTATGCATGCCAGAGAGCACCTTATTAATTTTAGTCATTAATTCTGGCCATTTCAGAGCGTTACGCATCCAAATTCTGCCTGAGGACAAATAACAGCAGAGGACAGAGTTGAAATAAGGTCTCTCTTGATTTCCAGTTCCTTGCTCTTCCCAACTAAGTTATGCTGCTAGGGACCTCTCTAGCTAAAGATGAGTAATGTAGCTGCCTGAAAGCTCTTGGGCGAGATGTAAAAGAAATGAAAAGCTCTGATAACCTTTCTCTGTGTTCTCAGGGACACCAATGGTAGGGCAGCCTCAGGCCCAATGGCCAACTTCGGCTGGGCCATTCCCTTCCTACAGCAGGTAGCAGTCCTATAAAAGAAGAGAGGTTCTTTTGTTCCCTGCACTGACCAGCACATGTCCCCTCCCACCTCCCCCGCACCCCCCTCCCCCAGTGCAGGAGGGTACAGCTAGGACTTTCCTCCTATGTGCACCCATGGACCATATGCACTGAGGGTTTCGTGCCGGTTTGCAATCCGCCAATTCCATTCCCCATACCGTGCACGTGTGAAGACCCTACTATGTGTCAGGCATTCCTAGGGCTTAAACAAAGAAGTTCGGGAAGGTTAAATATCTACTTAGGGAAAGCAGATGAAGTGAACGTTATTGTGGAAAAAGACTTGATATGAAGGTAATTCTGAAATCTAGTTGCAAACTTGAGTAATAATTTGATATGTGTGTGGATATAGGTTGTCTCTCTAGATTTTCATTATTGTAAGTGTTCTGAGTAACTGGAATATAATAAGATACTGATGTTATATGACTCTTTGCTGCCTATAACTTGATTTTCTTTCATGAGAGCTCTGGAAAAGAAACAAATGGAAAAAGCTTTTAGTAAAAAAAAAAAATGCTCATGCGGGTGACTTACCATCACGTTTCAATAGGCAGAATCACTGAAATCATGAGTCAACTTTTCTTGGAGACCTAAAACCGATCTGATTAAGAATTTGTCTAAATTCATATGAATCTTAATCAAATAATCAGAACAAAACAAAGAAAAGCAGCGGCCTTGTCAAGAAGTACCAGAATGGAACTGAAAGAAGCCATACCTGTAAGCTCAGGGGAAGGAGGTGAGAAAGCAAACCATTGTCAAGAGGTCAGGGTGAAAACTGGCATCCTCCTGATCAAGGACAAAATCCAGCTCAGCCTTTAGTTTCACTATTAAGGTGCTCGAGGGCCAACTGATTCAGTGAACGCCCTTTGTTCAGTTGTGGCGTGTGCCCCCAATATGGCAACTGGGACATCTCACTGATGTGACCAGTTTTCACTCATATCGAAAACTGAAGTTATAAAGCTTTGGAGTTTATTAGCTCTAGAGGACACAGAATTTCTTTTTTTATAGGTTTGCCTCCCAACCTTTATGTCAACTTAGCTAAACTTACATCAGGATACCTTTTTTTATATTCATTTCATACTTGATAGCCTTTCAACAGAATTATTTTAAGAATAACATTAGAAATCAGAAGTTAGTTTACATTATGATTAGTTTTAAAAAACCTATGGAAAAATGAGTACTGTTCTTTCTTCTTCTTTAAGTGAGATATAAAATCTTCCCATTTGCAGTGCGTTTTCTAAATATGAAAATCAGCTTAGCTTAATATACTAAGTAGCAGAGTTAGTAGACAATTAACATGAATTCAATTTGTTGTATCACTTATATGTGTGTGTGTGTGTGTGTGTGTGTGTGTGCATATAGATATAAATTCTACCCATTTGGCTGATATTTGGTGACTACCTACTATGTTCCAGGCACTGTTTTGAGCACTAGGCACTTAACAGTGAACTAAAGAGACGAAAATTCTTGCCCACATGGAGCTTATTAGAAGAGGAAAATATTTAATAAGCAAAATCATAAGCAAATTATATAGTGTATCAGAAAATAAGGAAGGAGAATGAAATAGGGAAGAAGGGGAGTGTGGGGGGTGGGATGCGGGAGGATGGGGCTGGGGGTGCACTTGTAAGTAATATAGTTGGAGAAGACTTCAATAAGAAGGCAGCATTTAAGCAAACGCTTGAAGAAGGTGATGGAGCCAGCCATGAAGACTCCAGAGGAAGAGTGTTCCAGGCTAAGGTTAGCAGTGCAAAGAGCCTGAGGTGGCCAGGTGCCTGATGTACAGCTGGGAAGAGCTCTATAGTAGCGGGTGGTCTGTAGGACTGAACTGTGATTCTGACACTAGCGACCCGGAGTCAGCTCAGACTTCACAGGTTAAGGGCATGGTCTCCAGCAAGACCATCCTAATTTCAGGCGCTAGCTGCCAGTTCAGAGGTCCCCCGGCCACCCACACTTCTGACCAACTGGCTACAAATTCAGGGTTTCCCACACTCTCCTCAGGTTTAATAGTATTGTGGAACAACTCACAGAACTCAGGAAAGTGTTATGCTATAGTTATGATTATAGTTTTATTATAAAGGATGTAATGAGTAGCAGCCAAATGAAGAGACACATGGGGCAAGATCTAGAAGGGTCCCAGAGGAGAGCTTCCATGCTCTCTCCCTGAAGAGTCAGGACATGTCACCCTCCTGGCACGTTGATGTGTTCATCAACCAGGAAGCTCCACTCAATTCGATATACAGGTTTTATTGGGAGTTCATTACCATAAGCCCAGTTGATTGACTCATTAGCCACATGACCAAACTCAGTCTGTAGCTCTCCTACTCATAGGAGGTCATGTGGTTATCACATGGCTCAAAGCCCACCCCACCCCCCATCAAATGGTTGGTATGACCAACCCCCACGTTGGGTCATCTTTATAGCTTAAATTCAGGAGTGATTTGAGGGACCCGTCATGAATGATATGGACATTCCTATCACTTGGGAAATTCCAAGGGTTTAGAAGTTCCCTCCCAGGGATCCAGGAAGAAAACAGACACATTTTTTCAAATTATTTTTTTAAGATTTTATTTATTTATTTGAGAGAGAGAGAGAGAGAACGTGCACGCACAAACAGTGGGAGGGTGAGAGGGAGAGGGAGAAGCAGATTCCCCGCTAAGCCGGGAGCCTGATGCGGGACTTGATCCCAGACACATTTTTTTATACAACACACAGACCCTGTCAAGATCTCAGAAAACATTCATGCTAATTGTGTAATGATAACCATCCCAACCACTTGTAATGAGGAGAAAACAAGCGGAGTTATCAAAGACTTTAGATCTTTGCAAACCGAGAAAGGCAAAATGATTAGCTCCCAACCCAGAAGGGGCAGACTGACCCCTCTCATTGGACACTCCCATCTCAAAAGTTGATTGCTGTATAAGGAGTCATAGAAATGTTTTAATAACTGTGTGGACAGTCCACTCTTGGTGAAACATATACTAATTGAGAGGGACTCGTGGCATGAATCATCTGAAAACGTGCATAGTGCAAAAATCCCTTCCATCTTCTTGTTGAGTATACTTTGTACTTCACATTGTACATTCCCTTCAGATAGATCATTTGGGAACAGGATTACTTCTGCTCAGTAAAATTCCCAATGGTGAGATTTGAAAGAATCTTCGAGAGTATCTTGTTCAGTTCCTCCATTTCCTGTGTGAAGAAGCAGAGGGGAATTAAGTTGACTGGCCTACGTCAACCAGCATGCTCGTGTTAGAGCTGAGGGAGGCTCAGAGCCAGGTGCTGATGTCCAGTCTCGGGCTAGTTCTGTTGTGTGAGCTTGCTTCAGTTAGTCCGTCAGGGCCCCAACCTGGGCCTAAAATGCATCCTCAAAAGAGCATCAGCCTTGCAGAAGGAGGGTCCTGCCCTTATCACCTGAGTGATACCGAACCAAGTACTTACCCTATCGGAGTCAGTGTCCACTGGAAAAATGGAGACAAAGTAGCACCAGTCAGAATAAGTTGCCATGAATATTAAATGACATGATGTGGGTGAAAATCGCATTGCAAAGTTGTAACATAACAGGCAAATGTTACAATGTGGTATTATCATTATTATTTGGGCGCTTAGAAACCCTAATCTCTTCGTTAAAGTGGAACAGATTTATTTATTTATTTGTTTGTTTGTTTGTTTACTTTAATTTTATCTATCGTTTCAGTGTTCCAAGATTCATTGTTTATGCACCACACCCAGTGCTCCATGCAATACATGTCCTCCTCAATACCCACCACCAGGTTCACCCATCCCCCACCCACTCCCCTCCAAAACTCCTGGTTTGTTTCTCAGAGTCCACAGCCTCTCATGGTTCGTCTCCCCCTCCGATTTGCCCCAATTCACTTTTCCTTTCCTTCTCCTAATGTCCTCCATGTTATTCCTTATGTGGAACAGATTTTATTCTTTATTTTAAACTATTTAAAAATATTTATTTGAACTATATGTTATGGGAGATGCCAGTTTACGATAAAAAATTTCACCACCAGCCACCAACTCACCGAAAGAGGCCGTCCACGATCGGCAGCAACACTAAATACAATCAGACTGGAAAACCATATGAGGTCCATGTAGCAACCCAAAGAGGAAGGCTCAGACTTCAAGCATGTGATGATGTGCTTTTGAGTAGAATAAGACTCTAGAGGTTCCCTGACATTAGGATTAGATTTGCAAATAGTTCTTCCCCTGTGGCTAAGAGACTGTTAGATTGTGCAGCTCTCTCTCCTAGCTCCAGATACCTAACTTCATAGAGAAACTGCAAGTTTAGGTCAAGCATACCATTCTTCAGGTTTCTCGCATGGAAGACACTAATGCAGAAGAGGGCTACATAGCTTGAGGCTCACGTATAGCCATATATGCTCTGGTATCTGCTTGCTTGGTTCTCCGCACACATACAATTAAAACCCATGTACATAAACTGATCTGCCAGCAAATATAAAAGAACGATGAGAGCTATCCAAACAACATCCACAGCAAAAAACATACAAAAATTTATTGTTGACTTAATGATAAAAAAATTCGTATTAATCAAAAAAATGCGTTGGACGTGGCTGTGTGAAACTTAAAATACATTTTAGAATGGCGTTAAACTTTTTCTTAATCTATCTTGCGGCCCAAGGAAAGTATTCTATCAAACTGAGAGATATCATGTTTTTTAAAATACCCTTAGGATGTTTCTCTTTATTTAGACTGGTCCTATAGGGTGGTTAGTAGATGGCATCATTTCTGCAGCTTTGCCTTAACATGGTGAGAGCATTAACATATTTTATATAGTCTCTTAAATCTGCTGCAGCTAATTATATAATTTCTTATGTTTGGTTTGAAGCCAGCAGCAGGACTCTGTTTGAATTATTTAGAGTGATGTTAATTCTCTTGCTTAACTATCTCTTCTCTGGCAGTTTGCAAAGGAAGCTGTGCCCAAGATGCCCTGTGGCAGGGTCACTTTGGAAGAATTCTAGCCCGCCTCTCTCAGCCACTCCTCTGTCTAGCGGACTTCCAAGGAGGACAGAAGGAGGGCCAGCCTCTAGCACATTCCCTCATCTATGAGGTTGCCAATTAGGGAAAGGGAAGCGTGGAGTCTAAAATTATTTGCTTGCTTTAATTTTTGGTGGTGAATTATTAGCAAGCAACCACTCAATTGTAGTGGACGGTTCTAAAAAATACTGTCTAAATGGGGGGGGTCAACGTCTTTGTAAAGCACCAAACTGAAAATATTTTCGGCATAACAAACCATACGATTTTTGTTGCAGCTCTACCTTTGTAGTGTGAAGACAGCCATGTAAACACGTGAGTGCGGCTGTATTTTAAGAAAACTTTGTGAGAATAGGCTGTGGGCTGGATTTAGCCTGCAGGCTGTAGTTCATTGAACCTTGGTCTGAAATCATGGATGTTTAGTCTTCTGGGGAATGTGCTCCTTCGTGAGAACTTAACGAGAGGTATAGACCCTATCCTAGAAAAATAAGCGTTTCATGCCATACACACACGGACGCACAATTCACACCCATAAACCTTCAATTTCAAGAAGTTCTATATCCCCCAAACTCCTCTGTGGATCCAGGTCAAGAGCTCTTGATCTAGGTGGTTTTTTCCTGCCAAGAAGCCTTTCTAGTGACCTCCTGGATATTCCAGGACAGCCACTCCTTAAAAAAAAAAAAAAAAAAAAGATTTTGCTTCTGCTTACCTCATGTCAGAAACTCCAGACTTTAATCAGACGCTAGAATTTATCTGGAAACGTGGAAGTCCTGCACCAGAAGGAGCAGTGACGTACACTGAGGGCTTTGAAGGGAAGAAGTCGTGGACACGTTGGAAAGATAGGGGGGTGTATGTGGGAAGAGATGGAGTCAGAGGCAGTCGACCTGTGACACCGAAGTAGAGTGAGGGACTTGGGTGTGGGCCTGTGATTTTAGACCTGGATGCCATACCCACCTCTGTATGGCCCCGCTTGCACTGTCCTGGCCCATATTGTTCTCTCTTTTTGTTAGAACAGGGGCTGGTCTAACATCTACATTTGTTCTGCTTTTGCTTTTTCTCTCATTGTCTTATGGGTGTTATTGTCAGGATTTTCTGAATTTATTGTGATATTCTTAAAGACAAGGGACTAGTATTATTTTTTTTAGTCCCCCAATGTAGGGCTTAAACTCACAACCCCAAGATTAAGAGTTGCATGCTCTTCCAACTGAGCTAGCCAAGTACCCCAAGGGGTAGTATTTTATACTCTCTTTTAGCTCCCCAGTGCCCAACGCTATTTTCTTTGTGCCTCACCTCCCCTTCCCCAGTCTCCCTTCTACATCCAACTTCCCAAACACACCAGACCTTGTTGTGCATGTGGCCTCTGTATACTTGATCTACTGTTCACTTGGTTCCCCCCTCCCACTCTACCTGGTGAATTCTTGGTCATCCTTTAAGAGCCAGGGCAGGGGGCCCCCTGTGAGAAATCTCCTGCAACCTCCCCAACCTCAACATGGCACTCATAGCTGTCCCTTGTGTTACTGTGGCACTTGATGCTCCGAGGTCTGTGACCCAGTCACAGTGGATTATAATTGTCTGTGTCCCTGTTCGTCTACTTGAGGAGCCCAGGAGCAATAACACAGCCCAGGCACTCACTGTCCATAGAGTAAATGGCTGGACAGACAAATAGTGGGTACTCAGTAAGTGAGTACTTAATGGTTGAGGGTAACTACAAGATAGGAGGAAGGGAAATAGGAAATCTACTAGGCTTGGCTGTGGGGAGCGGGGTGGGGGGGCGGTCAGAGCCCATGCACTTAGCCACTGTGCCATTCAGTCCTGGGTTCAGTCCCTTTAACGTCAAATACATCTATTTGAACCCAGGACCAGCTCAAATGGTGGTCTAACATCAACATTACTGACTACCACCAGGATCGGATGGCTACAAAGCCCTAGTGTCAGAGTACAAACAGGTGGGCTTGAGCATGGGTCTTCATACTACCAGCTTCCTCCCAGGTCAAAGGCTAGTGGTAGAATGGCACAGTGGCTAAGTGCATGGGCTCTGGATTAACTCGTTTCAATCCCAGCTCTAACCTGTACTAGCTTAACAGCTCTGAGCATCAGTTTCCCCCTCTGTAAGTTATGGCTTACAGTAGTCTGTACCTCATAGACTTTTTGTAAGACTTAAATAAATAGACTGCATAAAGAAGAGTGCCAAGTCAAAGGAACACTCAGTAAATGTTTATAATTGTTAATGCTATGTAAACTTGAATTTGGTGCCTCTAGAGTTCTGCTTCTTAGAAGAACACTGTAACAGCAAATGCAGTAGACGGAGGGTATCTGATAGAACACTCCAGCTATAACCACTAGGCTACTTAATCTACAAACCTTTAGACAGACAAACCTTTAGGAACATGAAGCATTAGACCCCCAAGGGTCTCTTCTGCCTTTAAAGGGCATTCTTCACAGAACTGGCACTCTTCTGGGCCAGGTATAAGAGACTTCTGTCTAACACACTGATGCCCTGGAAATCAGCAATTGCAACATATAGAAATACATAGCATGGAAACATTGTTGCTACCACTACTTCTAATAATAAAGTAGCTGCCTCCCTTTACTCACTGAATATTGTGCCAGGCGGTATGTATTCATTTATCCATGGTACCTCTAATTTTCTCAAGAAGATAGGAATGAGGAATTTGAGGGTCAGAGAAACGATAAAACCTCTCCAAGAACACACAGTTAGTGTATGGCAAACTGGAGTATGAACCCAGACCCATCTGCCCCCACCCCATGACACATTGTCTTTGCTGTGAGGCCATCTCTTACTGGGAGCAATCATAGCTCTCAGGGATTTAAAAATTGGCCAAAATATTTATTGCATGGCTTTTAATTAATATAAAAATGTAGCCTCTGTTTAATTATTGTTCTTTTTGCTTCTGATGTTCAAAGGGAACACAGAGACCTGAAAGATACCTCACTGTCCTTTTCCACAACACAATCCAAGGCTGTGCTTCCTGCTCGCAGACTATGACTCACTGGTGAATCAGGGGGCTGAGCCAGCCGTGTCCTTTATGTTTAGTGCCACCAGCTTTATCATTTGTCTTCTAGCCTCTCTGCCCCCCACTGCTCTCTCGTAAGAGTCCCGACGCCCACAGCATCAATTGTCTCCTCCTCCATAATGCTTCTCAGGCCCAGGGCAGCCCACCAGGTCCTGGCTATCTTCCTGGTGACTCAGATGCCCTTTAAACAGCTCAGGGGAAAGGTTGTGAAATAGTCAGGCTGGGGGCGTCTTGGACTCGGCTCCGGAGCTAGGTTAGGAGTCTGGGTTCTTTTCTGAAGCAGACTAGAGTATGACTTCACGCAGGTCCCTTGATCCGTTGTCTAAGGTCCTTCCTGGCTGTCCTCATCTGTTCACATTTCTTTTCGATCTTAGTACAGAACTTAGGAGGATCTTCCAAGCTGCCTTCCCTTCATGCAGTCTTTTCCCCCTTTCATGAGTTAATTTACTGGCCTGGCCGTTCGACTTCTCTAAAGTTCCCAATTCATAGCGGTTACTCTACTCTTTTTAAGGAGCCAGCTGTTTTCAGGAACAAAGAGAAGATGACAGGGTTTTCCATTTCTTTTTTCTTTTTTTTTTAATACTTAACTTATTTATTTGACACAGAGAGACAGCAAGAGAGGGAACACAAGCAGAGGGAGTGGGAGAGGGAGAAGCAGGCTTCCTGGCGAGCAGGGAGCCTGATGCGGGACTGGATCCCAGGACTCTGGGATCAGGACCTGAGCCAAAGGCAAATGCTTAATGACTGAGCCACCCAGGCTCAAAGGGCCTATTTGAGGCTTAATGACTGAGCCACCCAAGCACTCCCCGAGCTTTCCATTTCTGAAGTCTGATGTCGGAGCTCCACTCCTATGTATTGGTCCATGAGGCAGCTGCTTGTCAGGTCTGAAGCAGACGGTGTGCTGAGACAAGCCAGGAGGTGGCCGGAGATGACCATGGGCTTTGAGGTCACTTGGGCGACTTGAGGCTCTGTGACTTCAGGAAGGTATCTAACAGCTCAGAGCCCCTTTCTTCGTAGAGCTTTTATGGGGATTACAGAAGGTAACACACACCAGGTATTTGGCATAGTCCTTGATCTGGATCAATGTCTAATGAATGTCAATTTCCTTCCATCTCCTTCCATTCTCTTCCCATGTTAAAGTTCCATGCTCTATTAAGAACAATGGAAAGCAGGCAGTTTTGTTTCTTACGACTTGGGAAGTGCTTTTATGTGTGTTACTTCCTGCTGTCCTCACCACAACCTTGTATAGAGATGGAGGGTTTTGGTTACTTTGTATAGCTGAAGAAATAGATTCGGAACCCAGATCTGACTTTGGGTCAATGCTCCGTTCTGTGTCAAACAGCCAATTGATGAATATTTATTGGTCATCTGCTAGATGTTCAACTCTGAGTCTGGTGCTGTGCAGAGGGTTTGGAGGACTTGGTCCTTCTCCCCCAGGAGATTGTGGTATGTGATAGGGGCAGAGAAGATGACAGGCAGAAGACACATAAAACATGCTGCTATCACTCCAAGAAATATTTATGGGTGCAAGGCTGTGAAATTACAGGACATAGTACTTACTTTTGAAAACGTGATTCCTTTTTTCTGACACTTTTTTTCATATGGGTCTTTAGAGTAACAGAGTTTGATAGGTGAGGCTTGATTCAGCTTAAGTCATAATTGGAAGAAACAAAGACACAAAACCTCTAGCTGTGTGTTTCAAGGGCAGAGCAGGGGTTCTAGCCCTGATAAATTTCTTTGATGGACAGAGTTCATCTTCATTAACGAGGTCATATGAAATATTCAGGGTGGTGGGTACACTATTCCTCTATTCATTTTTACCTCCGACTTAACATATACAATTCCAAAAATCAGTGTCTACTCCAGAAATCTGGTGCTTTCATGAATACCATTGTCTCCTAGTTCCAGAAGTGGCGACTTTATCCCCTTATCTTCCCAAATGTCTTTAAATTCTTCTTTCATTCTCTGAGTCACCCTGCAGGAGCCTCTTAAGTGATCTTTAGTCCTCTCTTCCTTCATTCACCAAGTATCTGTTGAGCAATCATCTGGCCAGGCACTGTTCGGGGGGCTGCTACCATATTACTTAAAACAGACATGCGCTTTGCATGAGGGAACTTAAAGTCTAGTGTGAGGGACAGACATTAAATGAATAACTGTGGGAACAATGTGTACTATGATGAAGGAAATACAAGGGCTATAGGACCATGCAGCGTGGACCGAAGGTCTGGATTTAGGAAAGGCTTCTCTGAGGGTGTGGAAGGTAAGCTGAGACCTGAATGAGTAGTAGGTGTCAGCCAGGCCGCCCAGGGCTGGGTCAGTACAGTGTGGGAGTGGTATGGTGTTGGGCAAGTGGGGATGTGGTGGCATTGAGTGACTTCAGGAGGAGAGAAAGCATGTTTCAGTACCAGAATCGAGGAATGGAAAGAAATCCAGAATGGTTGGAGTGGAGGGAGGAAGAACAAAAGTGGCAGGAAATGAGTATGGGGCCAGGTTGTGGTGTATCTTCTAAAACCATTCTAATGACTTGGAATACCCTGGGAGTAATAGAAATCAGGGTATGGGGCGCCTGGGGGGCTCAGTCAGTTAAGTGGCTGCCTTCAGCCCAGGTCACGATCCCAGGGTCCTGAGATCAAGCCCTGTATCAGGCTCCCTGCTCTGTGGGAAGCCTGCTTCTCCCTCTCCCATTCTCCTGCTTGTGTTCCCTCTCTTGCTGTGTCTCTTTCTGTCAAATAAATAAGTAAAATCTTAAAAAAAAAAAAAAAGAAAGAAACCAGGGTATGACATGACCCCATTTACATATTTAGAAGATCTCTCTGGAAGCAGAATGGATGGAGGGATCCAAGAGTGAATATGACCAGTCAGATGACACTTAAGGTGATCATTGTAGGGATGTTGGTGACCTTTCTTGGGTTGTTGGCAGCGCACAGAATTAAGAAGCATATAGAAGCAGAAGTGAATGATTCTAGTTACTTATTGAATGGAAAGGGTCAGGGAGAGAAGGGTCAGGGACAACTGGCAGTTTGTTTGCTTGGGTGCCTCTTGGATGGTGGGGTTGTTCACTGTTACTGGTTGCATCGCAGTGTAAGAAGATACACTCCAGCTTTGTATGTGCGGGACACAGTGGGTAGAGGGACCCCCAGAACAGGGTTCCTCCTCCTTCCACTTCCTGCCCCAGTTCCTTCTATACACAAATCAGTGGCCCTCAAACTCCAGTTTAACCACATCATCCCCTTATTAGGAAGCTTTCAGTGAACCATTGTGTGTAGAACCGTGGCCATCCTCGTTGCCCTCCATTGTCTAAGGCTTGTCTCTAGTTAGCCCCCCTCTATAAAGTTCACTGGGTTCCTCCACAGTTCCCATGCAGTATCCTCCCAGCTGCTCATATTCCTTCCAATTCCTAATTCAGTCTCCTCAGGAATACTCCTTCCGGCTCTCCCAGCCTGTTCACTTTAAGCTTTTGTTCTTGCTATTCATTTTGGAACACTCTACCCGACATTCCTGCTATTTTCTTTTTTTATGTATCCTGCCTTTCCTATTTACTTAGGAAATCCAAATCAGACGTTGTAATATACCTCATGCCTACCTCCTTCCACAGTGCTCTATGCGTAGTCACGCTCCAAATATATGAGGGCATGGACATAGGAAGGGCAGGTGTGCGGAGTGAAAGGTGAGGCAGGTTGAAAGAGAAGGGAGGGTTGACAGAAGATATATAGATGTGGACATAGTTATAGATACAGATTGGTACAATACACACATGTGCATGCACACACACACGCAGACACATACATACAAGGATAAGGGGTTAATCATTTATTCGGTGTATAATAGCAGAGAGAAAAAACATTACAAAGTTTGAAACAGGGAGATGACACATAGAATGCAGTAATTTATAAAAATTAATCTGCCTCCGCCATATGGGTAGGTTTGAAGGGGAAAACAATTGCCAGTGATTAATGAGTTCATTTTATCTGCCAGGCTCTGCGCCGAGCATTTCACATGGGTGAACCACCCTATGACAGTGGTACTATCATCATCCCCATTTTACAGAGAAGGAGGCCAAGGTTAGAGAAGGTAAACTATTGGGACCAAGGTGCAAAACTAGGCTGCCTAACTCAAGAGCCCACCCTCTTAACCACTACACTATAGTGTCTTCTGGAAGAAGAGGAAAAAGAGAGGAGTCTGGGTGCATGCTAGGATTGGGGAGTGATTTTCAAACTGACTCTGGGATCCCTGGGGTTCCCAGAAGAGCCCTAGAGCCTGCAGTGGAAAAGGAGCCTCCCCTTTGGCCCGAGCAGCCCCACTGTCATCTGCCCTAACATTGGGGATCCAAGCAGGATTTGAAGAAAGGATCTCTTGCTTAAAAAAAAAAGTTTGAAATCACTAGCATTTCAGTTGTTTGGCTTGTTGAGGGAGCTGAAGAACTGGTACCAAGCACTGCCCAAGACGTTATAAGCCTAGAGAAGCCTTCCTGACTGAAAGGAAGGGATAGTTATTATTCCCAAAGAAACGAATCTACTAGCTCTAAATGTTAAGGCAGTTTTTAAAAATTTAAATCAACAACAGAAATTGTTTTAAGTTTTTAAAACTCTTGGGAGAGAAAATTTCTCTTTGACTCTTTTGACAAATTGTAAGTCAACTAATTAAATAGGAGAACTTGCCTGGCATCAACCTTGACCATTTGCGTAATACTTTCATGAATTAATTTATTGCTCTCTTACAGCTGCCTGTGTAGTAGGTCGGGCCAGCCGTTAGCCCGTCTTGCCCGGCCAATACTAGATGCAGAAAGGCGAGGCTATCTGCTCAAAGTTGCTGCCTCTCTTATTCACTGCTCTAATTCCTGTGCCTAGCACACAGTCGTTGCCCAACAAGTGTTTGTTGAACCGTGCTCACTTGGTTTGAACTTGTTCACTTGATTGAACACACATAGTGATAGAGTTGGAATCCAAGCCCTTCAAAATGGAGACTTGGGGAACTTATTAAGCATCCAACTCTTGATTTCAACTCTGGTCATGATCTCAGGGTCATGGTATCCAGCCCTGTGTCGGGCTCCACACTGGGCTTGGAGCCTGTTTAAGATTCTCTCTCTTCCTCTCCCTCTGCCCCTCCCCACAGGTCCCTCCCACTCTCACTCTCTCTAGAAAACAAAAAAGAAAGTAAAATGGAGGCTAGTTTTATTATCCCACTCTGCCTAAAGCATGGCCAGTGTCCTGTCTATGGGAAGCCACCACGGCTAATGAGTATAAATACAACAGTGGAAGTCAATTAACTTTTCATGTTTCATCTATCAATTTAATTTTTAGAATGCCCTCTTCTGAGGGTGCCTGGGTGGCCCAGTCAGTTAATTGTCTGACTCTTGATTTTGGCTCAGGTGGTGATCTCAGGTCCTGGGATCAAATCCCGTGTAGGGCTCTGTGCTCAGCATGGAGTCTGCTTGTCCCTCTCCCTCTGCTCCTTCTCTCTCTCTAAAATAAATAAATAAAATCCTTAAAATAAACAAATAAGAATGTTCTCTTCTGTCACATGAGCTTGACGATCTCCCCAATATCCTTGCTCACTCTTCTGCATTTCAGGTTGGAATCTGTACAGTCTCTTAGACAATGTTTCTGCCAGGTATTAACTCTTACCGTTACCACCTATAAATGTGCCTTTGATTATAAACCTTGATGCAATTTAAGGAGCACATTTTATCTTGATTTGGAGGAAAGAGTCTACTTATTACAAATCTATTCAGGGCATTTTTAGGATGAAAAATTAAAATGTCATATATGCGTTCTATGAGGATCTAGAATGGATTCATTCTTTTTGCTAATCACTTGAAATTATTACATTTTAGTATGCCTGTTAAGGATAAACATAGCGTTTGACTGTAAGAATGTTTGGAGAAGAAAATAAAGATCTATGGTGGGATTTGGACATGGTCTCTGTTTTCTCGTTAGTCTGGCTTTAAGGAGCGTGAGCTGGCTACACTACCTCACATTCTGGAAATCTCCTCAAATTCTGAAATGGATGTCAGGCCAGCTGGGCAGTCTCCAGCCATCCAGAGAACACCTCTCAATTGATGACTCCCCCTAGGAAAGTCTATGCTCCTGTCTGCTGAAAATATTCTCAGGATAACGAATTACTTTAAAAATGCCACGTTGCCGTGGTACGCGAGTCATATGGGTGGAGGGTCATGCAGCTGGGATTCAAATGAAGTCTCCGGGTTATAAGCTTTCATTTTCATGTTGTTTTCAGTTTGTGCTTCATCTGAAACACAATGAGAAAACCATGCTGCCAGGCTTGGCTTGCTTGCTCTTTCGCCTTTCCTCCTCCTGGCAGCTCTACCCCCTACCTCCTAAATTCCCACTGGCGTTCTGTTTTAAAGGCTGGGTGGGAGGGGCGCCTGGGTGGCTCAGTGGGTTAAAGCCTCTGCCTTCGACTCAGGTCATGATCTCGGGGTCCTGGGATCGAGCCCCACATCGGGCTCTCTGCTCAGCAGGGAGCCTGCTTCCCCCTCTCTCTCTGCCTGCCTCTCTGCCTACTTGTGATCCCTCTCTCTGTCAAATAAATAAATAAAATCTTTTAAAAAAATAAAGGCAGGGTGGGGATTGTTGGGAAGCTTTCCCATGGGAGGCACCGGGTGTGACCCCTGTGAAGTGCCACTGACCGCGGGAAATGTGAGCAGGTGATCCGAAGGCCGCAACCTCAACAAAAAAGAAAAACCAAACAAAACCCCTACCTCAATTTGCAGGCTCGCTGTTTTAGTTATAGACAATCTGGTCATTGTTTTTCTAAAAGTAGGGATAGATGGACCACCATTCATACACACACACGCGAAATTTAATTTTAGTTTTATACATTGCCTTTTAAGGAAAGACATCTAGAAGGTTGTCGAGGGAGAGATGGAGGGGAGCATCGCTGAAGAAGAGGTGAAAGATCAGAGGGAAAGGGAGAAGGGTAGGATTGATGATGATGCTAAAACGTACTGCCCATCTACCCTATGACCCTTGCTAAATTTAGGAGACTGGGCGTCTTACAGGAGAGGGGAGCAATCCCAAGACTCGGGGATGGGGAGATAAGCTTAGCCAGTGGGGAGCAGGGAAGAGCTGGATTTCAAATGCGAAAGTTATTTATGGTGTGTGTTTTTATGGATGTTTTATGGATGATCCCTTCTGCCTTTGGGATCTTCAGGGTTTTGCTTCTTGGTGTTCTGGAAATTTGATATGGCCTTCCCTGTAGTTGTCAGTTAATTTACCAACTGGGACCTGAAGCCCATAGGCACCTCATCCCGCAGAGCCTGAAATTCAGATTTGAGTAAGAAGTGCATTAACCCACAACGCCCTGACTCCCATCCTTATAATCAAATTCCCTCAATTTGCTTGCTTTTTTGTTTTAAAACACTACTTATTTCCTTCAGCATGGTTTTTGTTGTTGACCTAGAACTATTAAATTTCTGTGACTTGAAAAAAAAGAAAAAGAAAAGATATTACCTTTTCTTCAGTCTGCAAAGTTGTGAAATGGTCTAAGGATTAATGAATTAATTGCCTTAAATTCTTAATATGATACTATTATACTTAGGCTTAACTTATTATTATGTTTTCTTGTTCAGTGAATAGAATATTTAAATTCCTTATGGGAATTTGGGTACAATTAGTAGAGATTGCAGAGCATAATGCAACCATAAATGTTTCTTTTCAATATTTATTTGGTACTTAATGCCTTATAAAACAATTCCTAAAATCACCGGCTTTCTTCAATTATCTTCCCTTTCAAGTAATCTCTTTCTTCTTTAATGTTTGATTAAATTATGAGGTGTTATTATTTGCCAGGGACTAACCTGGATGCTGGGGGGTATAATAATGAATAAGCCATTAGGGTTGCCTGGGTCGCTCAGTTGGTTAAGCGTCAGACTCTTGATTTCTGCTGAAGTCATGATCTCAGAGTCCTGGGATCCAAGTCCTGCTTTGGACTCTGTGCTGAGCATGGAAAAGGCTTAAGGATTCTCTCTCCCTCTCCCTCTGCCCCTCCCCAACTCCCTGCTCTCTCTCTCTCTAAAACAAAACAAAACAAAGAAACCTACGATCCTTGCCCTCAAAGGATTCCTGTGGTCTTTGTCGTTTGTTTGTTTATGAAATAATTCCTAATCACCTCTGAACTTGGCAGCCTCGGAAAATAATAGTTTAATATTTTCATTAACAGTCATTTTCCTACTATACCTTTTTCTTCTGTAAAAATCCCTTCCTCTTTTCTAAATTGACATTACCAACTTGGAATAAAAATAATCCAGGCTAGAATCAAAGGAAAATTAGCCCGTTTCTCTGGTCAGTTCCCTGATGGGCTGAATGGTCACCTGCCAGTCACTAGTGTTGTTCAAAGATACAAAATTCTAGCCCACAGATTCTTCTATCACGCCATATTTCTGAAACCTTATTTTCCTAGAAGCATGAGCTTTAACTTTTCAATATTTCCGAAATTCTCACACACCCAGTATCACAGTTTTTGCTGGCTAAAATCACTTAGCAACAATTTATAACAAGAATTATATTTATCTTGTTTTTGCTTCACATTGTGAGGAGAGTCTGGTCTGCTAGAGTTTTAAGATAAGGAAAAAAAAAGTGATGGAGTGGGCAAATTAAAACTATTATAGCCAAGGGGATATGCATATAACCTTATTCTCTGTATCTCCGTTAAAAATAATTTATTTGAGAAGACGGTTAGGAAGAAAAAAATGAAAAAATTATTTTATTCTATTTTTATTGTAATTTATTTATTTGGCTGAGAGAGAGATCACTAGTAGGCAGAGAGGCAGGCAGAGAGAGAGGGAGAAGCAGGCTCCCTGCTGAGCAGAGAGCCCAATGCGGGGCTTTATCCCAGGACCCTGAGACCATGACCTGAGCCGAAGGCAGAGGCTTTAACCCACTGAGCCACCCAGGCACCCCTCACATACTGATTTTGAAAGATGTAACAATGTCTCAACTTCTGCAGAGTAATTTTATCACTGCCATGCTGTTAGTGCCTTTTGGTTTATTATTACTGGTTTCTATAACATGTCATCTGCATCCGAAAGTAGGTTATAGACAGGTGAGGGAGCCACAGGTCACCTGTCCAGTTTTTTCATCCTAGTAAACCAAACTCTGTGAGAGGAGCTGGGACCATGCCCTGGGGTTATTAGTTCTGCTGTGAACTCTGAAAATAGCATCCGGAGAAGACAAAGGAGAAGCATATGGGTGTGGGTGTTTTTACCAAGGTAGAGGAAGCAAAGTGACAGGTGGGACAGGGCAGCAGGGAGAGCCCAGGGAGGAGGCCTGGTGGCTGGCAGCTTCTCCTTGTGGAGCTGAAGATGCAGCCTTGTTTCTGGTGGGAGTGGTCAAGCCTCATTCCCAGAGGAGGCTTTGTTTTCTTTTAAGGAGTAATCAAGTCTGGGGTAGTTCATGAATATCATTTCACCCTTCCTGGAAGTTAAGGAGCAGACTAGATTTTACCCCAAATGCCTCCTTGCCCTCTGAATCTGTCGATACTCACCTCCTTCCTCACCCTGGATTTTAAAATCCCTGCCAGATGCCTTCCTATTGGCATCCTTTCCCTTTGTAGGGGAAAAAAATAACAATAACAATTAATAGCTGGAGTTAATTGAAGGTTTACAGTGTGCCAGGCATTGCTTGATTATATGCGCGATCTCATAAAACCCACCCCAAATGGTACACGTTGGTATTATCCTGCGTTGCGATTGAGGAAATCAGAGAGGCAAGTAAGGAGGCAAAATTAGAGAGGCAAGTAAGTGGCTTGAGGTCACACAGTGGAGAGCCAGGAATCCCAGCAGGCTGGCCTGGCTCCAGGGCTCAGGCTTTTAACCTGTGGGGAGGGCGGGGGAGGGGCGTGGCTTGCACAGATCCCTTGTCTTCAGTTCTTGTGCAAGTATTCATTTCTAACCCCTCTTTGAAGAAAGGTGAAGTATGGAATATTTAAATATCGATATATATAAATATCGATATTTAAATACAAATATTTAAATATTTTAAATATAGAATATATATATATACAGAATATTTTTTAAAAATTCTACAGAGTAAATTTGAAGTTCTAATTTGCTTTATTAATCAATTCATGAATTGGGCAGGCAGCATCCCATCTAGCAAGGAGAGGGGAGCTCTGAGGCATTATACAGAATGGAAGATTTTTATAGGAATAAGGGTGGGGCGAGGAGTTCTTAGTAAAAGAAAAGAAAGGGTTGTTTCTGGCAAGGTCACTTTTCCTCTGGAGAAAGAGCAGGGGGTCTTATCCTGCAGAGTACCTCGCCTTCTTTTGGGGCACAGAAGGCACGGAAAGAGAGGGTCTGTGTGGCAGATTACCACACTGAGGCTAATCAGAAAATTCCTGACTGACAGTGAAGAGGACATTTCTCGGGGGAGGTTGAAAGTGCTGTTAGGGTAGGAATTAAGGCCCCCAGTTTGGTGACTTGGCCATTTTGAGCCTATGGTTTTCTTTTTAACAAAAAGTTACAGGTGTGTAAATAAGGCACTGACATTCGTGAGTGAATGGTCCAGCCACCCTCCATGGGGCCAGTCTTAGCAGGAGAGCAAGAGGCAGAGGGTTAGACCCAGGAGCTGCCGGCAGCCATGTTGTCCATTTGACCTCATTTTCTTTCCTGCAGCATGAAATACTGTATGATATTGAAAATGTGTTATACAGTGCTGACCCAATAGAACATTTGTATTAAGAGCGCTTATGACAACTCAAGAGCCCTGGTCTCTGCTTGCTGAATTATATATGTAAACTTGTGTAAACAAGTTTCTTTTTCCTAGTACTTTGAAGAGATAATATATTTTTTACCGCACAAGCTTAAGGGTTTCTTGTTCTGTGCATCTGAATACCTCTCAGCACACAATTGTAAGAAAGAAAAAAAAGCCCTTTTTTTTTTGCTAACTCAACAATAGGAGTTGATTACTTACATCATGCCCTCACAAATTATAGGACCACAAGAAAGGGCAAATTGAGAAGCCTATTGTCGAACCTAGTTTAGAATTAGCATAATACGTGTTGTTTTTCTTTGTCCTTCACCCAACATTTCCCCCTGCCTGATTTGAATAATAAAATGGCCTTGTCTGTTTGGGTGATAAGAAATTTCTTATCTTCTAATGAGAAATGATAGATAGTATTGGCTGAGATTTCCTTATTTCTATGTCTTACTCAAAATGTCTTAGATCTTTTATACTATATCTGTAACACATTTTATTTCCTTCCATAATTTATCTGTTCTGTATTATCCATCTCCTACTAATTCAAACCTCATCAGGAAAAGAGAAACAAAGCTTGTGCTAACCATTATTCCTTCTTGAGTTGTATTAGAATGTCAGCACGGTTCTATTTTAAGATCCTAAGCTCAAAAGCTCATTTTTAAGGGTGTGAATATGTCTAGACTACAATTTCAAAGCAGCCCTAGACTGTAGAGAAAAAATTTAATGTTTAACATTTCTTAGAAATGTTATTTTTAAACTTAAAAGATAATTTAAATAATAATAATCATTAAAGCCGGTTAACTCCTACCTGTAAATTCGGTAATCTCTAAAATTTTGTTTTTAGGCTACTCTTTTAAAAATTAAGAAAAAAATTGTTTTTCTGTACAAATGACATTAAAGGTGATGATAAAGGTTTCGGGCTAGTTCACAAAAAGCTGTTTAACCTACACTGAGCCTGAGTCCCGGTTTCTTTTGAGCCCTGGCCTGCTGGGGCAGAGGGGAGGGTGTGGGGCAGAAGTCTTTCTGGTGTCCACAAAAACTCCCCATGCACCCTAGTTCAGGTTTCTATGACTCTCCCTTTGATCATTCTTCAGGCCACTGCCAATATAACTCAGACCAGGTTATGTCACTATCTTGCTAAAAAATGAGTTCCCAGGGACAACTGAATTGAGACAGGACGTCGGAGTCCTACACACTCTGCTCTTGACCCACATTTCTAGACTTTATCACTGGTTTCCTCCCCTCGACTAGCACGTGTTCTGTGTTCATCTCCAGCAGGGCCACCTCAGTTTGCCAGGTGTAATTGGGGGTTTCATTCTTTTCCTTCAATTCTGCCTGTGGCTCGTTCCTGTCCTTCAAAATTTAGCACAAATGTGGCGACTCTGAAGGCCTTCCAATCCTTCAGGTCAGAAGCAATCATTCTGTCCTCAGAAATCTCTTAACACTTTATTTCTTACGCATCACTTGCATTCAGTTTTATATTTATTCAACAAATATTCAAATGCACAAAATGCACAAATGCACAAAACGTTGCTGTAATTCCATTATTCCTTGATTTTTTTTAAAAAGTGGGTTATTTGACCAACTAACAAAGTGAAAATTAGAAAACGACTACTTCCTAAATTTACTCCAGGGACTTTGTCTTTCAAAGGTGAAGACAGGAATTCATGCTGTGTGGTTGCAATGCTGATTCTGTTCTCCTCTCTGGACCATTAGGTAATTGGAAGAGTGGAGTGGTTCTGGAAGCTAGCAGTTAAGGAAGGAAGAGAACAATGAAACACATTTGTATGTATTTGTTTCAATTTTTAGGTAAAAGCAACTCTGGGAGAGTTAAATCTCATTTGCATGGTGCTTTATTTGGTTAGTCAAATGATACCTTGCTGAAATTTGTAGTGGGAAATGGGACTTCTGACTGGGATAGTATCAGTTAGGAAATCTCACCATTGCATTGACAGGCTTAAAAGCAAGAGACTGAATGAGCTCACCTAAGTGGAAAATCCAGAAGTGGCCCTCAGGGGGCATTCGAGCCAGAGGTTTATGATGTCTCAGCATTGTGGCTTCATTTCTTTGAAAAGCTCTTGACTTTGTTGTCCTGTGTGGGCCATCTTTGACCTCATGGGAGTAAGACGGCCACCAAGAGATCCCGGGGCTCTTGTATGTTCCCAGCTCCTGTGGAGGAAAGAGAAGGGGGAAGCTTCTCTTTGCCCAACTATTGAACAAAATCCCTGAGCTTCTCTCTGATTGCACTAAATTGTATTACATGTCTACCTCCGCAGCGCGCAGGAGAAAACAATTGGCTTCGGCTAACCACACCTGCCTCTGGAGCTGGGGATGCTGTTGATGCTCCCCAAACAACACAGATACTGATGTGGCAAGCACAGCGTCTGTCCACCCCAGGCTGGCTTGGAGGTCAGGACCAACGGGGAGACTTTGACTAGCCTGAGGGCGGCGAGAAGTCATTGTACTTGTGAGCTCCCCGACTAGACCAGGATGAGGCAGGGAGGAAGCAAGGGGCTCATTTATCTTTCAACAACCTCTCTTCTGCTCTGGCCAGGCATTTGTCTAGGAGCCGGACGTGTGAGGTGAGCAGCACAGACCAGGTTGCTGCCTCTCACAGAACTTACGGTCTATTGGAAAAGGAAACAAATGAAGCGAACAAGAGAATTTCAGATTGTTACTCGCGCTGTGAAGGAAATGACAGAATCCCTTACAGAGATGGGGGGCGAGGGACTTTAGGAAAGATGACTAGATTTCAGAAAGAAGAAGAGGGCAAAAACCCCACAAAGTTTGCCTGTTTGCAGTTTTGCTGAGGGCTTTGTCTGGCTTGCCATCCTACGGAGGCTGCCAGGGCCTGAGCGGAAGTGTCCAGATCAATCTAGAAAGTCACAAAGGGAGCCTCCCCCAATTCACCTGGGTCTTTACACTTCCTGCTAGACCAAATCAGCCTTCCTGGCTCTCTGAGTTTCTCTCCTTCTTGGTCCAGCCTTTCTTTCCAAAATGCAGAAGGGAAGGAGGTAGATGTAGAAGAGAAGCTGAAACCGTAGATAGCCCTCACCAGTCCGTATCCCGCCACTTCCCCGTCCCCTTCTTATTAGCGCAGCGAGTGCAATGTTCCATAGAGACCACTGTTGAACAGGCCCTTTAGAAGAGTTCCCTCCTAGAAAGACTGCTTACTGACATTTCCTTACTCCTAGAAATGTCACATGATGTTTTGAGCTGCTGGAAGTGCTATTTCCATAGTATTTGTCTTAGAATCTACATAGCTTTGTGATGTTATTTGTACCCTCAGCACGTAGACAGGCAGATTTAAGCTTTTCAAAAATATGTGTAATTGAGAAGTCTTTCTTGGATTTGTATCTAAGAGTAAATATATAGATCCTGTTTGATCTTTGCTTCACTGGAAATGAATCTAACCATATGAAGAATTTTTAAGATCAAAATATTCTTTATATATATATAATTCATGAACGTACAGAGAAGAATTGATTTTGGTAGGTTCATCAATAAACTTGAGGGGAGTTTTGTTGTTTTTATTTTTGGCAAAGGGATCACTAGTGATTTTATGCTTTTGTATGGAAATTATATTGTCTGTGGTTTAGTAGTTGGTTCCAAGACCATATTTGAATCATTGGTATTTTCTTAGGCTATGTTTCAAAGCTTGGGCTTTGGAGGGGGTGGATAGTCTTCATTGTAAAACATTCATGTGTGAGTGTAACCTTCAACATTTTTTAGATTGAAAGTAGTTCTGATTGCACTAACTTACAATATCTTGTTTCTTAGAAAATATTAAAAGCTCTTTGTCTGACATTAGCCATGTGGTGCCACATAGGATCATTATAACTTGATTTTGTAACTTGACCAAAACATTCATAAAGTGGAGGCAATGAAATGGGAATAAACAAACTAAAGATAAAAAAAAAAAAAGACCAAGAGGAAACATAGTAAATACTAAATAATAGAAGACACATTTGTCTTAAAGTTAGAAAATTTTTCAGCAAAGTTGTATCGAGGTTTCCATAAGCAGTATTCCTGCCTCTGAGTTATAACCAGACATTTTCCACGGCTTTCTCTTTAATTTGCCAAGTGTGTGTGACACAATGAAATTAAGTAACATCATGGGGCGGATAGAAGGCCTTGAATTTTTGATCTTATGCTCAAGGACAACTGATAGAAGCAACTTATCAAGACTCCCTTTATGTAAAAACATCTCATGATTAAGCATTTAACGTGTAATACTTAATTTAGTTTGCAAAGTTTTATGGGAATTGTTTATAATTCTCATTGAGAATTGTAAGGTGCCAAAGAGAAATTTTCTTTTCACTACCCCCCTCCTCCCATTTAAATGGAACCTGGCACAGAGGAATTCAAATTGTTATTATTTGGTGATGATTTAAAATGTAAGAAAATTTTCTTGCCTTACAAAATGATTCAAGCAATATCTTTTATTTTTTTTATTTTTTTTAATTTTTTTATTAACATATAATGTATTTTTTGCCCCAGGATACATGTCTGTGAATCATCAGTCTTATATATTTCACAGCACTCACCATAGCACATACCCTCTCCAATGTCCATAACCCAGCCACCCTATCCCTACCCCACTACCCCCTCAGCCACCCTCAGTTTGTTTCATGAGTTTAGGAGTCTCTTATGGTTTGTCTCCTTCCTGATCCCATCTTGTTTCATTCCCTCCCCCACCCCCCACGACCCCCCCTTCCTGCCTCTCAAATTCTTCATATTAGAGAGATCATATGATAATTGTCTTTCTCTTATTGACTTATTTCGCTTAGCATAATACCCTCTAGTTCCATCCATGTCATTGCAAATGGCAAGATTTCATTTCTCTTGTTGGCTGCATAGTATTCCACTGTGTATATATACACCATATCTTCTTTATCCATTCAGCTGTTGATGAACATCTAGATTCTTTCCATAGTTTGGCTATTGTGGACATCGCTGCTATAAACATTTGGGTGCATGTGCCCCTTCGGATCACTACATTTTTATCTTTAGGGTAAATACCCAGTAGTGCGGTTGTCACAGCAATATCTTTTAAATCAAGACTTTGAAGGGAAGCCTGGGTGGCTCAGTTGATTGGGCGACTGCTTCTTGATTTTGTTTTTGTTTTAAGATTTTATTTATTTATTTATTTATTTATTTATTTGACAGAGAGAGAGACAGTGAGAGAGGGAACACAAGCAGGGGGAGTGGGAGAGGGAGAAGCAGGCTTCCCGCTGAGCAGGGAGCCCGATGTGGGGCTCGATCCCAGGACCCTAGGATTATGACCTGAGCCGAAGGCAGTCACTTAACAACTAGCCACTCAGGTGCCTCTGCCTCTTGATTTTCATTCAGGTCATGATCTCAGGGTTGTGGGGGTACCCTGCCTCCAGCTCCGTGCTCAGTGGGGAATCTACTGGAGATTCTTTCTTCCTATCCAACTGCTCCCCCACCTCACTCATGTGCATTCTCCCTCCCTCCCTCCCCCTCCCTCCCTCTCTCTCCCTCTCTCTCTCTTTCTTTCTCTCTCTCAAATAAACAGATCTTTAAAAAAAAAATCAAGACTTTGGATAGTCCTTATTTCATCTCTCCCAAAAATGTTTGGCCAGTATCTTTTGGACATACACCTTTGAGATCCCCAATTTCTATTGCTTGTGGAGCCGAGATCACTTGGAGACCCTGCCTTTTTTTTCTTCCTCACAGACTCCTTCAGCTGAGATTGTGACAGTTTTCCCCTTATTATGGGTTGGATACATCTAAAACTACATGTGATGTACAAACACCAGCTCCATTATTTCTGGTAATAGTGCCATGGCCCCCCTTTGTCACCGCGCCTAATGCCTTAGTCATTCCCGAGATACATCCTTTTTTTGCTTCTGAATCGATTCCCATAGCTACCAGGTGGTGACAGTTCTGCCAGCAAAGCATCTCTACTTATCCTCACTCCTTCCTGTTGGATAGGAAGCCTGGTGCACTGCAGGATATGGAGAAGTGGGTTCAGGGGAGCTCTCTGGAGCCCTGTGTTCAAAAGGATTCTGAGGCCATATCCAAGCTCTTGGTAGAAAATTAGTTTGTTTGCAGTGGTAAGAAATAGAGAGGATCAGCACATATGCCACAAGTTTGTTGCAACTAATGTAGTGAATAAAGCCCTGGATTTTAGAATCAAGGAACCTAGATCCGTGGCTGCAAAACTTACCAACCGTGTGATCATGGGCAAGTCATTTAGTTGCCTTATGTTAAATAGAGATCACAAATTAACTTCAAATGAATTAAATTCAACTGCACTAGTATTTATTAAACATTTCCTGTGCATAAAGCAAATCTGAATTTGTTGTTGATTGTTATAAGGAACGAATAATAGCTATTACCCTCCAAAGTATTATACAAAATGTAAATGGTTCTATTGTGTTCAGTGCTTCTGCCAGTGCCCTAACTTGGGCTCTTATTACCTTTCTCTTGAACAGTTAGCTTCCTCACTGTTCTCCACACACTTCCTCAAAAAAAAAAATGTTCTGTATGATAAAGCGAGGCATTGGTCATGCCACCCCCCAATTCCCAAACCTTCTGTGGCAGTCATTGTTCCTTTCCTGGCAGTGACTCCCTTGTTTTCTAGTCTCTTAGCCACACATCCTCCTTCATGGACACCAGGAGCAGCTGGTGGAGCCTGAAGAGAAGGATGTTGGCAGCCTGGGTTGAGGGGCTGGGCTGAGGGTCTAAAAGGAGACGGCTGAGAGAAAGTAGAGTGGGGAGCCACGAAAAACTCCACTGCCAACCTGCCAGTCTCTCCTGCTACTAAAGTTCTGCCCCATTTCCACCTCCACTGCCACCCCACCTCCGCCATCTTATCTATTCTGTCTAACCCTGCTTACGTCTCCTCTGTTTTATCTTTTAGTTTTCATCTCCCTATTTAAAGCATAATATGGAACTCAAGTATATTTTTATAATTTATGTTTACGGAATTAATTTTATGTTCTCTGTTCTTAATTTTACAAGCAAGAGAGAACATTTCCTTATTTCTGGTTTCTTTCTCACTCTCTCAACACCTACCCTAAAAAAAAAAAAAATACTTTGTTGAGTTTTTCCTTTTGCTGAGTTTAATTTTTTCCTGTGGCTTGATAATTTTCGTCAAAGAAAAATTTCCCTATTCTTGTCTAAAATAGCGAATTCGACTAGTGTATTTAAGTTATGACTACATTAACAGAATTTTTTGTTCATGTACATATTTCCACATTCTGTAAAGCAGTAGCTCCCAACAAGGAACAGTTGTGCCTTCTAGGGTACATTGGGCAATATACAGAGACATTTTTGATGTCATTACTAGGGGTGGAAGGGAATGCTACTGGCATTTGCTGGTAGAGAGTAGGGATGCTGCTAACTGTCCTACAGTACAAAGGGCAGCCCCCACAATAAAGAATTATCTGGCCCAAATTATCCATTATGCCAAGGTTGACTAACCCTGTTACAAATTCTGTTCAGCCTATATGGTGCTCATATGGAAAGCTTGGTTTAATAATTTCTATTAAATGTTTATTTAGTTGAATCTAAATCTCTTAAAGCTAAAGGAATAAACTCATGCTTTCTCTGAAGCCACATTTCTTTAGTCATGTATTGAATTACTCAAATTATCTAGATTTTTTCCATGGCTGGTATTTGGTGATGTCTTCTTCCAATTCCTGTGACATATTTCTCCATGATGTTGTAGTCTAAGTAAGGAAGAAAAAAAATATTTAGTCAGTGTATTTAGTACTATTTATTGTAGAATAGGTATGGTTTTAGAGAAAGCTGGGAGTATTTTTGATGGTTTCTTCATTTATATTTTTAAAAATACCTGTTAAATGTTCTTTAGGAATTTGATTATAAAACTTACAAAATATTTACTCCAGTGTGTCCATATTTCCCCTCTCAATATGTCTAAGGTATATTTCATATATAAACAATGTGCGATATAAAACAGCCAGCATATCTTTTCCCAAGAGCCTCCTTCCTGTCCATAATTATAGATGCCATTTTTCCAAAATTATTATTACTTAAAATATTCATTTGATTCCTTCTTCACCTTGTCATTTCATTCATATAAGCTTCCAAGATTTTAAGTTATGGTCCAATGAGCATTATAGAAGAGTGATAAATTATGAAGACTGACTATACATCAGCAGAGTTCAGTGTTGTAGTTAAAATGTGCACAAGTTAATCCGACATACAGTTAATTATTTACATATTCATCACGGTGCTGCCTGGTAATTAGGCATGTGGTAAGCAGTTCAGAGAAATTACTGTAATTAGTATTCCTTCTACATGGCCAAACTACATTTTGTAAGGTTTTTTTTTTTCTCTCTCTGCTTGCTTAGTTATTTCTCCAATGCCTGTAATCAATGTCAGTGTTGACATTCTCCCTCATATGGAACTGTGGAACTGTGTATACTTTCTGTACACTTTAAGTGTCTTCTCTCTTTCACACACACACACACACACACACACACACTCTCTCTTCTTTTTCTCATTCAGACATACTTACATGAAAGATTAGCATGTTCGAGCGGCTCCCTCTCTTGTATTGTTTGCTATCCTGGGGCTTGGGAATGTTAAGAATAAGGAAATGTTTGGGAGATGACACTAGTCACTCCTCTGTTTATCATAATTTCTGATAATATAGATGAATTCATCATTTTTTTTAAGATTTCATTTATTTATTTGAGAGAGAAAGAGTGAGAGAGAGCATGGGAAGGGTTAAGGTCAGAGGGAGAAGCAGACTCCCCATGGAGAGCCCTATCCGGGGGACTCGATCCTGGGACTCCGGGATCATGACCTGAGCCAAAGGCAGTCGCTTAACCAACTGAGCCACCCAGGTGCCCTGAATTCATCATTTTTGTTTAAGAAAAAGCATAAAAGATAGAAGGGAAAGGGCATGAACCAGAACCGAGGGTAGACCTTGGTTCCAGTGATTGGATATGTGTGTCTCCCCACAAGCAGGGCATCATTTTCTGCCTATAACTTAAGGAAATAAAACACAATGTTCTAAAGCACAAGAAATCAAAGCTGTAACTAGACCATGGAACACAAACAAAATGGCACCATCGATCATGTGTATCAACCAAGAACTATCTTGTGCTTATTTTATCTATTTATGCTTGTAATCCAGGCTGGCTGGGTCCAAAGGCCCAGAGGGAGTCCCACAGGACCAGCCAGGAGGGTCGTTGGCTTTGCACAGAATGGAAATCAAACTCAAGCTGAGAGGAAGTGAGAGCAGAGTTTATTGGATATAGATAGGGAGGTGCAGGTACAAAGTATCTGGAAGACTCAGGAAAGGAAAGGAGATGGAGTCTCGTTTCTTAACGAGAAGTCTCCATCTCCTTTGGGGTCTAGGGTTTTTATTGAGGATGGTGATCTGGCATATGTTTCCTCTCAGGCATCTGGGAACTGGTGAGAATAAAGATGAGTGCCCAGGTCTTTATAAGTCACTTATGCCCTGGAGCCGGGGTTCTTGGTGAGTCATTGGTCTGGAAAACATACATGACGACCCTACCTAGTTACTCCTTGGGTGTTATCTTTGTGCTAGAAGACTCTAGAGAAATTGTTAACTCCTTGCCCTTTACAAGGAGGACAGACATTATTTGTACTACAAGGCATATGGAAGTTGGGGGTGCAGGTCCCAGCAAGAATAGAGGCGGCAGAAAAAGCTGTCCTTTGTGGGATCCCTTCAGCCTCCCTCTCTCATCTGGACAGGAAGTTTTAAAATTATACTTCACAATTCCTTTTAAACCAATCAGACTCTATTAAATTTTTTTCTTCCCTGTCATTACAAATATGCTAAAATGATGACACTATAGCCAATTTTGATTCTCATTACTTATGAACGAAATCTTAGTAGTATGGGAAATGTTTACTGCTAATGTGTCCTCTCACTCATTGGTAAGAGCAAGTCTTTCAGACCTTTCTATTTACACACACAAGACTTATTTAAGTATCTTCTCAAAGACTTGGGGTAATGGGAAATAGGTTTTTTTTTCTTTTGCAATGCTTTTCCCGGAAAACTAGGCAGGGACCACAATTTAGCTGACAATTGAAGAGACTGTCCGTTGTGGCCTACTTTCCTAGGGTAAGACATTTATAGGCATTTTGTAGTTTAGGAAATAATCTTGTACCTATAACCTATAAGTCTGACTTTCCCAGACTTTTAAGTGTGAGTTCAAAGGTAACCTTTAGAAGCAATAATGGAAGGGAATCAAAGAAAACCAAATTAAAAGAACAGGGTTAACCTACCCAGGAATATCTGCCTCACTTTGGTGCCTTGTGCTATTTGGATTGTATATGTTAGATCCAGGTAATTTAATGTTTTCATATATATTTGAAGACCTCTACAATATTAATAAACTTGGGGTGCCTGGGTGGCTCAAGTCAGTTGAGCAGCTGACTCTTGGTTTCAGCTCAGGTCTAATCTCAGGGTCCTGGGATCAGGCCCCGTGTTCTCGTGTTGGGCTCTGTGCTCAGTGGGAAGTCTGCTTGTGCATTTTCTCTCTCTCTCCCTTGGCCACTCCCTCAGCTCCCTCTCTCTCTCTCTCTCAAATAAAGAAAGAAATCTTTAAAAAAAAATAATCTCGTCTGTTGCTCATGGAGATGGTCTCTCGGTTCTGAATGAAATGTAAATATTATGAACAAAAATTTAAGGAAAATTAAAATGTTTAAGATATACTAAGCCAGTCATCTAAGTACTTATATGTCAAATAGAAATTTATCGATTACACTCTCCTTTATCAGGTGTATATGTTTTTTGTAGTGTTTCCTGAATCAAGTTCATTGTTGTTCTCAGTTTTATTTTATTTTTAAGGAAGTGATTTATAGAGTTTTTACGTTTCACTTACATGGAAGGGGAAGACTTCACCTACCACCCAAAATCCCCCAATTAGCTAATTATAAAAGTTAATTGATGTAGTACTTTAAAAATGTATTTATTTCTCATTTGCCCTCTGTGGTTTAATAGTCTTTGATAGAAAAAAAAAGTTCTCCTAGAATGTGCATTCTTGGGACTCTGCTTGCCATAGTCCCAGCAATATCATCAAAGTAGTCCTTGTACACATCAACTCCTTCATCCCTTTGATATTCACTGAACTCCTGAAGTGTCACATTGACTTTTCTCACCCACAACCCAATCCAGCTAGTTTTACTCACAGTCGGTCCTTGCCCTCTATTATTTCTACAGAGGCTAGGTCAAGGCAGTCCTCATTTCTCATGGCATTGGGGGCAGTTCCTTGGCTGGTTTCCTTGCTTCCAGCCTTGCACTTTTCACATCTTTCCTTCACATTGCCTCAAATGTTCTCTCTAAAATGCAAACCTGATTAAGTCACTCTCATTCTTTAAAAATCAGTACTTTAATAGAGCAAAGACCCTCCTTACTACCCTTTCCCCGTCCTCTAAGGGTAAAGTTTGTGCTCCTTTAAGTGGTCCCAGAAACCTACATCATCTGGCCTCTACTTGCCTCTCCACATCCCTCTTCCTTCATTCCACTGTTCTACTGAATGTCTCAGTAATGACTGGCTTTAGTTCTCCACTCTGTGCTGCCTTAGACCTCCCCTGCCCTTGACTTTGTGTTCTATAGCCTGGAATACATTATCCTCTCTTTGCCTAGTTTATTTCTACAAGTTCTTCACATTTTACCTCATTTGACTTCTTCTGTGAGCCTTTAACCCACACCCAGAATGTGTCCCCTTCTGAGCATCCAAGCTCCTAGATGCACCTCTGTCTTCTATCCTTGCACTCTTACCACCTCATGTGAAAATGATCTGTGTGTAGATTTGTCTTTCCCTCCAGTTGAAAAGTTCACCTAAGCTAAGGACCATACCCTCTTCATCTTGGTGTGCAAATGTTGAGATACAAGAGATACAGGAGAATTTCTCTGTGGAGCTTTACTAGATTCCTTGATGAGAAGAACGTTGCTGTTTTCTATACACTTTCCTTCTTTTTTTTTAAGATTATTTATTTATTTAGAGAACATGTGAGGGGGAGGGGCAGAGGGAGAGGAAGAGTAATTCAAGCAGCAGACTCCCCACTGAGCTCAGAGCCAGATGTAGGGCTCTGTCTTATGACTTTCAAATCATGACCTCAGCCAAAATCAGGAGTCGGAGACTTAACCAACTGAGCCACCCAGGTGCTCCTGTTTTCTGTATACTTTCTTTTTTTTAAAAAAAATATTTTATTTATTTATTGGACAGAGAGAGAGGTCACAAGTAGGCAGAGAGGCAGGCAAAAAGAGAGGAGGGGAAGCAGGCTCCCTGCTGAGCAGAGAGCCCGATGTGGGGTTCGATCCCAGGACTCTGAAATCATGACCTGAGCTGAAGGAGGAGGCTTTAACCCAATGAACCACCCAGGTGCCCCCTGTTTTCTGTATACTTTCAAAGAAAATAGATCATCTTCACTTCTTTTTTTAAGTTCTAATAGCATATTAAAATTATTTCACTTACTTTTACTTTTCTTTATTGTTGCTACATACAGTTTAACCAAAGTCTCTCACAGACCTGTGTGTTCTAGTAGCAGATTTCATCAATTTTCTATCCTATTTCAAAATAGATATTTAAAATATTTCTTTCCCTTGGGGGAACATATATGTTTAACATCTCATCTCTGAAGTTTTTCTGAATGATGATGTTGAAGTACAGTACTCTGGAGCTGTATTCTGAGAATGTTTGGAAGTAACAGATCATGGTTAATTAAGTTATGGAGGAGAAAAAAGAGCACTTTTTGTTAAGAGAGCTTTAGATTTGTGTGAACCAGGAAAAAAATATTCATGAGAATGTCGAGCAGCCACTGACAGTAATCTAAGATCTTGGTAGTGCTTTGGAATTCAGTGTTTTTTTGGTATTTGTAGAATTTTTTTAAAAGGTTTTTTGTTCATTTGGGAAAGAAAGAAAGTGAGAGAGAGTAGAAGTGAGGGGAGGGGTAGAAGGTGAGGGAGAAGGGAGCCCAGAATCATGACCTGAGCTAAAGGTAGATGCTTAACTGACTGAGCCGCCCAGGTGCCCCTAGATTTTTTAAAATATGTAGTACTAGATGTAATAATCCATTTTTTTCATTAAGATTGATTTATTTTGCTTTCACTAAAAAATGTATTTATTATGTTAAAGTGGGCTTATCTTCAAGTTTATGCAGTGTCGGCAATCCTTGATTTTTTTTGTATACTATATGGATCCCAAGTTTTAAAGACCACTGTAAAATAGTTATATTTTCTCATAAAATGGATGCTTTCTTATGTTCCTCTCTAAAATCTTGACATAAAATAATTCATAGAAATAACTAACCGTGTGCTATAAATGTGAAGATGTGACTAACCCTCTCTGCTATCATTTAAAAAGGACACCCTACCCAAAGGAAGAGGAACTAAGGGTAGTGTGTACCTTGATTAACGTACACATCTACTTTAAAATAGATACAGCTTAGAAAAATACACCCATGTGGTAACTTAAGGGGGGGGGCAATCTAAAAACTAAATACTGTCTTCACAAACCATGAAACATCTAGCCATAACTGATTTCCTATTGTTATATTTATTAACGCATATTAAAGATAATTCTGAATGACCAAAACATATTCAAGAATACCTGAACATGCTTGACTTTTTAGTCATGCCCCAGTTAGGAACCACTGTTTCCCGTTAGTCATCCTTGCAGCATCGAAATAGTTGAAAATGAAGGTCGTTGTTTGGTAGAGTTTGGAGATGAGACATTGCTGAAATCTGAGGTCTTGGCCATCTTCTCTCCTCTGTCCTCTCTGCCTCTCTGGAGTGCCCATGTCAGTGGCAGGCTTAAGATCCAGGAAGAATCACAAAGGAGGAATGGAAGAATAGGAGCAGCAGGACCCCCAGCACTCTCCAGTGTAGCCACTTTAACTTCTCACCACTTCCCCATACATTTTGGTGCCTCTGTGCCTCTCCTCATGCTGCTTCCTCTTTTTCTTGAGTAAGCGCTTAACTCCTACTTCTAGGCGCAGCTCAGAGATCAGAATGCATGGAAGAGGCAGTGCTGTATGAACACTTAGCTATCTCCTCTCCTTGCTCCCAGGCTGGAGGAGCCCTTCCCCTCTCTGCTAGGAGAGCCCTTCCGGGTGCAGAGTGCACCAAGTTCACGTTCTGGCTCAGACGTGTGTGGCTGACTGGGCCCCGGGTCCTTGGCCGGGCAAAGCCTTAATTTCACCTATGTAACCAAGTCATACTTAATTCAACACTACATCATAGTGTCGAGTGAAATCCTGTCAGTAAAGGAATTCGCATTGTGCCTGGCACATAAGAAGCGCTTGGTGACTGGAAACCATTAATGACATTATCAAAGTTTGTAGTGTATGTACCCTTGTTTAAGGATAGAGACAGGATTTTACTCTTTCAATATCTACCTTGTGTGGCACATAGACACTTGAGAAATGCTTACCAAGTGGATGAATTAATAAGTTTGGAGTCGCGGTTGTGAATGAACAGCAAGACTGTTTCATATCTTTCTGGAAAAGCTGTCTTCCGCCTTCACCTCTTATCCCTTTGTCTGTTGGAGTTTCTGTGGCCCCCTGGAAGTTTGGACCCCCTGAAAGAAACTACTGAGACAGAGTAGATGTCCTGGTTTTGAGTCTCATTTATTCATTGAGCGTTTATTAAACAAATACTGTTGAGCTCCTCCTTTGTGTGCATTCACAACTTTACATCTGAAAGCCAAGTTTCACTTTTACACTGCTCAGGAGGCATCCATCTGGGCTGGTGTGTTGTTATATACATAGCCGAGTCCATGCACGTCATGTTTTAGCATGTTTCAGTTATGCTGGTCTCCCTCTGAGATGTCAGGGGCTTCCCATTTATCTTTCCAGTCAAGAAAAATTTCCTGACTCATCCAAGGCTACTTACCTTATGCCTAAATCTCCAAAGATCAGATAAAGATCCCGAGATGTTTAGTAGGAAGGTCTGCCGGGTAAGGTCCCATGTGTGGAACAGGGAAATGAGATGGGGTCAAAGCAGAAACTGCCCATGTTAGGGAGACAGCTGACTGTCCCTTTATCATAAGAAACACCTTTACATGGCAAGGGAGGACTAAAGCTCTTCATGGACAATGAACTCCTTGAGGTCACAAACTGTATCCTGGACCCTTTGTGGAATCCTCCAGAATATTTGACAAAAATTGTATTGTTTGGTCACTTTCTATTGGATACTAACTGACATCTGGCTAACATTTTCCAAAGTATAAGGTGTCACAAATATATTAGTAAATGGGACCAAAAAACTTGACAGTGTTGCCCAGTTATATATATTAAGGATGATTCCATTGAATTAAATTAGTTTTAGAGATTTTTTGCTCATCACTGACTCACTTCAGATTTGTGCAAAGAGAGAAAGGCAGTTTACCTTGATTTTGACTCATACTCTGGAGGTTAAGAATACAATGATTAAGGTAAGAGTCATCAAAAGCTGTTTGAAATAATGTAATAATGTCTATAGTTTCATTCTTTGTATTGCATTTTAATGAAAAGATCCTAATGAAAAATTTACCAAAAGCAAAAAAGTTAACCACTGAATAATGAATGCAGGTATTTAAGGAGAGAAGTGAGATTCTCCAAGAAATAGCGATTGTGTAACACGTTATGTCACACTCCCTTCAGTAAGATGAGGGCACATTAGAGCGTGAAAGTCCCCTCTGACATGCCCCAGCTGGTACTAGCCAAGTTTCCTTGAATCCTCCAAGGCTATTTACCTTCTGCTGAGCATGAAATGTTATAGAGCATCTGTGTTGAGGTAAAACAGTATAATCTCAGGAATCAGAAGGAATAACAAAGACATGGAAGAGAAGGAAAGTCCCCGCCATCTGCCCTGCCCCTTATCCCAATCAAGTGAATCTGAAAAGGGAAACAGGGTAGATGAAAATAGACGAGGAGAGAAGGGAGTCTCTAAAGTCGAACCCACTGGAAACCTGCTTCCTAATGAGGCTGTTTCCTAGCAGGTGCGGAAGATGCTATGGGCAATGTGGTGACAAACCCCAGTGATTTATTTTGCAACACGGCTGTACTCAAGATGCACCACAATTTTTTTCTTCATGGTAGCTTTATTGAGATATGATTCACACACCATACAACTCACCTACTTGAAGTCTACAACTCATTGGGTTTTAGTATATTCCTAGCATTGTGCAGCCAACACCACAATCAAGTGTAGATTTTCATCACCCCAGAAATATGTGCCATACCCATTAGCAGTCCCACAGTTCATTTTTATTCAAAAGGAAGGAGAAAAATCCTACGTTTATAAACCTGGGTTTATAACATAGTCATTTTGTTTTACAAAATGCAGTTGTAGGGGCGCCTGGGTGGCTCAGTGGGTTAAAGCCTCTGCCTTCAGCTCGGGTCATGGTCTCAGGGTCCTGGGATCGAGCCCCACATCGGGATCTCTGCTCAGCGGGGAGCCTGCTTCCCCCCCTCTCTCTGCCTGCCTCTCTGCCTACTTGTGATCTCTGTCAAATAAATAAATAAAATATTAAAAAAAATGCAGTTGTAATTGGGGATAAAGCAAGAAATGGCAGTTTGAAAATTATGTAGATAATCCAGTTTAGTTTTTTGGTAAACATTTTTCTAATTTTTAAAACAAATTTGCAAACTTCAACATTTTATACTGTTTCCTTGGGACAGAACTCTGTGGTCTACCTGAGTCATGATTGGTCATTTCCATGTCCACTCTCATGTCACCCATCTAATGAGAACATTCTTTGAAAGCACTTTGTGACCTTTTGTTTAAATATTATATTGAATAAGTTCCTTATAATAATTAATTCCCAGACCCCATAGAACACAACTGTGGCCATTCAGAATGCAAAACAAGTAATTCTATACGGCAGAGGCATCTGGATGGCTTAGGCAGTTGAGCGTTTGACTCTTGGTTTCGGCTCAGGTTATGGTCTCAGGGTTGTGGGATGAACACAGGGTTGGCTCCACACTCAGAGTGGAATCTGCTTGAGACTCTTTCCCTCTCCCTCTCCAATTCCCGATATTGCTTCTCCTGACCCTCCCCCAGCTCGTGTGTTCTCTCTCTCTCAAATAAATACATAAAAAATTTTTTAAAAATTCCGTATGGCAAAAACATTATATAAATTTCAAGTTAGGAGACGAAAAAATGTGGTGTGTAAAACATGTGTCTTAGAAAGGACTACATTTTGTAACACAGAGTATGCGCTGATCAATAAAGAAAAGGACAAACAACAGAAAAATGAATGGAGGGGCGCCTGGATGGCTCAGTTGGTTAAGCGTCTGTCTTTGGCTTAGGTCATGATCTCAGGGTCCTGGGATCAAGCCCCACATCAGGCTCCCTGCTCAGCGGGGAGTCTGCTTCTCTCTCTCCCTCTGCCCCTCTGCCTGCTTGTGCTCGCTCACTCGCTCTCTCTCAGATGAATAAATAAAATCTTTAAAAAAGAAAAAAGTGAAAAGAAAAATGGATGTATATGAACAGTCAGTTCATATGAGAGAAAGCCCAAATGATTAAATATATGGGAAAAAAACTTTTCAATTCAAGAAGTAGTAGCAAAATGTAAATTAACACAACAGCTAAATGTTATTTTTACTCAACAGGTAAAGAATGTGTTGTGAAGGCAAGAAGAAATTCATTCTTATACAAAGTTGATGAGAATGTGGATAGTGCCAAATAGCACTGATTTATAAAAATTTTAAAGGCCCATCTGTCTTTGATCATTGATCCAGCAACTGTGTCTCTAGAAATTTTATGTACAGAAGTTTATGTATAGTTTGTTGCATTTGTCTATAACCACAAAAATCTAGAGAAAAAAGTCAAAGCTATTAACAGAGGTCTGGCTAGATAAATGAAGATATATCCATTTAATGTAATACTACATTGTCACTAATAAAAATTAAGTCAGCCTAAATGAGCCAATATGGAAAGTTGCTCAATATGTATTGTTAAGTGGGGGGAAAAATCAATATTATATATTGTATTCCATTTGAATACAAAGAACACATATAATATATATGTTCACATGGATCTTTGCACATGCTTATATATGCACTGACACTTTATGACAGACGTCTAAGAAGTTATCAGTGATTACTTTCTGGGTACTGAACTAAGAGGGGGAAGTGTGAGAGAGACATTTTTACTTTATATCTTTATCATTTGGGTTCATCCTAAGAAATCTAAATTTTATAAAATTTAAGAGCATTTTTACATTTAAAAATCGTTGCTCATATATTACAGAAAATTTAAAATCAGAAAAAAAAATTTTATAATCCTTTGACCTGGGGGAAAGAAAAACCATTAAAACCTGTTCAGAAATATCCTTTTGAAACATTTATTTGCATACACATGCATACTCTGCTATTGTTTTATAATCCACATTTTTCACTCATAAATATTCCATGTCATGAAATACTATTTTATAGTATATTTTAAATAAATGTGCCCTTATTAATTATATGGCTGTGATAGCCTATGTGTGCATTTTCTCTTAATTTCCTTTCATAAATAGAAAGAAAAAGGTTTGGGAGAAAACAGTAATCAAGATAGGAAGAGGTTTATAAAAATAAAAATGTTTTAGATGAGGATTGAACAATGACTCTGAGAATCAAAAGCCAATTTTTTCTTAAAAAATAACATGTATCACCAAATCTTTGGGCGAGGGTAGGGGGAGATGAGGAAATGAACCAGAATCACAAGATGCCTTACTATATTCCTAACAAAATTAACAAAAAGTAATTTAAATAATTAAAAGAAAAATGAAAAAAAAAAGCAATAAATCTTCAGCTTTATCCAAACAAAGAAAGATGACCAAGTCTACTTTAAAAAGTGGTTGGCAAGGAAGGATGTGGAAAATTCTAATGTGGCCCAGCATGACTTAGCTCCTAACTCCTAATTTGAGAAGATTTATTGCTTTCTCCTAACTTTTTTGCCGTTTGGATTTTTATAATGGGTATATATCATCTCTCGAAAAACAGTAAATCCATTTAAAACATTTTGATGGATTATTTTCAAAAAACAAGAGGAGAATTATGCATTAACTGTTTATATTTGGCATCTATGAACACGCTTTCCTCCCTGAGTAGGGCCCAGTAGACCTCACGTAGAATCATGTGGTTGCTAAGACACCATCATGTTTGCTATCATCTCTGTTAGCCTACATGATGTTTAAGTCTCTTTAATTTTTGTTGGGTACATGATGTGCCAAGAAGGCTGAGGAGAATGAGATGACTTTTCTGTTTTCTAATGAGAACAGGTTTTTAGCAATTATTGAAATACGTGTCTGCTAATATTTTCAGAAAGGAAAAAAATAATCCTCTCTATGTGAAATCGAATGTCTTTAAATATGGCTTGACACATATTTTCTTTGTTTTGGAAATAAAGGGCCAAATTTACCATAAAAATACACATTTACCTTAGCTCAACATTTCTATTTATGAGGTAAATATTTGAAGATGATAAGTCTAGCCACAAAAAGAAGTTATCTACTGAAGTCATTCAGTGAATTACTCTACCAGAGATAACTACTGTGGGGATTGCAGTAATGACTCATTTGTTTGATGGCTGAGGGCCAAGTGCAAAGAGACTATCATCTCATTTCAGACAGCTTCCCTGCAAGTCGACTATATTATCTCCCTTCTAAGGAGACCCTTTTCACTGAAAGACCGCAATCCCTCTAAAATCCTATATACTGTCATATGAGATGGCTGTCTTCCTATGACTACAATATTTATTAGCCTTGAAATGCTGTAACCCAGGGACTTACATAAGTATTGCCCAGGGAATTCATTTCAAGCTACATTTGACCCCTTGTTTTAAAGGTGATCTTCAAATAGGTTTAAGGGAAATAAATTTTCAACCCATAGTCTGCTTTCTCCTAATAAAAAAAGAAAAGAGGCTTTAAATATTTTCTAATCTTTTTCTTCTTTTCTTCACTTTGGAACAGAAGATTAATCACATCTACGCAGAGATGTAATTTAATGTCTGTCATTTGGAATAGAAGGGAAAATAGATAAATAGCTCATGAAGAGAGTACTTTAAAATTAAACGATACAACCAAGGATTTTATTAGGCCATTGATGGAGAAGATACTTCATATTTAAAAAAAAAAAAAGTAAAGTAACAAGGAAACACGAGAAACAGGATAATAAATATTACACTTTTTGGCAAAAGTGAGGAAAGGGAATTTTAAGTTTTCAGAGTAAGAGATGGAGAATTACCCGTTAAGAATTAACTCACCCTTAAAATATCCCTCTCATGTTACGTGACTGTGAAAGAATCTGGAAAGAAGAAATTGTTTAGAAGTTTGTCTGTCCAGGAAAACTTTGTCATACCTAACTTTACATGTTCTATAAATGTGTAGGCATGTGTCCCTGCAAGGGTTTCCATTTGTATCTGATATAACTCTGTTCTTAACGAAAAACCTAGTTACAAGATGTAAGTGATTATGTTATGCTCATCAGGTCAGTTCCTAGATGACGGTCTTCCTCAGGTTTTCACAGAATAAAAAACTGGGAATTTTGTTTTAAAAATGATATTAATGGCCACTCTCCCCAAATTCCCATTTTCTCCTTCTTCCCAACCCACAGCATCCTTTGTGATCTGTGAGCAGCCCAGATCATGCAGCCAGAAATCCAGTGATCAGCATAATAGGTCACAAAAATGATGGCAACTATCTTGTCTGCTCGCACACTGTTTTAACTGTTCCCTCCAACACTCAAAGACCCAACCGAGTGGCTAAAAGTGCAGATCTGGCAACAGCTGGGGGATTCACCAGGAAGACCCATTTCACATTGGGTCAGACATTTTCAGGGGTTCGCCTCCCTGCCTTGTCCATTCGCACAAGTCATCTGTGGCCCTTGGAAAACCTATGATTTTCTCCCAAGACTTTAACATGTCACATCATTAGCTGTGTGTGACAAGGGTGTCACCTAAGAGATCAATGACAATAGAATAGCAGGATTTATCTGCCGAGGGAAACTCTCGATCTGTCAAAGATAGAAGGAACTCAGAAACATTTCCTCTTTCCAATCGTGTTGCAAGGTAATGTCTGGGGAGTCACTGTCCAACTGAAAACATATTGCTATCTCAGTATGGATGGTGGTAGGGTTGCAGGTTGCGAGGGGGATGCGGGCCCTGGAGAAGTTTAGAGTTTATTATAGAAGCGCAGTATCCAGAAATTTATCTCTGACTTATATTAAACCTGCGAAACTTTGTCTCTGGATTTTCAATTTTTTTTTTTTATCGTATTTAATCTTTAAAAGAAATAAACTGACCTGCTGTTTTCCCTGGAGCAGTGGAATAGTGAGGAAAACTAAGACTAAAAAAGTGGTCCTAATGTGGGTGTTGTCTGGTTCATGTACTGAGTTATTTTAAAAAGGAAAGAATTTATTTCATCCCTGTTCCCTGGGTTCTTTCATGCCGCTATCTTCAAAGAGTATCCTAGAAACCCATAGGCATCACTGCTTCACAGAAAACTAATTTATATGCAGCACTTAATTTAATTTTTCCAGTGGATCTCCCTGGTGGCGCTCTTCAGAGAATTTTAGAAAAGAAGTATCGCTTGTGGGGCACCAATGGGGGACTCTTACTAAGATCTTATTTTCGTCAGGGCAGGTACTTCCGTAATACACCAAGAACTCTAATTCTAAAGCTTTCTCAGAGGTAGAACAATAGTTAAACCACTGTGGAAAAACATAACTGGCTGCCATACTTTATGTATTACCTTGGAAGAAAATGAAAGTGTTCTTAAGAACCTATTCAGCCTTTGGATAATATGTCTAGAGAACTTCTTCTTCTTCTTTTTTTTTTTTTATTTATTTGAGAAGAGAGTGAGAGCACACTAGCAGTGGGGAGGGGCAAAGGGATAAGCAGTCAGCAGGGAGCCCAACACAGGGCTCAATTCCAGGACCCTGACATCATGGCCTGAGCCAAAGCCAGATGCTTAACTGACTGAGCCACCCAGGGGCCCCTGTCTTGGGAACTTCTCCTACCATTTTAATTCCCTTTTTTAGGTGGTATATTATTTTAGATACAGAACACATTTATGCTATCTCCATAATAATTGTTTACGATGAAAAAACAATCACAAAATATTTGCAGTTTTACTTCTTCTGACTATCGAATTGTTAACTTTATCATTGCTTTTGCATTCTAAGGCTCTGATTATTTTAATTTTGATTATGGGGCCACAAACCAGTAGCAGAACTATATTTTAAAAAATGAATTCGAAGTGTTTAGGTAGGGTATGACTAATTCAGTTCCTGATTTTTTGTGGTCTGACAAAGGTACACATTTGTGTTACCTGTTTATTCCCTGAAGTAGCTGAGTTTTATCAACCCTTGTGATTGTCCCTATTCCTTGAAGGCAAAACCTCTAAATTAAATTCTATCCCAATGAGACTTTGCTCAGAAGTAGATCTGCATCACTATTCTTGAGTACCAGAATAGCTTTTTCGATCCCTTTATAACCACGTGAGTTCAGCTTGTCATTTTTCATGACAATCTGATTACTTTATTCTACACCAGGGTTGGAATGTTTATTCCTGGTCCTATAGTTAGGGGTGCCTCCCACTCCGGTTTCCTTACTGAATTTTTATTTTTTCCTCCTTGAGATAACAGTGCAGGCTCAAAGATGATTTTGGTTGGAGAATTATCTTCTCAAGTCTTGTCTTTACCTCCAGACACAAAAGCAGTGATTCCCAAATCTCCTTTACTTAATGGGGAATCAGATTTGGATGTCCTTTCTCAGGATGAGGCTCCGATGATTTCTCTTAAAATGCAGGTACCCCTTCCTGGTGGACAACCAGGAAGCTCTATTCCCAATCAAGCTTCGTGTCCACTTCACAGAACATCTAGATGAGGGTTGATGACTTTCTGGAAATTTCCTTTGTATATAAGCCCCTCCCCCCACCAAAAACCTGATCCTTTGGCTTTAACTGACCAGGTGATAAGCTGGATGGAACAGGCCCACCTTGCACAGTGCCCTTCTTAACTGTCCCAAAGATATTTTTCTTGAGCTGTGTGCCTTCCAGTAAAGCAGTTTTAAACCTCTCTAGTTATAAAAAACAAAACAAAACAAAAAACAAAAAAGCCCAGGATACTTATTAAAAATATAAACTTCTAGACCCATTACATTAAAACATCTGGGGAAGGGATTTGGGAAGTTGAATGTTTACCAATAACCCTCAAGTGATGCTTGTCAAGAAGCACTACCATTAAATATTGCTCTCTCAGTAAGGTGTAGGGCTATGTCTGTTGTTTAATCCTTTTTAGAGCTGCTAAATTCCTATTTATTACCATCTCCAGCTATGTTTCTTAAGTTATTCCTTGAGTGTTAGAATCACAGTCAGCTAAGGTGTTTGCTCAATATCTAGATGGCTGGCCTATGGGGTTGGAATCTCTGGGGACTTGGGCCCAAAAACCTGTTGTTTTTTTCACATGCTCCCTCAGAGCAGAGTTGCTGATTTAAGGGTGCCCCTCTATAGTGTTAGCTTTAATGTGAACACAAATCACCAGGCACATTGGTAAGATGCATATTCTGATTCAGTAGGTCTGGGGTGGAGCTTAAGATGCTGCAAGCTCCCAGGTGATGCTAAGGCTGCTGGTCTGTGGACCACATGAGCACAAGGTACGAGAGAACTTTCCTGAACAAAATGGCCCAAACTATTGGACAGCATAGAGCCTGTGACCTTGTTTTAATGGGAGAAGAGTAGAACCCCTGGTCATCCAAACTGTACTAGTCCTAGTCTCATTCAGAGGCACAAGACACTTCAGCACAAAACCTTATCCTTTGTGAATGACACACCTAGCTTTCTCAAGTGCCATTACTTTGTGTTGCCCAGCAGTTCTACACCTTCACCTTTCCCCATGAGCCCCCTTCCAGTCCTGACCCTGACCCACTCAGACCTGTGCGAGACCGCTGGACCAGAGATGTACATTTATCTTGGTTTCTGCATGGCTGAGATAAAGTTGAGCATAAAGGAGCCTTACCCAAGGAGAAAACTATCAAATTTAATTTAATTAATGATACTTCTATGCTTTTTTTTTTTTTTTTGGCTTCTTTTACTTCCTTTTCTTTTCTCTAGGAGGAGTTCATACCCATTTTCTAGCTTTCAGTTCTTGAGTAATTTATCTGTTTCTTATTTCTTATCTATCTTTCAGATCCTTTCTATTTTGTAGCTAATGAAAACCAGGTGGTCATGAGTTGCTCATAATTTGAGCTCTTATTCTTCTTCCAAAGTCGTCTTTCAGCTAGGTCTCAGGATGATAGTTTATTGTTTTTGAACATTTGAGTTGGGACCAAATCTAAAGTGGGACAGATATTTGTTGCTTTTTCAAGATTGATTTGTCTTGCTAATTCATCTCATTCCGTTAGTTTAATCCTTCTTTCCAAATGCGACGTTGCACAATTACTTAAATCTCTGAGCCTCTGAATTTCCTTCAGTGATTTTCTTATCTGTGTACCGGAGAATGGCAAAAGCTTTCTGGTCTATGGACCCACACCATCGGAACTGCCAGGGGATTTTTTTAAAGCCCTGGGTCTCAGTTCCAGTGATTCCATCTGAGTAGGTCAAAGGAAGGACAAGGATTTGTAAAGAGCTAGAAAAGCTGTCCTTTATCCTGCAGGAAGACCATAGGCCTTGGTAAGTTCTCGCTCTCTCCTGCCCTTTGGCACATGATGCCACTGCATGTGTAGGACTCAGCAGTAGCCCCGCCAAAGATCGTGTAGGTTGAGATTGTCCTGTCCATCCACACCCCATCTGCTCCATCCTTGAGTTTTGTGGACTCAGTCTTCACCTCACACCCCAAGTTATTCTCTTCTGTCCATTTCCATTACCTCCACCATGGTCCAAACCACCATCCTTTCTCACCTAGATTAGCCCCTCTTGAAACCCTTCCTCTACACGGCAACCAGGGTGACCTCTTGGACTCACAAATTAGATGCCTTTGCCTAAAATCCTTCTATGACTCCCCATCTTGCATCATGTACAATCCAAACATCTCCCTTGGTCTTCCCAATCCTGACTTGGTCTGTCCCCTGCCTCCCTTTCTTTCCTCTACTCTACATTGGGTTAGCTCTGTCTTGTGCTCAGAGCTCACTTCCAATGTCCTGTATTCCCAGACACCTTCTCTGACCATCAGTGGAGAGGAATGACTCACTCAGCCACTCACTGCCCCATCATCCTTTCCATTCTTGGCAAACACTTACAAAACCAACACTTCTCCTTGGTTTTTTTTTTGTTTGTTTTTTTCTCATTAAACTTTTGTTTTAATGGGTCTCAAAATTCTGTGACAGATTTTTGGTCAAGTTGTTTCCATTAAAAAGTACTGATTTTCAAAACTAATAACTTAAAACTGCCACACACACACACACAAAAACCAAATGGTCCACAAAACATTCTCCTTTCCTTCTGAAGGTTTTATGTCCTTGGTTTTGTTTTTTAAGGCCCATTTCCTGTACTAGAGGATAAATTCCGTTAAGGGCGGATACTCTATACCTCGACTGATTGCTGTATTCTGACACCTGAACAGCAGGGATGTGGTCGATATTTTCAAAATGAATGAATTTAAACCGAGCGGAAGTATGAACAGCAGTTAGCCGGTGAGGTGGTAGGAAGGCCAACTTGATTCTTGTGCACGGATATCAAGGTTCTAATTCCCAAAGGGAGAAGGATATTTAGGGCGTGTTACGAAACTGGAAATAATGTGTCCAAAACAAAGAAGAGACAGAGGCTGAGTAGACAGGAGTCTTACAGAGTACGCTAAGGATGTTCCCGAAAAGCAGCAAAGAGTCATGGAAAGGTTTTTGGCGGGGGAATAACAACAGATTTCCTGACAAAACTTCTCAAGAAAGGCTTGTCACGCAGTTGTGTCTGTCACGTGTGATGTAGATTGAATAATGGCCACCCAAAGGTATCAGCTCAGAAATGTTACCTTATTTGGAAAAGCATCTCTGCGGATACAATTAGGCTAAGGATCTGGAGATGAGGAGATTCCTTTGGATTATCCAGGTGGGCCCGAAAACAAACGACCTCCTATGAGCCAGGCAAAAGGGGCTAAAACAGGCATGCCGAGCAGATGTGCATGTGAAGATGGAAGCAGACGTGTCAGTGACGTGGCCCCGAGTCAAGGAACGCCTGGAGCCACCAGAAACCGGAGGAGGCGAGAAACGGATTCTTACCTGGAGCCTCTGGAGGGCCCGCGGCCCTGCAACGCCTTGATGTTGGCCTTCTGGTCTCTAACGCCATGAGTGGAATCGGTCAACTTAAGCCACCACGTTTGCAGTACTTCGTTAGAGCAGCCCTCGGAAACTGACACACGCACTTTGCAAAAAAAGAGAACCAGAAATAGAAATTCAGATGATGTGCACTGTCACGCATGGGAAGCCACCCATCAGTGTAGGCCCAGAGTGTGAGACTGGAGATGCTTGTTCATCTGCTGTTTCTTCAGTCAGCCTTTTTCCCTTGTGGATGTTCTCATGACTCTAATGGATGGAGGTAAGGCTATTTCATGCGACATGATGCCTGACTCAAGCCAGCTACTTCGTTTTATACTAGGAAGGGAGAGCTGTGTGTGTGTTGCAGAAGCAAAGACCAACCCAACAAGGCCCTGCTAAGGCTATTTACCGCGAGTTTGCTAGAGCAAAGGAGTCAGCCGCCATCATTTGCATTTTGGCAGAGACTGAAAGCAGGCAGGGGAGTGGGAAAGCTGTATAAACGGCGAAAAGGGAAGGCTTCAGGTGTGGGCTGATTGTTGGCGTGGGGAAGCTGTGGGTGGGTTAGCTGCGTGGCTGGCTGGGGTGCAGATTAGCCTTTTCGGTTCAAAGATGGAAACAGGGACAAAAATTAGGGGAAGCTGTCAATTATTACTCAAGTCTTGGCCAGATGGGGCCGATCGTTATAGGAGTTGCTGGTCAGCTTCCTGGTCATTACTGGGGAATGCCACCTGGCTTGTGGCTAGTGTGACTTGTAGCAGGCTGGCTCCCTGGCTGGGTAGCATAGAGAATGCACTGACTTCCTGGGCAGCTTGCCGCCAATAGTGGGTCAGCGTGCTCTTGTTCTACATGGGCCAGCCATTGGCCGTTTGTATCCTCAGTCACTCAGAGTTGTCAGACTTCTGCAAAGACTGAGAAGACTTCCCTCTTGAACTGGACGACATGCACGCATCCATCAACAGGAACACATTGGGAGAAGAGCCCCGTGATTTGTTCAAACCTCCCACCAGAGGCATAAGCGTGCTTCCTTTTTCTTTCTTTCTTTCTTTCTTTCTTTCTTTCTTTCTTTCTTTCTTTCTTTCTTTCTTTCTTTCGAAGATTTTATTTATTTGAGAGAATGAGAGCGGGGAGAGTCAGAGGGAGAAACCGACTCCCCACTGAGGAAGGAGCCTGGTGTGGGACTCGATCCTGGGACTCCAGGATCATGACCTGAGCCAAAGGCAGCTGCTCAATCAGCTGAGCCACCCGGGTGCTCCGATACATGGGTTTCTGATCAGAAGCTCCGAGCTGGCCAGGGGGCACTTCTCAATTTTAGTAACTGCTTTACTTTCAAAAAGATTGAAGATTGTTGGTAAGGTTGCATGGGCTAATGAAGAGGCAGCAGATCTTGGACAAATAGCTGAGCACTGTCACAGAAAAAAGAAAAGAAAAAAAAGGCTGCCGTCAGGGACAAGTTTTCATGCTGATGAGGTTGGGCTTTTATGGAGAAAGGAAGTTTACCAACTGCACTTATGTTTTGCACTCCCAGAAAGACAAGATCCTGACTCCATATCAGCGAAAGGGTATGTGATTGTGGCGTTTTGAGGCAGTTCTGCCTGGCTCTCCATTCTCCAAACTCTCAAGTGAGAAAACCCCAGTGTTTCAAGGCCCCAGGTCTCCATGTTCTCGGAGATGGGTAAAGCAATGGATGCTGCTCCAGGTTTAGCAGGCAACTGGAAGACCTTCGGAGTTGCCACTTGCATCACCAACACCGCAGTGGATGCGCAGAAGCCTCAAACTATCAGTTGCTGTTGGCCAGAGCTGTAGAAAGAATGCAAAATGCATTGTTTCAGGGACCCAGGCAGGTGATTAATGATGGCTTTATGAACACCGTCAAGGAAGATTTTAAGAACTGATTGAAGACTGTGGGAAACATGGCCTAATGAAGAGACCCAGCAATGGTTCTCAGTCAGGTGCAGTATGATCCCAGGGGACATTTGGTGATGTGCGGAGGGAGACATCTTCGGCCATCACGACTGTAGAGGTGCTAGTGGCATCTCGTATGTAGAGACGGGGAGCCCTAAGCAGTACAGCTGACACAGGGGACAAAGAGAAGAACAAAATCAGTTTCAGGAAATGAAGACTTGGTGGAACAAGGCCCAGAGCAGCTTTTCTTGCCCAGCATCTGAAGGTCTCCGTCTTTTTCTCCTGTTCCCCCAGGGCTGAAACTCAGAGACTGCATGACAGGCTGGTTGGGACTACATGGACGAGAACACTCATGGGTGACAGAGATGAGACAGCAGGCACCTGGGTAACCAGGCGAATCTCCCAGAGCAAAACTGCCCGCCATCTCAGCCCCATATAACTCTCAGTTTTAGGTAGGGAAATTAACTCTTATTGGACTATGAGGAAGAAGGAAAGTATTTGGAGAAGAGAATCCTTCAGGGTAGTGACTCTTGCAGTGTCAGTGCAGAAGATCCCAGCGCCATCAAGCCCTCTGCAGAGGTTACATAAAGGAGTCTCAGCCAGCGAGCGTTCCAGAGCTGGTTCGCGTTAGTCTCACAGCAAGCAGCCCGGCTGTGGGAACACGTGTGCGCCATCTGGAGTGCTGAGCTGGGTGTTCTGAAAAGTTGTGGTGGGCCAGTCTAGGTGCTGGGTTTAGACACGCGTAGCTGTATTTTTAGAAAGTACTTTAAAAATCTCAATTTCTGGGACCTTACTCTCCAGCGAAGCGACTCCAGCCAATGCCTTCACTTTCAGCCCAGTCTGCTACATACTTTGTTTTTAAAAAAAAAAAAAAAACGATGTTTTAGTGTTTCAGTCTTGACCGCTTTTATTCCAGACATGCTGCATATGGCGCTGAGGGAAGTTAACACTGATTCCAAACCCCACAGCCAGTAGGGATGGGAATTTCAGCGTAGCGTCGGGATTGACTCAGAATCCAGGTGGCACAGAAATGGGAGAACAGGCTTCAGTCCTCGCTGGGGAGATGCAGACTGGCCCTTCCTGCAAGGAGCTGACGTTTGGATATCCTCTAAAGCTGCTGTGAAGTGCAAAAGTCACGTTTCTGCAGAAGCAAACCCTGGTTGTTGGACATAACCAGGAATGCGCTGTTCAGTTCGCCCATGCTGACAAGCAGAGTCGTGGAGGCTTCAGAACCATGAGACGGACACGTGAGCCCCGCAGGCCCCAGAGGTGCTCCAGAGAAAGCTGGATAACCACTTCTAGAGATAGGAGAGGATATTCATGAATTGAGGAGAGAGTTGATTGGGTAACCACGGATAACCTTGGGATTCTCAGAGGACTCCTTCCAACTCAGAGCATATGAACATGTACGAGCAACTCGTTGGAGAGTTGTAGACAGAATCCCAAGTTCTGTCTCGGTCATTGAGCTCGTGCCATTTTTATAAAGAGTCTCTAGAACTGAATGTGCTTCCTGACTCTCTTTTGCATATAACCAACGAGAGGAATGTTATTCCATTTGGAGGCTTTGTGCCTTTGCCAAGTTGTGAGGAACTTTGTAATCAGGATGGGGAGGAGAGCACAAAGCGACTGCTCATGATGGATTCTTCCAGATGAACTTGCTCCTCTCTTTAACAGTTCTGAACAACTGAATTTAGAGCAGGTATCAGTTGAGAGGCTTCTGCCTGATGGGGCTTTTATTCTGGCTGGTTTTGAAAAGAGAATAGAGGGGTAGAAACATACCTTTTTTAAAGAATATTCCCCAGCCTGGGTGGCTCAGGGGGTTAAAGCCTCTGCCTTCGGCTCAGGTCATGATCCCAGGGTCCTGAGATCGAGCCCCACATCGGGCTCTCTGCTCGGCAGGGAGCCTGCAAAAAAAAAAAAAAAAGAATATTCCCCAGCTGGCGTGCAGCATGTCACGGAGGCTGTCTAGACACTTGGGAGCTTCCCCTTTGGTCTTCAGGATTCTCCAAAAGGCACAAGTGGGCCCCTTTGAATGCATGAATGTCCTTGCCATGTCACCCCAGGTGAGGTGTTGGTGCCTGTGGGGGCATTCTGTCACCATTTCTCTTCTTTAGCACTTTCCACAACACTACAGCCTACCTACCAACTGTTTCCGAGTGGGGGAGGAGAATCTGCATAAGTGGAGGTTCTCATGCCACTGGGAACATGGCCAAAGAATTTATTCCTTTTCTAGTCTCTTCCTTATACATCTGCATCTGGGTTGTCTTTCTAAATCTGTCCATTACAGGAGGCTCATTTCTTAAATTGGGGTCCAGGGTGAAGGTGGGAAATGTTTTAACTTCTATCTTACCTAATCTTGAAGACCTCTGTAAGGCAAACATTAGTCTAGACCATATGGAGAATGATACTTTTCCCTCTCACTGAACTGTGAATATAGGGACTTTCTAAAGCAGAGATTTAACTAAATCTTGCTTGCTTGCTATGGTAGGTTCAGTCCAGAGACCCATTTAATGTGTTTGATCGATTTGCTATAGCTTCAACCTTTAGTAGCAAGAGAAATTCCTATCTCGAAGCTTCCTTCAAGTGGTGTACCTACAGTCCTTCAATACCATCTTTTTTTTAAATTTATGTATTTATTTTAGAGAGAGCATGAGGGGCCAAGGGAGAGGGAGAGAGGATCTCAAGCAGGCTCCCTGCTGAGTGTGGAGCCTGACGGGGGGCTGGATCTCACGACTCTCAGATCGTGACCTAAGCCCAAACCAAGAGTCCGACACTTAATGGACTGTATGACCCAGGCACTCCCCAATATGGTCTTTCTTAAGGAGTATCTGTGCTGCCCATTATCTCCATTACCAAAGGAAATGCATCCCTCATAATACAAGGGTGAAAAAAATATCAGAATGGAGTGATTACTCTGCAAAACAAATGACCCCACTAGAGAGGGAGAATGGAGGGTGCTATTTTCTTCCTTGCCAGAGGCTATGAAAATGTCTTTTGTGAGAACAAATACGGGTTTCTGTTTTACTGGCCATTTAGATCATATTATTCATGATGTTTATAACTTGTGGTTTTGAGCTGACAAAGATTTTTGGCATTCTCTCTAAAGTAATGAAGCGTTTATCCTTCTTCACTGCATTTTCCTCCATTATAAATCATGATTCCCATTTAAACTAATTAAAATACTTAAAATCTAAACTTTAATGGAAAAGATGGTTGGAGTCTTTTGTGGTTTTTTTTTTCTAATTTATGGCTTGGAGCTGCAATTTTCTTCAATTGGTTTTATTTTTGACCCTAGGAAAAAAAGCAGTTGCTGTCATTGTTTTGTTTCTGTCTTCTGTTATATTCAACCCTAGCCTTTCATTCCTTATATAACTCATGAAGCTTCACTCTTATTCTGAAGACAAGAGATACGAGATTTGTAATATTTGTAATTATCTTTCAGACTCCATAATCAACCCCCCAACCTATTACTTCACTATAACTCCACTTCCAAAAGAGAGTTCATTGTTTTGTTTTGTTTTGTTTTCTGCTGCAATAAGCAATTGCTATATTGCACTTGATACAACTTGATAAGAGTGATAGCTTTAGTACCTTCAATTTTTAATTGAAATGGAAACTTTTCAATTCCCAATGGGAAGCCAAGCTTCCCACTACCCACCATCACTCAGTCATCTGTCTGCCCCAACCATGGGCACTGATAGAAATTTGTCAGCCCTTATTCACAGTGGGAAAGCTTGCTTAAGCGACAACTTCAGATCCTGGGGTTGTGAGGAAGCCCCCCCTCCGAGACTAACGTTTGGATTCCAGTCGTTTAGCCTCCGTGAGCCCCAGTTTCCTCCTCTGTAAAATGAGACGTTGGATGAGGTCAATGAATAATAAGAGTTCACACAAGTGGTAACAGGATCAGTAGCAATTTGGGCCAATATTTATGGAGGACCTTTACATGCTTTTTCAGATGCCAGGACTAGTTAGTACCAAATGGAGTAGGAGTTGGTGGGGGGGCAGACTAATAAATGACGACTTTTGATAGATTAATAATATGGTGAGAACTAAGTTCAAGAGAAGCAAGAGGAGCTCGAGAAGCATGGCGTGAGCCCACGAATTCTTTTCAATGCTTTGAAAATCAAACAAAACGCCCACATTGGCTCTGAGAAGGCTGAGCCACCCGACTACAAAATGCCTAGTTTCTTTGCGGTAGCTGGAAAATGTCAACTGAGCGTGGTAAGACTGGTTCCACGGCGCCGATCCCGAGCCCTGGTTGGTAGTTGGAGCCTTAACTAGCAATTCTGGCACCTGTGGCAAACGGCGTGCGACAGACCCTCAAATCAACTTTTTAATTCATGTTGCAGCTCACAGATGGGTGTTGTTACCAATGTGCACCATCTGGCAGCTTTCTATTTTAACTTTTCATTCTTGCCCACTAGATACAGAGCTTTTTGAGTTGTTATTTTAAATGGGGTGACCTCTAAATATTCATGACCTGGGACAGAAAGTCCTGGTCATCCTGCCCTCGTTATGGTCCTGATTTTGAGTTCAAACGAACAATGTTGCCTTACTTAAAACAGTTGGTTTCCTAAACCAATGTTTTTTTAACCATGAGTTCCATGAAATAAAAATTAGCAAACGAGAGCCTTCAGTCGCAAAAATGATTTTGTTGAAGATGAGTGCTGGCTAAAAGACTCCATGCTGCACTGCCAGGTGGCAAGTATTTCGAGTCCCAAAACTTGGTGTGTTCTTCATTATGCCCACCGTGCTCAGCGCTTAGCACCCGCTGGACGCCTGAAGCACGCCAAAGGACAAGCAACATCGCAGCCATCCGATTTGGTTGCTAATGTATTTCCAAAAGGCCAGGCCGGTATCCAAGGCTAGGAAAAACTCCAGGATTCATTGTCAGTTGTGTGGATGGAGCCTTGAGCTAGTTGCATGTCCTCTTCACATGTTCCAAAGATCTGTTTTGTGAATTAAAACCTCCGTAGACACACCTGCGGATGCCGTCGCCCCATGAGAACAGTTTTTGCAGCTCTGGTCATATCTTTGATATTATTCTGTTATATGTCTTGCTTACTTCTGTCTTTTAATTTTTGCTGATATGGCCATATGGATAGATTTCTGTGTGTGTGTGTGTGTGTGTGTGTGTGTGTTTTAAGAAATAGAATATTTCAGGACCATCTGGCCAGGCTAGAGCAGCCAACAGCGGCCCAAGTAACTATCAGGAAAGCCTGGGCACACCCAGTAATGCCCTGAATCATTTTCTCTCTGCTTTTGACTATGAGGCCACAACTACTCATACCTCAAGTGGAATGAATTTCTTTTTATTATTATTATTATTTAAGGTTTTATTTATTTGTCAGAGAGAGAGAGCACAAGCAGGCAGAGAGGCAGGCAGAGGCAGAGGGAGAAGCAGGCCCCCTGCTGAGCAAAGAGCCTGATATGGGACTCGATCCCAGGACCCTGGGATCATGACCCAAGCCGAAGCAGCTGCTTAACCAACTGAGCCACCCAGGTGTCCCAGTGGAATGAATTTCTTTCTCTCCTTTTTCCATTTGAAATCCTTCCTCTTCTTTTTGCCCTACCCCTACCCCCCGCCGCAGTTCGGTGCATTGGGCTCTCCAGGAGACGCTCTCCGTTATCTCCTATTTGCAGACTTGCAACATTTATATTTTATATACACTTACATTCCCTCTTTACTAAACAATACCTACAATGTTGATTCGGGGAAAAAGAGGAAAAGATGTTTATATAAAGGCATTCAGAATATATAAAGGGGAAAAAAACATGTTATGAGCTTAGAAAATTAGAAGTTGCATGAGTAGGGAAGAAAATTTCAAAGTCAAGCATCAGAATTCGAGCTGGAATTATTATGATTTCTTTGTTATTGAAATATAAAATGGTAAAAAAATGCATAAGGAGAAAGGTATTCTGTTAGACTTCAATTTTAAACTACTATATTTAAAAAGAATACCCCATTTAAAGCTAACATATTTCAACAACTACTTACACAGATAAATACTTATAACATGAGAGACAAAGGGAAAGAACTTTAATACAGAGTGCATTCTTACAAACAAATAAGAAAAAGAACATACCAATTGCAAATGGCCCAAAGACATGAGCAAATAATACCAAAGGATACAAATGGTTAACAAGCATATGGGGAAGAGTATACAACTTTGTTGGGAATCAAACCAATTCAGATTTAAGGCAACAAAGTCCAATATTCATGTAGAAATTAAAGATTTTTTAAAGATTTTTTGAGAAGATAGAACCCAACCTCAGTGAGGTGTTAGGCTAATGACGACTCTCATACTCAGGAAAGTACGGTTTCAGTCAGCTTGTCTGGAGGGCAGTTGGTCAAAGCTTTTCTTTCTTTTTTTTTTTCTTTTAAAGATTTTATTTATTTATTTGACAGAGAGGAGAGAGATCACAAGTAGGCAGAGAGGCAGGCAGAGAGAGAGAGGGAAGCAGGCTCCCCGCCAAGCATAGATCCCGATACGGGGCTCGATCCCAGGACCCAGAGACCATGACCTGAGCCGAAGGCAGAGGCTTTAACCCACTGAGCCACCCAGGCGCCCAGTCAAAGCTTTTCAAAGGTCCTTCTCTTTAAACTCACAATCCCACTTCCTTCTGCAGAATTTGGTAAGCATCCAAATTATGCACTCTGGTTTCCAGTAACTAGAAACAAAATTTCAAGTACCAGGGGCTAAATCTATCCTAAAGAAATCATCAGACACCTGTATGCTTATTTAGAAGGGTATTATTTGTGTAAATTATTTATGATAGTGAAATGTTGAACCCAGGTTAAATACCCAACAGTAGAAATTTGGTTAAGCAAATTATGGTACATCCATGTAGTAAAATGTTCCCTTAAAGACAGGGTGAAAATGCTCATAATATATCATGGTACGAAAAGGGGTAGTAGCAGATTGACATATACAGACTAATCCCAAAGTTGTTTAAATAGAAACTGAGTAGAAAAAATTTCTAGAAAATTTTAGTTTGTATACCACCCTCCAAAAAAAAAAAAAGTATCACTTGATAGGGTTTTTTTTTAATATCCTCTATACTTTTTTTAAAGATTTTATTTATTCATCTGACAGAGAGAGAGATCACAAGTAGGCAGAGGCAGGCAGAGAGAGAGGGGGGAAGCAGGCTTCCCGCTGAGCAGAGAACCCGATGTGGGGCTTGATCCCAGGACCCTGAGATCATGAACCGAGCCGAAGGCAGAGGCTTTAACCCACTGAGCCACCCAGGCGCCCCATCCTCTATACTTTTCTACCCACGGTGAACACTGATTATCAGTACAAGCACAGAAATATTTTTTAATTATTAAAAGTAGTTTCTTCAGAACAAGATGGGTAGAATTACACAACATCATAATTGGTCAGTGCAGCTCACTTGGAAGGAAATAAAAAACTCTCTGCTATTTAAGATGTTTAGTGTTAAATTTCATGAACACAAACACATCTAGTAAAAGCGAAGTTGTTTTACACCCTCAGGCCAGGAAACGTCCTGTAAACACGGTTGTATGATGGCGCACACACGGTGTCCTTGTAGCAGGGTGAAGCCATCTCTTCGCTGAGTTTACCTCTTTTGAGTGAATGCTGTCATTTCTCACATATGGTAAAACAAACAAACAAAACAAAACAAAACAAAACCATCGCTACCACTGCAAGAGTTCCCAAGAGCAGCACATTGGGACCTGATGGGTGGAATCCTCCATCTCTGTATATCTTGGTTTATGAGATCGACCTTTGGTGTAACATTTTTCTTGGAAGAAAGAACAATCTATCCTGAAAGAAACACATATACACAAATAACACAAGAAGTGGGTAGAGAGAAACCCAACGAATGCACCCCTTTTACCAAGCTATTACCCCCAATCTCTCCAGAATATTATTGTCAACAAGGTAAACTAGAAGGCTCAGAGTATTATTTACTTCGATGTCTGAAACGCCCACTGTGCCCTTTTCTCATTGTTTTCTTGGTTGCTTTGTTCTAGATAAGCACTGAGCTGGCAGAAAGTCGATGGGACCGAGGGGGCCAGATATGCCTGTCTCCAGGTTTACTGTGCATTTTGAATGGCTTGTGCCACGATCCTATAATGACGTGTGGTTGTTGTTCTTTCCCCTAGAATGTCGAGTGGTGAAGTCCACTTCTTACACCAAAATAGCTTCATCATCCCGCAGAAGCACCACCAAGAGCCCAGGACCGTCCAGGCGCAGCAAATCCCCTGCCTCAACCAGCTCAGGTAAAGCATCAACGGGGATGAAGACACTGTCTTGTTTCTGACTCATGATAAACAGAGGGTGTGGGAAGCCCAGAGTGTGAGGTTTTTAAGATAGATTCCGGTTTACAATTTTAGAACAAGTTGGAGTGGGGGAACAGATTTTCCAGAGTCTAGCAGGTTAGCTTTAAGAAAAAGCACCGAGCTTGGGAAAACTTACTTAGCAAAGACTCAGGAAACCCCGATTTGCCCACAAATAGAAATATACCACTGACTTGCTTCATTTCTACTAAAAAAAAAAAATAACATCAGTTTTTCAGGCTAAGAGCCCCCAACTCCACAAGTCTCCGTTGAAACATTGATTCTATGTGGGACTGGCTTAGGAGGAGTTTCCAATCTGTCTTTGCTGAGCTTCCGTGTAACACCCGTTTTACTTTGGACCCCAGCACGGCTCTGGAGCTAAAAGCAGTGAGAGCCCGGGGCAGCGGCTCTGGGTCTGTTTCCCGCCTCTCAGTGGCTCTGGTGCCAGACTAGGAGGAGGTCTCATAAGATGACCCTCTCAGCCCTGCGTCTTCCTTCTTTGGTCTTAAAAATGACATGCGTCGGTTAGAAGGTGTGTGTTGGGTTGGGTTGGGTTTTTTCTTTTTTCTTTCTGGTTTCAGGAATGAGGTCTTTTTCACTGTTGAAGGGAATTATTTATTAAATAATATAAATGGGAATTATTAAACGGTGCATGCATCCAGGTGATTGTCCCTAATTTCATGCGGACAGAGGAGCTCCTATAAGTAGAGGCAAAGACCTTTGGGGCCTACATGGAGGCCTTCCTGTACTCACCAGTGTGGCCCCAGAGGCACGTGCAAAGATCTCTAAGCTGGGACTCCAAGACCTGCCTCTGGTATCCTTTATTAGTTGTTAAACTACACTGTAAGTTATAACCTCCATCCTTAAAAATAGAGGTGCTATGTTCTGTTCTTCCTAATAAAAAATAATATCATAACCTCCAAAGGGAGTCTTAGAAGAAGGAACCCTTAGTAAGCTGGCTAGCTAAAGCCCCCAACTTAGTAAGCTGGCTAGCTAAAGCACCCAGCTCCTTTCGGTTCTCTAAGAGTTACCTTTTCCCTGGGCTTTTGCTGAATATAGCTATTCCCTGGACAGGTCTCCAAAGATCTTCTCCTTTGACTCTACCACCAAAGGGTGGTAGCGATGGGCGGCCACTGCCCCCTTCTCACAGCTCGCCTTACGTCATAACCAGTCAGGGAATGCATCTCAGATCGTGGTTGGTGCTGAGATGCAGCTTTTTCGCTCCTCCGAGTTTAAGGGTGGGCTGAGAACTCCCTTCCTTAATATGGAGTTTAAGGAACTCCTTCCTTAATATGACATAGCTCACCCAGATTGGATGGAACCCTGAAATGAGACTTTGCTAATGGGTAAGGTATTGAGACTCAAAGTTCAGAGTGCATGAATGTCACCTGGGAACTCAGTAAAGTGTCGTTCTGACTGCGGCCCCACCATCCCTCAGATTCTGACCAAGGCCATAAACTTCCATAAACCTATGTTTTAGCAAGTATTCTAGATGATTTTTAATCAGATGCTCTTTGCACCATATGATAAGTGGTAATAAGGTAAGTGATAAGAAAGTGGTTCCCAAAATGTGGCTCCCTGAACCAGCAGTAGCACCATCCCCTGAGATGTGTTAGAAATGCAGTCTTGGGGCACCTGGGTGGCTCAGTGGGTTAAAACTTCTGCCTTCAGCTCAGGCCATGATCTCAGGGTCCTGGGATCGAGCTCCGCATCGGGCTCTCTGCTCGGTGGAGAGCCCGCTTCTCCCTCTCCCTCTGCCTGCTGCTCTGCCTACTTGTGCTCTCTATCTCTCTGTCAAATAAGTAAATAAAATCTTAAAAAAAAAAACAAAGAAAGAAAAAAAAGAAATGCAGTCTTGATGAGCCCCTTTGCAGACCCGCTGAATCAGAAACTCTGGAGCGAGGGCCCAGCCATCTAGGTTCTCAGAAGCCCTCCAGGTGATTCCGACTCTCATCCGAGTTTGAGAACTAATGACTTACGGGAGTCATTTGACTCTGCATAATCTGGCGAAAGATACGGCTTGCTTGTCTTGCTTGTCTTCCTTTATTGGCAGGGATGACTTCCTTTCCAGGCCTCTGCTTGCTTCTGAGGGGCGGTGTCTGTCTTTAACCCTTGCAACCCAAGAGCAGAGCTCTAGACACTATGAAGTGTAGACCCAGGTTATAATGACCCACTTTCAGAGAGCCGATTACCTGGGGCAAGGGAGCATTTCTGTCCGAAGACCACCCCTTCCCTGGAAACTGATATGGGGGAAAGTCTTTCCCTTCAAGAGAGATACCACCTACACACCGACCACATTTGTAGAGGTCCACAAATTAACCTTGTTGATTAAGCTTGTTCATTGACCAGCCAATAGGTTAGAACTGAGCTCTTCGGAACATGTTCAGTCTGGACCAAAGAACACCGCTCATTTTCTCTGAGAAAACCTGGGCTATCGAATAAACCCCTGTGCAGCAGTAAGGAAGAAAGAGCTCTTGAGTCTAGCCAGGCTGTTGCCCCTAAAATCTTTGGGTATTTATACATAATTGGCTATTTAGTATAACCATGGAAAGTTATAAAGGAGAAAGAAGCCCCACATTGCCTGAAACATTAGCAATACCATTAAAAACAATATTAAAAGACAAAATTAGTCCTCAATCCAAAACGAGTCTGACATCGACAAATTTTTTGTCTTTTCTCTCTTCTTTCTTAGTATTTACCGGGTGTAGTGGGGGAAACATCCAATAATGGATGATTAGCCAAATTCTTATGTCCTTTACAGTATAGCTATTTCAACAGAATCAATCTGCATTATTTAAGCACTGTAGCTATTGACTTTTTGTTGTGATTGTTTTTAACAGTTTTTAAAATGGTTTACTTTTTTATTTTTATTTTTTTATTTTTTTAACTGAAGTTTTATTTTTTTTAATTGAAGTAGAGTTGACGCACAATGTTGCATTCCTCTCAGGTGTAGAGTATAGTGATTTGACAAGTCTATGCATTCTGCTGTGCTCTCCACAGGGTAGCTCCCATCTGTCACCAGACAATGGTATTAGAATGCCATCGACTACATTCCCTGTGCTATGCCTTATCCTCACGACTTATTCATTCCTTAACTGGAAGCCTGTATCTCCCACTCCCCTTCACCCATATTGCCCATCCCCCAACTCCCTCCCTCTTGCAACCATCAGTCTGTTCTTTGTATTTATGGGCTCAGCTCTGCTTTTTATTTGTTTATTCATTTAACAGGTTTTATTTGTAAGACCTGTAGGCAGGCAGTGAAGTGCTCCTACGTTTGGGCAGAAATTTTTTTCTCTGTTTTTCTTTTGTCCTCATAAGTCAAGGAAGGGGGATAAATAAGATTATGGTGCACATGTCGAAGAATGGAATCATGAGATCTGGAGTAGTTACGGTCTGCTGCTGAGTTTTCTACTACAGATGAAAATAAGTGTCCTCGCATTTTCTGTCTGATTGTGGCGGCCAAGATTGAATGAAGGAACGCAAGAGAAAAACGTGGAGAGAGAATTTTTGCGACTCAGAAATAACTTTGCAAATAGCGAAAAACCTGTTCTACTCCAAAAATGAATCTAAAATTTGACTTTACAAAAAAGACTCATGAATCTAATTTTAAGAAGATAATTATGAATACAGGACGTTATTGTGCTTTAGGATTAACTGGTAACATAATCACTACTCAGCATCTTTAAGATTATATAAATCTTATAAATATAATATATCTAATATATCTAATTATGATCTTATAAATATAGATGAATGTATCATTTACCAAAAGTAATTTCAGAAACTCTAAAAAGCAGACAGGCAAATGTAATGAATGTATTTATATTCATCACTGCCAACAGTTGTAACTGTCCTTTTTAGAAGTTTAAAACGGGTAGGATGCATTAACCTCCGAATCAATACATTTTTTTCAAACAAGCATTTCTCTTCTGTTCCCCTGAGCCCTTTCAACTCTAGTTAAAGTCTGGTTGATTTAGCCAGCACTAACTTGGAATTTATGATAGACGTGCCCTGCCGGTTACTGTCGTTTCCATGAAGACAGTGGAATCCGAATCTGTTCTAAAATTAAACTTCGAGGTATATTTTAACTTCTAGGTCAAAATTAATTAAGTGGCACCGATTGCATTTTGTTTAATGTGAGGCCTTTATGCATATAAAATTTTGCATTTAGATCTGGAAAGGACGCCCCACAACCATCTCTTCATGGTAGAACAGCTTGTAACAGGCAATGACTGTCCCTTGATTCTGACTTGCTACCAAATCTTATCACCTTCCTCTGGAGGACTCTGATTTAGAGAGGGTTTACGGAGCTGCAGTACCCAGTCACAGATTTGTGGATTATGTCAACATTCCCAGGACTACTCTCTTTCCCTTAGGAAGTCCCATATCCATTTCTTTTCTGGGCAAACACAGTTGCTGGGTGTCGGGGGAATGCCTGCCTCAGTGCCCTCCACCGTGCTAGCCTAAGACTCCCAGCTCCACCCAAATATGGCCCTTAAACCCAGCGGAAAGGAGCACTCAATTATCTCTACGTTAATTGCATCACCATTTTCTTAAAATGGCCTATTCCCTGTTTTTCAGAAATCATAAAGACTAGAATATGAATAATTTCACTTTCATACCTCTTAAGCATGGATGTGGCCCCAAACCCAATTACCATCATGAACCTGACTTTCTAACATTAAAGAAACTTTAGTGTTATGTTATATGGCCTGGTTTTAGAAATGAGGAAGCAGTGAGGGCTGCGGTTAGTGCTTGGCCCAGAGTGACCGAGTTAATCCTGGCTGGGGGTACCCCAGAGCTGGTACCTGGGGCTGCCAGTGCTCCAGACCAGCTAGGCTGGCCATCCTTGATGTCTGTTTCTTCGCCTCTTTCTATGAGAGACTTGATCTCCAGGAAATCCCTCATACAGTACCTAGTTTAACAGTGCAATCTACAACAACGGAACACTTGACGATAGAAGCCTAACTATTCGTCCCAGGACCAGCATTCCGGGAGGTGAAATGATTCACTCCAACTTCATGATGTATGGTTAGGGGTAGACAGAAACCTTCCTTTGTACGTCAGTGGTAGAACAAGAATGAGAATCCTCTATAAATCTTCTCTTCGTCCCTTACTCATTCTTCTTCTTGGAGCTGAAAGAAACTAGCGGTGATTTATTAACGTAAGGTGTTCACTGACACATGCAGAAGCAACAAGTGCAGGCATTTGCTAGGCACTGATAATGCAGAGATGAAAGAAACAGCCTGTATTCTCAAGAAGCACACAGGTCAAAGCCCCCTAAGTAATTTATGGATAACATAGTTCACATACCTGTTGAATTATTATTAATCTCCTTAACCGAGAGAGTGCGAAAAGGCAATTGGAACTAGAAGAAAAAGAGAAACCAGGAGCCTTAATAACACACGAAGAGTAATGAGCCCCCAGACAATTGAATGCAGTTATCACTAAAGAATGGGAAAAGTGGTTTTTAGTTGCTTCTTAGAGAAACAAGAATATATGAGAGTACCATAAAGAGGGTTTAATATGGGTTGGATCTTTATTCATGTGTGTTTATCTTTGGAACACAGACGTCTCACAAAATGTGTAATTTAAAAGTGAAATTCTTTTAAGCAAATTCCTTTATCTGCACAAGGAAGTTAAAACAAAATATCTCCAAAATAAAAGTCTACTATGCACTAATTTTATTTCAATAAAAATGGATGTTTAGCTTTGGTTTATATTGTTTTCTTAATATTAAAGGTGTAAGAAAACCACATTTACCTACCTTGAACTTTCATTACTGTGGTCCTCCTTAAAACTTACAGATTTCAAAATTTTGACCTCTCCATGGACCACTTACAAGAACTTTGGGGTTTTGTGTTTGCTTTAGAATTTTTATTCCCATTTAAACAGATGGTCAACTTTGTATCATAAAATAACAACTCTTTAGACTCTCTGTAAAAGCCAATGGCAAACATAATGGAGCCCGAGTGGGTGCCATCAATTCAAGCACAAGCTGACGGACTTTTTTGCCCTTTACAAGTTTATAGTCTAAGGTAGGAACCCTCCTGGCAACAACCATTCATTCATCCAATAAGCACTGAGATTCCACCATTGACGAGCAGTGCTGGGTGCTGGAGATGCAAGGGTAAACATCTGACAGAGGGAGAAGCTGGGTGACTTAGTTCCTGACCTTCTACCATGACTGAAGCACCATTCTGTTCTCCCCAGGCTTCACATTTATATATGACTCTGGAAATCCTGCAGTTTTCTTATTTATGCTATTCAAATTTTCCTTTTTTACAGTTATATAAAAATATTTTATGCAACATATGCAGATAAGACAAGAATCAAAGCTGGGGATGCAAAGAGAATTTGAATCAGCTTTCTAGTCCAATATGTCAACTTTTTTTGATTTGTATCAAACACCTTCAAAGGCAGATTGCTATTATTTTTTTTAGCTCAGTCTTTTCCTATAATGTAGATTTCAGCCTTATACGTTCTATGGGGGATCTTCGCTGTTTTAAGGTTCTGAGGGAATTCTTGAAAACCAAATGCACCAAGAAGATCAAGGGGGTTGATGAGTCATCTCTTGTGTTTTTAGAATTTCCTCTTGCATGTAAAGCTCAGTCCTCCTTCCATTCTCTTCCCCTGCACCTATCCATTCCTGCTAGTGCTCACCCTCAGCACCAAAAGTACCAAAGGTACTTTTCAAAGCTTTGAACCATTATCTTGACCCGCTCTCTGTAGGGGGCAGGCCGCACCCTACATCAGTTGCCTTTATGACCACCTCACTGGAAATGCCCCATATCAATTAAATGAATGTTTCCTGAACATCCACCATGTTCCAGGTGTGTATTCAGTCCCAAGGATACAAAGATCATTAAACCCCCACTCTTGTCTTCAAGTTGCTTGTATTCTTGCCTTCAAGTTGGGAGATAAGCATATATATACCACTTAACTGTAATAGTGTAGAAAGTGCCATGACAGCCCAGAGGAGGAAAGGGTTAGATCTCATTCATGGGGTCAGGGAAAACATCCGAGAGAAAAGGATTTAACAAATTGAAGGATCCTGCCAGGATGGCATCACCACTTGAAGAAACAATGTGAGGTAAGGCACAAAGGCATAAAAGTATATGGCGTACTTAAGGAACAGTGGCTAGTCTCATAAAAACAGGTGATAGATTGGAAGAAAGGTTGGAGAAGATGGTGGTAGCCACATTGGTTGTGGTCATTGCATGGGCTCATAAAAGCGTATTTTTGTTATAGGTATTAGGGGATGAATGAGAATTTTAGGTAAGACCATGATTTGATTTTTATTTGAATTTTAGAAACAGTGGTGCAGTAGTAGAGAGAGTGGCTACACAAGGGGCCAAGGGCCATGGCAGCCTCCATGAGGGTGCTGCAGTCATCCTGGAAGGGAATTGTCGGGATGGAATTTAAACAGCAATGTTGGGAATGGGGTAGACTTTGAAAAGGAAATGAACCAGGAATTTAATTGGATATGAGGCCGGAAGAGGAGAGAGGAATCAGAGATGAGGAGCAGGTTTGAGCATTGAGGCAGAGTGGTGGGTGAGTACATTTCAGATGTGTGGAGTGCGAGTTGCTTTGGAAACATCAGTAGGCAATTAGGAATAAGGAACTGTATTCAAGTCAGATTTGAACCAACGATAGATATTTGGGAGATCCTGGCATATGGTAATGATTTAAATACTAGAAATGCAGGATGCCTCTCCCTCCACCCCAATGAAAGGTTTGTAGAGTAAGGAAGGACACAGAAGCGCGGTGACCATCTGCAAGTATAAGAGCACTTTGGAAGAGGCAGGAGAACCTTGACAAAGCAGTGACAAAAGTCATAGGGCAGGAAGTTTCAATATGAAGGAAGAGGCCAGAAATGTCTGATGTTAAGTCTAGTAGCATGAGAATTGAAAGGAGGTCATAGTACTTGGCAGCAAGGTCATAGTACTTGGCAGCAAGGAGGTCATAGTACACTGGCAATCCATGAAAGACCCATTTTAGCGGGCAAGCCCCGATGGCAGTGGAGGATCATCCGGGCATATTGTCCCTGGTGGGAGAGGGAGGTCCCTATAGAATTGCTTTCAGGTCTGACTCCCAGGCCCAGCTGTAAGGCAGGCCATCCTGCAGTACCCAGTAGGGTGGGAGGCAGAGCACCCACATGGGGACCAGAGGAGCCGAGAGCCCTCCAGTCTCAGGACCCTCATATATATTGACCTAAGGTCCCCTTATACACCTAGTTCCTTCAGAATAACCACAACCTGTTTCGGGATCCCAGCTGATGCATTTTCATAATTTTAATCTATATTATTTTAATGATTCACTTATTTGTTTTAGAGAGAGAGAGCGCGTGAGCAGGGGGAGGGACAGAGTGGGAGAGAGAGAGAGCAGCAGACTCCCCATTGGGCACAGAGGCCGACACAGGACTCCATTCTATGACCCTGAGATCATGACCTGAGCCGGAATCACGAGCCAGACGCTCAAGCTACTAAGCCACCCAGGTGCCCCACATCTTCAGAATTTAAAATCAGAGGTCTCCCGTGACCCTGTTTTATTGTTGAAATGTCCCCTCTTTTCCCCTGAAATCCTCTTCAGCTCCATTCCCCCCCCTTCTATACTCAGTTTGTCACTAATCTCCCTGCTCCCCCTTTGCAGTGCTGTCCTCAGGTCCCCATTTCTCACAGGCTACAGAAGCTGCTTGCTGGTGGCCTCCTCTCTGCTTTTTTCCTCTGCCATTTACATCTGCTCTGCACGCTGATGTCAGGCACATTGCCAGGACTTAGCGTCTGCCCCCAAAAGTCCAAACTCCTTATTCTCATAGGAAGAACTTTCTTGATTTGGCCAGTCTTCTTTTCCAGCTCTATCTCCCACTTTTCCTCTGGACTTACGCCTCCTCCTGTGAACTCATTTACATTGCTACCAGATACGCCTTGAGCTTTTGCACTTGGCGCCTTCCAAGGCCTGAGGAGCCTTCTTCTGCTCCTTCAGCTGTCAAAAGGGCGCACACCGAGTCGGCCGGGAGATCTCCTTGGAACGTCCCCTGGTCAACTCACTGTTAAGGGTCCACCTGTGACATCTGTGACAACTGGTTTGGCCCCTGGTCTATAGGTTACATATCACCCTCCTAGGTTGTCAGGTTTCTGAGAACAGGAGTTCTTTACACAGCCTATGTGCTATAGTGCGTCCAAGTTCATGGTAAGTACTGGCTAAACGGACCAGATGAGTGAATTGAGAAGTACTCGGACCTATTCAAGTTGCCCAGGTTTCCTGGGCTTCAAGGGCCTTTTCATAAATATTTATTTAAAGAACTAATTCATAGGGACGCCTGTGTGGCTCAGCCAGTTAAGGGGCTGCGTTTGGCTTAGGTCAGTATCCTAAGGTCCTGGGATCGAGTCCCGCATCCGGATCCTTGCTCGGGGGGAGGCTGCTTCTCCCTCTGCCTGCCGCTCCCTCTGCTTGTGCTCACTCTCTTTCTCTTTGATTAAAAAAAAAAAAATTAATTTAGAGCCAGGTCACTTCCTGCATCCCCACAGTTTCTGTGGACTCCCCAGTTCCCATTATTCTCAGTAGACAATTTGTTTGAATTGGACCCATTGTTTCAGTTTAAGAAGGAAATGTAGGCACTGTTGGTGGGAATGCAAGCTGGTACAGCCACTCTGGAAAACTGTATGGAGGTTCCTCAGAATGTTGAAAATAGAGCTACCCTATGACCCAGCAATCGCACTGCTGGGTATTTACCCTCAAGATACTAATGTAGTGA
>CM052810.1:59174211-59233339 GCA_028533885.1 Nasua narica
AAATAAAAAGAAGGAAATGTAGGGGCACCTGGATGGTGCCATTGGTTAAGTAATGGACTCTTGGTGTCAGCTCAGGTTGTGATCTTGGGCCATGAGATGGAACCTCAAGCAGGGCTCTGTGCTCAAAGCAGAGTCTGCTTAAGACCCTCTCCCCCTCGCTCTCTGCCCCTCCCCCACCCAAATAAATAATACATCTTTAAAAAAAAAGGAAATGTAGATAAATGGAGAAATTCAGAGATCCACCTTACCTATGGGTTGAGTATCTATGAAGACAGAATTAGGAAAAAGCATCTTTCCCTAAGAGTTGCCCAACCCCCACCCCTATGAGATAGTTGTCTGTTTTCTCTTGGCCTTATTTGACTCTATCTGCTTTTTGTTTCTTTTTCTTCTTCTCAATAATGTGGCAAGCAATGGACAGGGGCTGGGAAAAGAGATCTTGGAGTATCTATAGCCTCCTCCATGATCAGGGAATGAGAGAAAGTCTAAGGCCAGCAGTCAGATCTCAACAACACGCCTGAATCCCTGCCCCCTAAATCCACAGCCAGACCCCGTATGCTGCAAAGACAGCACCACAAATACACGGGCCACCTTACGTGCAGAGAGAAGATGGGGGACGGACAAGGTAGATGTTCATGTCTAAAAAGTGACCTTGTAATTAGGTAATCTTGTTTGGAGATGGCTCTGATTTCAGGACCAGATTGAGACATTTAAACATTTAGCTTCCACGTGGGGTCTGAGACTTTTAAGACCAAAACTGTAAAGAGAGGAAACCCTTTAGGTTCACAAAGGCATTACTAAATTAATATACGCATGTGTCCAGTCATTTAAAAGGAGCAATGAATTAGTAAAAATAAGCCAAGTGTTTCTGAATTCTAGAGATTTTTTTTTAAGTAACTTTCATATTCAATTATAAGTTTTGGGAGACAGGGGCCAATAAACAGAGTCGGACACATAGTGTGTGGTGCACACTGTGTGTGCTGACTGATTGATTATAGGGCCCTGAATTATGCCTTCAGTGAGTAAAATAGAGTAGGATCATCTACCTGAGATGATAATGGAAAAGGTGAGGCTGGATCCTTCGTGAGGAGTAACGTCCGGTGACCCATTCATGCTGTTGGGTCCCTGATGGGCTCAGGTTGGTGGCCCAGTGGGACAAAAGGCAAGGCCACAAACTGGGGCTTTTCATACACTGCTCTTTGGGGCCAGTTATGTGATTGATCGTTCTGGGATCAGTGAATAACCCAGCCTAAAGTTTAGCCCTTCTCATTCAGGAGGTAACAAGAAGAGCAAAGGACTGGGGACTAAAAGAAAATGAACCCAGATAGATCTGAATAAAGGGAACCCTAAAGGTACAAGGCAGTGGACCCGATGAGTACTTCAGGAATTCAGATGTAGTGACTTTCAGATTGAAATAACGAATCCTTAGACCTGCTTGGCCACGTAAAAACCACCACACTGAGTTGAATTTTTCCCCTTTGAAATACAGAATGCTTTAATAAAGGAATCCTTTCCTCTGTAAAGTAATGCCATTTGTTACTTGACCTTTAATAAGTTCCACTAACTAGGTGGCAGAGCCGTCTCTATTGGCATTCAGACACTTGGGGTAGTGCATGTGTCAGCCTTACTTATGAAATAAAATCATGCATTCCGGCAGTGATGCAACAATGAGGTGTGTGGTAGTGTCTGGATGTCAAGAACCGTTTTAAGAGGGTGCAAATGCTTTTGAGGTGGCCAAGAGGAAGAGTCTGAATAGACCCTCCGACGCTCAGAATACAGGCTGTCCCGACTTTGAAGCTGGTTGTGTTGATTATAAATGGCTTGTTTGGCACCTAAGCTTCATCTCTCTGGAGAGCGGGCAACAGAAGGAGAAGCCCTGAGTCCAGGGGCTTTAGAAGAAGGAGGCGTCCCAGTGAGAGAGAAGAAAACCCAGAGGTCCTTCGCCCTGAAGATGAGGGACAAAAGTTCTAGACGTATCCTGACGTGTCAGGACAGGCCACTCATGGGAAAAGTGTGCAGTTCTTTGAGAAGATATAAATGAGACCTTTCCAGCTGTTCGTCTTTGGGCAAGTTAGTTCCCTGAAAACAGGACAAGTTCTACCAACCTCCCCTGCATGATTGATGTCACATAAGTTATTTCAGTTTGACATGTCCAAATTCTCTGTCCTTCCCAACTTACTTCCTCTCTTCTTGCCTCAATCTTCTTTAACCAATTGATTACCACGTCCCATACTTTTGAACCTTTAAAATCTCTCCTAAGTGTTTCCACTGACCTGTTCCCCCACGGCGCTACCCTCGACCCAGCCACACCGTCCCTCTGACCATAGGACGCTTAAATGTGCCATACTCCCTCCTGCCTAGACATTCTACTTTGGGATAGCCCCGAGCCTGTTATTATTCTCCCCTAATCCGTTCTTGACAGGCAAGAGCTCTTGAGAGCTTTTAAAAATACAAATTTAATCTCCTGGCTCCTGCTTAAAATCATTCAAGAGCGTGTCATTGCCCTTTGGATAAAAATCAAACATGAATTTTAAAGCCCTGCATTATGGGACCCCTACCAACTCCTCCACCTTCATTTGTAAGGTTCTTTCCCTCCTGCTCCATTTATCCACGAGGTCAACTTCTTTGGGTCTGTTGAGTGCACCACACTGCTCCCTCCTCTAGGCCAAACAGGGGTTCCCCTGGCCTGGGAACACTTCCTTCATTGTGCCCTGCCCTCTCTCACCTGCAAAATCCTACTAATACTTAGGTTGGGTTTCCTTACCCTCTTTGTAAGGCGTAGGGCGACTTTGACCCCATTGTTTGTTAGGATTTCAGAGGCAACACCCAAAACCTCCCCCCTCAAAATACTTTATGGTGATTACTAGCTCTGTTATCTGATTTCCCTGCAGGCTAGTACGCTGGCGCCTTAGGGAATGTGGTGGTGAAGCGCCCAGATTCTGGGTTGTCTTGGTTAGATTTGGGGCTCTGTCCCCATATTTGTTGGTCAAGTTGCTTATCCTTTTATGCCTCAGTTTCCTCTTCTGTAAAAAGAATACTGCCTGCCTCATAGTTACTGTGTTAAGTGAGCTAATGTATACATACATGCTTATAAGTGCACTCGTAAAAGGCTTGCTTAATTAAGTGCATTTACTGGTGCATAGAAAATAAGTCTTTGGTAAATTGAGATGCACACAGAACAGGTACTTACCAAATGCAAACATGCTGCAGTTTTGTTTTGCTTTTGGAAAAGACAAATAAGGCTGTCGTCTTGGAATCCACTTTCTCTTTTTCTTTTTTTCCCCGTTAGCTTTATAAAATTTGTGAATCAAAAGTAAAAAATGTAAATACTCTGCTTGCTTCCCTATTTGCTCTTTTCTCCCCCCAGTCTGGGTAGCCTTTAGGTGTGATATAGAGATGTAAAGTGGAGAAGTGGACAAAGAAAATCAGACTTTCATAGAACCTGTCTTTCTGTCAACTCAGAGGGATCTCTTGCCTTGTTACTTGTAGATTCCTCCTCCGCCCGCAGTTCCCCAGTCCTTGCCTGTGCCCGGGCCCGCCCCCGCAGAGGCCAAAGCTGGAAGTCCAGTATGAGGAGGCCTGAGCGCCCTGTTCTTTCAACAAAGACAGGGAGGTAGAATGCAAGCAAATTAAAGCCTTCTCAGTGCTTCCTACTTTAATCTGCATCCCCCCCCCAACACACACACGTTGTTGTTGTTTGTTGTTGTTTCGAAGGCATTGCTAAATACATTTCAGAGGCAAAAGGACACCTGAGTGCAGCATGGGTTATATGACATTTTTAAAAGGTCTTTAGAGGAGGTGACAAAACAAGGAGCTTCCCACTCTCTTGGGCACTAAGTCTTTGTGCAAACGTTGTTTGTAAAAACCCAATAAACATTGTACCAAACCACTGATTTGCGTGCGGGTGTCCTTATCACCCAGGTAGTCACCAGGTCTTAGAAGTTATTGTGATTTTGATTTTCAGATGAGTCATTGGGCCTCTTGCCCCCCCAGGCAATTCATTATGATTCAGAGCCAAGTAGGAGAGAGCTCCAGCTTCCGGGAATCTGGGGGGGGGGGGGCTGCCGGTGGTTGGCTGTGGCAAGAGGCTTAATTGACACCTTTGATGTAGCCTAAGACAGAACCCGCACCTCCCACTGCTGCTTGGAAGACGTCAGCCTTACGCAGAAAAGGCATCTGCTGATGAATCCTGCATCTCATTCAGCCTGCTCTGGGAGCAGCCTTAGCCATCCTTAACTAATCCAACTGCCTCCCCGTTCCGCGGGCGCTCGGCTTAGTGCTGAGAAGGGATCTCGCCTCTTGCACTTGCCAGGTTAAACACTAAGACTGTGTCCATGTTAGAACTCATAGAAGGTAAGTTCAATGCATTCTTGCTCTCCTTTGTGGAAAAGGTTTCTCGTGCGCCCTCAAGAATGTGTGTGTGGCTCGTGGCTAATAATTCTCATTCGTTGACTGTGGATATAAAACATGTGAAAATGTTGTCCTATTTATGGGTGATAGAGTGGCAACCTTATAAAGCTTTATAAAGTCATGTCTCCAGAGTGTGTTATCAGTTCCTAGAGGTGATGGGACTCAGAGAAAAGAATTGCTTACTTGAGTTCTGTGACTTTGATGGCATTTAGTGATCACGTTGTATAAAAGTCTGGAGAGTCCAGGAGAATTCCAGTGATTTAAACCTATCAGAAAGCAGCTTTTCTTTTAGCAGCAATGAAGACAGACTGTAAGGAGTTTCTGAGTGTCCATGCCAATTAGTTTGTCCCGTTGAAGGCAGGTCCTTTGGAGTTAGGCCAGAGGGATATATAGGGCACAAGTGGATACAGGAGCTTCTAGAAGTGAATTCTTAACTGTAAAAAGATAGGGGTCTTTTTTTAACAAGGCACTAGGAAAATCACTTGTGAGCTTTTCTAATATTTACTCCTACTGGGTGGTGCTGAGAAGCTATACTACAGAATTAAGGATGAATCCCACTGAAAATGTCTCAGGACCTTAACCACATGGCTAAAAGGCACTGTTAATAAATTCGTCGGGAAAGTTGTCTGAAGTACATTTTTAAGCATTTTTGTGTAGCCTGATGCTATATTTAGCACAGGATTAGCAAAACTGTGAATTTCTGAAGAAGATTATTCTCTGAAGCTATTTTTCAGGACGACAGATAGAAAGCTGTCTGGAATTTTAGCAAATGTTCCTCTATAATTGTTTCTTAGAGAAGATGATTTGTCATGAAAAATTTTTAACAAGCCGTTTTTTTCTGTGATTCTTCGCTTCTAGTTAATGGAACCCCTGGTAGTCAGCTGTCTACTCCGCGCTCGGGGAAGTCGCCAAGCCCATCACCCACCAGCCCGGGAAGCCTGCGGAAGCAGAGGGTAAGGAACCAAGCAAACTCCTTGTTTCAGACCTGCCTGAGCTTCCGTGCAGAATGACACAGGGGCCAGCTCCCAAGAGCCTTGCTTGTCTCTAAGTAATGACCAGGTGAGGCAGGCGGTGACCGGTGGCGCGTCCCTTACGGTGACTATGGTTTCTTTTAGCTAGAACTCAGCGTTTTTATTTTCTCTGAATTTGTAAGTAGCCTAACTCTGAAAAGAGCCAACAGTTGCTGCCTCACTTTTAAATACCCTACCTCTTTTTGTCCTGAGTGGGCAAAGACTTTATTGGCACTGGTTTGCAAGCTTCCTTAGTTGTGATGAGTTTCATTAGACCTCATCGCTGACCATCAGCCTTCCTTAAGAAGGAAGAGGAAAAAGGTGTCATTTCGGAGAAGAGGGCTATGGTGGGGAATTGCTTTCTGGTATAGAATGGTGGTCCGGAGTGGCTTAGGGTCCGTGGCTCAGGGGGATGGGTACAGGCGACATGTGTTTTTGTGAATGGAACCCACATTGAGCGCCTTCTTTCATCACTACTTCTTTTTTTTTTTGGATTTTTGTGTAATACTAGAGAAGCTGACTGAGGTTGGAGACCAAAGTCAAAAAGTTACTGGAAAGAGCGTTAGTTTCTCCATGCTCAGATGCTTAGGGATGGGGAAGAACTACTGTTCTTATCCCCTCACAGCCTGTACTGTCTTTTCCAGTAATACCACCGCAGGAATAAAAGGGCTGGGAAGGGGAGAAGAGGAAAGTGCAGAGGAGGGAAGGGAGGGCCGTTTACTGTCCTGATTTCACAGGCAGGTGGAGAAGAATCTGTGCTCTTGGGAGGTTTTATGATGGTGCTCACCGAACATTTTAATAAGCAAGGGCTCCTTAGAGGCTTCTGAACTCAGAGACTGGATTCTTAGTTTGGTTTCCTTTATTATATGCTTTAAAATGAAACTTCTGAGATCCATAACTTTAAACTGCATCCAAGATGGAAGCTCTTCTCTTCAAGCCTCCTGCAAGGTTGCTCCGTGTGCCGCCGTCTAAAAGCGGGGGCGGGGGACCCCGTCGGACGCCGTTCCCTTTGGCGCCTGGCCCACCAAGTATTAGGTTGTGCTGTCTTTCTCCACGGAGCCTCCTGGCATCAGGCATAGAGTGTTTAGATTGTTTGATGAGGCCTGAGCTTTGGCACTGGCTCCTCCACTAAATAGCTGTTATCTTCGATAAGTCTGTTACCCTCTCAGAGTCTCAGTTGGAAAAACAAAATGAGAAGGAGGCTCTTTCCATATAGAAAACCCAATTATTCCATTCCATCTGAGTGTTTCTTGTTGGCCATAGTCTAATCTGGTGTTGTAAAGTACAGGAATCATTAGTGAACTACTAAAAGACGAACTGGCGGAATTCATGGAGTCCCCTAAGCGTCTATCCTTGAGCGGAGGGAGGGGAGGAGGGTATTCTCTTCTAGGAAATGTTACCTAGCAAGGCCCCCTTCTGAAGGGGCAGACATACACAGCACAGATAATGCTCTTCCCAAGAATATTCTTTTGAAGTGTATGCTTTAGTACACCTGGCATAGCAATCCCTCTCCATCCTTTGAGCAAATTAAACTCCGATTCAGGATTAAGCTCATGCTAATTGCTGAGACTAAATTACAGTGACCGAGAGTCCTTGCCATGGATTTGAGCTTCTCTCCCTGCTTACTGATTGTGGAGACCTCCATCGTGGAGACATGAAGCGCTTTGCCCAACTGTCCCTGTGTTGGCAGAATGAGGCTAGAGTTTGCTTCTTCTGCCCTTGGTACTCCGGACGTCCCTATGATTTTGTCCGAATGAGGCAGAAATGTCTCTCCAGTGACTAGCAGCTGTGTGGCCAATGGCTTCTCTAAGTAACATTGCCAGCCCCGGGGAAATGATTAGAAGGGGTGGTTCTCTTGTAGTAGATTCTTCACTGTGTCATTTAAATGACCAATGCGTGCATCTACTTGAGAGGGAAAAATAATCCCATTTGTTTCAGGGAGACAAAGGGTTTATCATCATCTGAAAACATTTATTTGCACATGTTGTAAGCAGAGCACTGGATAATTCAGAGATGGTTCAGTTTCCAGGCTTTTAAATTTAGGCCGTAAATGAACATCCTCCATCCATGTACCATGTTAGTGCACCGAGACGTTCGCAGCTGCTTTAGCAGGAGAAGCTTTCATCTTGGTGTGGAGGCAACTACATCAAATAACCCCGCCCAGTTAAAATGGTCCTAGAATATCCCTAAAAACTGATCCTGTTTCAAATTTGGTTAATGTTCTTCTCAAATGGTTGGCTATACTCCTATGCAGGAAATACTGAAATAAGTGAAAGATGGCAAGTGCTAAAAGAAGAGACTTCAAAGAATAAATTAACTCTTTTTATTGCAAATTGGAAAACAGTAGCTAGTTCTATTTTTCCTTCTGTGTTGCCTAGCAACATGGCTAGGAAAATGAGTTGGCTATGCCCCCCCACTACACACACACACACACACACACACACACACATACACTTAACTACTTTTAAAGCCTACCTCGCTTTAAAAAATAACATATTTTTTTTAATTTTTAAAGGACTATCAAAGACATTTGACCACTTTCTTCACAGTTAAGAAAGAACTATATTTTTATCTATGTTAATTATGCTGACTTAATCAGCTTTTTTCCTTCCTTTAAAATCATATTTTTATGTTACAGCTTTTGGGATTTTAGAGTAGTCATATACAGTAAGAGTCTGCAGGCCAGATATTTTTCTTCATAAAAGCATTGGTAGCAATGTACCAAACAACCTCCCTATTTTTCCAAAACACTGTTATTTAAATTGCTGTCTAGAAGAATTTAACTGGTCACAGAAGCAGATCTTAGGGGATCTTTTCCATCCATGAATTTTTGGGGGTCTTATTTCTTAATACATCAGGAAGAAATGTGTTGTGGTATGTAGGTTGAATGAAGTTCCCCATTATACTCCCACAAGGCTGACTTGTGTAGATTATCTGATCAGTCAGATGATGTGAGGAGTGGGTGGTACAAAATAGAAAAGCAGCCAGGATTCTAGACTGTCTGCAGATCTGAGCTGGTTGCCTGGCTACCAACTGAGAGATCTCCTAGCAGAAATGGGTGGAGGGAGGAAAAAGGGAGGTGATTGGTAAGTGGTTGGAGAACCGGAAGAACATTGGGAAGGGAAGGCGAGGTCAAGCTTGCATTTTTTCTGTCTTTGAAATATAAAATTTTGAAGAGGCAGTTTTTATCGGGTTAATGCACTATGCAAACGCGACACTTGGGTTACTGCTCTGTGACCAGAATTTGCTGAATGCCCTCTGGGGTTCCTGACAGATTATTTTGTGAGGTAAGCATGTTCCTCTTCCCCCACAATGAGAAGGATGGTCAAGGAAGAATTGCCTAGACACCCAGTAGTGGAGTTGGCATGAACAGCCCTCAGGACTTATAAAACTCAACAGGACACAGAAGGCAATAGCTCAGAAGTAGTTCAAGCCAATAAGGCAAAATAAGCACCATTTACGTCTGTTGAAATGGTTTTTCAGTCATTGCCTTTCCTCTGACCCAAATTTGGAGACTAAAAGGTCTGATGACCTTAGAAACCAAGGATGCTCGTTCATTGTAGCTCCATTCCTAAGAGAGCTCCAGGGCACCCAAGAAAGCTAAGTAAACAAACCTATACCGCCCTTCATCTTACAGGACCTGTATCGCCCCCTCTCTTCGGATGAGTTGGATTCAGTAGGAGACTCAGTGTAAAAGAGACAATGGAGCAATGTTTATGGTTTGTGACTGGGTGAAGGTGTTTCACATTTCCTAAGAAAAGTCTAACAGCAAAATACACAAAAGAGTTTTGCATACCTTGAAATTATGAACTCAAATCATATAAAAGTAAACATACAGGCGTTTTATATTCATGATGTTAATTCTTAAAGATTTTTTTTTATAAGTGTATTCCTACATTGGTTTGATTGGGGGAGCTCGATTGCTTAGTTTTTGTTTTTGTTTTTTTTTTCAAGGCCTGGCTTTAGATGAATTTCATATATGGACCCAATATTGAATACAAGAACAAGCTAATGCTATAATATAGGGTCATAATTTCTGCAGGTGGGGTTTTCATTTAATAAGTAGACATCTAGATTCAATTTTCCTGTACTTTTGGTCAAGCAAATTAAAATGGCACCAGCAGACATGTTTTCTTCTTAAAGCTATATTCTTTTGAAAATTTGGATTGCTGATTTTTTAAAGATACTTCTATTGCAAAATAACAAAAACACTCAAGTTGATTTTTTTTTTCTTCCTGGACAGTAGACAAAGCTACTTAACCATTTTGTGGGTTAATATATCTGAAGAAAAACACTCATGTTAAGGACATATCTCATGAAGACTCTAACATTAGGCGTTAGGAACTTTCCTTGTTTGTTTTTTTGTCAAGTAAATTTTCTTGAACTTACCTTTTCATTGGAAGCAGCATAAATATAGCTTAAACAATATACCAGCATGAACTTGTTCAGTGGCATTACTATAAATTAGATAATTCCTCCCTACAACCACATATGTAATTTTTCAAATGTGAAATGGCTGAAGCTAGGAAAAAAAAATTTTTTTAAATACACAGACCCAAAAAAAAAATAGTGTCTGGATTTCTTCTAAGAATCAATTTAAAAGCAAAATTCTCCTAAATGGTGCTATGTAAATCAGGCCTTCAGTATCCAGATTTCCATTCAGAGAAGTCCTGATGTTTTGGAAATTTTCGTATGCAAAACTCCTTTTGTGTTAAACCAAGTAAGTCTATGATTATAACCCACTGTTTAACATTAACCTACTAATTCTGCTTTTCTGGTCCTCTGTTTTAAAACTCATAGTCAGCTTTGCTTAAACATAAAATAATTATTTTAAAATCTGAATGTTAAAAATTAATTTAATGCGTATGGTCTATTGTATGTAAGCCATACCCTAGTGATCATTTAGTTTTACTAGTTCAAACACTAACAATTTAAGACTTGTGAAGCATGGTTTTGATATTCTACGGGCTTGACATATCTCAGTAGGTGATAAATTTAAAATGTATGATGCCATTTGGAGGCCTTTCCTTGAGTTTTTTTCAAATTTTACTTGAAAACTGAATTCAAAAACAAAATGTTTGATTCAAGATGGAGAGAAATTCAGTTGTCACATACTGTTTTAAATGGTATCAATTTATCTCCTTGATAAATTGCTCAACTATCAAATTTTACCATCTGGTTTATAGTTACATATGTTACCATCTCACTTTCCAAGTGAATAAAACATTTCAACCAAAAGAAGAAAAAAAAAAACAAAGAGTCCAGGCAATCTAACAGCATCTGAAAACTTAGCCTTATAATAATTAGTGCCTCATTATCCTGCCTGTTGGAGAGAAAGACACTTCTCTGGCAGGTTATTCCAACCACAGACTGAATCATTCCATCTTGAAAGAACAGTTCATAATAATACCTGTTCCAGACTTCAGGTTTTAAAACTGTTTTCAATAGAAATGAATAGAGACTCCTGCTGAGATCAAAAGGCTGCTTTGTTTTAGCTGAAACAGTAAACATCTGTGGAGTTGCCTATGCTGGTGTCTGTTCTAGTTATGTCTTTGTAAAATGCATTACTTAATACAGTTGAGTCCATAAAAGATTAGAATGTATTTGACTGACCTGTCAAAAATGCAAAGAAGGCAGTGGAACGGTTAACTTAAATCTGGTGGGGTCAGATGGTCCAGAACAAAAATAAATTCTGAAAATTTTAACTTCCCTGTACTGTCAATCTTAGGGACAAGTACTGCTTAGAAAGGTCCAATAAATGCTATTTGTTCTGGATAAGTGGCAGATATTGCCAATTGATATGAAGCCCATGGCTTTGTTTAGACATGGCAGAAAGAAACTGTACTTGTACTAATTGCCGATAGATATCATGGCCAGCTTTCCATTCAGGCAGTTCCAAAGGAAATGCTGTTCCACAGCATTCAATCTTTTGAACATATGACTTTTATTAAAGGACTGTTCAGAGGCAATATATATCATTTACTTTTTGAAACTGAAGTCCCTTGGAGATTGAAACAACACACCATTTATAGACTTTGAGATCTCTTTCTATGCAGAGTGTAATTCCATTATACTAAAGCAGAAATAAAATAAAAAAAAAAAACTCTTAGCAACAAACCAGAAGTTTTCAGTTCACTGGTGGAATCAAATTGATGATTTATAGGCACTTAAGATTTACTTACGTACAGAATACTTTTTAAAAAGTTAGGCACTGAACTTTAAAATTGTTCTATCAAGCAGGATAGAGCTCCAGCAAAAGTCATGCATTTTTGTCCTTATGATAAACCTTAAATATGCTATGAAGACATTGTGCTCTAGTTTAAAAGTTCGATACCTCTTCATTTGCACTCTTTTTTTTTTCTTAGACATCATAGAAAAAGATAGGATAAGTATTTCCCTGCTTTTGGCATTTTAGAAATGCAAACCAATAATATATCAAGTGTGAAGACTGGTTCTGAAAGCTGCATGGTGTATTTCTTCTTTGTCTTGCTTTATCAGTCAAGTCAGGAGGGAAATCCACAATGTTTCTACACCGTCATAGGCTTTTAAGATGTTTCAGGCCCGCCTATCTGTACACATTCCTGTGTTCTTATATTGGCTCATCTAAATATTAAAAAATCAAATAATACCTTCTAGAAACATTTATGCATGATATGTCCTCCCTATAGTTAACCAGCAGGGGTATTTCTTTGCATCCACTGCAAATCTACACATGATTGGGCTCGTTTTTTGTTTTTTCGTTCTCCATTTAAAAACAAGGAAGCCTGAAAGCATATTTCTTAATGAAAATAGAGAATGATATTCTTGAAGATAATCCCATATATTTGAGCTATTGGACTGCTAAATTTTTCATACGTGGCCATATATCTATACAGGCATGTGGGTGTCTGTAAATTTTCAGGGTTCAGTGTGTATATGGCTGTGCTTATATAAGTATCTGTGTATGTTCATAGACTGTTAATAGTAAGATATGGTGTTTGTGACACAGCCTTATGAGTTACTGGCTCTTGTGGAATTGTATGTAAAATCTTCATGTCATAAGTTGTTAAATGTGATGTATTAGTTGGGGCATTTTAAGTTCAAAAGCAGTATGCTAAATTAGTATGCTAAACTGATAAGGCAAAATAGACGTACTGATTTATTTAACAAACAAAAAAACTGGAATCCAGATACACAAAATTTTTGAAATTCAAATCCAATATTGTGTTAATTATTAAATATAATCACACATTGATGTTTATATTGTTATGTCGTGACATTCAGTTATCAAAATGGGTGAATCCTGTCACTGATGTTTTCTCTAACGTGTATGTATTGATGACCTGTATTGATTGTCAATCAATATTCACTAAAAAATGAAATATTGACTTACAGAGTTGTGAGTACTTGAATGTTGAGACATAAATATAAGAGAATCCAAACTATGTTTGATTTGAGGTCAGTTGGTAACAAGGCCAGATAACCTGTAAGGCAATTTTGTATGTTCTTTCAAAACACTATTCTAACTGTTAAATTTTTCAGTAGTAACCTTCCTATACTTGCTGTATGTGTGTATATATCTATATAAATATATACACACTTAAAAGTGTTAACTGAATGAATTTACTATATATGCATATATTTGCCCATTTATACCTATTTGCCTAACTTTGTGACACTTACCACCTTAGAATAACTACGTAATAAACAGAATGGCACATTAGGCTTGCTAGCATCTTTAATCGTGCATGTGAGTGAAAACTGTATTTGTTTGAGATATCCCACAAGAGTGTAGTGTAAAAATTAGAGATATATTGAATTCAATATACCAGTTGCCTGATGCAGTTTGTTATACTGTCAGCTGAAAAATATTTGTAATTTTGTGCCTGTAATGCATGTGGAAAAGATACGAAAGCTGAGGCCCTAGTTGTAATTTTCAAGAGTGCATGATATATAGTGTCTTTAAAATGTGGTTCATTTTAGTAAGGATGATGGATAAATTCCAAGATAGTATAAATGGTGCATGTAATACATGGGTGTTTGTATTATATATGGCCACAAAAAAAGTTTTGAAGCTAGGATAGCAGGCATCTGAGAGGTCACAGGCAAAGACCTAATTTTCTTGCAATGTGTATTTTTTAGTTTACATTCATCAATAAGCAAGGACTTGAGTTATTTGTTCTAAAGGACTTTTTACTTCAAAATACACTATGAATGTAAATTTGGATGAAAGGTTTACAAAGAGGTTGACATACTTTCTGCATACAGTTTGAGTTGCTTAGATGTATATTCTCTTAAAAAGAGCATTTGGTGTGTTAAAATGTTTTAAACAGCACTATATTTTAAAAATCCATCAATTGAGGCCATCCGCAGAGTTTTATAGAGCTAAATGATGAGATATTTCATTGAACTACCCAGTTTTAAAAGTTCCATCACTTTGTGTTGTGGTTTCATTGTAAATGTTATAGCTTGTATTTCCCGCTGGACCATGTTATTCCCTTCAAAGTTAACTTTGTGACACTTACCACCTTAGAATAACTATGTAATAAACAGGAAAAACCACCTATGTTGTTCAGTGAGTTTCTTTCAGAAAACTTGTAAGTAGACATTGACCTTGAAATGACTGTGAGAGGTAACAGTTACTTTTGGTTACTTTCATAATGATGGTTATGGCCTTCTTGTGATGTAATTAGCATCAGTGAATTGATTCTTGAGGTACTGCAGAATGGCACCCCAGGCCATCTAAAGTACAAAATACTGGCAATACAACAAAATAAGACTATGTGATGAAGAATTCTGTTTCAGCTGTTTATATTAAAATCATTAATACGCTTTCCTCTCAGGGCTGTCTTAAGGGTGAATTTGTCAGACAAATGGTCAACTGATTGAAAAAAGAAATCGACATGCATTTTTTAGACATACTAGCTCTCTCCTGGGTTTGAAGGCATTTTCCTCAAGGTCATCTAATTGTAAGGTGGGGGGAATTATCATGTAGATACATGTACATGGATATATATACAAGTTATTTTAAAACCACTGAATAAATAAATATATAAAATGATATATAATAAAATAGTGGTGATAATAAAATACTTGATTACCCAATTTCAAACCAGAACAAAAATCCATACTTTATTTCATTCAGAATGTGGTATAAAGGAATACAGGAAATTCTACTGGCTTAGTTAGTAAATATTTTACATTAAAATTATTATAGAAGTCTAAAAGTCTAGTTTTAAATCTAACATTTTGGTAGGTTCATTTTAACTTTAATATTATAGTTTGCTTTAGTTGCTTCACTTCATTATTTCCATAACCTAAATGTAAACAGTGCCCAAAGCAATACTGGTACAACTGGAAGGAATGTTTTCAAATTTATAAAATTCCAAATTATGTTTATACTTTCTTAATATAATAGAGTTTAAAATAAAGTGTAGCAGGTGCCTGGAAGAGTAGTGAGCTCCCTTCATCACAGACTAGAAATCTCATTTGAGGAGTAAATCACAGGAGAATTATTTTATCGAGAGGTGATAAACTAGATGACTTTCTGGTCCCCTTCCAAACTCTGATGCCATGAAGAGTAACACCTAAGAGAAGACCTTGTGTCCATCCTCCCCCTCCCCTGACACAACAGTCTTCTCAAGACAAATCGTTCAGATTTTGAATTTACAGATCTTGGTCCAAGTGAGTATAGAGACTGGACGCAAGAGGCAGGAGGGCTGCCTGATAAAACAAAGTTGTAACTAAATACATTTATTTTTGAAATCTTGGCTCCTGTGGGTGGCTTTACTAATATCAATTTAATACCAGTATTCCCATTTTCATTTTTCCTTCCTCTGAGTAAACCAATTTCATGAATAACCTTTCTCAAGTCCTTTAAAAACTTTGACCAAATTTTTATGATAATATTTTACATTTTTCCATATTGATTCTTATTATGCACATGATTACCTATACCATAAGCTGTATTTGGGCTAAACATGCTATGACGAATGCAGACAGAAGAGTTTGGAAAAAGGAATCCCTTTGCCTTGTTTCACATAATAGAACCTTATTGGTTATTACAGGTTGATGTCACCAACTTATTGTTCTACACACACTTGGAAAGCAAATGAATGTGTGGTTTTTTCTAGACACACATAAAATCCTCAGGTTTCAGGCTTTCAACACCAAGAGTAGGATTTAATTTTTTTTAATTTTTTATTAATGGAGGTCATTTTTAGAGAGAGATTCTGTAGACCTTTCAAGTCAAGATCCCAAGACAGGAGTTTGAGTTTGTTAAATATTTACTGGTTGTGTTTCCTTTCTAAAGTTGATCCACTTGATTTTTAAGTTCCTTTTTTTTTTAAGTTCCTTTTTTTTTAACAATTTTTCCAATCAATATTAACAAAGTAATAATTGTGTGCTAAGACAGAATCTGAAGGGGAAGTAATACAATTATCCAGTCAAAGCTAAAGTTATCTGGTGAAATTTTTCTTCCTTGAGTAGATCCGTTGGATTAATTGGGTATTTTTGAAAACTTGATTCAGTGTAGTCCTTAGCTGAGTGACACCATTAATACAGATGGCAGGGGTAACTAGTACCATCATATTTAAAATGAATTGTTTTGAACTACATAGTCATCAGATACATCTTGGTAAAATGTGGTTAGAGCTGTTATGTCAGCTTTCTCACTTCAAAAAGTGTGATATGTTCTCCATCTGTTACATGATCCCAAGCTAAATAGCTACACATAGGATGTGTTCTTACTTAGGGCAGTACTTTTATGAAGGTGTGTCATAAAAGCATCCAGGTGCCAGTAACCTGCCCAGCTGGTTCCCATTAAATCTGCTTGGAGGTGATAACATTTCAAATGTCACAATGTCTTAGAGTACCTAATTGCATTAAATGCTAAAATAACTGTATGTTCAGTACTATACACACCCAGATGCCTTAGAATTAGCAAACTGAAGCAAACCCAAAATCTTACCATTATGTATACTATAAAATGGTGTATCAGTTCAGAAAAACCCAATAAGCAAACTGATTTCACTTGCAAGCACGTAAAAAATGCAAATGGGCTTTTCAGCTTCTGTTGGTCATTAATAAAGGCTGATTAGTCTCTTTGGGTTAATTTTAAAAGAGCAAGAATTTACACATTTTCTCTTTACTATTTTCAAAATTCTTCTATCAGACTTATGGGCAGTAATAAGAGTGTCCCAGCACTGTCTAAATTAGTATATTTAGGTTTAGTAATGAGCATACACAAAGAGCCATGTTAATTACAGAATCCCTTCAACTGGAAGAGAGGACAAAACATTAGGTGACAAAATCAGAATCAACAAAATAACAGTCTGCAAGGATATCGGTGTAATAAGAAGGACATTTAACATGAATAAATAAGAAGTCTTAGACTTGATCCGAAACACCAAACTCCCAAATACAGACTAGGAAGACCCGACATAACTGTGAGCTCACGGTTAGGCTAAAAAGTTACGGAGCTATGTATCACTAGGCCAATGTGATCTAAAAGTGCATTCATAATCCATTTACAAGGGAGAAGACTTTATCCTCTACTCTGTGCTAGTCAGGTTACACCTAGAATATTACATTTCTTTTGACCCCAGCATTATCAGGAGATATTGAGAACTGGGGTGTATCCCCAGGACAGTGAAAGGGTCATGGAGCCCTGTTGTATGATGAACAATCAAAACAACTGGGAATATCCAAGTTGAAAAAGAGAAATTACTGAAGAGGTCCAGTAGCTATGTCTAAATTCCTGAGGCACTGTCAAATGAAAAATGGATGAGACCTTCTCTGGGTAGCTCCAGCGGTGAGAGCTAAGACCAATAAGTGGAAAATGTAGAAGGACATCTTTTCAACATAAGGAAGAACTTTGTCTTGTGAGAACAGTTAAGAGGTTGCCTCAGGAAATAATGTGTTCAGTAATGGAGGTGGTTGGACCAAGTCCATTTGACTAAATGGCTGGGATTTTTGTAGTGGGAATTTGGACTCTAGATGGAAGTAAGTTGGAATAGGTAATATTTAAGGTCTACTCCAATCCCTGAAATTCTTTGAATCCATGAATAATCATTGTCTTAGAAATGAGTATAATGTTAACTATCTTACCTCTTTGGGAAAAAGAAGAGATAACACCATTAGGAATCTAATACATTTATTTTACTCTATTTGACCATAATAAAAAAAAATGACAACTTTTCACTCGGTGTTCTCTGTTCGTAAGGAAATAAGTTTTTCTCTTAAAATGGTCTGTTATCCTCAGCATGAAATTTAAAATTACTTGGGGGTACATTTTCAAACCTAAAGTTGAAAATAAGCAATTCTAAATGTAAGCAAACTTGTGTTAATCCTTTTTTTTTTTTTTTTAAACCAGAGCCTAAAAACCTTGAGGGGTTTTTGTCTATAAGGCAGAGAAAACACAGCTGGCATTGTGGCAAGCATTCAGGGCATCAGACGTTTGGTGGCACTGTTGAAAATGCAATTTGTTAGTTGATAAGGCACTTTAGTGAATAATATCCAGTCAGTTGATCGAACATTACAGTTTAAAAGAGGTTTTCATATACTTTGGGTCTGAGTTCTATTTTGAATATCTGATGTTCTTATTAAAAGAACCAGCTTTTGGAATTGAGTGCATGAATGTGGACATCTTTGCTAGGAAACATGCTACTGGTCTATTAATTGGAGCACTTGATGAAAGAATGTGTCTTTGTATTCTAAAATTTAAAACGCCAAATGACAAGACAGCACCTGCCACCCCAAACCACAATATGTCTCCGTTATTAAACACCACTTGCGATGCTGCTGGAAGAAATTCAAGGATCAGAAAGCCCAGAAGAGAAGGTCTACGTTTTAGACATTTACTTACTGCTTTTCTGCTTGGAACAACATTACGTCTACAGCAAAAGCAATCACACAGGGGATAAAAGATCTCACTTTCTGGAAAACAAACACCTTCCCCTCAAATGTGGTAATGTTAATGTTTATTTTCTCCAGACATCGACATCATAAATCTGCCTTGTCCAAGCCTTGTGTTCCAATATTACAAATACAAGGTTTTCACAGACAGACATCCGTGAAAGTCGGCAGAGCATGACTTAGAAGCTCATACATTTACCGTACCTTTGACAGAGTTGGTTATGACGGCATAGTTAGGGTCATTCCAAGAGAAAACTGTTTCAGGGTCCCAATCCGAGTCCCTCTTTCTAGCCTGAGAGAGGATAAATGTGTGCTGCTCATCACAAAGGAAGGCTAGATGAGAAAGGATGAAAAAAACTGCTCAAGTCACCAGACTGATGGGTGGCAGATTCTTACAATATGAGAACAGAAAGGACACAGCACACAAACTATGTGGCCTTTGGGGGTATCCTAGAGTAACCACAAAACTTGTAGGATGTCCTGTAAGGAAGCAGATGCATCCCTGCTGTGAATTTACCTTTCACCCCAATGTCAACAGTCAGCTTTGATGAACTCGGCATATGGAACACGCGTATCTTAGCCGCACCCAGGAGAGCAGGCAGTGGACTCAAATGGCCCTGCAATGATCTAAGTAACATTTACCCAGTGATATTCATCTTTTTGGTGAAAACTAAAAATCTTTGCTTCTTTCTATGCAAGATACTGTTGGGGGTAAAGAAATTATATAAAACTTTCTCTTCCTACTGTGTACAGTTAAGGCTGGATGGAATGGGGAGGAGGTTGAAGGGAAACAGGTAAGCAAAGGAAAAATAGGTCAACTTTGCTTCTCGCCACCTCTTCATTATTAATTCAACTACAGATGCTCTTTCCCTTCTCTCTGCTCCACAGACAGCCAGCACCATGAGCCAATGCTGCCCCCTCACCGCCTCCTGCTCCCATCAGGCCAACCAAGTGGATAAACCCAGGGAAACAGAAGGAAGATCTTTTAGGACAAGCTGTGTTCACTGTTTAGAAATAGCACTGAGATATGCAAATTGTGTTCTCAAGGAATAGAAGCAGAGATGGAAAGGTTCATTGTTAAAAGTACTGCCCCGTAGCTAATCCTAGTACTAAATATTTGGTATTGTTTCAGCCTCTGAGCTTCGTTATATAGTTGTTCTCCTGTCTGCTCTCACTGGTCTTGGATCAAAATACACCAAAAAATGCAAGGGGATCACCAGGCTTGGGCTTTAATTCCTGTCCTTGCCTCAGACTTGTTTTGTGACATTTAACATATTGATAACCTGCTTAGTGCTTGTGTCTTGATCTCAAAGTGGAATTAACAGACCCACTCTTTAACCTTTCTTCAAGAATGTGGTAAGCCTCAATATTTTTCTTTTAGGCTATTCCATAAAACAAGTAGAAGAGAATTTTTTTTTCCTATGGTAAGAATAGAAAACATTTTGGATGAGATCAGAGTGGCGCCATATTTGAGGCCTGTTTGCAGATAGACTGGAAAAGTGAGGTGAGATGCTTAAAATCTGACAAACCTAAACAGTGAACTAAGGGATGCTGATCTTGAGAAAAAAGCCTAAACAGTCCCGGAACATCCAAATTTAGAATGATTATCCCGACACAGTTAAACCATCTATTATTGGTTAATAGGATGGGGAAAAGAAGTAACCTAATTGAATAGTCTAAGAACCTCCCCTTTTGAGTGTTAAGACCAAATCCTCCCTGGTGATGGGTGCAGTTATCCCCCAAGATTCTGGGCTGGGCATAGCACCTGCAGACTGGCACTCTGACCTTGTGTTTTTATCCTCTGTTTCTGTTCCCTTACAGAGCTCTCAACATGGAGGCTCCTCTACTTCCCTGGCATCCACCAAAGTCTGCAGCTCAATGGACGAGAACGATGGGCCTGGAGAAGGTGGTGAGCTTGGGACTTGGTGTCTGAGGAGAAGGCTTACATGGGGCAGAGGATGGGTTGACTAAATTTACCTCAGGAAACTGTAACTTCTCAAGCATTATGAAATAGAAGCCTAAAGCACCTCATACGGATAGGATTGCATATGGTTTCCCCCAGGGATCATATCTACTCTGTGGGAACAGGAAGAGGGAATTAGCCTAATTTGGAGATATTTTACATCCTTGGAGGGCATAAGTATTCTAAGTAGGCCAGCTACTGCCTACTTTGGAAACAAAAGGAAGTAATTGCTGACTTTCTTTTCCCAAATTCTTTTCATTTTCAGTATATTAAAGATAATTTACTCTCTTGATTGACTGTTATAGCCCTACAGATGTACTCTAGCTAAAGTGAACTCAATATGTGAAAATATGGCTTTACAAAAAGAATTACTTGATGACAATTGCAAAAATATTCTTTGTACTTTAAGCTAGTTCATTTTAGAGTTTTCCTGTGATGTGGTCAAATGACCAGGATTCCAGAATGAACTTTTTCACTTTCACTGGATTGTTTTGGTTTTAGGGTTTTTTGTTTATTTATTTATTTATTTGGTTGGTTGATTGGGGAGAGAATCTTAAGCAAGCTCCACCCCCAGCATGCAGCCTGACACAAGGTTTGATCTTAGGACTCTGAGATCATGACCTGAGCTGAAATCAAGAGTCAGATGCTTAACTGACTGAGCCACCCAGGCACCCCCGACTCCGATTGTTTTGGATAAGCCGCTTTAGCATTCTACATCTTAGTTCCTCTTCTCTAAAAATCATTTAAGATTGAAATATATGCCTGTTTCCTCTCTGGTGGTCATTTTCAGACTCAAATCAATTATGAGAAAGTATTTAGAAAAGTATAAGACTTACATGATCAAGCCACTGTTAAAGAATCAGCATCCCTTATTTGTTTGAAGTGATATGATTTGAGTTTCAAAAAAAGTACCTTTTATTATGTCAAGCGAGATAAGTGATTTGCACATGAATTATTTCCTGACTACCATGCAGTATCAGATTTTTTTTTATTTCTAGAAGTACAAAATTCAACCATCTAGAAGTCTTCTCTTGTTCTGCTGTGTTGTATTTACCTAATGAAATGAAATGGTCCTTGGCTGAGACTTTGACACAGCCTTCTTAGCCAAAAGCCTAAAGGATACATTTTATCAATAGGAAAAAAAACAAAAAACAAAAAACCCCAAGCCATGTGCTCCAAGCAGTTATGCTCCAGGTAGAAGGAAGGATGAAGAACCTCCTTCCTTTTCCCATCTGGAGTCAGCCTTGCTTCTGACAGCCAAGGATGGTTATTTTTATTATCCATGGAGTAAAGAGCCTTAAGACCGTGTCATCTCTGAGAGATGTTTTATAAATATGGGTGCTTTGCAGTGGATTTGAAACTTTTCAAACGATCTCCTCTAATTCCCATGGAGTAGACAAAAATCCCCAGGCTGAGTGTTTCAGAGGCAAAATTATTGGCTTCTTTGGGTGTGAGATGGTAGGGATTAGGGAGGGGGTATTAACTGGCTGCAGCTCTCACTTTATTCCCGAGGCCACTGTGATAGCTTCTAGTGGGTTAAGACTAAAAGGTCACCTATAAAGCGGTACCAAGGGCAAAAGTAGCAGCAGCAAGTGTCCCATGTTTGTACAACCCTTTCCAGAAATTCCATCCACCCTAGAATCCAGAGTGGTGCAGATCACAGAACCAGCATAAGGGTCCCAAAGCAGATGTGTGATAATTCTGAGTTCCCAGTGTTGCAGGCTAATGGGGAAGACAGAAATCACCAAGAAACCTAAGCACCACCTAAGGTTTTAATTTTATTTTGAGAAGAAATGTTTAGTCTCAGTTTATGATTAAAGGTCAGAATAGGAGCACATTTAGAAAGCACCCTAGGTTTCCAACACATTTTGTATTCAGGTTGCCTGAGGGAGAGCTAGGATTTATAACTTTAAAGCATGTAAATTTTAGAGCCCAGCTATAAAAGGCTTTTTACACCCCGAAGATGTTAAAGGTTATCCAGTATATTTATGTGACCTAAGTGTGGCTTATTTAGTTTTTATGGCCTTAGATATTTAAAGCATTATTAGGCATTTGTAAAATATTTCAAAATGCATTTTAAGGGGGAAAATGTGTTGTGTTAGTGGCACTCACATAATTGAAACGACAAAACTGTGCTGTTCAGAGGCATAATAAATATTGCAATTTTAACTCAACATCTGCTCTGCAGGTTGCTGGTGAGAACATTTGTCTAAAATCTGCTCACTGATACTGGGAAGTTGGCGGGGGGGGGGGGGCAACCAAGGCTTAGTTCATAAGGAATTTTACGGAGATTTCCATTTCAGGATGCAGTAAAGCTAAGTGTCCAAACAGCAGGCGTACTTCATGCTTGTACTATGTCAGGCAGCCCAGACCTATAAGATCCATTCTTCCTTCTGTCCCATACCTAGGAATATCATTTCTCTGTAGACAGTGGGTATTCCGTAAACATTATGGATCAAATTGGCATGAAACACAAAGAGCGAAACTTCCTCCTCGGAGTCCCCATGGCCACAGAAAGTGTTGGTCGCCCTCCCATCAGTTTAAGTGGACTCCATATGTCTTAGGTTTCCTTTCAATTTATTATTTGTCTTGGTAAAAACTGTTGAATATACAATGTCGGGGAGGGGGGGGGGCAGAGGGGAGGAATTGCCTTACTGTATGGAAAGTGACATAACGATTCTGAATCAGTTCCAGTCTCTTCGATGATCCTTCTAAAGGTCTTTCTGGTGCAACATCTGCGTTCCCTTTTCTACCAATAAAAACGTACTAATGATTCTTTCAGAAGTGTCGGAGGAAGGCTTCCAGATTCCAGCCACAATAACAGAACGATATAAAGTTGGAAGGACAATAGGGGATGGAAATTTTGCTGTTGTCAAGGAATGTGTAGAAAGGTGAGAAGGATATCATTTGCATCGCACTTTAAAGGAAACATTTGGCATTCTGTTTTCCAAGATTGTGTCTTTATTTGCCGTCTGTGGCACATATGGAATAGGTTAAGGTCTCAACTCCAGATGTAAAAAAAAAAAATTTAAAGAAAGAAAAGCCCATCTCACAACAGATTTGAAAAATGTAGTGATTCCTGGGACAATCTATAAATTAAGGACTTTGATTTTTCCTTTTTAATGTACTCAGCAAAACTTTGCCAGATCTTTCAGGTGAGCCCTTTTATTGTGTTTAAAAAAAAAATATGTTGAACGGTTTTTTCCAATGCTTTTCTAAGACATTTTGTAGAGGTCAGAACATTCTTGTATATAGCGGATTTTAACGTACTATCATCAAATTAAATATAACCTTGAAAGGCTTTAAAGTACGTAGGTACTGATCCCAACAAAAATGGTGTTTGATACATTAAAATGTTTTCAGATGAATGAGCTTGGTATTGTTGGGGGTCAAAGGCAGGAGGTGTGGAGTAAAAAGTTTATCCCTGAGATCTTGATACCTAATCAAGGACAGTGGCCAGTGGCTACTAGATGAAGTGACAACTAATAAAGTCACATCCCAGATTAAGGTGGCCTCAAACCCTCAGCCCTGTGTCGAATTTGGAACTCATTTCCTGAGCAGCTTCTTCCTCTACAGGGACCTGGCCAGCCCACAGCTCCTGCTCAGAGCTGGTGAGCAGAGCGTTGAAAAGTCAGGGGGAACCCACTTCGTTCCTTAAGGAAGATTTCACTCCTGGCCTCTGGGGGCTGGTTTCCCTGTCACTTTTCTCTTCCTCCAGGAGGCTGGGCGCCCACTAGTCAGCACTGTATGAGAATAATGCTCCTTCGCTCAGCTCTACCCCTCAGAGAGGATGCTTTGGACTAGAAGCTTTAGCTGCATAAGATCCAGAACTTGTTTCTCTCCAAGAGCTTTGATTTAGAAGCTCAGATTCATGCCATGTTGGAGCTGGAAGTCTACACAGGCGTCAGGCATCACCAGGGTCCTGAATTTGGCCAGGGTCCACTGATTTGCTCCCCTGCCCACTTTGCAACTCTTAGAAGATGCCTCCCTAACTGAGGTCACAGACCCCTCGTGAAGATACTCGGAGGCACTAAATCTCCAACTTTGCTCCCTGCAGCGTGGCAGCTGGGCTCAGATAGTCCCTCAGGGGCCAGCATGCCACTGTAGCAGCCAGTCTTGGAGGGACGGGCATGAGGACAGTCGGGTGAAAAACCCCTTAGCAGTTACCGTGAGGCCACCTTTTCTCCTCTCTGTCCCTCAATCACCCTACTGCCACCAGTTTGGCCATTTGTTGCATCAGTGCCAAATACAGCAAGTTCTCCATTACTTTCCTAGGCCTCACACCTCCAAAAACAGGAACCACTGTTTACTGAGCATCAACTCTATACAAAGCCTGTATGATATTTCATGTAGTTGTCATAATGTCAATATTGTCTCCGTTTTAAAGCAGACAAAGAACGCCTTAAGAAGTTAAATGCCCAAAGTTGCTCAGCTAGTAAGTACTTAGGAAGGCCTGGGTCCAAAACCCACACTTTCAACCATTCTATTGCTGCCAACAAAGTCTCAGGAGGATGTAGCTTAGCTGATCTAGAGTCACGCACTTGTCCCCGTACAAAAAAGATAGAAATTAAATCAGAAAAGCCGCTCTTAAGGCAATGGATGCAAGTGTGTGTGTGTGTGTTTATGTTTATGTAATTTTATATTTCATTTAGACTTTTACAGATAGTAAATTCAACTCTTTTTAACTTTTTTTTCCCACTGTAGCAGAAAATCCCATTTTTAGCAGATTGCCATGCCCCTCCTACGTGGGGTGTCTGGTGATCCGCCAGCGTGCGTCATCTGTTGAGGCTGGCGTGGCCACCATGTGCCGTCTCTCCTAGCTCGCACAGGGATCACGAGGGCGGCTTAGCCCAGTCACTGGTCTTCCCACAGTGGAAATGTCTCATGTCTCCATCCAGAATTAATGTCTTTCTCCCCAGTTTGGATTGTGCTTATTCTGCATGAGTTTGCATCTTGGGTTTCATGGTATGAACCTCCCGCATTTACACACCAGATTGCTCCACCAAGTTTTAGTATTCCGCTCCTGCTGAATGAGGACATGTGGCATGTGACCTCTCTCCCTTGGAGGCATCACAAGACATTCTTTTAATATTTTCCAGAGGCCCAAGAAAATAAAAGCGAGCTAAGCATGTTGTGAATGGCACATGCTGCTCACGGGTGCATTCCGCCATGTTTTGAAGGATGCATATATCCTAACAAGAGCAAGTATGTCCCTCCTGTTAAGAAGACACCGTCCCAGGGAAGGTCTTCCTACAACAGTGGAGGCAATGATAGTGTTGCATAAGCTTTTCGTTCCATGGTCCCATCCCAGCATATCCTTTGGTAGTGGCTGCTGGGTCCATTTCGATTTCTGCCTCCTCCCTAATAGCAATTTCTCCAGCGGCCTCAGGAGCCCCTAGGACATGCCAAAGGAAGTGGGTGAACTGAGACTTGCTTTATTCCAAAGCTGTTTTATAGACTACTTGAGGCCCCAAAGAAAACTTGGAGAGCTGAAAAGCCCTAGTGCAAGGTCAGAGCATGAGTAGAGGGCTCACAATGAGAGGACTTTCCTCTTGGCTTTCCTGGCTCTTTATGGACTAATTAGCATACAAGCCAAGGGTACCAGCGGCACAGTTAGGAGCAGTGACACTGTCTCCCGTGGCTCTTGGCCCCCTCTCCACCTGCACTGCTTTCATCACTGCATTTTTTAGCAATGTATGCAGCAGAACTGTATTAAAATTCTAGCTGCTCTTGATTCTCTTTTTCCCTTCCTCCCCTATAAAACCGAGGATCCACTTAAGGAAACCGTTGGCTTGAGCAGTGAGTGTAGGTGGGCTCAAACCCATCCGAACATCCAAATGGGCTCAGACTTCAGGGCCACAAAACCGGGTTGCATCTACACAGAAAGTCTTCAGAATTCTCAAGAACCTTTGAAACCTCGTACCTGTAGTTTGAAGGCATTTCCGTCCGAAGTGCAATTTGGAGGCTGAGTCAGGATGGAGCTGAGCCGGGTCTCAGCTAGCTGGTGGTGTTCTTCCTTCTTTTCTTCCTGAGGATGCCCTGGTATTGAGCTTGTGCTCAAATTCAAAATCAAACTCTACTCCAGAGATGTCCCAGGAGACACTCTGGGATGCTTCAATTCTCTGCTCTCCACGATGACCTCCTTAGGAGGAGGCTGAGATGGGCTTTGTTATGACTATGTAGCAAACAAAAGGGTGGTGTTTACTAACTCCTCTGTGTTGGGGGGGGTCCTAAATGCCACCATCCTCTGGCATGTCTACAACTCAGCCAACTTGCTTGGAGCCCCTGCTAGTTCAGGCCTACCCTGGACTCATCCGGGGCACCAGAGAGGGCCAAGACCCCAGTCCCTCTGCTTGAGAACCTAACCCACCATGGAAGCACTGCAGTGAAATTCATCAAATGCTGTGATGGGAATGCCTGGGAATCTGTTTTTCCTTTTCCACATAATTTTTTTAGTACCTTGAAAACCTAGCAAACCCCTCACAACGCAACAGCAGCGGCAAAAAGCACATTAGTCCCGGGAATGCCAATCAGTAAGCCTTCTGCTGCCCCCACTCCCAGTGTGAGGGAGAAGGGTGGTGAGCATATTGGCCCTGGGCTGAGAATCACTAAGTTTAAACAGGACAGCTTTCTCCAAACCATTGTTTTTTCAGCACAAACATTAAAAATTTGATTTAGTTCAAGTTGTAAAATTTGGAAATTTCTCTCTTAATAGTTCCGGCTCTAACCTTGGGTCAAACGTAACAGGAAGGGGACTTTACAAATTGAATTTCCGTATAGGAGGAAAAGAAGCAAAAAAAGTTTGTCCCACTGCTGCTGCCTTTGCCACAGTATTCAAGGCTCCGTGATTCCGTGCAGGGTTATTTTAGGAACAAACAAGCAAATAGTTTCACCAGCAATCCCAGTGTCTAGTATTCTTACCACAACAAGCCGTAGACTCCATGGGGACAAGGACCAGGTTTTGCTTACCTGTGTCTAAAATGCCCGAGTTTTTCTCACTGCTGTAGCTGACAAAGAACCATGTTCCTAACCACTTGCTGAATAATTACATGGGCGCATCGGTCCTCAGAGTTAGGGAACACAGGAAGGAAAATACTTTAAGGTTTTATTTCTTGCCAAGTGTTTTCATTTACCAGCTTAAAGCAAGACATTAAATTTTTATTCTTATGGAATACATTTGGTACTAACACCTCTTTTCAGGCTTATTTTCCAGACTCAGCTGCTTTCCTATAAACATATACTCCCAATAATTAAGGCTTGTATTATGACTTTATAATTCTGGCCTCAAGGCATCAAGAAAGAAAAATTGCAGTATTAATTTTGGTGGTCCTCTACAGGCCTCACTGTCTGAGATAAAATACGGGTCAATCTGAGTCTTGAATCCTATTATGTAAGGTTCTGGGTTCGGAACCCATAAAGTCCCTTTTCCTAGTAAGCCCTGAGGCCCAGGCTTGCTCGCATTTTCCCTTCAGCCCGAGGCTCAGGACACAACCTAGTCTGCCTGGTGTCCTGGGAGCCATTGCTCCTTGGAGATTCTGCTCCTTGCCCGTCTGGCTCTTGGAGGGACTCAGCCTTCCTGGTCCCACGCCAGCCCTTTGCTTTGAGTCCTATAATGTTACTTATTCCGGGGAAACAGGAGAATCAAATGGCAACATGGGGAATGACAAAACTAAGAAATCCCCCTCTCTTCTCATCAACACCGTCCCATCACCCGTCCTGTTTGTGGAGGCCTGGAACAAAGTGTCACTTCCATCCCAGGGTCCTGTCTGGGATGTCTGGCTTTGATCACAGCGGTCATTCCAATAGTCTAGCATTCTCTGTCATCACATGAAACGTTTTAAACCAGACAGGAAAGGGGTTGTGGATTCGAATCTCAGAAACCAACTCTTCAGAAGCCTCTTACGAAGAGACACTTAAAAGGACCCTGTGTTCCTTTTCTGATGGGAGTAATCCCCTTGCTTGTGCCTACCTTCACTCTCCCATTTATCCACACAGGGGCCTGGAAGTCTAGTGGGAGAAGCAGTTTTTAGCAAATGATGTGAAGGGTGTCTAAAATGCCCTCAGAACACACTGCTAATATCTACCCTCCTAATTTATGGGCATATCACTCTTGCCCTAAACAAGTAACTGCGAAGTCTCCCCCTTGATTTTCCATACTGAAGATTTTAAAACACTATTTTAAACTTTTATCTTAAGCAACCCCACTCCCACTGTATTCATTTGGATCCCTGAAGTTGGCTTTTATCGATGGGTAAAAAGCTAAGCTGTTTTGGTTTTCCACCAGAAATGAAGTGGAAATGCTTGCAAAATAGTGGTTTCTTATGATTATTAAGTATACATCCTTCAACAATAGAGCTGTCCTTTTTGGTGCTATAGTATCTTAGAAATGTTAACACAAGTGAGGAAGCTATTTAAAGCTAGCTATATGACTAAACCCTCCCTCCCACACCCATCCCTGAGGAAGGGCAGTGTTGGCTGGGCTGTATATGAAAGAGTCCTCAAGAACTCAAGAGTCCTGTTTTTGTTTTGTTTTGTTTTAAGGTTATTTATTTATTTGAGAGAGAGAGAGAAAGCATGCAGGAGAGAGGAGCAGAGGGAGAGGAGAGAGCGAGAATCCTGAAGCAGACTCCTCATTGAGCATAGAGCCGGACATGAGGCTCCATCCCAGGACCCTGAGATAATGACCTGAGCCAAAGTCAAGTGTCAGACACTCAACCAGGTGCCCCAGTAGCGGTGGTTTTATTACAAGTATGGTAACATTAAACAGCTCAGGATGGGACACCTCGGTGGCTCAGTCGGTTAAGTGTTTGCCTTCAGTTCAGGTCATGATCCCAGGGTCGTGGGATAGAGTCCAGCATTGGGCTCCCAGCTCAGCAGGGAGTCTGTTTCTCCCTCTGCCCCTCCCCCTGCTCATGCTCACTCCCGCTCTCACGCGCGCTCTCTCTCTCTCAAATAACTAACTAAAATCTTAAAAAAAAAAAAAACAGCTCAGGATGTTTCTATGCTAGCATAGTTGTTGTCCTTACACTTGGTCAACCTCTTAAGGTGTACTTACTTCTTGGAAAAAAAAGTCTTTTACAAAATACACCAGTTTGATGCAAGGTCTAGGGGGTAAGAAATTAGTCCTTAACAAAATGACCCAACAGATTTGAAATTAAGTTTGTTTTTTACAAATAACTTTCTCTTTGCAGGTCAACTGCTAGGGAGTATGCTCTGAAAATTATCAAGAAAAGCAAATGTCGAGGCAAAGTATGTATAAGGCTTACTGTTATGAAAATATACTGTTGTGGGGGTGGGGGGGTAGAAACACAGAGATCAGTTCCCAAATAAACATAAATTCACCCTAGGGCTTGCGTTTTGGAGGGATACAATGTTATATATTTACTGGACTATAACTTTATAAATATTCTTAGAATAAAAGTTAATGGGAATGATTGTATGTTATTTCTGTTCCTTATTGTTGGTTTGCTTGTTTATTTTCTTAATTTGCTTTTGTGATCTAAGTTTCATTCCGTCCTTCTATATGCAGTTATACTTATACTGATATGTTGCAAGCATCCTCTGAGGACGTTCAACAACTTTTGGCAATTCTAAGCTGAGTATCAGAATCTCAGATATACTCATTATATTTTACCCAAACATAGCTCCTTTGATCCTCAAGTAGTATAGCCTCACTCATTGGAGTTAGCTCCTCATGTGTTTTGATGTGTATATTGATTAAGGTAACTTTTCCCTTAAACAGGAGCACATGATCCAAAACGAAGTGTCTATTTTAAGAAGAGTGAAGCATCCTAATATTGTTCTTCTGATTGAAGAGATGGATGTGCCAACAGAACTGTACCTTGTCATGGAATTAGTAAAGGTGTGTATCTTGGAAAAAGAAAAACCTACGCAAGGCACCACACTTTCCTATCTGATAGAGGGCGCTGTCTCCCTTATTTCCTTCCACCAAAGTTTAGTATCTCATTTCTATGTATCCGCCTAACAGTTAAGATTATTAACACTAGAATTATACTGCAAGCATTCAAGTCCTAGCCTAGACCTACATAGCTTTCTTACCTTGGGTATACCTCTCTGTACCTCAGTTTCCTCAAATGTAAAATGAAAAGAATGTTACGGTAACATTCGGTAACAGGAGTGTTACGGTAAAGGTAGGAGGGATGACTTCCATCATGTACTTTTTTTTAAGGAGTGGGGAGGGGCAGAGAGAGGAAGAGAGGAAGAGAAGCAGACTCCCTGCTGAGCACAGCACCCTATGTGGGGCTCCATCTCACAGCCCTGAGATCATGACCTGAGCCAAAATCAAGAGTCGGACATTTTAACTGAGTCACCTAGGCGCCCCCAGATATTAGGTACCAATATGATCATTGTTGTTATCATTGCCATAGAAATTGCACCCTTTTTCATGAACTACATCCAAAGGTATCAACCATTCTTATTAAAAGAAAAAAAGCTTTAAACTTTTAGTCACCAGTATGATAGAAAAATAGCACTAGAAAATATTCTGCTGCCTTTCAGTAGACGTTACAACCTTGTCCTGTCACATAAAATTACATCTTTATTTTATTAGATCATAGCATATAGACATATTGATAACGGTTGTATCGACGTGAAAGGTGACTCACCTATTCCCTCTACTTTCATATTCAAAATTTTCAGTAACTAAAAGTTTTTACAAATTTAATATTTAGTATTCATGAAGTGCTATTTTTCTCAAGCCTTTTTTCTATTATGTTAATCTAACTGAAGGTGTAACTAATTTCTACTTTAGTTGTAAAATGTTGTAAATTAGTCACACCACCCTCTGCATCAACTGTGTGCACCCGTCAGTGAGAGCCTCGGGCTCCAGGAACCGTGTTTGGAATCACACGCCCCAGCTGGTGGCAGGAATCAGCACTGGGGAATGTGGCATTTCCTTCTGTTAAGACTTAAGACCAAATCAGCATGTAATAAACTAATCTGTTACTATATAGAAAAATGTTCATTCGAGGATCCTTTAAGCTTTTATTATTCAGAGTTGCTTTACTTTAAATCTGTTGGGGTTTTTTTGGTTTTTTTTTTTTTTTTTTTTTAGTGGTTATTTGTATTTACAGATGAAGCCTGCTTTTTTCCTACTTCGTGTTAGGATTTGTTTCTTTTGGAGGGGTGGGACTTGTTTGTAGTGACACAAGAATATTGTCCCATTTGAGACCAAGGAGATAAAAATGGTAAACTTATTTCAACAAAGGAAGATTATTTTAAGTTATTCAGAAGATTTTCATATTGATGCCTTATGCCCAAATCAAATTTGGTAATTACCAATATTGTAAAAAGACACTTTCTCTAGCACCCAGGATATTTTTACAGTGACTTTAATTTTGAGAGCAACAAATTCCCACCATTCCTGTTGCCCTTCTGTGTGCTGTTAAAAAATTGATTAGCCCCCTTTTATTGGCCCATCTTGGAACAGTTAAGACTAACTTAGATTTGAAACTGAGAAATGAAAGAGGCAAAGGCTTAAGAGTCCAGAACACATTGCGGTGGGAAAATCTAGTCTGTCGCTCATATGCTTAGGCAGGTGACAATAGCTAAGTTACCACTGGGAGGTCCTCACTTCACTCAACAGCCTTTTGCAAATTCCCTCTGGGTTACCAAGAGAGCCTAACAAGGCCAGAGAGTGTCGGCATGGCCCAGCATCGGGACTCCTCCATTGTACTACCAGATCAGACCCTCAAATTTAGGCTGACCCAGAACTGCTGTGAGGCCAGGCCTGGAAGCATCCCACGAAGTGAAGGCCAAGCCCAGGCTTGAATTGAAAGGCTCGCACAACGTTTCCCCTGAGAAATGTAGCCCGGGCCACGCTTCTCAAGAGTCCAGTGCTGTCCAACGAGTGCCTGCAGCTATAGGATAAACGAGACCTGTATTCTGGAAAACAGTGGTGAGGGAACAATAATTACGCGTGGAATTCCATAATTAATAAGCACAGGCCTTCAGATTGCCACCTGCCGCTGTGTGCACCTGGAATCAGAGGAAGGCAGGCCTTGTGCAGGAGGCGGCCCTGCGGCCAGGCCCTCCACCGATCAGCAGGATTGAAGGGACCTTCCGTGAAGGGGGCTCTCGGGAGGACAGGTTTGGCCCGCAGGGTGATTTGGGCGCATTTTAGTGATCGGGAAGGAATCTCCTACCTGGAGCATAAAGGCGACTCGCGGGTGTAGCTGGTGGCAGGAGACGCAGTGCGCCGGGTTGGAACGAAGGGGGCAGCCGGACATGGAGAGCCACGGGAAAGGAATGCCGACTTCCGCAAGGGAGAAGGAAAAGGCCAACATCCGGCGGGGAAGGTAACAGCGGGTTCGCGGGATACTGTGAGTGGAGAGGCCGGAAGCAGCGTAGGTTGTGAGGTCACGTGAGGGCCTCCCGGGGATAGCGCAACCAGACCTCTTACGCAGCCGCTGGAGCCGACTGGCGGCGTATGCGGCCCACTGCGCGGTCGGGGATGCGGGAGACGTGCGGGCCCAGGATGCCCGGAGCCCACCTAGACAGTGAGGACGGCTGTGGTGTCATCGCGGGGTCACCATCCACAGCCGCACCCCCGCCCCCCTGCGCTGGGGTGCTGCTCATGGAGACCACAGCGAAAAGGCCGCCTCCTGGAGAGGCCCGCAAACAAGCTGGAAAGCCGCCTCTGGCAGCCTCGCCTTTGAGAGAATCAAAAGCGGAGGAAGCGTCCATCGTGTGACTCACGTGTATGTGTTCGGGTTGGGAACTGCGGAGGCTGAATGGACCGTGGGAGAAGCCTCCCGAGCGGAGGTGGCGCAGGGCAACGGAGGACAGGCCAGCTAGTGAGATTCGGAAACCGTCAGCCCACAAGGCCTCGATTTTGCCTTTGCTATTTAAGAAACAAAAATGAAATCCCTCACTACATCAGGCAACAGATGAACACAATTGGCTCCCGCGCTCGGCTCTTTGGTGCATTGTGTGCAAGAATGATGCAAACGTCCTTAGTCAGACCCAAATTTCTGAAAGGGTTTCCAATAAAGAGAACTAAAATTGGAGCCTAAAATCATTGTATCTCCAAATAACAATAAATTAGCAAAGAACAAGGGAAATGAAAGTTCAGATGCATAATGGTCCTAGAAAACTTTTTTTGAAATTTCTCTACCCTCCTCCCACCTCCTCTCTTTTCTCTCTTATCTTTGGAATGACAGTTTCTGGTCCTTTTCTCTGCTCTTCACAAAGAAGCATATTATTGGAAAAGAAAACACTACACCCACTCAGAGCGCAATCTAGAGAATGAAGGGAACTGAGTGTGCGTGTGTGTGTGTGTGTGTGTGTGTGTGTACTTCATAAGGCAGCTGAACATTTTAAGGGTGTGGTCTGCTGGATTACCTGTTTCTCATTTTGGGAGGCTTGGGGTTACGAACTTTTGCTTGCCATTGGTATGAGGCATGCCACCAGGGCACCCCAGGATCACACATGCCACCAGGACACCCAGGGTCACCAGGCCTCTGCCCTGGAGACCTGGCTGCGTCTCTCCTCCCAGGCTGGGACCGAGGAGATGACTGCATGTCGGATGGCATCACAGCGGGGAGACAGTCACCAGATGAAGGCTCTGGGCCTTTGAGAGGGAAGTGGCGGGGAGAGCCCTAGGAGCCCAGAGGTCCTGCGTGCTTCCTCATCCTCTGGAGAATGTGTCACTTGCCTCTCCAGGCGGCCCCATTGGACCATCTGCTAATCGCTGCTCTACCTGCTGTTCTCTTCTCAGGGAGGAGACCTTTTTGATGCCATTACTTCAACCAACAAATACACGGAGCGAGACGCCAGTGGGATGCTGTACAACCTGGCCAGCGCCATCAAATACCTGCATAGCCTGAACATTGTTCACCGGGACATCAAGCCAGAGAACCTCCTGGTAAGAGGAATTCAAACCTTACGTGTCTTGAGTTCCAAGCACACATGAGTGAATATGAACGTTTCTTTTTTTTTTTTCTTTCCTAGTTTCTTTTCTTTATTTTTTGAAAAGAAATATATTTAAAGGCTACTTTCCAGCTGGACTGGAGTAGCTGGAAATGAACCTTTTAAGTGTATCTATAAAGGTTAATGTGCCGTTAGGAGGACTTGACTAATTATTAGCAAATAAAAACCTGAGACAGGTTTGGGGGAATAGAGCTTGGGAAATCTAGGGCTGTGGTTAACACCCTGGGCTAGACCAAGATATGTCAGAAGGAACCTTTATGTGTAGGTTTATTTATCTGCAGCACTTTGATGTTAAAAGTTTTTACTTGGGGGAAAAAAAAAAGGAAGCTCTTAGTCTCCCAAATGTACTTTCGGGTAATGTGATCTAAAAGCTAAGACAGTAAGTCATGAGTTTTAAAGACACCTGCCTTTCAGCACAAAAATAATCATGATGACGGATTTTAAAAATCAGAGACATCCCTTTTCCCCTTTATGACTATTTGTTTTGCTTTTCATGAACTCTGTGTCTCTGGGGGAAACATTGAGAGTTCTTTATGCAGACAAATGAGAAGACTTTCCTAGTCCAGCTGTTAAGGGGACAGTACTGGAAAAAATTGAGGAGACAGAGACTGGGCATTGGGGAACTGCCACTGGTGAATATGAGAGTAACATCAATTTTGCTGGCTATCCAGGCTGGAATTTTAATGAAATCTGTTCATTTTCTCGCCCCACCCTCCCAACATACTAGTTCTTCTTTTACTTTCATTACCTAGGCCCGAGAGTCCTGTATTATATATTACTGTTAGTTTGTCCAACTCTTCAGAAATCCGGGAATTGAAGATTCTCTTTCAAAAGCAGTATTTCTCCAAGGGTGGTCCAAAGACTCCCTGCATCTCAACTACTCCCAGATGCCTGTTAAAAATGCAAATTTCTGAGCCTCCCTGCAGCCCTAGCAAATCAGAATCTGGTGACTGGTGACAGGGCACAGATCTTCCTTGAAACAAGCTCCCCCACATGACCCAAATGAACATTCAGGTCTAGAAGCAGATGAGCAAGCCAACTCTCACAACACAAGAAGGGCTGATGAGGTCCGCTAAGATGGCGACCCACCCATGCACTTGCCCTGTGCTTTTAACTCATGATTGCATTTAATCCTCACAACAACTAGATGGGGTAGGTTCTGTTACTGTTGCATTTTACAGGTAAGGAAACCGAGTGCCTAGAAGTTTAAAGACCTGCGCAAAGCCATTATAACTCATATGTGGAAGAACTGAGATTTCAACCTAGCTCTGTCCTACTTCAGCGCCCAAGATTTTAACCACTAGATGATGTGAAGCTGTGCATTAGGGAGATTTATTGCTTATTGGCTCTGTGCCAGGTTGTGCCAGGGAACAGAGAGACAGATGCCTTCATGGAGTTGACATTCAAGTAGGAAAAATAGGCATTCAAGAAATAAATACACAAGCAGTTAGTTCGCTGTAATTATGTTCGTAAACTTGCAGCTACTGGCTAATGAAGGCAGCTGAAGTCAAGCAATGGAGTTCTGACTTAATTGCCCCTCAAATTCCACATCTCTGCAGTAGCCCAAACATTCTCTTCTGCATAGCTGCCTCCATAACCTGCAGCAATTTTCTCTTGTCTGCATTCGTTATTCCTATGTCCTGAATTATGTGGGATCATCTCATGGGAACAGACTCACAATTGGCCTTTGTTTCAAAATTTCTCTAAACCCCAAAAATTCAGTGATTGGAAATTAAAGTTTCGTTCCCTCCCCCTGTGCAGTTTGGTTTTGCATGACATTGTCCACAAGCTTCTCGCTAGAGCTTTGTCTGTTTCTGTAAATACCATATGCGATTACTTAGCAGGGTAGTTTTTCTAAAACTACAATTTCCAGGACACTTAGCTAATATTGTGCTCATTCTAACATATTTTCCTTTTTAGATATCCAAAAAGAAAAGAATTCACTCTTTTTTTCTTTCTCTTCTAATGTGAGAATGTGAAATACACACACACCATTGAAGTCATTTGCAATATAGGTTTAAAATATATTTATGAACTAAAGTAATTTTGCTTCTCCTGTATAGTAATTTCTTACTCTCAGGAAGTAATAAGAGTTGGTGAGCTTTGCAGGGATAAATCTACTATAGTGTAAAATAGGTGGGAGAATAGAAGAAGTTGAACGGAATTAGGATGACATCACTAATTGAACTTGAGACTTATGTTAATTTCACATTCTGTTGAACTTTATGTGGAAATAAGAGAGAATTGTCATGGAAGGCACATTCACATCTCAAGGATTTATAGTCAGATGGACCAAAGTTCAAAACCAAGTGCTTTGCTCTTCCAGTGACTGGTCTTATGACCTTGAACAAGTTTCTTAACTCCTTTGAGCCTCCTTTAGGGAGATTTTATGAAGATAAAGAGATAACATGGAACTATTAGCTTCCTTCCTTTTTATTCCCCTTTTATTTGTAATAAAATTTAAATTATTCCTAAAAATAAAACTGTTTCACAACAAATTGTATGTTGTAAAAATCATCTTGCATATTTTTTGACATCGCTTTTAAAATTTTACTGTTTACCCTTGCACGGATTTACCATCTCCTCACAAAATGTAGAGCTGGAGACTATTTTTGAAAAATGCTATGACAAATTTCATGTAAAGATTTTGAGTCCGTTTTCTTACTACCAAATAAATAAATTTACCAAATAAATAAAAAGGCCTCAACCACACACTTTGCATTACTCTTTTATTAAGACACCTCAAAAAAGCCTAAATTGTTGGATAGCTAACAAGATTTTTGCCAGTTAAGTGTTTAATGTTATAGCTAGCAAAGTATTATTTTGAGGTGTCTAATTCAGCTATAAATTTCATTTCATGTAGCATCATCTATGTAGAACTTTCAGAACTTTTTATTTTTAATTCCTATAGAACTATATAAAAATGTTGTAGCTTGGCCTTAAGGATCTATATGGATCTATTCAAGTCTAAGTATTTGTCAGGTCAAGGTCTTTTAGTGAGAAAACAGGATTTATAGTGATGTGTCCAGCCACATTTGGTGTGAAAACTGGGAATTGACCCAATATAAATACCCTCTATAATTTTATCATTGTATCACTTCTAAGTTTTTGTCTGGTTTGTTTTCTTTTGTTTTTGTTGTCACAAGTTATGCCAATGACCTTACATGGTTCTTTCTGCTCTGTCAGGCCTGGAGCTTAATGATCATTCGGATGAGTGGCCAGTGGGATGAGAGGGTGGATGAGATGAAAGAGTGGGTGAATGAGTGACACTTCTCCACTGACTAGAGGACAGACCCGTCATGACAGGTCTAAGCCATTCTTCAGCTCATTCATTACACTGAGGGCTCACGTGGGCCTCAGTCTAAATGCCACTGAGTGGGGGAAGTGCAGTGTTCTCCCAGCTGTACTTATGCACAGGACCTCTGCGTGTGTGTGTGTGTGTGTGTGTGTGTGGTGATAGTATATAACTAAGAGAGAGTTTTTGTTTTTTAAAAAACAAAACCACCAAAACTGTTCTACTGAGATCAACGGCCTTCAGTTTGCAGCAGTCACCACTAGATGGCAAGCCTGCACCCTTGGCCGGAAAAATTCTCAGCAGCCTGAGTTTTCTCCTAAGGAGCTGGGAGGGTTTTTAAAAATGTATATGCAAGTGCCACCTCCTTGGGAAAATTAAAGTACTTACTGGCAAAAATATAACTTGCATCACTAGTTTTTGTTAGATTCTAGAAATAAATGGTAATTTTCCTTTATATAAAAGTTAATGTCCAAAAAACTTTTTCCTTCTAAACTCCCCAGTACTCTCTGGGAGAAAGCAGTTTCTGAGAGAATCTGCCTGTCTTGGACACAAGTTTCCATTTAGAAACTTTCTGTCCAGGTGTTTGTACCTGCTGCTGACTGCCCACCAAAATGGCATGCCTCGCACAGAACCCTCATTTTCACTAAATGGATTGTACGTAGCAATAGGTATATCGATGTGTTCTCTCCAAGTGATGACCATGCGTGACCTAGTGATGATGTGCTCTGGCGCTTCTTGGTTTCCAGTTGAAGCCAGCCCCAAGCCCACGAGATAGCAGGTTGCCTTCGGCCCATGACCCTTAATCTCCAAATAAATGCATTTTGTGGTAAGATAGCTGACACAAGGTACACAAGGCAAGTCCCACAGATAGAGTGCATCTAGAAGTCATAGGCAGAAGCACAGCTGAGTAGCTCTGTAGCCGGTCCACTGTCTTATGATCTTGAGCCAGCAGAGTGTTGATTAATGGTTAGGGGCCCAGAAGAAGGTCCTCTCAGGATTCTGTCACCGGCCCTGCCCCCATCAGCATTATTAGTGATGTATGAAATAAAGACATATTATAGCAAATGACAGACTTGAGAACCAAAAGTATCTTTGGCTCTGTGACGGTCTAAAATCAGTAAGATGAAATTTGACAAGAGAGACACATAAATCCCAACGGACTAAGTAGTTTTGGTATAGTTGTTTTAATGATCGTTGCTGAAAAGCAGTAAGGGAAATCTTGGCCAGACCATGTGAAAGACTATTAGTTGACCATAAGTTCAGGGTGAGCCTTAGTGGGATATGACTGCTAAAAAATTTCCTCTCGATCCCTTTCCCTGGAAGAGTGCTGCCATCAAGAGAGTCCTCTGCCTTGCTCATGCCTGTTACCCCTATGGGGAGGAACATGAGCACATCATGTCAGGGACCGGGAGTTTAGCTTGCAGAAGGGAAGGAGAAAGTGGACCATGGTGGCTCTGGTCAAATATATGAAACACTGCTAGATGGGAAATGGGAAACCTTTTCTGTGCTGTATCGAACTCCAACTAAAGAGAAGACATTCCTGGATGAGAGATTCGAGGTTGATGTAAGAAAACACTTTGAAACAGTTGCACCTGTTTGTAAATTAAATGGCCTTTATTATACATAGCTTGTGGTCATTGAAAATGTCTAAGCAGAAACTGAGTGATCATTTTTTATAGGTGTTTAGAAAAAAATCTCTCTCTGAGTTTAAATAAAAGTTAAGGGAAAAATAGAAGAAAAACAACATTTTCCTAAGGTATTATTTAGTACAATAATATACCAGTTACTTTCCTGGCACCTTCTCTGAGGGCCCTCTTCCGAGGACCTGTGATTGCACATGGGAGAATCAGGAAAGTGTAGTGTATTGCCTTGGTTGGCCTGGGTCCGTCTGCCCCACTACTCATCCTTTCTGTCATTAAGAACTGAAATAATATCACTCATCTCATTTAAGATGACATGGTCTTATTGGACTAGCAAAGATTAATAATAGCATATAGTGTTGGAAAAGTTATTAGGATACCAGTCATCTCCTATTTGTTGATGCAAGAGTAACTTTGTAGAAGCTTTCTGAAAGGTACTTTGGTAATAAATAATGAAATCTTAAACACTATGAGTATCCTATGACCAAATGATTCTATTTCTGGAAATGTAACCTACAGAGAAAAAAGTCAGCTCTGTGTACAAATATAGGGATGTTCATCTCAGTAGTTTTTAGTATGAAAAAATATGTATACATCTATATGAAAACAATTTATGTCAGGTACTAATTAGTTAAATAATGATGTGATGAGGGGGAGGAGGACATACTGGTTAAAATCTTGGACTTGGATGTACTTAAGCTTAAGTTCTGGCTCTGCCACTTACTAGCTGTACAACACTGGACAACAGTGCGACATCTCTGAGACTCCATTTTCTCATCTACAAAATATCAGTAAGATGACTTAATAAATTGCTGTGAAGATCCACTAGGATAATGAGCCTGAATTCCTCAATATGATGCCCGACATACCCCATGTGCTCAGTAAATAGCAGCCATAGTCGTTGTTGGGATGATTATGACGGTGCATCCATACGATAGAATATCCAGTAGCCACTGAAAATCGTGATGCAGACAGATGCTTATTCACTCAGGATGTATTGTCCCATGGAAAAAGAAAAGCAGGAGAGAGAGGTAAAGAAAGGGCTGGAAGTTCATACCCCAAAATGTTAACGATGGTTATTTCTAGGTGTCAAGATTATGGGTGAGCTTAATTCCTTTCCCTCTATAATTATCTGTCTTTTCTAATTTTCCTACAGTGACATGTTGGATATTACTTGTGTAACAAAAATATAATACGAGTTTTAAAAATGACAATGACACTGAGTTCCCACAGTCTTCACCAAAGGCTAGTATGTGCAGTGGCTCCCAGAATCCGGAACATGCCTGTTGCGTGGGACTCATTACATCTGTGTAGAACTCCTCTTTTTTTTTTACTTGTATTTATTTATTTGACAGAGAGAGAGATCACAAGTAGGTAGAGAGGCAGGCAGAGAGAGAGGAGGAAGCGGGCTCCCTGCTGAGCAGTAAGCCCAATGACCCTGAGACCATGACCCGAGCCGAAAGCAGAGGCTTTAACCCACTGAGCCACCTAGATGCCCCAGGAACTCCTCTATAGTTTCATGACTATTTGAAAGGGAGAATGGAGTTCCCACATCCTCCATCTTCCCAGATCTCTCTAGAGTAGTACTTTGAAAGCTGTTTTATTTCTCCCTCTGATATTGTTACCCCTCTTCTGAGTTGGGCTATACAATGTTGACTATTCTTATTTCATTTGTTTGATTTCACAAAGATTTTACACGTGGTTACAAAGTGGGGTGTTTTTTTTTAGAGAGAGATTTTATTATTTATTTGACAGAGGGAGAGAGATTACAAGTAGGCAGAGAAGCAGGCAGAGAGAGAGGGGGAAGCAGGCTCCCTGCTGAGCAGAGAGCCTGATGCGGGGCTCGATCCCAGGACCCTGAGATCATGACCTGAGCTGAAGGCAGAGGTTTTAACCCACTGAGCCTCCTAGGCACCCAAAGTGGGTTTGGTATTTTTAAGAATTTTTTTATCAGGAGGTTTAATGTTAAAGTATGTGGACCTTAAGTGCATTTTGTAAAGTAATTTCCTGCATTAATGTTGTTTTACTTCACTTCTTATAATTTTTTTAAAAGATTTTATTTATTTATTTGACAGAGAGAGAGAGACCACAAGTAGGCAGAGAGGCAGGCAGAGGGAGAGGGGGAAGCAGGCTCCCCGCTGAGCAGAGAGCCCGATGCGGGGCTTGATCCCAGAACCCTCAGATCATGACCTGAGCCGAAGGCAGAGGCTCAACCCACTGAGCTACCCAGGTGCCCCTACTTCACTTCTTAAAGAGTGAAGATTCAAGGGGGCGCCTGGGTAGCTCAGTCATTGGGTGTCTGCCTTCGGCTCGGGTCATGATCCCAGTGTCCTGGGATCGAGCCTCACATCGAGCCGGAAGCCTGCTTTTTCCCCTCTGCCACTCTCCCTGCTTATGTTCCCTCTCTCACTATGTCTCTCTCTGTCAAATAAATAAAATCTTTAAAAAAAAAAAAAGTAAAGATTAAAATTTAGTAAAAATTTAAATTTAATTTATTTTCCTTAGAAAGGACTATAAAGGCCATATACCATGGCTAGAGGAAAAATCAATGTCTTTTTAAAGGGATACCATAGTTGTGAAAAAGTAAATTGACTTTTTTTCATGGCTTTGTCAATTTCATGCCACTTTTGTTCAGTTCTGTTTGGTGAAATTATTTTTTAGTACCTATTGAGCTCCTCTGTGAAAAATATTTCCGTGGATATTAATGATTCATTAGCCAGCATTTCAACAGGGTTATCCTTGAATTCACAGCAACATTGTGAATTATGTTTGTTCCAACACATCTGTTATATTAGTCAGCTTTTAGTTCTCTATTATGGGAATCTCAGAAACCATTTACTTGGGTTCAGGTTATCTGTGAATTTTCATATTATTTTATGGCCACCAGCTGCATTTTATGACTATATATTAAATCTTTTATTTTTTCAAATAACTTTTCCAAATGGTCTCAGTTTCTAATCCAGAGAAAATCAGGCCTATGCCCAGACATCTACTGTTTAGCAAGTTACAGCTACTGCAAAACCCCAAATAAATGAAAAAGAAACAAAAACAAAACTCTTCCTCAAAAAGGAAAAACCCTGTGTAAAATGCCAGTGTGCTAAAAACCTGATACCTGACCTTTCCCTATATCTATTCTTGGTGGGACATGCCTTCAGCTTTTAATTGGAACCTTTTTCATAATTGTTGCCATTTAACACAGTTAGTCTGTCAAATCATGGGATGTCTTTATAGCCATATAATAAACCCTAGAGAACAACTTCTCTGACTGTAGCCATCTGCAATGATCACAAGAGTAGCTTACAAAATACTGACAATCTTTATGGTAATAGGATACATATGGCAGGCCACAATTATGTGTAGCTGCATTCAATTAGTGTTGTACAATTACACAGTTTTATTGCTTAGTTAAAACAGTGAAAGCACTACATACTGGTAATTTGCACTAATCCCCGTCTCTTTAATAGCCCCTCAGTGTTTAAAACATGGGGGAACATCTATAGTATTTAAAGGGCTTGGGATGAACATTAAATTATATCTCATGTTGTGAATACTTATTGATTGACAATCAATGGACTCCTACCTCACTTGTGGGTCATGTGTTATGGAGGCTTTAAAATACAGTTATTGTAAAATGCTCTTTTTTTTTTACACCAGAACCCCACTTGCTGGATTGGGCTGCCCAAGCCTGTGCTTGCAGCCTGCCCAAGCCTGACCTGAAGATGGTCAGGATGGGGAGACACCCAGAAGAACAAAGTCAGAATCGATTCAGGGGGTCATATAAACCAAGAACTCTACATTTTGAATGTGAACTTGTTAGAGGCTTTTCCCATTCCTAACTTTTAATTAAAAACTTAGTTCAAAGTAAATTTATAGCTGCCATTTGGGAAAATACTTTCTGGAGATGGCTTTGTGAGTGTGTGAGTGTATGTGTGTGTATGTGCGCACGCACGCATGTGTGCTTGAAACAGATGTATGCAGTCTGTGATTTTACCAGAATTTTAGTTACATTTTTCAGTGGCCTCCCTAGTGCCCCTCTGTAAGTGGCTTGGTAAGAGATAAGGGTGAGCCCAGCTCGGGTTGCTGCAAGGGCTAATAGGGGACCCCAGTTGTGAGGCGGGCGCGTTAGACTGCTTGGGAAAGGTGCGCTCCTATTGGAGGAGCAGAAACACTGGAATATATTCTTCTGTATCCTTCTTCCAAAGTGTTGACAGAGAAAAACCCAAAGCAACCTTGTTTCCTGCCCTGCCTGACAGTAAGTAAGTTAAACAGAATTCTAAATGAGAGGCCTGGACATTCATTCACCTGCAAAAACATTTTGCTGAAGCATTGCTAACGTAGTGGTATCTAGAAATGTTTTCAGTTACATGGATCAGGCCTTTGTCTCTCGTTCTTATTGTCTATCATAAGCATCACGTTAACCTCTTCATGTTCATGACAATTGTGCTGTTTCAAACCAGAGGAAGGGGACATGGTGGCAGTGGTAGAGATAAAAACAACATTAAAATGATGGATTCTGTGTGTTTTATTTAAATGTTGTTGGCTTATTTGAAAGAATTATTACTTTTATGTAATCCTAATTTCTTTATTTTAAGTAAAATTTTTTGGGGTGCCTTTTTCCCCCCTCAGGAATTGAAACTGTGAACTTTATGTTGTTTAGTATATTAAGTATAACTGGCATATGGCTGTCTGTGAGGTGGAATTCCTATTCAAATGTAGACACTCAAAAATAAAACCTTTGCTACGTGTAGGAGAATTACGTGGTCATATTCAGAACCAAAACGTGACTTATGACTTCCATCTGCCAACATCGCCTTTCATCCAACTTTTGAATTAAGTCAGGTGATCATAGATAGTATGTTTAGAGGAAAACCACAAAATTCCTGCGTAAATGGAGTTGTGTAAATTGAGATCTACACCACCTCCCAACACACGCACAATGGATGTTTGGACCTGACAGAACATCAAAGCCAGAGTTCATTTGGCATTTTAGGAAGGTTATGGCTAACAAAATGGAATTGAGGAAGCAAACAATTCTGCTCTGGAAGCAAACAATTCTGCTCCGGGAAATAAGCTTGATGATCTTCTAGATGTTTCCATCTCAGGTTTCTGTTCATGAAAAACATTTGCTTGTCACTTGGATGACCGGAATAGCTGAAGTGCTAAGGTTATGATTTCGGGATTTCTTTTGCCTAAGAACGTGTAGGCTGAGGATGACATACATCGTGCTTTGCAGCTGTAATGCCCCAGAGTTGCTCCTACTGATGGGCTGGAGAGCTGCTTTCTTAAAGGAAGGAGGACCCTGTCCATCCCCGGTAACAGCTGGGCAAAGCCACACCAACGAGGGACACACAGCCGTCTTTGCCCTAACAGCCTCCGGACACCTGCCCGAGGGCTCAGACTAGGTAGTGGTCAAGCCCTTAGGGAGAAGACTCCATGCTCTGAGTGTGCAGAAAATATAAAAGGATATTTTCTGCCCAGAAAAGACACGGTCTCTCCAGAAGGGAAGCTCAGACTCCCTGCCTCTGCCAAAACAGATCCAAACGATCGATGCTCATGCTGCCGCTTAGCCGGCCAAACATCTGCACTTTAAGCTTCAGGGAAATGAGAAGTTAATCTACTTTCCCCAAGGAAAGGGAGACGTGGTGTGTGAGCAGTAGTGGGGCTCCTGATGTGTGTGGAGATGCGTCTTGCTGTGCGGGAGGTTCCAACTGCTGTATCACATACACTTGATCACAAGGAGGCAAGAGAAGAATACGCAGGCTTCTCCTGGCTGGATGAATTACTCTGATGTACGCGGAAAACTTCACCATGTCCTCCAGGCATCTCCTGTGCCTTTGCTGGGAATACTAGCTTCTAACTGTGGTTTTCTTTATCTTATTGATTCCAGTGGAGGGCCCTGAATTAGAATTCTGAACGCCCTTTGATCTTTCCTTTGAAATAGTAGAAGTGGTTGGGGATCTCTTTGGAGCAGACCCATTTGGTTTGATCATGGGCTGGAATTAAAGCAGTATAAATACTTGCCTATGGTTACATGCATCCTTTTCTTGATTTGTTGGGTGAAAGACTAGAGGCTTTTACTGCCTTAATAAGGAAACCTGGACGGAATGCTGACTCTGCACCTGATAAATCTTTCCAAATTGCCACAGGTGAAATGAAATGTTAATATCCCTTTCAATTATTAATAAAAAAATGTAAGTAGATTTTGTTGGAAATGTGGGCCACTGAAAATGAAGTATTTTAATATACGTGTAGTTTTTTGTTCAATTACTGAAGAACTATATTTTTAAAGCTTCTTACATATTAAAATGGGGAGGTAATTATTTTCATAAATTGGAGGTACTGCACTAGAGACTTTCTGTATTTCATTGTATTACACAAATCAGTTTTAATGGGAAAAAACATTAAATACAGATAAGCAAAGAAAAAAATGTCCCATAATCCTACCACGCTGAGACAGGCATAGTAACACTGTGTTCTTTCAGACATTTTTCTTTGCACACATTTTTTTCTTTAGTACCCATTTTATGCAAACCAGTCTGAAATCTTCCCTTACTTCCCCCAAATAATTCATTTCAATAGACGTAAACCCACATCACCACATTAATGGTCATGTAGCATCCCACTGAATCAACGTACCATCTTCTATTATTGAATTTCCACTTGCTGGCTGTTCGCCATGTCTCCAGTTCTGAAGTAATCTAAAGAAAAGATATTCTTGTACGTATATTGTTGCATAATTGCCTGTTTTTTTCACTTTGTGATAAATACCTTAAATTTAAACCACAATGCCCCTCGTTTCTTCCAGAGAGAGCTTTTGAGCTCTTGGCTATAAGGCGATTTCACTATTTTTTTTTTTTAGGTGTATGAACACCAAGATGGCAGCAAATCGCTGAAGCTGGGTGACTTTGGACTGGCCACCATTGTAGACGGCCCCCTGTACACAGTCTGTGGCACCCCGACATACGTGGCTCCAGAAATCATCGCGGAAACTGGGTAAATGCTTCCCATGGTTTATTGGAGTGCTGTGCTTGCCAAAGAACTAGTCTGCTTCGAGAATAGGAGAAAACAGCCTTGTACCATCCAGACAGAATTAGCTATCAGCTTTCTTTCAACTCTTTTTTTTTTTTTAACTTTAAAGTGAGAGCCATTTTCTCTGTTTCCCCAATCAAGTTGCCAATTACCACAATCTTATTCACGGCTTCCATGTGGCCTTTGTTAAAGGTAGAACAGCAGTTATTAACCCCAGAGTAAAAAAATGTTCAGACTAACAGAGAAACATATAGCGATGGTAATTAACTCGCTTTTGGATAAAAGAAACAGACACTGCTGTGTGCAGTGATTACAGTCTCCTGTGGTTATTTCTCTCAGCTGTCCTTATTCCCCCGTCCCACTCTCATTTTGGCTCTCTTGGCGGTCCATTGATTATCTGTGCAGTACAAACACCCTTAGGCATCAGAGGGCTACTGGGAATTTTCTGGTTTCTGTGTGTAGCAGTATCAGATGAATGAAACTCTAGAATGGGGGGAGAAGGCGGATGGCCCAACACTTACTAAGGACCTACTCTCTGCTAGGCCTTAAGCCCCTTTACTTTATTCTTAACTCTTCCAGTAGACGGTATGATTCCAATTTTGCATATGAATAGTCTCGCTGCAATGGTTAGGTATCATGGAAACTCATGACTAGATAGTGGTTGAGTCAGCATTTGAACTCTGGGCTGTGTGGGTAAAGGGCTCTTTCCATAAAGAGCCCTGTTTCTTGCCAAGGATCATAGGCCAAGTTCTGAAGCACTAGCCTCACCGGAAGGATTGGGGAAGGGTGGTGCAGCAAGGGGAGACGGCCTTATTTTTTCACCTCAATGAGTGGTACCAACCCACACCTAAGGTCTAGGTTGTATCCTTCCCTGTGACCTGTCAGAGATAGTTTTACCGCTTGAGCACTGACCAGAAAGGCAGAGGAACAGAATAGATGAGAAGGGAATGCCAATTGGGAAATCCCTAAGGTGGGATGTGGGGTAATGAGGACTTTTTTATTCGTCAAATTTGAGTGCGTTGGAGCCAACATCTGTAACCTTGCCTGACCTATCTCAGAGCATGCTGCCTTGTACATAGCTACATTTTCTAGTTTTCTACCCTGAGTCTCTGACAGCCTGCCCAGAGGGAGGAGCCCCGGGGAGAAAGAGGATTGAGTCAGACTCTTGGAAACCCTGCTTGGAACCCAGCTCTGCCACTAACTGTGTGATCTTGAGCAAAACTATTTACCACTCTGATCCTTGGTTTTCTCCTCTATAAAATAGGGAATAATATTTATCCTGGGTAATGTAGAATGATGGAAAAATAGCATAAGATAATGTACATCAGTGCTTTACAAATTGGAAAATGTCCTAGATGTAATTATGTTTTCTAACATTGGGACTTAGTTTCAAGGGTTCATTCCTATCTTAATAAAATTGATATGACTGTTATAAACCTTTTTGATGAAACCTCTCACTTACTGATACTTGGCATGATCCTAGGCATGCTTTACTTTGATTTTTATTCATATATCTTAGACAGTCTCTCTCTTTTTTAAATTATTCTTTCCTTGAATTCTGTTTAGCCAGTGGGTTTTTGTTTATTGTTTATTGTTTTCATTTTTGTTTTTTAATTTTGTTGAGTTTGGTTTTTGGTTTAGAATAGTAGAGTCATCTATTTTGCCAATGCCCCATAATTTGTCCTGGCCTGACTTGTGCTAACTCTAACGTCACTTACTTTTGCAGATATGGCCTCAAGGTGGACATCTGGGCAGCTGGTGTAATCACTTACATCCTGCTGTGCGGTTTCCCTCCGTTCCGTGGGTATGGGCAGTCATCTTTTATTCAGCACCGACAAAGCATTTCTGTATTCTCTGAGTGATCCGTTCTGCCTTCTTGCACAAAGGAGCCTGAAGCAGGAAAGGGACAGAAGAACTTGACTTCCAGTGCCCATTATTTTTTCTGTGTTGTACACACTCATTTACATGCCTTCCATAAATCTTCCTCATAGAATTTAAAAACTCATTCTTTCCTAATTATCCAAAACGGTTCCATATTGACATTTTGAATGGCTTAAAAACACACATTTTACACACTTATAGGGAAAGGAAGGGCTCAAATGCAGAAGAGTGGAGAGCCATACCCTGGGTTGACATTTTAGTGCTGTGTTTTTCCTTGTTGTGGTTCATGTAAACAGAAGCGGCGATGACCAGGAGGTGCTTTTCGATCAGATTTTGATGGGGCAAGTGGACTTTCCCTCTCCATACTGGGATAACGTTTCTGATTCCGCGAAGGTAGGTTTCCAGTGCCTTTCCTTTTCCTGAGAGCCTGTGTGTCTTAATGCAATTATTGATTTTGACTCGTTTTGTGCAGAGACCTAATAATGTTGTAAATAATATTTCTGTCCATTTGGGTTATAACTACCAGGTTTTCCAAGAGTTCACAGTCATCAAGACATCTGTTCAGAGCCATCCCAACTTATCAAGCGTCTCTGTTTGCCTGGCTTCATCGCTCCCTTTTGTCACTCCAGTTACATTGCCTCTTGCTACACCACACCAGGCCACCTTAGATTTTGGCATAGCTTATGGCTTTACTTCTTTTGGGTCTCGACTCAATTTCATCCTCTCCGGGAAGCTTCCCCAGACCACCTTGTTTTCAGATGCAGCTCTTTAATCTACCTAGTTCACCTTATGTTCCTCACCTGCTTGATTTTTCTCTGTAGCACATACACCCACATGTCCTTCTGGTATACCATCTAACTACCTTTCTCTATCTACTTTTCTAGGTAGGTAGATATAGATAGGTGTGTACATCTTACTTATGTCATTTATTTTTTCACTTTCTCCCACTAGAACACAAATTTCATCAAGACAAGCATTTTCATGTATTTCGTTTATTGCTGCATCATCAATGCCTCTGGAGTGACCAGTATATAACTAGTGCTTAACATGTATTAAAATGAATGAATAAGAGATCAACCTCTAAGAAAACTGCAAAAATCTTACATGGAGACATTGGTAGAACTTGAGACAAAAAAGAAAACTTTTTAAATGATTCCTTAAACTAATGTCTCCAAGCACTGACTTAAATTTTTTAAAAATTGATGTTGATAAGTCACTTTTGATTTTTCAGTGTATAAGCCTTTTCTTTCTCTGTGTCCTGAGTGTGAGTTCAAATTAAAAGCTGACTTTTTCTGTGGGGGTTGAGGTATTTTTGCCTGTGAGCAATGTCTTCAGGAACGTGTCTACCTCTCAATGCTGTCGCTCCATAAACGAGGGCTCAAAGTCATTAACAGATAGGACCATCTCCCACACCCCCATGCCACCTTGCAGAGGGCATCACACCAAGTTGCTGCTTTAATAAGTCCTGGCCGATGTTGAAAGTGAATGAATACCTTCTTGCACAGAGAAGCCTAAAGCAGGAAAAGAACATAATGAGAACTTCACGGTAGAATCTCTACATCAGTGGAAATAAATCATCCCCATCACAGAATGGTAGTCAGACTCCGTGAATGTAAGGAACTGGATAACACATATCTAACCATTTTGTTACATGGGAACTTCTAATCCAAAGAGGACAAATGTATGACAGACTCATCATTAAAACCCAAGCTGTGCTTTCCTGGTCCAAATCATTTTGACCTCATGAGGAAGTCTCATTAATTTCTAAACCATTAAATCATTTGCCCCTTAATAGTTCCATTTTATTGGTATTGATTGATGTGGAAATTTTTGAAGCAATGTTAACAGATTTCTATATTAAACTAACCTAGAAATCGCCGTTAAAGTGCGAAGTTCTAGACGAAGAAAGGAAAATTAATTCTTTAACTTGTTTAATTTATTTCTTCTACTAAACGCACTTCAGTGAAATTTATTCTAATCTTTATTTCATTTTTTTCTCACCATATATTTATAATTCTAAGTATTGATCTTTAACTTCTAAGGGTGTTAGATGGCTGTGGGTAAGTTGAGTTGATATATTTAGAACTTAGAGCTTTTCCAAACTAAGAGAGAACTTCAGCATATGAAAATGCTCAGAGTGTTGCCATAAAAATGAAACAAATGGAATGAAACATTCCCTTCCACAGGAGCTCATCACCATGATGCTATTGGTCGATGTCGATCAGCGATTTTCAGCTGTGCAGGTCTTGGAGCACCCCTGGGTTAATGTAAGTGACTTCCTCCTTTCCCTATATGTACTTCTAATGTTCCTTTCTAAAACTGCAGATTTCCTAATGATATCGCCTCCTTTGTAAAGTGTGGTGTTCGTATTTGTTCCTCCCCCTCAAACATGCCAGAACAGTGACGGGACCTCAGACTTGTTCCTCTGATCCCGTGCTGACGTGTGCACTCATGGTCCTTTGCACAGAGCCTTTCATTCGATTCAGGTGGGGCTGCTTTCTGATTGGGGAGGTGCATGCCATGGACACCACCCCCCTCACCCCCCGACCTACATTCCGAATACATCAATGAGAGCGGATTTTCTGAGTCAGTCCTGCTTTTGCATGATGTCTACCAAAAATACCATTGACCCAAGAGTCTCCCATAAGGCTTGAAGTACTCCAGTGCAGCACTTCTCAACCCTGAATGCACTCACGAGTCACCTGGGGATCTTGTTAAAATGCAGATTCTAATGTCGTAGATGTGAGGCTCTGAGTGACTAAAAGCTCCCAGATGCTGCTGCGGCTATTTGAGCTGTAGAGTCTAACGATACATCTTTATGAAAGAATTCTCCAGAGCCCAGTCGTTGTATTTTGTTCCTATATCTCTCTGCAACGGATTGGTAAGGTTTGTTTTGAATCATAATAAATATGCATAGAATGCTTCACCTATAAAGTCTGCCCAGGACTCTTTTAAGCACCTCACATACAGTAACTGATAGTGTTCTTCCCAACAAGCGTATAATCTGGGTACTACTCTAACCCTCATGGACACATGAAAGCTCCAGACCTACGTTTAATGGTTCTTAGCTCCAGAGTAGAAGACAGACAGAGATGTGCAGAGAGATGGACATGAGCACAGACAGGAACAAGTATAACATGGTCAGCTCATTGATAGAGATTTGGCCAGCCTTCCTGCGGCTTCAAGTGATCTGGCTGTGAGGGGAAGGCAACAAAATATTCCACTTCTCTAAATTATCACCGTAGTGATTAGCCACGTGCTTTGTTTTGTTTTGTTTCCCAAATCACTAATTTTAAGGATAAGGTATGATTGAAAGCACAGTGTTGAGACAGACTACATCCAAGGTGACAAGCGCTTGGGATCTTGTTCATGTTCTGTCACGTGAGGGCCAGGGGTCGAGGTTCTAGCACTTTATTTTTTTGTTGTTTTTTGCCTTTTGTTTTAATTATTATTAGCGTATAATGTATTATTTGTTTCAGGGGTACAGGTCTGTGATTCATTAGTTTTACACAATTCACAGCACTCACCACAACACATACCCTCCCCAATGTCGTCACCCAGCCACTCCCTCCCCTCCAGCAACCCTCAGTTTGTTTCCTGAGATTAAGAGTCCTGCATGGTTTGTCTCCCTCTCTGGTTTCGTTTCAATTTTTTCCTCTCTTTCCCTATAATCCTCTGCCTTGTTTCTTAAATTCTACATATCAGTGAGATCATATGATAATTATCTTTCTCTGACTGACTTATTTGCTCAGCATAATACCCTCTACTTCCATCCATGTCCTTGCAAATGGCAAGATTTCATTTTTGATGGTTGTGTAATATTATATATATATATATATACATACATACACACACACCACATCTTCTTTATCTGTTCTTTTGTTGATGGACATCTGGGCTCTTTCCATAGTTTGGCTTTTGTGGACGTTGCTGCTATAAACATTGGGGTGCAGGTGCCCCTTTGGATCACTATGTTTGTATCTTTGGCGTAAATACCCAGTAGTGCAATTGCTGGGTCATAGGGTGGCTCTATTCCAGCACTTTATGTGTAGAGATTTAAAACATGAGAATATTTATGAATGTTGAATTGTGTTATAGTTACACAGCTAAGGTTTGTTTTAAATATTTTCATAGAGGGGCGCCTGGGTGGCTTAGTGGGTTAAAGCCTCTGCCTTCGGGTCAGGTCGTGATCTCGGGGTCCTGGAATCAAGCCCCGCGTCGGGCTCTCTGCTCAGCAGGGAGCCTGCTTCCTCCCTCTCTCTCTGCCTGCCTCTCTGTCTACTTGTGATCTCTCTCCCTCTGTCAAATAAATAAAATCTTTAAAAAAAAATATTTTCTTTTTTTTTAAAGATTTTTTATTTATTTATTAGAGAGAGAGTGAGAATGAGAGGGGAGAAGGTCAGAGGGAGAAGCAGACTTCCCGCAGAGCCGGGAGTCCGATATGGGACTCGATCCCGGGACTCCGGGATCATGACCCGAGCCGAAGGCAGCCGCTCAACCAACTGAGCCACCCAGGTGCCCTAAAAAAAAAAATATTTTCATAGAGCAGAGCTTCCCAATTGGTGTACAAATGTATAAAGCTATCAATCCCTTCATCCCTTGGGATAGTCAGGCAGGGCAGCTAGAGTCTAGAAGTGATCACCTCCAGCCTCAAAACCTTTGCATTTACCCTAGTTTGCTAAACAAAAGTTATCCTTTTCTGTGAAGTGGGAAAAGTTAGGAAGCGTCTCAGGTAAGCCTAATAATAAATCTGCAGGATAGGCAGAGTGGGTATTATTGTACCCATTTTACGGCTGTGGAGACTGAGGCTATGGTAAGTGACTTGCCCGAATTCACAAAGTTTATGATTGAACCAAAATTTGTAGCCAGGTCTCCTCACTCCAAGCCCATTTACTTTCAATTCCTGTGTACCGCAAGAATTCACGTATACATCATATCATTATAATGACTGTTCATATAAATTAGCAACATCTTCAAAGGAACTTACCTAGGTCATGGCGCCTTTCCTTTAGACTTGCAGGGAGGAAGAGGCACAGGCCAGCTGCAGTCTTTCTTGGTGGAAGCCGTTGGTTCTGATTAATCTGCCTGCTAATTAAAAGCCCATGACCTACAAATTGTCAAATGCATGATAGCACTAGAAACAGTGGCACTATGATCACACAGAATAAGCTAGAAAATCTGAATTTGAAACACGGCCTTTGAAGTCTCACAAAGAGCCAGTGAGGAAAGACATTTCACAGACTGCAAATAGCCGTTTTAGATTTTTAAATACATTCTCATCAGAGGACCGCTGCCTGGCCGGCCCGCCCTCTAGAAGCTCTGATACAACCACAGTTGTCACAGGACAGCGGTGGGAAAGGCTCCCCCAGCAGGCTCTGGGTGAGGAGAGCGGTGATAGGATTTCCTAGAGTAGGAGATGCCACAGCGCCATCCCGAAGGAGGCGGGGAAGGAGATGTCCAGCAGAGGAGCTCCGGCAGGATATACGTATTTGTTTCAAGATAACTTGGTGGATATGAGCAAATTTGTCTATATATTCGAGGGGGCTAGAATGCAATTGGAAACAGCCTTACCCTGATTCCAAGCCAGATGAGCCTATATCCATATATATCCCAATTCCATGGGATAAACAAAATTAGGAAGACTTTTGGCTATTACCTTTGAAAAACTAGGTTGCTCCTTTTCCTAAAGCAGAATGTACATGTCTCAGCATAATTTTCTGCCTTCTCGGCCTGCTTTGTACACATTTTTACACATGGTCCCACTTTGCTGGTGATTAGTTAGGCTCCACCACTCCCTCCAAAACCGGGACTTCTGCTGTCATTTTAGTTTTCCCTCTCAGATTCCCTAAAGACATTGCTTAAAAGCAAGGATAACATTTAAGGAATTATCAAGGAGTTTTAAAACTAAAAAGTACCCTTTATATCATTCTAACAGACCTTAGATTCTGAGGGAAAAAAATACTGATGTTAGCAGAAACTTAAAAAAAAAAAACTAAAAAATTCCGAAATGTATGAAATGATTGCTTAACTTTTGAAATTGTATTTGTAGTAACTAAATCAGGAAAATGATTATCGTCTCGAAAAACATAAATGAAAAACTGTAAATAAGCTTTCTCAGCCAGCATTTAGTATTTGTCCAGATCTCCAAGTGCAACGAATGAACAACCAAGCAATCAAAATAAATAAATTAGGCATTTAAACGGAAGTCCATTTAACAAGACATTTTGCATTTGGCTATCAAATTATATCTGATCACCGCAGAGGACTCTACCTCAGGGGAAAAGAGGTAATAATAATTACCCGAGCCCTGAGGAAGTCGTCAGAAAGCATTTCCTGTACTCTCATTTGTCCTAATTTTCTCTGTTGCTTATACAGTGACCTTTTCACTTGGCGCCCTTGGAATTGAAAAGGCAGTCTCTTATGAAACAGAGAGTAGAGCAATAGAATCGGAAAATCTAGTCAGCCAAAGTCAGTTGTTTTAACCTTACTCTAGGCTCATTTTTTCATTCTCTCCGAGTGGGAATCCCACTGTGTTCCTTGGTGTTCTGGGCCTCCGCTCTGTTATTGAGTCATGAGCGAGGCGTCTCAGCGGATTGTTCTAACAGACCGGATGGACAAAGGCAGCATCGGTGTGCAGCCGGGTGTCTAGGAGTGGGCCATGGGCTTCCGGAAGAAGCAGCAGCTCACCCTCCTGTTGTAACCTGGGGACAGTCATTTCACTCCTTTGAACCTGTTTTTGTGTCTGTGAACTGCAGATAATAGAATCAGCCTCTTGGGTTGTTATGAGGATGGAGAAAGGAATATATATTTGGAGGGTCTGAGAGGATCTTTAAGCACCAGTACCGTGTAGGAACTTGATAGATATTTGGGGAATTTGGGTCTGAGAGAAGCCACAACTCTGTCATTGTTGCTGTGTGCTGATAAAACGGCAATTGTGATGGATGTTGGCGTAAGAGAAGTTTGATTAAGATGGACCTTCTCAAAAAAAAAAAAAAAGAAGGACCTTCTCATCCCCGCCCAAAATTCCATTCCATTAGTGTGCCTCCAGCTCCGTGTAGATAATGTGCGCATTATCCGCTCTGCTGTCTTCTTTAGCGTCACAGCTCTTCCCTTTACTGTGACTACAGATTACCAACAGGGATTGTCCTGGCTTAAGCTGATTCACCTTAGTACTCATCTAGTGGGGAACCACAGGATTTAGGCACATAGGACACTGAAATAAGCATTAATACATCTTGATCATACCAGGGATTGGGGAGAAGGTTGGGTCACTTTCCCCAAAGCAATAATTTGTTGATAATATCATAGGTTAGTGATAAGTCCATAAACATAATAGACATGCCCCTCAAAATTCTCCTTTGTAAATAGGATTAAATTACCACCATTGTAATAATCCAGATATATTACTATTACTGCATTTTTGTTTTCAAAGTGTTGACCTACTTTATCCCATGTTATTCTCCTGATACTAGGGTAAAGGTCCATCTCAACGCTACAATTCTATGAGTTTATGTTTTACCTCCAGTTATTTTCCTGTTTTATTGATGAGGAAATAGCCTTAGAGAAGTCTATGGCATAAAGCTCAGTGGAGTTTCTAGCATAAGGTCTGATGCCTGGATTTGTTTGCCTCTAGAGATTCTGATTTCATTCTGCCCCAGCATCTGAGCGGGCGGCAGGAATTTTAAGAGCTCCCAGGTGATTATACAGTGAAACCGAGACTGAGAACCTCTGTCCTAGTGCAACGAATGGGTTCAAATAAGTCAAGTGTAGGTATTTAGCCAATTCAAGACATCCTATTACCTTCCTGGCCTTTAAATTTTATTTTCCTTCATTTATTTCACCCACCTACTCTTTTTAAAAAGAGAGTACTAAAAATAAATGAATAAATACAGTACTAAGCCAAGATATTCAAAAAGAATAAAGGAAGAAAAGAAGAAGAAAAACTAAAAAAAAAAAAAAAGAGCCTGGATAATCTACTGAGGTACTCCATGCTAACTAAAAGCAGCTCTCCCCACACAAAAATTTTATATCCATTCATCTTGTGCTGGCAGAATTTGTTAGAAATTAAGAGAATCCCCAGTGATACTGTAATAATAAATAAAAAAATCTTTTTATAGTCATAAATTAGAAATGATGACATGGAATTCCACTTTCCATTTGGGCATCTTACCCTCTCCCTTCTCCAAGCTAGATCTTGATTTACTTCACATTTTCTCCTCCAGTGCGATGTGAGGTGTAGACGGAGAGGATGCCCCGGCCCCAGCTGAACCGAGTCAAAGGTGCTGGGTGCCATGGGGCTGGAGGCAGTTAGAAAAACCAAGAGGCCAAACCCTGAGATGGAGCTGCTTTTGAAGAGTACTCTAATGTACTTGAGAGATTATTTAAAACTAAATCAGGATATTCTGGTAGTAAACGTCTCAAGACCGCTGTACTTCTCATAAATTCACAGATATTATTAATAATGGAGTCAGGTAATGAATTGACTGCAAATCAGATCCATGAGTTGCAAACAAAAATCCACAAGGGGAGGAGGGTTTTCTAAAGCATGACCCCTGGAATGGTTTCCCTGAGGAAATTCACTCCACTGAGTGACTTCACATCCCAGCCCCCACACCCCTCCCCACAGCTGCTCCCCAACATCCGCTGCAGAAATAGAGACCAGGAGGCTAGGTCTCCTACGGACAGCTGTGAGAGTTCATTTTCCATTTTGCAAACTAATTTCGTTCTTGTCAGTTGCAATGCTCTGCCAAGTGGTAGATGGAAATTTCTAAATCAAAAACCACTAACCTCAAACCACAACCAGCCCATGTCAAACTTCAGAAACTACTCCCAGAAACTACATACCAGAACGTATGGTAATAATACTCTAACTATTTGTAACATACTGCCAGGTTTGTCACGTTTGGAAAATTCATAGCACATTTTTGGCACACAATCTACTCAGAATAATGGTGATAAAGATGTATATATAAAACTGTATGTTTTTAATGGCCCTATTTATTTTATTGATGCAAGACAGTAAGTTAGCTAAATCTCCATCATCAATCTGTATGCCTCAGGTACAGATTAGGTCCCTGCAAAGCCAGTTGTTTATGTCTTTTAATCCAATTATGCTCAAAGCCTTCAAAACTGATATAGAAACTCTGCAGACTTTTAGTTGCTGTGACGGGTGTGTGTGTGTGTGTGTGTGTGTCTGTCTGTGTGCACATACACGCAGGCATCCATGCACACTCTCTCCGCCTTCTCTGAGACACCTTATTTCATTGGAAAAAAAAAAACCCAAAATGTTTTAAGATTTATGAAGTCAGAAGCGTCTCTGACAACTTGTGAGGGTTGTTTCGGACTTTCATTGCTTCAACATGAACTAATAACCCAAGGGAAGCTGAAACCTTCACTAGAATTTAAAGCTGGAGGTCTGAGCCCTCAGGACCCAATATCTAAAAGAGTTGCTAAGAGTCTTGACAGGAGATCAGGACCAGGACAGAGCTGGGAAATAATAACAAAGTCCATTCTGAGGGTGGTGAGAAAGCAGACTCTTAGCTCAGGACCTGGCAGGGGAAGAAGCGCCAGGTAAAAGGAAGTCCGGCTAAAAGATGGCACCACTGGTGGGGAAGTGAGGCGATGCTGGGCTGGTGCAGCGGCGCGGGAACTGCCCTCAGTAAGGCAGGACGAGGCTGCTCCTATGGAATCCCTACTGCTTGTTCTCTCTCTCTGTTTGCACCGGGCCTGTCCAGCATAGCCTGTGCGGCTCATAGGACCACGCTGTGACCCAGTGCAACTTCATGTCATCCTGGGTCAGCCAGGCCTTCTGGTAATGCCTGCTCCACAGAGGATTCGAGAGCCCAGCCGGTGGAGGTCACATTGCCACATCCCAGATTTGTGGACGCCCAGTCTCTCCTTGACCTAAGAGTCAACTGCACTCCGCTGGGCCACCTGGAGTGCTCAACCTCCCAGTTAGTGACCTCCATGCAAATGCTTCCCAGGCTCCACTGAGGCCTCTCCGGATAGTCTCTGGTTTTTTCAGTCTCTAATTCAATCCTCCTTTCTCCTTATTCTTGTGCCACTTTCATCATGGGAAAGAGAACTCCTCAAATCCTACTATTTAACTCTTAGGGAGCCCTTCTGTAACCGATACTCTGAAGGAGTGCTCTGAATGGATGCCGTGTGGGGTTGTGGGGGTGTGGAATACTTTCAGACCTGCTTTAGTCCTGACTCAACCACTTTCTAGCTGTGTGACCTTGAGCAAATTATTTAACTTTGCTGGGCCTCAGTTTGCTCATCTTCGAAATGGTCCTAATAATGCATATCAACATAGAGGATCATCTGAGACCTGAGGTGCTCGTACGTGTAAATCACTTGCCCGGGACCACATAGCAGTTAACACCTACGTCACCTTCCTCTCCCTGCCTTTCTCTTTTATCTTTGCTCCCCTCCACCTTCAAACTCGGGCCTCCCCCTTTCTCTCCTTACTTCATCGTGCCTCGGGTAAACCTGCACCTCCTCAGGGCAGACGGCTTCCTTTCCTTTCCCTCCCTGCCCCTCACTCGGATTAACTCTGTCTCTTGTCTTCCATCTCTTCCTTTCCAGCAGCTTCTGATCCTGAGACAGCAAACATGCTCAAAGTGGTGTTGTCCTGAAGAGAAAAGTTTTCCTCCAATCTACTTCCCAATGATGTTTTTCGCATTTATTGATAATCTAAACCTCATACAAATCACTGCCTGAACAAGTCTGGAAGCCTATTAAGAGATGATTACACATACAAGTATAATCTTGGGGCTGAGGCCCAATGGGGAACCGCTGTCTCAGGCTGCTCCCTTGTCCTCAGAGCCCCAACCTATGTCAGATACATGACACTAACACTTGGAAGACTGTCAGTAAAGGCCCATCATTTCATCCCTCATCAAGTGTTTCAGTGCTCCCCAAATTCTGACTTATATTCCAGAGGCTTGTTGTTTCGTCCACCATTAAAAAAATATCTCACCCTTGTGTTTAAAGCTCTGGATCGCATAATTCTAATTCTTCGTGAGTGAAGAGTAGTCCTCTATGCTTCCCACCCTTA
>CM052810.1:59233439-59281347 GCA_028533885.1 Nasua narica
GACGCCGGGATCATGACCTGAGCCAAAGGCAGTTGCCCAACCAACTGCGCCACCCAGGCATCCCCTTATGTCCCTGTTTCTGTTCCCTCCCCAAGTATTACCCCACTGTTACCCTGATTGATCTTTACTTTATTTCTGACTCTTTTCACGGTATGGATTTTTAAAAAAATTTTGTAATCACTCTGCAATCACTGGAAAACATCCTTTTTCCAGATTTGATTTCAGATGTGACTTAATAAGCATGATAATGGTTCCTTCTTCTAGCCATTAATAAATCAGTCCAAGAATATCACAAGTTGAGTATCCACTATGAGCAGGGCGCTGAACCAAGGGCTTATATTAAAGATTACAGAAAATGTGGAAGATGTGATACAAAAGGGCAAGAGTTCAGAGTTGATTATTTTATGTATATATATATATATATATATATATATATATATCCCTAAAGTCTCTCTATGTATTTACATATATGTTATGTATGTACAAAATCACTTAACACCAAAAAGAATATAAAGAGTGCAAATACATATAATGAAAAACCATTAGGAGTTTACAGAAGAACCATTCTAATGAATGGTTTGGGGAAAAATGTTTTGGAACAGGTGATTTGGACCTATGTTTTGAAGAAAAAGAGACCACAGGCTCCATAAGAGAAAAGCCCATGCCTTTTTTTGCTCACTGTCTTTCCCCACCAATTCCTGCAGCACCTGGTCCACTGTAGACAGGCTGTTCATAGCATCTGAAGGCACAAATAGCCAAATATTGAGAGAAGGGAAGACTAGGTTACGTAGCAGAGTGAACATGTTATGCTAGGGAAGCAGCCATTTATTTTCCTGGGTGGAGCCAAGAAATAACATGCAAAATGATGGAAAGGAAAGAGAGAAGGAAAATGATGAATGACATTGAAATCTTGCCAGGAATTTTGGTTTTAACAGATAGTAACAACCATTTTATTATATTCATTCATTTATTCTGTAAATATGTCTTAAGCATCTACTGTGTGCCAAAGCACTACACGAAGACCCGAGGGCTCTGTAGCGAATAGAACACAGTCTCTGTCTTTGAGTACTGGGCAGCCTTTTCAACATGAGCTAGTCAGTGGTGGCACACACTTACAGCTCTGGTCGTTGCTATCCTCGACAGTTGTTAGCAAAGGGGAGCAGTCTGTCCAGCCTCCTTCATAGACGGTTCCGGCGGAGAGCAGAGCCTTTCGTTAAAATGAGCCTCAATGTGAAGTACGTCAAAATAACAGATGATTTGAAGGCAGTAGGGAGGACTGAAAACTTAGGGAAGAACTTTTTGCCTCGAAGGTTGTCTGGGATTATGGAACGGTGGATTGAGGAGCTATGGAACCAGCCTGAGTTTATTTACGTGCGCTTGTGTGAGCCCAGGACTGTCAGTTTCCTTGTATCGGGGACTGAATGATGGGCTAAGAGGATAAAACTCTTGGTTCAGAAAAAAAAGGTGTTTCCATTGATTTTTTTTTCTTTTGGTTTTTCAGATTTAGCCTGCCCTTTAGCATATGTCCCTAGAGACCCTGGCTAAAATAAATTTTATTCGAAACCAAACACAGAAATAACAACTTTTATTTAGGGACAAAACTCGGGGGGTCAGATGACGCAGCAAATTAATTTTTGGGCGGATGTGGAAATGCACAAGACCTCAGAGCACTACTTCCAACAATGATGTTTAATGAGAACACACTGGTTACTTTATTTCTGAGATCTTAGGAATTCTAAGATCCCAGCGGCCTCATTTTCCATTTATCTCTCTCTCTCTCTCTTTTTCTTTTTCTCCTTTTTTCATTTCTTTCTTTCTTTTTCTTTCTTTTTTTTTTTTTTTTTCCAGGATGACGGCCTCCCAGAAAATGAACATCAGCTGTCAGTAGCTGGAAAGATAAAGAAGCATTTCAACACAGGCCCCAAGCCGAATAGCACAGCAGCTGGAGTTTCTGTCATAGCAGTAAGCATCTGAAATATCCACCTATAACTTTTTAAAAGCCATCCACCTAAGAGACAGGCATTACTCAGGAGATTCCACCCAGAGACAGCAGAATGGGTCATTTCTTTAGACAGCTCGACCATTTAATGCTCTGGGGGAGGCTTGGGGCTTCTATATATGATGTGTTTTCACTGAGCATTTCCCTAGGAGTCACCTCATTATCCAACACCTCCAGGGTGTCTTGCAGTGTACATTAATTTCATGATTTATTTTTTAAAGCAGAAAACCTCCCCCACAGTGGACTCTGTGCCAATGCAAACTTTGGGGCTCAGAGAAAAAGAGTTCCTAGTGTCCTTCTGCCAGGACCTGGAGGGAGAGGGAAGCCTAGAGAGACAACACTTCAGAGAGAGATCGGAACACTATGGATCTTTGTTCATACAAAGACCCAAATGAAAGCCAAAACATTAGCAGAAGGCTACACAGTAAGATTTTCAGTGAGACCGAGTTGCTGCAAACACCCAAAGGAAAAAATGGTGTCTTGCTCCTTAGAAATTTCTGTTTTTAAAGTTGAAAGTCTTTTACCATTTACCATTTTATTGATGTGGCTGCACAGGATTTTTTTTTTTCTGTTCTATACATGCAGGCATACACTATATGCAATTTGATAGCAGCTCTAGGCAAAGATTAAATTGGGCAGAGAAATAATGAAACCTCATACTTCCTGGTGTCATATTCTAGAGTAAATATATTCAAGTCCCAGATTACTTGAGTTTTTAATAATTTCCTCTTTTTTCAGAGTATGTAAATTTGAACAGCATATTCCATGTGAAATCACTTGAGCTGTTTTTCTTTTCTCGACAAGGAACTTAGACACTGCAGTGTCGAATTTTAAAAAGTATATACGCTACAAAACAGTATCTTATGCTCAGGAGCAATACTGAATGTTTTACCACTTCTTTGGGTGTTTTATTCCCATTCTCTTTTTCTTTTTTGATTGTACTAGAGTTCCAGATAAACTGAAAATAAATAGGTGACATATTCGATACAATCCATCCCCGAGTTGGGTTACTAACTATTTGATAGGAGCTCCCAGAATTTGCAGGTGGCACAAATGTATGCATACACTTTCTCGTACTGTTTGCATTCCATGTTTTTTGACCGAACCCTTTCCACAGGGAGTTACGAGTGTTTAACTGGCTCCTGAGCCCACTCATGGTGTTAAGTCAAATGGAGACTTTCGGATGCTCCTCAGTGCTGCTAAGGGTTTAAAATTGCAAGTTGTTCTTCTTGCCCTCTCTCTCTAGTTTGTTGTAAGGAAATTCAATGTAGAAGTACATTGTCCTTCATGTCTTTATAGATGTCAGTGTTCTTTGTTCTCAGCTAATAGTTAGTAATTTGGGGAAGTAACAATCTGATGGTGATTCTCAACAAAACCAGACCTTCTGAACTCTGTTTTCATCATTCATTCAAGATATAAGTCTATTCCAAAACGTTCGATTCCACAATTTGCTTTTGGAATGGACTGCCAGCACGCTTGTCCATGAAAAGGACTGCTTTCCTGCTCCCGCTGAGGGCTTATGGCTGCGAGAAAGGGTGCTTTTCCACCTTTGTCATTTTGTTTTTGTTTCTGTTTTTCTTGGTCTTTTATTTTAATTAGTCTTTGGTTAAGTTTGCCTTGGTTGCTCAGCAATGGTTTGTTCACAGTATTCTGGGAGTCTTATAATGACCAAGGGCAGGGACTTCAGGGCAATTTCCCAATGGAGCAACAACACAGATTTGAGGAGAAATCCTACTTTAATCAAACTGGGATAAATTCCGAAACCTAATCCATCTGGTTTATTAAAACTTTATCTAAGTAGATCTCAAAAAACTCCAGCTAGTATTTGAAGATCAAGGTGTATGGATTTTTCCCCCTAACTATCATGATTGGACCATTTTGAATACAATTCCGTATCGGTTCCTCGGTTCATCACTAACATGTTTCCATGGAAACCGTACGAACTAGCAATATACGTATAAATTGCAAAATGGACGGTGTAGGCCTGAGTAACACATTAGTTATATGCGTATCGAATCTTCCTTATTCACTACAAACGTAAAAAAAATTATCAACCTGACTCAGACTCAAAATAATTAACTGTTTGGAGAAATACCTGGAAAATGCTTTGTCCACTCTAAAGCACAATTCACATGTTAATTAGTATTGCCCATATTTCAAGCGTGAAAGAGAGCACAACTGTAAATTTCAGGGATTGTTTCAGGAGACTCTGGCCTGCCATGCACCCTCTCCAGAATGCTATTCTCTCATAAATGTCCACACCCTCCATTAGAACCTGGGAGAGGTCACCAGTGGCAGGGAGGGGCTGGGGATCAGAAGTTGGGCAGTTTGGCTGCCTTTGTGATTCACTTCCAGAATAGCATTGGGTGTCAACTGATACTCCACAGCAGTTTTCCCTTTCTTACAGGGCAAAGACTAAGTCTCAGGGGGCATCACAAGAGAAAGGAGCCCTGGCATTGAATAATACAGTTGACCCTTGAGCAGCACAGTTTTGAACTGCACGGGTCCACTTAGATGTGGATTTTTTTAAATAAATAAATAGAGGACTGTGTGTTTTCTCTTATGATTTTCTTAATGACATGTTCTTTTCTCCAGCTTACTTTATTTATACAGTTTGTAATACATATCCAAAATATGTGTTAATCGACTATTTATGTTATCAGTAAGGCTTCCTCTGGTTAGCAGTAGGCTCTCAGTAGTTAAGTTTTAGGGGGTCAAAATTTATACATGGATTTCCAACTGTGCTGGGAGGCAGCATCACTAACCCTTTCATTGTTCAAGAGTCAACTGTATTCCAATTCCGACTAAGGTTTATGTGCGAAAGAATGATACTATGCTGTGAGGCAGAATATAAGCGGTAGGGGGGAGGAATATTCTTCACAAATGGTGCATTCTGTCAACACCATTTGGCAATTTAATAATGCAGTATAATTATTAATTCACCTACATGAAAATTCCTATAATTAATATAATTTTGTAATGGCTTCTATTGATAGATATAGAAAAACACTGATTGCAGCATAAATTTCATTCAGACAGAATTTTCTCCCGTGGGCATGTATTCTCTCCCCAGAGGCTATAAAATAATGTATTTTATTTTAAACTGCCTCTATGGGACTGATTGTTTGGAAATTATGTACACCCTTTAAAATGAAAAATTCTACTATTTTAGAATGTAGTGTCCATCAGCTTGTATTTTCAGGAAATGAACAATTAAATCATTAGTCTTTAACCGGCACTTCTCCTTCCTCAGTTAGAAATCTAACTACCCACTGGAGATCAGCAATGCTTATAAAGGAATTCAGGGCACTTTTTCTTTCCTAGAGTGACAAAGGGAAAAGAGGATACTATCCTAACAAACAGGATTTAGTCACAGATGTAATTTATGACATGAGCGTAGTTTAGCATGCGCTCATGGTACCGAACCTCAGTGTTTTCTGTTCCCGTTGTCATTTTTTCCTTCTCTGCTCTCCAGCCCCTCCATCATTAAGACCAAAGAAAGGACAAATGATAACTTTATATTAAGGTTGCACGAGGTCCTCAAGTTGACCAGGAGAGTAATTACCAGCTGGAGGCTGGCCGGGATCATCCGGCCCTTCTAAAAGGAGAGGGTCTTCTGACATTGAGGTCAGGCAACGTGATTAGGTGGAAAGCCATTGCCATCCTGGTAACTGCAACACTGCCTCTCAGAGAGACTCCTTTGTCCCTTTACTACCTTCCCCAGTAGTTGGGGGATTAAAACACACACACACACACACACACACCAGAGAAAGGGAAACAAAAGGTTATTAAAATGCAATTTATAGACATAAAATGGAATTAGAGATGACATTTTAACGGTGGACTTCTTGGGAGCTGAGGGAGGGAGAGAGGCATTATTAGATTTACTCAGCTTGATGAAGAACCGATGACTAAGATGTCAGTTCCAATTTATTTTTCCTCATTTAATTCTGTTTATTATTTTAACTGATAATTTTCCTAATGCCTTAAAGTTCTTCTTTTGCATTTTACTCATGCAAATGGAGCATTTCCGTCTAATTGAACAAATCCATACTAATCAGTGTGCAAATAATGGTGATTCTGGGAAGCTGAGTTGTACACAGAGAGCCAGTCGCACTAGCTCATTCCCGCGTGTCCTTGTTATGGGACACTTTGCCTGTAGATGGCAACAGAGGACTAGTTACTAAGTGGCCAACTCCGTGAACTAAAACAGAAGCATGGGATTTCATATATGACTGCCTAATCACAAGGGGACTTGGACTTTTTTTCCCCCTAAATGCAATGCAATGCACTTTTTTTTTAGGGATTAAAATCTCACACTGCTGTTCCGTGAACACTGGGATAGCCTAGTTTATTATCATCAGAACACCAGACCCTCCAAGCAGCTTTTAGTTCGAATGCCTGGTGCCCCAGTATGTTTTTGCAATGCCTTTGTGAATTCAGAAGTAGAAACTATGGGCATGGCACCATTACCACACTTGAAAGCACTCATGAGCGTCTCTCTAAAGAAAAGCGTGCAAGGTGCATCCTGTCTTGGGCAGAATGGGGGAGCGGACATACAGCACGATTACTGTTTTCCAATTGGGGGACTGAATCTTTCATTCCTAGGTAGCCAAAGGCTGACAACTTATTCCAGGATGAACAACTCTGAGAACTTACCCTGTCTTCTATTTATTGTACCTTTTGTTGATCATAAGCGCTTAACTGTACATATGCATTTTTAATATATAGTGAAAACTCTTTTTCCTTTTCTTTTCTATATTTGCAGAGAGAAAATTTACTGACTGTTTTATATTATATCTTTTTAGCTCAGGAATGTAATTAAGATTCACCTTTAAGAGTAGCTCTGCTTTTGAAGATTAACTCTTAAAGAAATCCAAACTGTTGTGACTTGTGAGGGTTCTTTTCATCTTTTATTTCATATGCATGAAGCCCTCAAATTTAAGCCTGATGGGGGAAGATGGGGAGGAGGGAGTCCAATCTGCTTTCTCTTAGGTGGCTAAAACGGATTTCAGTACTTTATTTAATTGTAACACATTTTCCATTCTATGGCATATGAAGAGGTGTTTATATCTTTTGAAATTGAGAGGACATTATTAAATGTGCATTCAAAACCTTGTCTGACAAATTAGATCTATTCTAACAAATTGGCCTCCGAGATATTCACGAGGGATTAGTGTCTTTTCTTGCCTTTTTATTTTCAATGTGCAGATATTAGGATATTAGCTAGTCACCCTGCAAAAGAGGCATGGTGACTCTATCTCAGTATATAGTCAATGAAGAACAGCTTGGTCTGGAGTCGTAATTCTCTAGCACAATGTCGATCCACTGAGTTGCCCCCATTTCTCTCTGCTCAGCTGGACCACGGGTTTACCATCAAGAGATCAGGGTCTTTGGACTACTACCAACAACCAGGAATGTATTGGATAAGGTATGAGATGGTGCAGCTCAACAGTCAGTGTTTCCATGGCAACGTGCTGGCAGTCTCCATTAACCAGTTCCTTCAGTGGATAAACATGCTTTTGATTTGTTATCCAGTCCATATGCTGCTTTATCAGTTTCATTTTAATCTTGATTGAGATGCCACACCCCCTCATTCCTTTTTTTCACCCATTATTCACACTGACATTTGCCAGCTTTCTTTCCATTGCACATGCTCAGTATCAATTTTCCTTACAGTTAAAAGGACAGTATATTTAGCATTAATGCCAAAGCCTTTTCCTGATGTTGCTAATTAAAACAATGATTTCTGGTGCTCTTTTGTCCTGTAACAAATGGAAGAACAACAGCGCCTTTGTGTACGTTCTATAGAAGTATATACTGTCATTTTAAAGTCATCAAGCCCAACCTTGACCTTACTAGATGGATGAAACAATGCATTTACACGTTAGCAGTAGAAGCTCCTCCAAGTACAATGAGCTATAGAATGCATTGTGTGTGTTGGTAAGCTTGTGTTTTCAAATTCTCCACCTTTTTGTTTTGTTTTGTTTTCATTTTATTGTTACCTCTCTCCCCCTGGAAATCCCTTTATGTACTAGCTATTGCATGAATTTACTTTTCAATATTTTGTAACTGTCAGATCACTTAGCTGGCTTATCTGCAGAAGCAAAAGGGACTGTGTGTGGGAAGTATCGATTTTTTTTTTAACTGGGTTAAGAATTCTATCCCAATCATTTTCTATTCTAGTCAACTGCCCTGGCATTTCCTTCAAGGGCCATTGTTTGGGTCTCTTTAAGTTATCCACAGGCAGGATGGTTTTTGATGATTTGAAAATTTTACTCTGAGAAGTCTCAGGGAACTTTTCTCCTCCATCTTAATGTTTCTGAAATGATCTCCTGGTAAAGCTCCACATCTTTGTGTTTGCTAAGAAAAACTCCCATGGTTTTTGTATTTGTTTCCCCCAAATGATGGAGACCACCTGCAGTAATGTAGTGGCTACCTGATGTTTTCTCATCGATTGGACTTCTAAATTTTACAAAAGAGAAATATATATATGCGTGTGTTTATATGTATGTGTGTGTGTATGTACACACACACACACGTGCATATAATATATAATTTTAACCCCCAATTAATTATTCCTAATTTTTATTTCTACACTTAGAACAAAGGACTTAAGGAAGCAGTAAAGGGTACACTTTGACAAACTATCCAATATACTAAAATCGTGATAATTTCCAAGTCTGTTTAAAGCAAGAAAACGCCTAAACTTAAATGTTTCACCATCAGTTTTACACAGAAGCCTGTTTGTATCTTCTAGACTGATGAGCATGCAGGAGTTGCAATACAACCTTTTTATTTATTTAAAATAACTTTATAGGTATAGCAAGAACTTTGTTTTATTTTTAATCTTTTGGGGGGATTAATCATGATTTGCCGTTATGCAGACTCTTCTTTTTGATGTTTTAATGTAGAAAGTGGTCCATCCATCTTTTACTTTTTACTGAAAGATAATCTGCATTCAGAAGGGTGCAGATATCACAAATACACATTCCAGTGAATTCTCACAAACGAGACCCAGATCTAGCACCTCCAGAGGTCCCCACCCCCCCCACCTCAGGGCCCTTCCGGGAGGATCACATAGCCCCGAGGGTAAACACTGACCCTGACTGGGATTCTATCCATGTTAATTAGCTTTGCCTGGTTGTGTACTTTATATAAATCAAATCACACCATGCTCCGCCCTTTTTTTTTAATTGTATGCCTCCTAACCTCAGGCATAGTAGTCAAATATATACGAGTAAAGTTGATCTACAACTAAAACTATGCATCAAATATGTCTAATTACAGTTGTACACGTTTGTATAACAAAAAATGGCACGTACAAATATCTAATTTCAAAAAGAAAACTCTAGAAAATGACGTTGTTAAATTTGAGGGAGTAAGGGTGGGAGCAAAATGCCAAGTAAACACAATAATTAATAAACGTAGCCAAGTATAAAAAGGCCATTTGACTAAAATCCTAGTGATGGTTCCCATCAGCAGACAAAATGACACATCCCTGAATAATGGGCAGGAGCAGATGGGAGATAATCTCTTTTTTCTTCCCCACATAAACTGCTCTGTTTTCCAGCTGGGGGCAGTAACAACAATGTTTATAGTTAATGCTGTAGTAAACAGCACACCCAGTATGTAAAGTTAAATTGGAGAAACGATGCTAAAAACTCATCGGCATATATGCTTAATTAGGAAGTTTTATAATGCCATTTAGCCTCAGAACGAACACACTCTCCTCACTGATTGCAAATGCTCGCCTTTTATCTCCACGGAAGTGGGAGCATTTGTCTAACCTCCGTGGCAGCCAGCTTCCAACATAAACAGTCATTACAGGCAAACATCCCCGCGCCCAATTGTGTTTACAAGGGCTCGTGGCTGGTTTCACTACTCTGAGCAGAACACTTGGGAGTCACGGTTGCTTTTCGTAAAGCAGCTCACATCAGGGCATGGGCTGGAAAAAGCATCTCTTCGGGGTGCCCAGAATTGTCCTGTCCCTCTTAATAGGCTTTTCGGTGATGGTGGAGAAATGGCGGGGCTCCATTTTCCTCTTTATCCTCCATTCTCTTGCCTCTTAACAGGGAGCTGCTGCTTCCAAGCTGTAGCCAAGGGAGCAGCACCCTGCTTGGCCCATTTTCCCAGGAGACCTTGCTCCTGTCACCTTGAGTCCAGAGGGGACCCTCCCCCAGGAATGAGCTGCCTGGGCCATTCCACTCCCTCATGGCCTTCCTCCAAGCCCCTGGAAAACATTTACATCTCATTACATCCATCTCCCCATCCTGAAGATGCGTCCCGATCCAAAGGGGCTGTGGTCACACGTATTTTGTGCCTCTCTTGAGTGAAGCTGTCACTGTGGCAGGTGCTGTGGCCAACAGCACATGGAGAAGAATCCTGCATCTTCTACAGCGGCCACAACGGGGTAACCCAATTAAATAAAACAAATACCAAAACAGGACAGAAGCTAAAAATGCTAACTGAGATGAAACGCGGAGGTGAGCTAGGACAAAAGGGTGGTTGAGTTCCCAGGCATGACGTGACCAAAATGTGCATATTGGATTCAAGCACCGTCCTGAAACAGTGAGTAATGAGGCAGAGCGCTAGCAGCCGCGTGCAGTCTTTGCAAGGCTATTAAAGGCTGTCATGCTCGGCTGTTAAAAGGAATGGGGTCAGTTAAATGCATCTTGCTTGGTGCAGGTTTGAAAGAAGAGTTCCCACGAAAGCCAGGGAGGAACCCCAGCGGGAGTCAGGAGGGCTCCCGGGCCAGCCTCAGCCAGCAGCCAAACTCCCACAGCCAGTTGCATGGGTCGTGGGTTGTTTCTCTGCACGGCGCCCTGGCCTTGCTCCGCCGTTGAGAAAGCGCTCCCCGATGAGCATCGGAGCACTGCCAGAAGGACGAGCAGATGCCCCTGTTCCACAAGGGATTAACCACCCGACTCCACGCCAGCCCTGAGACTCCCTCTGTGACAGAGAGCGTAACACATAGAGAAGGCAGAGATTTAAACTGCAGAACCCACCCAAACTGTGATTACAGAGAAAAGGATCAGGCAAGTAGGAGGTGTGGGTTTGCAGCCTTAATGTTAAAAAGTGAAGCCAAGAGGCTCAAAAGATGGGTGATGCCTCGCACTGTCGTTCCACGAATGGCATTGAGATAAGCACCAGAAGAGCGAGACGCCGGTGTTATTTCCCCAAGTCAAAGAGGTTGCTCACTGTTGGAGATTTCCATTCTTAAGAGAGGATGCCGACTACATCTCTCTGTCTTCTAAAAAGATCACTTCCTTCTTATTGAAATGAGAAGTGGCCATGGCATTCCAAGACTTACTGATTGGCTCTAAACTGAAGTGAGATTTTATACTTCTCCTGACATCCTCAATGATTCGGTATTGATCGGAAATTCGATTGTATCCTATTTATTTTTGACCTTGCTTAGGAATCTCTTTTCCTCTCCTTGATTTAAAGAAAAAAATATCTACCCTCATTTATGTGTTTATTCCTGCCACACTTTGACTCCAAACATTCCCCAGTGATGGTCACTGATATGCTGTAGATTTTATTAGGTGTATGCATGTAGGAAAGGATAGCCATGAAGAACTTAATCATAAGTATCGACACACTGTTATTTACTCAGAAAGAGTGTAAAGGTCGATATGCTGGAGTCAGATGATTCTCGAATCCATATCAGCCACATGAGACTTTAAGAAACCAGAAAGTCTTGAAAAGTGAAGTGAAATGAAGTAGGGCCAAGACTGGCAGCACAGTGCGAGGAGAGTTGGCGACTTTGCTGTCAGGAAGCCTGGGTTGGGGATCCAGCCCGTGATTCTTCCCACCATGTGACCTTGGGCAATTTACATGGTTTTCTCTGATTCTCCCTTTCCCCATCTATACTCATGAGAAGAGTATTCCCGACCTCCCAAATCTGTGGTGGGATTAAATGAGCTGTCTATGGCAACATGCCTCAACAGGCATGAGCCCCAGCCCAAAGGAGGGGCCCTGAGAAGACGGCTTCCCTCACAGGGTCTCTCACTTCTGTGAGAAAACCATCCACTCCACACAGCAGACAGATCTTCCTGAGAAAGCGGATCTTGCTGCAGGCTGAAGCATTTGTGATTAAACTAGAACGTAAACTTTTTTGATGCTCTGATTGGGAGAAACTGCTGAGTAACTTAGAGGATTCATGAGCATTTATGGCATTAATTTTACTTAAGGTAGTCTATTGCCAAAAATCCTAGGGAAATGTAAGTTTTAAATGTAACCCTCTAAGGCAGAGATTGGCAAACTTCAGTGAAGAGGCCAAGTCGAGCCCACTGCCTGTTTTTTTGTGAAGGAAGTTTTATTGGGACACAGCCACACTCATTCATTTATAAATTGCCTAAGGCTGTTTTTGCCAGACAGTGGCAGAGTTGAGCAGTTGGGTCAAAGAATTGTATGGCCTGCAAAGGCTAGACTATTAACTATTTGGCCTTCCCAGAAAAAATTTTTGACTCCTATTCTAGGGAGAAAAATGTTTCTAGATTAAAAGGTACCATCTGATGGGCTTGTTGAAATCCATATCTCTCCCATTTACTGAGAGAAAATCCCTGGCACGTAGGAGGCCCTCAATAAATATTTGTTAAATTAATGAATAAATGGTTAAACTGTAAATCAAGGGACCATTAATATGAACCTCAATTTTGAGGATAAACATGTTTTTGAAGGATTTGGAGTAAATTAGAATGTGGACAATCAAGTTATATAGGACATGCTCTAGGATACCATTCCATTTCTAGCCACCTGAGAGTAAGTCTTTCAGTAAAGCTATAAAGTTGTTTTTGTAAAAAAGGAATTAGCCATAACTTAACCTGCTTTAGTTAATTCTAAATTTTCACAGATTTTCATCAGATTGATTTTGGCTGTGGTTGTGCTTTAGTTTACTAGGATGATGAAGGAAAACCAAGATGGCAGCTCAGTTTAGCTTCCATTTTGAGAAAACCGTGGTCTGTAGGGCAGGGGAAGGACATGTATTTTGTCTTCTAGAAGGCTGAGCTCAGCTAGTGACTCTAATTTTAACCCTCTGGCAGGAGGCCATCAGAAACCCATTGTAGAGAGCAAGGACAATTTGGGATTCTGTTAAGAACAGAGAAGCAGGAGGAGCCTGTGTTTAAGAAGACGGTGGAGAAGCATGGGGGCCGCTCTGTCCCAGGAAGTAAGGAATAACATTTAAGAGAGGCACACCTAGAAAGTAGCTTAGAAGGCGACTAGGTTTCATTGCACGAGACATCCTTTTGCCATTTCAACAGTCTTCACTTCAGGGAAATACCATGTCATATGTCCAGATACTGTGCAGTTCCTGGCACGACCCCAAAAGGATATTAAAGCGAAACAAAACAGAATCGTAACAAGCACGACAGTAAGCCAAATAAAATGAAGAGGGTGGATATCTCAATCGATTTGGCGGTTTAATTTTACTAGCAGGCAAACCATTTCCAGAGCGGCAAGCTAATCGTAACTCAGTCCTTACAGAGTGAGGGCAAGCGAGGGGAAGGGTTCCTGAGATTAATGCCCCAACAGCTGCATCCTCAGTTCCGTCTCCTTGGTGGTATGAATAATGGATGGGCTAAAAGGCAAAATGCATCATAATGTTCTTTTATTAATGAAATGAAGACTACTTGTGATGGCCAGCAATAAATTAAGAAAAGCAAAAACGGAAAAGCAGTCGACATTTGCCTCAGAAAAATGCAGCTACTTAAAGGCAATAATTACGGCCGTGACAGAAAACATTGCCTCACAACTTAAATGAGGGGCATCTCTTGCAGGTCCTATGCATATATTGCAGAGCAGAATTATTTTTAACCCACAGACTGCAAGGCCTATTGTTTGCTAAGAGAAGAACATAACCCATTAGTGTAGATTGATGACAATATTAAGCATATTCGTAGTATTTCATAGGTGAAAGTTTCCCTGGGGATCAGGCACTGTACCTCCTCTTTAGTCTACGGACCAGGGAACTGGGGCTCAATGTGCTGGAGAAACATGTCCAAGGACACATAATCAGCTGAGCCAGGACAAAAAGCCAGTTCTCCTGACTTACCCTCCTGCTGCTTCCGAGGGGATTAAGCTAATGCCAACCAGACAAGACAGACTTTGCAGACATGTAGGTGATGCAGACTGGCAGAAACAAAGCTGATGTTCTCCTTCATATTCTTAACCCATTCCTGACTTTCCTCCTCCCTGCTCTATTTTTCCCTTCAGCATCGCATAGATATGCTAGATGGATATGCCCTCCATGTTTATGCTGATTTCCAGATGTAATGTCAGAGATAAAGATAAAGATTTAAAATATCTGAGTGGTCTGTGGAGGATGGTATCATTTCATTGTAATACCAGAGGCCACTGACCGAATTCATTAGATGTCTCTGTGGTTGGAATGTATGTCCTCAGTATTAGGCAAGTGCTGTCTTTCATTCATGCGTGCCCGTTATCACGGCAGGCACCAAAACCTGATGGATATTAATGCCTTCAAGATTTCCAACTATTGTGTGTGCAGCCACCTGAGTTACCAAAGTAACCGGCATGATTTTACCATTCCTCAGTTTTCACACTTGATCTACAGCTCCTAAGGACCCCGTGAGAACAAAGGGCTTACAGTCTGAGGTAGCGAAATACAGTTTCTTCTGTGTAGGTTCTGTGTATAGTTCCTCCTCATCATTTTATTTGGTCAACTATTTGTCCTGTTTACCAGGATCCTCCAGTACCCAATAATTTAGCTGTAACTTAGTACACAGGTTAGCCGTCATTATTGGGTACAGATTTTAAGTAACTAGAATTTCGTATTCAGTTATTACTGGTCAACTCCAGAATCTCAAGAGATTTCTTGCTCACCTCTAACCTGTGGTAATTAGCACCAAAATGTGATAATGCAGGCTTCAGATTCTCTTGCAAGTTCTTAACGAAGTGATAACTTACTGAGGAAACACTTGGGAATTCTGTTGCAAGTCCATTCATGTCGGTTCTAACAAACCTACAAACCATGAGCAAAATAAGTAACAGAGTAATAAATCTGTTAGGAAGTCTTAAGTTTTAATGGAACATCAAGGCTGTACTTGAGGACGACCTTCCCTTACAGAGATAGGCAGTAGGAAGAAGAGACCCTATTTTCTTGATACTGGGGATTTGGGTAATTGATAAAGAGAAAAGCAGACTTTCAGAAATGATTGGAAGGGCCCAGAATTTAAATTTGTAAGGCAGCACTTCAGAGGAGAAATGATGTTTGGAATGCTTTTTTAGGGGAAATAAATGATCAGTTGGATTATATATATATATTTTTTATGGTAGTACCTTTTTAAAAATTACGGAATAGCACATGGTTCTATTTCCTTGCTGAGTTCATCTGTCCTGAACTACAAATGGGGACTACAGAATTCAAGTGTAAAATTGGAACTTTACATACTTTAGAGGCAAATTCATTTTATAGCCACAATTAAAATTCTAAAAATGTGGTATATGACAGTACTTACCGTGCTGAGAATTTCACGATAAATGGTTGTTAAATAGATAAATATATGAGTATAAGAGAATATTATGGGATGCAACCATTTGGTCACACACATCATATCCTTAAATATTTACTTGTGATACCCTTAAGTTCTTACTTTTTTTTGTATTATACAGTTGCTTTGGCTTCTGATTTTTTGTTATTCAGAAAGTACATCTGAAAACGTTTAATTTTGCATTAATTAAGAAATGTTTAATATGTCTCTAATATGTGTGCCACAGTCTGCTAGGCATTCTGGCAAATGCGGAGAAGTTTCAGATTCTACCGTCAAGGAGCTTGCGGGGCATTTGGGACATATTCACAGAAAGTTAAGTAGGAGGCAAATGTGCAGACAGTGCAGACAGTGCCAAAAGTTTGGTCAAGATAATACTTGCCTGAGGAATTTAGAAAGAGAAACGTGTGATGCAGGAGGTGAAATTTGATCAAATCTTGGAACATAGATAGATTTGAGTGGACAGGAAGAAGGAGAAGTAATTTCAGATAGGTGAGCACCTTGAACCAAGATGTAGGGCGAGAAGGATTGAAATGTCTTCTCAGAGACACATCAGTTAGGACTTTTTTGATTGCAGGCAACAAACACCCAAACCAAACTGGCTTAGGCAAGAAGGAAATTTATTATTTCATCTAATCTGGAAGGTTCCAAGGTTGGGTCCGGCTTCTGTGATGGATGGATTCAGCCCTCAGTAGAGCCTGGTTTCTTTCCATCTCTCCACGCTGCCTCCCAATATTGGCTTTAGTCTGGAGCTTCACATGGTACCAGGATGTGGGAAACAACACGAAGCCTACCATCCTTCCAAAATGGGGATTCATTATAAAAGTTAGGTCCCAGTGAAAATCTCCTTGTGTCCTATTAACTGGGTTGGATGCCCATCCTGAACCAGTCGTGGGTATTGGGGAATGCAGTAAGCTCACGCTTGCTCCTGGGTCATAAGCCCATCCCATCCTTGCCCCACTGTCAAAGATGAGACTATGGTCATCTTCACTGGAACCACACAATACAGGAATGGGGCATGTCCAAAAGGAAACTGAGGTATGGATAACTGTAAAAAGACTAAATGGATGCTGTGTAAGAAAACCAAGGGTCCACTAATGGAGAATAAGTGTGCAGGTCATTTTGAGTAATTACAGGAATGAGACACTGGAAGTTTTTCCTGTAAGCACATTATGAATGTTAGGCCAAGGAGTTGGGCTTTATAAGGAATTATAAATAAATTGGACCTGGGGATAATTGACCTGTCAGCTGTGTGCAGGATGAACGGGGGGTTGGGTGCTCAAGAGGGAAATAATATGGCCTCTGTGGTACTTCCCCATATTTAAAAAGCTGCCATGTTTGCAGAGTATCTGTCGTGTGCTGTGAACTATGGAGAACACAGGGGGGATGCCCAAGACTTGATCTCGCCCTTCGAAGAGTCCACAGTGTGGCAGAGAAGACAGTGAATTGGGGGTAATTGTGGTGCAAGCAGGGTGCACAGAGATAGCAATACTAGGTTTCATGGAGCACAAAGAAGAAAGACATTCTTAAAATGAACCACAGTCATGGAGCTGGAAGCAGAGTGAGCAGGAACCCAGAGAAGAGAGACCTATAGACAGGGACGCCCTCTGGAGCATCTTTGAGAGCAAGTTGGTTGGGACCGCAGTCATTAGTTGTGTAGCCTTTGCAAATATTAGTAGGACACGGGTGGGCAGGAAACTGCCTCTCTGTCATCAGACTTAGGCCTCCCTTGGAGTTAGCAGACCCAGAATGGGATTGTACTTGCGGTGGACCCTGGCTTGCTATCCCTGAAAGAGAGGGGTTCTCAGGCCATCAGTATGGGAAAGCCCTGGTCTTTGGGCATTCGTAGCTGCCTGGGGCCAGTGTCTTCTCCCTAGCTCACTCTGGGTGGGGACAAAGGAGTCAGCTACTGGCATGTGGTGGCTCCATTTTATTGTTTCAATAGACTTCAGAGTAAATGGGAAAATAATTTCTCAGGCCTCCTGCAGGAGGAGAACTGAGTTCTCTTCCTGATTAACAATGCTATTCAGGCAAGTCTCTCCACATGCCTGGGCCTCAGTTTCCCTACTTGCAAAGACAGAGCATTGGACAAAGAATGCTTGATAAATTTCCTTACAATTCTAAGAGTCTATAAATCCAACAGAAACAACCTTCACACCCTTATTCCATGACATGGGATCATGACATGATCTATTTCCAAAAAATAACTGCCCTGAAGTTACTGATTAGTGGCACAGCTGAAAGCAAGGGAGATTGGAGCACCAGGGTTCACCCACTGAGGCGGCGAACATTTAGCCAGCTGCTAACTAGAGAAAGTGGCAGGAGTGGTGAGAACCGACTAGTCCAAGGGGTCAGGGCAAGTGTTGTCCAAGCAGAAGGACAAGTAAGGGAGAGAATGTGGTTGCCCTTACAAGGATCTGGAGAAATGGAAGTGAAAAGCAGGGGACTGGTACCATCCAAGCATGGGCTCAGCATTGAGCCCCTGCATTAGCTGTCTTGCAGAATTTATGGAGAAATGGCCCGTTTCAGTGGCTGCAGCCAAGAGCATGACTTGCAGGGATTGAGGGGATTATGGGGAGACACAGTAAACATGGAGAAGGTGCCAATGCAAGGAAGGAGGGAGGGAGGGAGGGTGCTCTAAGTTCTGATATGAGCTTTGTTTTGCATATTTTCTTCTGATCTGCAGTTACTTAATTTTAAAACCGTCTCTTACATCCAGTTATGAAGGGGAAAAAACAATCAACAACCAACGCCTTCCATTTCTGAGCATCTCAGTCATTTAAAAAGCATTTGCACATCCATGTTTACCTACAGCAACTCGAGGACAGTGGGAAGGGATTATTCCTGTTCCTTATTTCACCGAGAACTGAGTAAATAGTTCCCACAGCCAGCAATGGGCCAGAGCAGAGTCACAATTCCTGACGGCAATCTAGGTGTGCTTTTCTTCCCCACACCGGAAAGCCTCAGTCCACTATTCAGCATTCCGTCCGATGCCAATGACTTTTTCTTTCTCGGGAAGGTAGAAATAGAAATATTTTTTATGACCAAGGGGAGAGTTTATGTTACTCTTGGATTAACTACAGAATGGTTTTTATGTAAGTCAGACTAAAGAGATGTCTGTTTTTTTGCAAACATTCAGCTCTACACAAACAGAACATTTTCAGTTTGCTTTGAAAGCAAAATACCATGTGTCGTAACTTTATGGTGTTTTAAATAAAGTTAGGAATTTGGGTTTATGATGCTGAAAATACCATAAAATCGGAGGATAGAAGACCAAGAACTCTATATATGCGCCTGTGCGTGTGTGTGTGTGTGTGTGTGTGTGTGTGTGTGCGCGTGCGCGGGCGTGTGTGTCCTTAAAAAATTCTGCAAGTAGAAGAATCAAAGGTAGACATTTCCACCGACCAGTTATTGAATCATTGCATTAACAATCTAGTGAAACGAGAAGTGAATTATTAAAGTTTATCTTCCTCATTGATTTGTAACGCTGTTCTTCAGCCTGTGGATAGTTTTTAAAGCAGAGCAGTTCACGCTAACAAAGCCATTTACTGTACTGGTCCTACACACTGGCACTCTTTTTCTCTTTATTACTTCATTTTGGAACTTTGATTGCCCTATTTTAGATCTAAGATTGCTCTAATGCTATACTGCAATTGTATGAGGGGCTTAGTTTTCACTTTGTTCTCAGAACCAGGCTGGCTATAAATTTATCTGTTCTTTGAAGAAGCTAACAGTAAATTTTCAAGAGGAAAAATGGTGGTATATATCCCTACAGAGGAAAAGTAATCTCTTAAAAGCAGAATAACCTCCAGGCTACATCCTTTTAAAGAGAGACTTTCAAACAAGGACGCCTTCAACTTTTATATGTGTTCTATATTTTTCTTCAGGCTTTGTACCTACTCTTCTCTCTGTGTAAGGTTTCTCCGTAATGACCCCGTTCCTCCCCCCACCCATTAAATCTGTAATGAAGTCATGCCGTTCCCAATTCTGATGTCATAATAACTTCCAGAGCCACGGCTGGGTAGCACCTCCTGGAGATGATCTGAGGTTTCATCAGGAAAACGAGGCAGAGAGACCCGGGCTTTGGAATACCTACAAAATTGAATGTCTGTTTCGTAAATTACCGCATACTACAGTGAAAATGAACTTTGTAAAGTTAAATCCAGGGGAGGCTTTCCATTTGGTTTACTTGCAGTCAAAGCAGTTTTCAATTTCAGGGCACTGGTTTCATTAAAGTTACACCAGTCCTTCCCAGAGATTAGGCCACACACTCCCTCATCAACAGATAATAAGATAATTTCGAACAAGGAGGTGCTAAAAGAACGGGATGAGCTTGTGGCTCTGTTTCCATGTCTGACAACTTCATCACCTTTCATCTTTATTATACAGCCGCCTGGAGCTGAATGTTGATGAATGAGGCACGCCCGACGTCCTCACGTGTCAGACCCATGGGCCCGGGGCTCCCGTTTACCAGGGGCTCTCTCTAGCTCGCCTGGGAGCGACTGAAGGGAATAGATGTGGAGCTTGGGGAAGGCCGGGGAGGGCTGGGGAGAGGTTGCACCCACCACATCATCCATCCTGCCTGTGTCTCCTGATGTCATGACCAGATGCTCGTAAGAGCCGCCCTGGGAGGGAGCAGAGAGCTCCCCAACTGTGGGGACTGTTGTCAGCACAAGTGAGCCCGAATGGACAGTTCAGTTGGCCAGCCTATGTTTCGGACCTCAGAAAGTTCCTGAAAGTGTTTCTTTCGCCATTTCCTTCCGCCTAATTGTCCTCTTTCTCATTTTATGCCCCTGCTAGACCACCGCTCTTGATAAGGAGAGGCAGGTTTTCCGACGAAGACGCAACCAGGATGTGAGGATCCGGTACAAGGCCCAGCCAGCTCCACCTGAACTCAACTCGGAATCGGAAGACTACTCCCCAAGCTCCTCCGAGACTGTTCGCTCCCCAAACTCGCCCTTTTAATAAGACCCTTTTACTCGAAGTCCTAGCTTAACCCTTTGAGACTCTGAGATTGTTTTCCAAATTTACGTAGAACAGCTTCATCTGATCTATCTAGCACTCAATGCTTGAATGGCAGAACAGAAAGTGTGTTTTCTGGTATCTTTGTAGCGATTTCTCTTTGCTGAATGAGATGACCACATGTCGTTTGCGAAGATGGCAACTTGCTGCTAATAGGGTCCTCAAAGGGTTAAGGCTAATTTGCAACTTTTTTAAACATAGAAGCAATGAATGTGTTCGTCAGTCAAACTAGGATCTGCAGTATTGTAATATCGCACGTTAACCCTCTGAGTGCATAGGATTTTATGGAGAACCCCTGGGGAATTTTTCAGGCCTCTGGATGTATACACACACGTTTCTTGATTTTGCTGCAGATCAAGGGATGTTATTAGATGCTGAGATGTCCAGACAAGGACATCTAGAATGATATCTTGCTTGTCTTTTTTTTTTTTTTTTTTTGTGGGTTTAGAATACAGCAGGCTTATAACTTAGACATAAGACCTCTCTTTCTTCTTCACAATCCCATTTTGAAAGGGACTTTTTTCACTAGAGGTATGACTGTCCGCGGCCGCGAGTCCTGCATCCCGAGCGGAGGCGACTGGGTCTGTGGCGGACAGCCTGACCCAGGAAAGAGCTGGCACCCCCTCCCCCACATCGCCTCCATGTGAAGATGGGCTGACGACGCCCCAGAAATGCTGCTTCCACATCAGTTGCTGCTAGTGACAGCGTAGACCCTCGGAAGTCACCATACTCTGTCTTGTGCGGGGTGAGTGAGGGTCTACCTGCTCAGTATGAGACATCTATAGGAAACAACAACAACAACATCAACAACAACTGGGGGAAAAGAGCAATAAATTGCCAGGTGCTCTATGGGGCTGGGATTTCAAACAAAAAGAGGATACAAGATCCTGTTCTTTTTCGCACCTGCTTTTCGAGCACTGCAGTCTTCAGCGTGAAATCCATATAGAGTACAAAATCCGTTCAGAGGAGTGCTGGGGCACAGGGGACTAGAGGCAAGTGCTTTGCAAGGTGGCCGAGGAGAAAGCGCAGGGGAAAGCACCCTCCAGAATGTTCTAAAAATGGGTTTTAAGAAAACAATCCATTGGTAAGAGAATTACATGGGCACCTTTAGATTACCTATGTACAACCTCCCAGGAAGAACAGGATGGAAGACCTAGAAGATGCCCCTGAGAATAAAAGAAAGCCTTTTGATACCACTGTCCTTAGGTGTCCAGAGAGACGTGTTGTTTTTCTCCCTTTGGGCCAAGTCCTGTCTGAGACCTGTGTTTTCACTCCTGTTACCAAACCTTTCTGCCTAGCCCTGTATCCCCAGTGAGTTTCTTCTAGAATGTGTCCCATTTCAGAACGAGGGCCGATGGCCCCCAGTGTGTCACTGCAGGACTCAGAGAAGAGGCTGGCCATGGTGTCTTGGAGGCAGGGTCCGACTCAAATGTCCTGCTAAGGTTTGCTCAGTTCTCTGCCCCAGGGGACAACCAGTGAGTGATGGCTCAGGAGATTTGCAACTGAACAGCCAGATAGCACTTACTGTCTCGGTTTTGAATATAGTATATGAAAGTCTTGAAATTTGTACAGTCAGTTCTTTATTTTTGCATACACGTTGGTCTTTAATCGCTGCTTTTCACTCCAACTTATAAACTATGGTCTCTATTAATATACATTTTAAAAATCCCAACATCTCATGGCTTTTGCAACAGAGTTTCCCAGTTTGTTTGTTTGTTTGTTTGTTTGTTTTGCTCTTCCACATTTTGGTTTATCTCTTTGGTCTGCGTTGTCCTGACATATAAACAGTAGATCATTTATTGAGAGGTTTCTTCCGTTTCAGAGAGTTCTGAAATGATAACACAGAACATCATCAAGTAGCACAAATCAGTTGGGTTTTTGGGGGGAGGGGGAGGGCAGAACACCTGGAAGGGTGTTGGTGCATAGGTAGATTTCATGTTAGTAAAATGCCTTGAACCGGTCAGAAATTAACTGCTTTCTCTAGAACTACGAAGCAAAGCACTATTCTAAGACTGAGGAGTAGCTCTATCGCTTGGCCTCAACTTTAAATGTGTGAATGTGAAGAATCCTATGGGCAGAGACCTACCTGCAGTAGCTTGTCACTTTCGTTTCTTTTCTCCAAATTACTGTCTTTCCTGTGGGCATTACGTACGTTGCTACAGCATCTGTGCACAGCTCAGGCCTTTTTCCATCCAAGTCTAGGGGGACCGCAGACCCTGTAAAGCTGGGGGGTGTTTCCCAGTACAATGTTGAGGGCCATTCAGCATGGGGATCCCACCTCATCGCTGTAGAATTTGAGTGATCTGTGCTGAGTAAACAGTGGAATGTGACCTGTCAAGTAGAAATATTGAGTAGTCAGATGGAATGCAATCTTCAGCATTAAGCTATTGAGATTCTGAATGTCAGAGATGTACTCAGAGGGTTAACAGACAAGCACAAGGCATGCTGATTACATTGGTGTATCCAGACTGCTTTGCTTTTTAGCCAGTGCTTTCTAATTTTTTTCACAACATTCTTGGGATAGTTCAAGTTTGAAATAATTAAGTGGTGGTGTTCTTTAAGGAATTTCTATAACCAAATTGATCTTATTTTTTATTTCACTTTATCATAGAGTAAATATGTACCATTATGGCAGTGTATCTCTGTAATTATCAATTCATCATTGCCACGGTGTTTCCATATTTTTTTTCCTAAGTATTTAATATAGCTCTTACGGTGGTGGCCTGGTGATGGGGACTGTCTTTCCTTTATTGATACATGACCAACCAGATGGTATTTTCAAGGGAATTTTTAGATTCATCCTTTCAGTTGGGTAGTAGGCTTACTAAAGAAGAACTCCTTCATGACTTGCATCGTGTAAATCATCTCTGTAGTTGAGAACTGTTCCTATTGATGAACACATTTTTTTCTCGACATTGTAGCAGAAATCATTTTCTTCATCATAATCAATGAATATGTGATTTGCTCCACATTATTAGAAGGAAAAGTAAGATTTCGGTCACTGAAAATGTTTTTACCGTAGCCCTCATCTAACTTACACGTGGTGCATATTAAAATAAGCAGAGAGAACAAAATACAAATAAACTGCTGAAAACACTTGGTGTTTTGTATTCAGTGACCCCTTCCTGCAATGCTCAGCACCCCCATGGGTGGTGGTTAACGGGCCCGTCAGATATTGTTGAAAGAAAGCAATATATCCATGAATGAAGGCTAAAATTGCAATCCTTTACCCTTTGAGGCATATTTCAGTTGGAAAAAAAAAAAAGAAAAAGAGAAGAAAAATTGGTTTAGCTTAGAGGGTCATGGAGCTACCGTATGACCAAGGCTCGTGCACATTAAATCACGGTTGTTTGCTGGCCAACAGCACCCATTAGACAACTCTGTTCCCCGCCCTGAAGTGCAATTGTGCTTGAGGGACAGCTTCCCTAATATTGTGTTGCCTGCTAGCCCTTCTCAGGGTAAGGATCTGTCAGCATTTCCATGATAAACTTCTGTTTTCAAAGGTTTTTAATTTGACCATAAAAAGGTGCCCCGGGCTGAAGTTTGCTATATAGGGCCTGTACCAAAGAGCGTGAAGGTTCACTTCCTTCTCTTTTCTGCCCAATTCTTCCTAGAAAAGGGCAGCAGCCATAACAAATTTGCTGTGTCCCCTTCTTCACTGGAATTTCGGAATTGTGGAAGGCACCAAAATCCAAGATGGTAGTTTCAATGTAATGATTCATTTGGATGTGGGTTTAAAAAAACATGAATGAGTCACCTGGCATATACTGTAGATAGCATATCTTTTCTATAATTTGTGAATCGTTAATTTTTTAAACTGCTACATGATTTTTTTTTTTTTTTTTGGTCCAAAGATCTTTAAGAAACTTGAAGTTGGTCAGGTCAAAGGTTAGCCTTTCCTGCATGTTGTCTGCCATTTCCATTAGGAGTTTGGGAAAAATCCTCTCAGACGGACCCTTACTTTGCATGTAGTGATAGAGGGTCAGATAAACGCTGCTTTTGGAGATAACAGATTTCTTTATTTAATCATCAGGTTTCAGGATGCCATCTTGTCTGTTGGGAAAAATAGTGATTAAAAGCACTTCCAAAACTAACATTTTTGTCAATTCAGATGTGAAAAGAGCATAAATTAACACACTTTACACGTTTTTATGTTTGTTTGTTTAAAGGCAAATAAATCAACAAAACTTGAAGACACTAAACATTTGATTACTGCAAATGTGCTTTAAAATTGGCTCAATGGTGCTTATACATAAAACAGTAACAAATGGGGTTCCAAGGACTGTAGAAGAAATCTTTAATTTGTATGTAATTACATACTGAGGAGGAGGTGCTTTTAAGCCCGTCTTTTATTTTTTAATCATCTCAAATATGCAGCCATCCATCCAGTAGCATTAAGGGTCGTAAACTGGTGGGAAACAGGAAATTCAATGTAGAGGCTTAGAATGCCTCTAGTTAGGGTGGACTTTCTTCCCCCCTTCGGTTTTGTTGTTATTGTTGATGGGCATCAACACTGAAGCTGCTGTCATCATTTTTCAGTGATCGAGCTTTTAACTGGCAGGTGTTTTGATCATGAGGTTTGCAGTATCTTGCTCTTGGAGACAAGTGAGAAACCTAGTTTCCTTCTTTTTCCCTAAAGGAAGAGCAATCTCTATAATTAAACCATACCTGTAAATTGCCTCAGCGTTCTTTTTTGGTCAACCGAAATGAGACCCTTAATGTTGCTTTAATGTAAAATTGTATATTTTTGTCTGTGATATACTTTATTAATTTAAAGTAAATAATAGTTCTAAAAGCCTTCACTGTCGGTATTAAGAGAAAGTAGGATTTAAAAAGTGATGATAAAGACGCTATAATGTCAATTCATTCCAGTCCAATCGAATGTGGTAAGAAGAAGACCTTGAATAGTTCTCTAGGGACAATTTCTCACTTGCCATTGACATTAATCTTCGATGTATGCTCAGAAAAAATAAAAAGAAATTGAAACTGGTCCAAGGTTAGAGTCATATCCTCAGTAACTATTTTTTTTAATTTTATTAGGAAATTAATAATAGCCTTTTTCATTCTGGCTGAAAGAAAATTATTAAAGGATTAGTTGAGTGTGAAATTAAATAGTATTTTGCTCATGCATACTAAAAAGATGGGCTAGGTACTTGATGTGTTTAAACAAGTTTCTGAAAGGTTTCAATTTGGTGTGAGGAAAAAATTCAATGTTTCCTTTGAAAATACTGAATTTATCAATGACTGCATGGATCAGATGGCATAGGTTAATCTTTGATTTTCAGAATCTTAATGAAATAACTTTTAAACGATTTGTATCCACGATTAAAGCTGGAATGAGATCCAATTTTTCCCCTAATCTCTCAGTTTAAGCTAATAAATGTAGGTTAATGTGGAATGAAATCATCTGTGATATATTATGTTTATTTATCAACTGACCTTTTTTGATGTTGCCTGTTTTTATGTAAAACATGTTCTTAAAGTTAATAAAATAATAGTACTTGGTGTATGAACTACTATGTAATACCCTAGCTGCAGCGTCCACTCCTCGGTTCCCTTTGCCATAATGGAAGAAAATTTCATTTTAGTTCAGTTCATAATTGACACATTCAATCCACAGAGGAATAATCCAGCTGTGTTCTTGGGGGGGCAGTCTCTCTATGCAAGGCTTTAAAAATTAGTCATGCGGTCAGAGTGTAGCTTTCCCACATGTCCCCCACAGCAGAGTGTATATTTCATGGGCATAATTCAAAAACAACTATTTTAAAAATGTCCCTTTTCATATATTGCCTTCCTGCCTGGGCCAGTGACTTGGATAAACACAAAGAAATCAAATACCATCCAGCCCTATTTTATCCTTCAGCCTATGTGCACAAGCTCTCTAGAGAAGAGTGTTGTTTTATCCACTAACCTGTAATTAGCTGCCATTTTGATAGCAATTCCCCATTAGGCATTCCATATGCAATATTGACCTTCAAGAAAACTGCAAAACTGCAATGGAATCAAGTTCTTTCCCGTGTTAGGTTTTCAGGGAGATTGAAGAGTGGGCCGGCCGCAGGGCCTGCAGGTTCCCTGGTGTCCTGTGAAGGCCCCAGGACTTCTCCGAGTGCTCGTAAGCTTAGCAGTCACCTTCCCAGCCATCCACGGGCTGCCGAGGGCACTACTGTTGTTTCCCTTTTGCTCCTCTGGGTCCTTTCTGGGCTCTTTGGACACTGCGGTGAAACAACAGCTAAAGTGATTGCTTCCTCAGGACCATTACCTTGTTTCATGAGGCTGGCAGCCCCGCCAAAAACCTGCCATCAGAAAAATGGGCCGCTGATGCAGAAGCCTCGAACAGCAGCAACTCTGGGACTGGAGATGATAAAGCTGCCGCAGGAGGAAACTGGGAAAGGAAGGCCTCCCACAACCCCACAGGGGATTGGGAGGTGGGGAGGTGGGGAGGAGGGGCCTCTGTTCAGATTAGGAGGTTGGTGCAAACAGAGATAAAGGGATAACAAGAAACAGGGAGAGACGCACGCTGGGACATGTCTTCTAACATCTCCTTACACAGAAGGAAAGCTTTGCTGTCTCGTAGAAGGTAGCCTGTGCCCCCAGCTCCGGGAGGAGCACGGAGGGAAGACGAGGAACCCCGCCCAGCCAGCTGGACCAGCCAAGTCCATGCTGGCCATCGGCGCTGTGACAGATGTCCCTGCCAGCTTGCCTGCACATCCAAATCATTCATTCAAATGTGTCTTGAGTAAGTGCCAACGACACGGAAGGCACTTCGTTTGGGCTTAGGAAAGAAAAGGGAAACTCTGCGGTCCGTTTTTATTTTTACTATCGGTCAGAAGACTTCAAAGGTGACGAAATATCTCCAGCTGGAAGGGTGGCCATTCATCCTGAGGCTCCCGGTCCAGAGGTCGGATAACCTAGACGGACACACCCACCCATGTCCAGTGAGACCTTGTGTTCACGGCAACTTGGATTTTCTCACTTGAAGATGTGTGTTTACCATCTGCCTGGGGCACACACCCTGTGGGACTCTTGGCTTTGCTCCTGGCCCCTGAGGTAGAGGGCCTCCCAGAGTCCTCTCCGCCATCTGTAATTAGCATGTGATTTTAAACCCCGTCCTAGACTAACACTGAACTATGTCCATTTATGCAACAAGAGTTGTCAAGGACCGACTGCGAGTGGCATGTTGTGGGGCCTAAGACGAGTAAGTCACAATTCCTGTTCTGAAGACTCTCAGGTCTAGTGAGAAATCTTCCACTTTGGATGTCCCTGGATGGAGGAGACTGATTTATCACTCACAGATGGTGGAATACCAGCTTGTCAGGGGCGCAGCGTCCCTACCGGCCCACAACCAGCCCTCTCAGCATGTGCAGACTGGGGCTGTCTGCAAGCCAACCGTCAGCCACATGCAAATACGTTCGTGGCCCGCTCTATTACGATTCATATATCACCCTTAGAAAACTCTAGAAGGAGGGAAAAAAGGAGCAGGGGGTGGGGGGAGAGAAGAGGGGAAGCGAGGGAGGGAAGGAAGGAGGACCTGAAGGCTGCTGAGATCAAAGGTGCCTCAGTCTTATGACCTGGGGTCTTATCTGGAGAGTTTAAAAGGAAAAAAAAATATTAATGGCTCACAGCATGCTCCTCAAAACCAGTCTCAGGAGATCTTCTGTGGGAATTGCAGAACATACCTTGGTTGTGGATACAACACGGCTTTTGTCTCTTCCACATTCTTTAGCCAAGTGAATAGGATGAAAAGTAGTGAGATCTCATCAATGGCACTATCCCTGCATTTCTGTAGGAAGCAGGAGGTGGGGCATTTCCCAAGAATGTTCTAATTCCCATCCTAGGCTGGCCATTCTTTCTTTGACTTTTAAGAAACCCTGGGAGGACCCATTCCTCCCCACCTGGAAGAACATTCCCTGAGCCTCCATTACAAATGGAAATTTCAGCCTGAGGGACCCCCTCCCCCATCTGCCACGGAGGGCAGTTCATCTCCCATCTCCACCAAGTTCCTATCAGGTCATTCCCTCTGTTGGAACCTAGTTCACAAGATGAAACCCATCACTACTATTTCTGCCATGCTGGAGGTCCTGGGTAGGAAACAAGGAAATAGAGAGGTACCATCCAGAATGATCGGGGCTGTGACAGAGAAAAACGCTGGACATTTTGCGGGCACTTTGCAGTTCATCTGTGTTGGGGGGATTCCGAGGAGGCTTCCTGGAGAGGATGCCCCTGATTGAGGGCCTGAAGCATAAGTAGGAGTCAGCCAAGAGAAGGAAGAAGATACTCCAAGCCATGAGCACGTACATAGGGAACACCGAGGGTCTCAGAATTGGTAAGACAGAGGCCTAGAGTCTGCCCAGCAAGGCCAGGGTACAGCCCAGGGATCCGGGTCGCCGGACCTGCAGCCATCATGCCAAAGGACAGGCACGGGGACTGGCACATGTCCTCATTGTGTGTGGTAGGTGAACTGAAAAATCAAACAACTCCCAAAACAGGTCCCCACGATTTGGCTAAGGAGGAAGTAGGACGGGGCAGAAGGCCTATGAGGGGGCATTAAAGAGACTTTCATAAATAATATGAACCCTAATCACCCCCCTCAACAGCAACAGCAGAGAGCGACCTCCCTTTGCCAACAAAAGAGCTGGTCACACATTAATCCTTTCCTCTAAGGAGTAGGATCTCCACCTCGCAAAGCTTATCAGCTCACTGCTCACAGGGCAAAATCATTTTTCTCTCCTTTGTTGCTCACTTCTGAAAAAAAAAGAAAGAAAAGAGAAATTCGCTGACCCTGAAAATAGCACTCTCTCTCTCCTTCTTCCTGGACAGACCCACATTGTCACCTCTCCCTATGGCAGGGTGATAATTAACGTTCCACCCAAGAGAGGTTTCGCTATTCCATCAGAATTACCTATTAATTTGCTGGATTTTTCTGATTAAGTAGTGAACTTGTCACTGCCGGCACGTTGTTCAGAATGTGAGACACTCTTTCATTTTCAACAGGTAAATCAAGGCCCAAACAACCCAGACATTTTCAATTTCCTCTCTCAACATGGTTCCCACCGCTCTCGCCATTGTGGATGTCCCATTTTTTAATAACATTTTCCAAATCCTCTGCTCTCCTGCCGAGGAAACCACTTTTGCTTCATCCATAGCTTCTATTGTTTCTACTTTCCTTATAGAGGAGGGTTAATGGTTCACATTGGTTTCTTACACTGGAATACTGAAAATTTCCTGCTCAGGTCGGGAGGGGAGCCTCATTTGCACACTTGTACCCTCTGATTTGCCCAAGGAATCTCTCCTTCCTCATGGGTTTGTGGGTTCTGACTTGCCCATACCTGGGTGTGCTCTTCTGCAAAAAGGTTGGCAGGTTACCAGTACCTTAATATTGCTGCTTCTCACCAAAGACCCTTCCTCTCTCAACATGCTTGCACTGAAATATCCGATGAAAATATGCCACAGTGGAGAACAGGAAGGAGGCAGATGTCACCTCGGCAGCCTGAGAATCTAGAATGCCCAGAGTTGCATTCATACAAATGGGAAAGCGGGGATCCATGGCCTGGGTGGCCAAGTCGCTGGAGGGGACTTACTGCTGAGCTTTGGATCTCTTTAGTGTCAGCTGAGCAGAACCTCTGGGACCCGCTCTGGACTGGAGCCCTGTGGGCAGCACTGGTGCTCGCAGGAGCAGGGGATGCCCTTGGGCCCAAGGGGCCACCTCTGCGAGTCACACTCGGGATCGTTCTACTCAGTTCCAGCCCCAGCCCGTCAGCGGGGCTTACTTTCAGGGACGCGCAGCAGGCAGGGCACTTCGTGGGGCCAAGCAAGGCCTCCTACCGCAGGCTCTGCCCCCTCCCAGTGCCCAGCTTCCCTAGCCAGTGTTTTAGCCAAAACAGCCACGCAAGCCCCGATGTCACATGGCTTCCACCTGCTCTCCTCCCCCGGGGCCGTCTGCCGCCGACTTCCACGTGGCTCCCCCCCCCCCCCCGCCCCCATAAACGCACACAGTTTCCGCTTCTCCTTAGTGTGGTCCTAAATCCAGACTGGCCTCTGGGCAACTCTGGCCTTGGCTTCCACCGTGCCTCAGACAGTCTGGAGGCTTGGGAACCATTTCCAAGAAGGTTAGGTTTCACGAGAGAGGCCGTGCGCCCCGATTAGAGAAACATACCATGTCGGGGTAGTCAAAAGCACAGTTGGTGGGGAGGCTGTCTGCTGCTTCCTGCCTGCGGGCGGTGCATACGTCCTGAGAAATGTCCCAATGACAGCCACTCATCATGAACCCCGTGTGAGCCAGGGAGCCCGCGACCAAGAGGGGGAGCTTTCCTACTCTCAAGTCTGTTGCACCAGTACTGAGTTTTACAGCTCGCTGCTTCTGAGCGGCTGCGAGTTAGCCCGCTCATTTCCCTGCTCCGTGGCCTCAGGGGCGCGGGTGCCATCACTAGAGTCCCCAGGGGTGCTGGGAACCAGGTCTCCTCAGAGTACGTGTATGTGTGTGAGGGAGGTGTATGCGGTGTTTGTGTGTGGTGTGTGTATGTGCGTGTGTGTATGTGGTATATGTGCGTATGGGGTGTGTGTGTGTGTGCATGTGTGCCGTGTCTGTGTATGCCTGCACGCATGTTTGTGTGTATGTATGTGGTCTATGAGATATATCTATGTGAATGCACGTCAGTGCATGGTGTGCATGTGTGTGTGTGTGATATATATGTATATACATGTGCACACGTATGCGGTGTGTGTATATGTATGTGCTATGTGGGGTATATACATATATGTGTGTGGTGTATGTGTATATTTATGCATGTGGTGTATGTGACATATGTGTATATGGTTCCATGTGTGTGGCATATATGTATACACATGCATGTGGTATATGTGATATATATAGGTATATGGTTGCACTGTGTGGAGTATTTGTATGTATGTGTGCAGGTTGTGTGGTGTAGGCGGTGTATTTATGTATGTGGGTGTATATGTGTGTGCTATATATATATATATATTTTCGTGTGCCTGTGTATGCGGTGTGTGTGCATATCCTACATGGGGTATATATGTAAGTATATATGTGTGTGGTATATGTGATATATATATCTATATGGTTGCATATGTGTGTGGCGTATATGTGTGTATGTGTGCAGGTTGTGTGGTGTTTGTGTATGTGTGTGGTACACGTGGTATAAATGTGTGTGTATAGTGTGTGTATGCACGTGTGTGGTTTGTGTGTGCACGCACACATGTGTGGTATGCATGCATCATGTGTGTGCACGTGTATGGCATGTGTATGTGTGTGTAGTGTGTGTGTGCTGTGTGCGTGTGTGCGTGAAGGGGAGCGTGGTAATTGAAAAACTTGAGTCCACCTCCTACAGTGTGGCACGCTTCCCGCTGGGGACCACTTAACGATCTAAATGTTTGCCATCTTATTATCCCCCATAAAGATGATCCTCACTCTCCCACAGTGTCAGTCCTAATATCCGCTGTAACATGGGACCCAGTTCCTGGCCGGAGCCGGCCCCCTAGAGCTCTATTTACTCTCCTACGCTGTCTTCCACTTCATCATTTGCCATAAGCACGAGAGGCAGCTGCAGTAACTTTAGATTTGAGTAGTCAGCCTCAAAAGTCTTGCCGTAAATCAGGAAGGCACAATCTGGCACTTGGAAAATGAGTCGCTCCTCCCTTTGATACAAGTTACTATATTTTCCATCCAGGGTGAGAGTTTCCTGTCTCCCTGCCTTCTCCCAGGGCCGATGCTCTTCACAGACAACTGATGTGAAAGGCTGCCTGCTGGCTATCGGCATCTTAAAAATGTTTACATGTGAAATCACCAGACCATTATCTTTCTTCCACGTGAGGCCCAGCTTTAACAATCTGCCAGTTGCCCTCGATATTGACTTTCTTTCTTCCTGTTGCTTTGGCTGACACTGGCATGCCGGCTGGGAACGCTCGTGGGGTCTCCGGAGAGCAGAGGGAGCCCGCCAGCCCCTTGTCCGGTGATGGGGTCACGGGAGGGAAAGGGCCACATTTGTAAGTATAAGCAGGGACTCATTCCGTGCAGCAGACAGAAACTTCGGAGGGCAAGAGTGTGAGATTCCCCTTCGCCTGAGAAAACCTAGATTCCTCCATTCGGTTTCAGCCACACCTGAGAAGCTGTGCCTTACAGCGAATGCAGTTTCTGAAAAGGGATGGACCCTAGAAGCCAGATTGCAAAGGGGGCGGGGAGTGAGGATCAGGGCAGCCGCCCCTGTTCCACCCTAGGGCGCACCCATCTCCTTGTATTCTGGAGTTGTGCAGATGGTGGCCCACGGACGGGTGAGTATGAGAAAAAGGAAATAAAGCCAGACAAATAGAGCTAACTCTTTAGAGAGCTTTGGCTGAGAATAGACAGCCAGAGACTAAAAAAAAAAAAAAAAGTGTCTAAAAGGGAATGAGTTAATTGTGTCATCTTTTTTAAAATCCAGAGAAGAATGTATATATTAAAAAGCTAAGCAGACAGATATATTGAGAGAAAGAAAATGACTATAAAAATGCAGGGAGTCTCAACATCATTATTCATTAGGGCAACACAAATCAAAATATCAATGAGATGCCACTCCACAGCCAGTGGGATGGCTAAGATAAAAAAGGCAGACCCTAACAAGCGTTGGAGAGGATATGAAAAAATTAGACCCCTCATACATGGCTTGTGGGATTTGAAAATGGTGTATCCACTTTGAAAAAGAGCTTGGCAGTTCCTAAAAACATGAAAGATAGAGTCACCACATAACCTAGCAACTCTACTCCTATGTGTACGCCCAAGAAAATTGAAAACACGTTCACACAAAAACCTATATGCAAATCTTCACAGCGGCATTATTCATAATAGCCAAAAAGTGGCCATAATTCAAATGTGATTAACAGATGAAAAGATAAACAAAATATATCCATACAATCAATAGTATTCTGCCACAATGGGAGAGGAAGCACTGATTTGCACTACACCACGGATGAGCTTTGAAAACAGTACGTTGAGTGAAAGAAGCTGCTTACCAAAGGCTCCATATTGTAGGAGTCCATTTATATGAAATACCCAGAATAGGCAAATCCAAGGATTATGGAGAGGCGGTAGTAGGGAGTGACTGCTAGCAGATATGGGGTTTCTTTTGGAAACGATGAAGGCATTCTAAAATGATACTGTGGTAAAAGTTGCACAACTCTGAATATACTGAAAACTCTTGAATTGCACACTTGAACAGGGCACCTTCTATCATATGTGAAGTGAGACACATCTTCCCAGGGCAGCTGCTGATTTGAGTGAGGGAATTTCTGCACAACTGCCAACTCCAGCTCAATGACACGCGCCCCCCCCCCGCCCCCCGCCGGGTCAGTCCCAGGAGGGGCCAGCGGCAACGGAAGCGGAAATGCCACTGCATTCAGCTAAAACCATTACATTCTAGAGAAGCTGTTATTTTTCAAAATTAAGACTTTCTGTGTCCCTGTTCTCTCTCTCTCTCCTGCCTCATCTGCTGCCTGTGCGCCTCCCTTCCTCCAACACTCCCTCTTTCACCCTGTCAAGTTCTAGTCCTCCTGTAAGACCCCATCTCCACTTGGCGAAGCTTTGCCGACCACTCCCAGCCTCACTCCCAGTGAGTCAACTGGGTCATTTCTGCTTTGCGCACCACTGTACTATTTCACACTATTTACTATTAAAACTCACCCTGCTTTAGGGCAAGTGTGTGTTTCCTTACCTATCTCACCTCATTGGAAGGCCAGTTCTCCCATCTTCTCTCACCCACGTTTTTCTCTGTAGCTCTTAGTACTGCACCTAAAAAGAATAGGTGCTTACCAAATATTTGGGAGCAAAAGGATAGAGGGATGGAAGGAAGAAGAATGCCTTATTAAGCAATTGGGTTGTCAGTGAAGGAGAGAAAGCTTTCAGATATTAAAAAGTCCTGTAGCCCCTAAGTGAAATAAGTCAGAGAAAGACAATTACCGTATGATTTCACTTATATGTGAAATCTTAAAAAAAACCCAAACAAATGAATAAATGAACAAGCGAACAAACAAACAGAAAGCCGAAACAGACCCATTTATACAAAAACCAAACCGATGGTCCTGGGGGAGAGTGGGAGCCTAGATAAAATGGGTGAAGAGGAGTGGTAGATACAGGCTACCGGTTATGGAATGAATAACTCGCAGCATGGAAAATCTAGTCAATGGTATTGTTTTTTTGGTTTTTGGTGTTTTTTTTTTTTTTTTTTAGGGATTTTATTTATTTATTTGACACACAGAGAGAGATCACAAGTAGGCAGAGAGGCAGGTAGAGAGAGAGGGGGAAGCTGGTTTCTTGCTTCAAGCAGAGAGCCCCATGCGGGGCTTGATCGCAGGACCCTGAGATCACGACCTGAGCTGAAGGCAGAGGCTTTAACCCACTAAGCCCCCCAGGCGCCCCTAGTCAATGGTATTGTAATAGCTTGTCTGGTGGCAGATGGGAGCTCCACCTGTGATCACAGCAGACTGTGTAGCCTTGTCCAATCACTATGTTATCCACCAGGAAGGAATGTAACATTGGTGTCGATTCTACTTCCATTAAAAAAAATGAACTCTAGCTTTTGCATTCAAATACATAAAGAAATAACAATTAATGTGCCTACACACTTGTGAACGTTCATCAGTACCATCTATTTCTTCCCTACTAATGAATGTTCACCAGTGAGTAGGCACATGAACCTAGGGGTTGTTTACCTTGTTAGTCTGAATCTGGCTTTTAATAGCTAGTAGAAAGATTGTTCAAGAAATACATGCCAACCCTGAGTACAAAAAAAGTGAATCCAGGCAAGATCTCGATTCTCCAACCAACAGACACCATTTCAGTGTGCTAATAGCTGCAAATAAGAACTAGAGCGATCAGTTAACGCTAAGGAGAGGTGTTAGCTAAATTTTAGCGTACGTGGAACTGAAATAGCAGATCAAGAAAAGTTTTTGGGTAACAACAATTCCCATTGACCCATGCGCTAAATAAAGTTGTTCAGAGTTGATGTTTTCCTCTTGGTAGTTAAAAATGATAAACTGCTTGTATCATTAACCCCAGAACTCCCAGATGCCACAAACATAAAAATACTTGAGCCCACAGTGTGGCAGTAAGGAGGTATATCTCCCTACGCGTAGTGGCTAGATGAGTCACAGTTTGCAAGGTTTGAGTACCCAAACATTTTTTGACAAGAGGAATGCATGTTCACTGTTGAAAATGAAACATTATGGATAAACAAAATGAAGGGGGAAAATAATCTGTAATTCTACCACTGGGAGATAAGTACTATGAAGACGTTGGCATGTATCCTTCATGATCCATATGAAATAGGATTATCCTGTATTTACATACATTGGAGACATTTAACTAATATTTATTGAGCCTTCTAGGTGAGAGAGATGCACACATCAGTAAAACAAGAGCTCCCTCTTGAAGCTTCTATTTTACTTGGAGGGAAATATACTATAAACATAATAAGAAAATTATTCATGTATCTCATTGAATTTCAGACACCACTGGTATTGGTTTTGATTGCCTAATAAAAGACATAAAAGCAAAAAACATTATTTAAGTCACTATTTTGTGGGTCAAACTTGTCTGGGCTTAGCTGGGTGGTTCTTGTGATCTCCTTTGAGATGACTCCTCTAACCCACCATCAGCTCCCCAGGAGCCCCCGGCTCTGCTTTCAGCATTTTGTCTGTCACTGGGACCGTAGAAGCAACTGAACCATTCGTCTGTCATCATCCAGCAGGCTAGCTTGGGATTATTCAGATGGCAGAAGCAGAATTCCAAGAGAGATCAGACGTACACGAGGCTTCTTGAGGACCAGGCTCAGAAGCGGCCCCTCACTCCTGCCACGGTATATCTATCAAAGCCAGCTACCGTACCAGGCAAGTAGGGAAATAGAGGAACTACAAAGTAAGAGAGGGGGGATACAAATAAGGGAATAATCACAACCATTTCTGCAAACAATTCATCACATGTCAACAGTAGCATGCACCCTCATCCTATGCACGACTCTAAAAGAGAAAAGTGGGGCGCCTGGCTGGCTGCGTCAGTGGAGCATGTGACTCTTGATCTCAGGGATGTGAGTTCGAGCCCCACGTCGGGTGTAGAGATTACTTAAGAAAATTAAAAAAGAAAAGAGAAAAGCTGCCAGTGTGTTATAAAACATAGTGATTGTCAGCTGTATCTCCGTATCAGAAATGTTTATGGAAAATATAATGCATCGTAAATCAATGAAAAATGGCAGTTAGAAAGTCATAAGTCTATGGGAAAAATATAGGACTGGGAAAGGTGATTGGGAGAGCTGGCAGTGGGGCAGGCAAGGTACGGTTCTAAGTAAGGCAGTCAGGGTCACCCAGAAGGTCTGAGCAAAGATAAGGCCTGAAGTGAGAGTTTGCCTGGTGTGTTCAGGAAATGAGAAGTATGTGGTGGGTCAGGCAAAGGGGAAAGCAGAAAGAGAGGCAATCTGAGAGGTAATAAGGGAAGAGCGAGGTGTGAAGGGCTTTGTAGGCCATTTTATGTGTTGGACTCTGAGGGAGCCAGGAAGCTACGAGCCGAGGAGCTCCGTGATGAGTTCTAATGCCTTAGCAGAGTCCCTATGGCACTGAGTTGAGAAGAACTGGTGAGGTATAACAGTGACAAGACCAGAGGAAAGACCGCTATACCCATCCAGCCGAGAGCCGATGGTGGCTCGTACTAGGACAATAGCAGTGACTCTGGTGAGGTTCAGATTCTGGGTACGCCTTGAACGTAAGGGGTCAAAGGATTTCCTGAGGGGTTGGATGCGGGCTGTGACGATCAAGGAGGACTCCAAAGTTTTGTCCTGAGCAGTTGGAAGGAGGGAGTTGCCATTCGCTGTGGTAGTGGCTACAGGTAAAGCATATTTGGTAAAGGGATCGACATCAGGACTTCATATTTTTTTAAAGAGTCGAGATTAATTTTTAAAATATTTTATTTATTTATTTGTCAGAGAGAGAGAGAGAGAGAGAGAGAGAGAGCGTGTGCTCTCATAAGCAGGGAGAGTGGCAGGCAGAGGGAGAAGCAGGCTGCCCATTGAGCAAGGAGCCTGATGTGGGACTCGATCCCAGGACCCGGGGATCATGACCTGAGCCAAAGGCAGATGCTTAACAGACTGAGCCACTCCGGCGTCCCAATCAAGATTAATTTTTGTCTGTTAAATATCCAAGTGCATTTTAACCATCTTTTCTCAATTAAAGTGTTATCGTATCATGCTTGTCATTCAGTACTCATTTACATCTTTTAAAATAATTATACTATTCCTTGCATGGATAAATCATGATCTTTTTAATTATCCTCTATTGATAAGTGTTTAGGTGTTTCTAATATTTTATGAATACAAATAAGGATTCAGTGAATATCCTTGCAGCAAAATCTTTGTGCAGATCAGCCATTTTCTTGGTATATATCTTTCAAATTAGAATTGCTGGTACAGAAAGTTTACATATTCTTAATATGTTTGGTATATGTGGTAAAATTTCTCTGTAGAAAAGTACCAATTAAGGTTAAGCCTCCGCCTTCACTTCAGGTCATGATCTCAGGGTCCTGGGATCGAGCCCCGCATCAGACTCTCTGCTCAGCAGGGAACCTGCTTCCTCCTCTCTCTCTGCCTGCCTCTCTGCCTACTTGTGATCTCTTTCTCTCTGTCAAATAAATAAATAAAATCTTAAAAAAAAAAAAAAAAGAAAGTACCAATTGGTGTTCCCACCACAATGAGTGACTATTTTCTTGCACTCATGTGCATTTTTAACTTCAGAGATTCAGGTCAGAGAAAACATTTCCTGAGATAAAAATAGTTTTACTCTAAACCTAACATTTATGGAACACCTACTATCTCCCAGATGTATTTTCTGTGCCTGCCCTGGCATAACTTTACCAAATTCTCACAAACTATGGTAAAGAGCTATTAAGAAATGAGCCCAGAATTAAAAGGCCAGTAAGTGACATCAGGATATGAATCACTGAAAGGCAGTCACAAACCTAAACACACTTGGATCCACTGAGAGTCACAGAACCCCCTGGTGGGGGGTGGGCTGCGGACACAGCAACACATGAAACAGCAGAGTGTGAATAATAAGGAGAAGATCAAGACAGGAGAAAAGGTTCATTTTGTGAGCACGGACAAGTAAGTGTTGTTGAACCAGAAAGAAAGGAGCAGTTCAGGGAGCTAAGAAGAAAGCCTAAACATTCCCTCAAAGAAAAGAAACAAGAGTTTAAAAGCATGTTAGTTCCATTGTCTTCCCACAATTGTATAGAAGAGAAGAAACAGACCAGTTGGCCAGAAAACACATTATGTTATGAAAAGAAATGATGATGTTACTCAGGCCGTAGACACTAGGTCAGTGAGGCTGGGGGATTAAATCGCCAAGGCCTAATCCCCCCGGCTGGGAGGAATCCAAGAGGAAGAAGGAGGTGGGTCCATAGGTGTGAAAATAAAGCATTACCCTTAGAGTAAAGGCATTTCCAGAAGGCCTCCAAAGGACAAACGGTAACAACAATGTGATAAGACCAATATTACATCGCACATTGCCATGCATTTTGCACCTAGAGACAGTTAAAGATTGGGCAAAAGGAGTGCTGAGACAAGGGAGAATTAGCTATTTTTTGGTTAAGAGTCACTCTGAGTGAGGCAGGTGGCGATAATAAAATCCGCCTGGCCGGTCAGACACCTGGTGAGCTCGGTGGTCAGGCCCGGGGCCAGACCGGCTAAGGACGGGCTGCTGCTGACCGTCCTCGAAGACCAGACTGGCCTGGACATGAGCTCCTCCCGCCTCCGTTCTCTCTGGACACCAGACCCTCCTGCGCTGATACAGGGTGACCTTCAGGCCTTGACCTTGGGAGTTCCTTCTTCCTTTCTGGTGGCAACGTTGAGCCTTGAATCTCCGGTGTTTAAGTCCTCTTAGCCCAGCCCAGGGCCCGAGTGGCAATTAGCCGTTGCTGTTTTTTGTTTGTTTGTTTGTTTTAATTGAAGTGACATTCGCATAACACAAAATTAACCACCTTATAGTGTCCAGTTTGGTGGCAATTAGTAGAGTCACAGTATTGTACGACCGAGGCCCCTCTCTAGTTCCCGAATGGCCACTGGCTTTCTCTGAGTGTAGTCGCGGCTCTCGTGAGCCCTTGCTAAATGCAGGAGATATGGTCAAATCCGAAGGTCTGTTAACTTAAAACAGGTGAACAACACCTGCACTTAGACCAGGAGCTGAGCACTGTTCTCACTTCTGCTAAAACACACTTGGTATTTGCTCATTCGTTGCTATTATTTTTCAGAGGCTTAAAATCGAGACATGCCTTATAAATGAGGGAGGGAAAGGTAGAACAGAACATTGCTATAGTTCGTTCTTTTTTTTTTTTTTAAGCTTAAGATAAAAAGGAACACCAATCATTTGAATGTTTTCTGGTGTATTCTAAACCCTTGAAAGCAGGGACCATCTTATTTGTCTTTGTGTTCCTAATGCCTTAGGTGGATTCACGCCCACACACAGCTGTGTGTACTATACCTGCTCAACGTTTCAGGAAAACTTTACTCTCATGTGGTTGGTTTTGTTCTTTGGTTCAGAGATTTCTTTTTTCCCCTTAAAAAAATGATGTCTCTTACAAAGATGAGTAAGCAGAAGTACTACTGGGGGAAAACGTGGAAGGACCTTTCCTCTGGAAAGGACCCGAGGGAATATTTTATGCCCTTACTTTACACGTGAGTCCAGAGAGAAATAAAGTCCTGCGAGCTGGAGAGCACGCTCCCTCTGCCCACGTTAAGCAGAACTCACCTGGTGAATCAAAACCCACAACTCCCTCCCCCCAGAGCGGAGAGGGAGAGGAAGAGGAAGAGGAATTCGGGTTGCTGAGTGCAATCCCCGAGCAAGAAAGCCTCATCGGAAACATTCCCATCTGCAAAGCATCTCACTTGACTAGGGGGTTATAATCAGCAACCCCGCAAATGCTCTGTCACCCACGACAAAACCGAGGCTAAGTCGGGTCAAGGACACAAGACCGAGCGCGAGTCCAAGGGCGCTCTGCTCCCAGCCCTCCTGCCGGTCCCCGTTTCTCCAGGGTGTCCCCCTGCTCGGCCTGCTGTGGCAACAGCACAGACTGGGGTGCAACAACAGAAATTTATTTTCTCAAAATAAAAATAACTAAGTTTATTTTTCAGAAAATGTTATTCTTGGACTTCCTGGAGAGTCCAAAGTCAAGTTGCTAGGAGGTTGATGCGTGGTGAGAGGCTCCTCTTGGGTGTCAGGGCCACGGGGCCTTTCCTCTGCTCCTGCTCCTGGAGCAGGGGAGGGGGGTGAAGGGAGGAGAGGGCTAGCTGCCTGTGTCTCCTCTCAGAGGACACAAATCTCGTGGGATCAGAGCCCCACTCTATGACCTTATGTCCCCTGATTACTTCCTTAGAGGCCCATCTCCAGATGTAGACATACGGGGCGGTCAGGGTTCCAACACGGGAATCGGGGGACTGTGACTGTTCATTCCGTCTATGACACGGGGCGTGCAGCTCATCAGAATAGACACTCTTTTAAAAACGTGAACAAGAATCCATATTTCAGACTGTAGAAAGCATATTTCCCAGTGTAGCACAGTGGTGCAGCTTCAGTTTACCCCCCACCCCCAGAAGGGGGGTGTCACTGAACACAATGGGTTTTGTCTGCTCTTGGGTTTTGGTTTGATTTTCTTTGCTTTTGCTTTAGTGTTTACCGCAGCACACGTGCATTCGATGGGCCCAGGGCCTTTTGTCCTCATAAAGCAGAGGCACAGAATCCATATCCCCTCAAGGCCCCTTCCACCAAATTTGAAGCCAAATGCCAAAGTGTAGACACCAAATCCAGGCTTGGAAATGTCCCAGGGAGATATATCTTCCCTGTGCTGCTGAGTGCGGCTGCTGAGATGAGTCAGGGGACTTGGTTCCTCCGGATAGTGACACCCGGGCCCCACCCGTTAGCCCCAGGGTGGGGGACAGAGGCAGTGGACACTGGAATGCCACTGCACTTGGCCATTACGCAGAGAGCTGGCAGTAGGCTCTCAAGGTCAGGACAATCCTGCCCTGACCTTGGCCCTGCCCATCTACCCCTCGCCATTGTGGTGGGGGCTTCCAGTGCCATTGCGGAAGCTGGGGTGGTTCTACTCATTTTGGCAAATAAAAATCTGATAACAAATAACAGGAAATGATGAAGAGAGCTATGGCTATGCTCGCATGTATATGAAAAAAGAAACAGGTCAAAACATCTCCCAGCTGAATGCTTTTTGCCAGGTCACCCTCCCACACTAGAACTATTCTGGAATCACCTTCCTCGTCGTCCTATGAGTCGCTGTCTCTTATATATATAATACTAAGCACACATTTGGAGGGAAGGATCAACAAATGCTCCCTTCAGTGGAGTAACCCTGAGCAACTTCCTCAGAATCCTGGATCTGTGTCACAAACATTTCCTCACAACCCTGCCCCGGGAGCTGTTTTCACCTCTGGACATAAACTCGGAATGTTACTCCCAGAACTGAGGATGATTTTCAAACAGAGGAATGCCAAATGCATGACTGAATTCAGTCTCTCCTTTCCCCATAGTCTCCTCAACTTTAGAAAGAAAACAAGGCCTTTTCTTAGCCCTTTACAGCAATGGTAACAACTTTACACAGTGGGAAAAATGCCTCTTATACAGAATTAATCATTCTGACCAAATACGAAAAGTGCACAAGGATGTAAAGCCACTGACTCGAAGACTGGAAATTGAGGAGACTTTTTTTCTTTTTTTAAGATTTTATTTATTTATTTGAGGGAGATAGCTTGAGAGAGAGAGAGAGAGAGCGCTCACAAGCAGGGGGGAGGGACAGAGGGAGAAGCAGACAACCTACTGAGCAAAAAACCCGAAGCGGGATTTGATCCCAGGACCCCGGAATCATGACCTGAGCCAAAGGTAGATGCTTAACTGACTGAGCCACCCAGACTTTTGAGGAGATATTTTTACAAAGGAGTTTTAAGCAGGGCAGTTAATAAACCGCAGAGCCGGAAGAGTGAGGGTTGAGTATAAGTTGTAAGAGTAGGGACTTTATAGTCACATAGACCTGAGGTCAAGGCCAAGCTCTTCTACTTACCAGCTGCAAGAATGTGGAAAAATTACTTAAATCCCCAACTTCAGATTCCTCTTTGATAAAAAGGAGATAATAATCCCCCCTTGCAAGGCTGTTGAAAATGAAATAAGGTAACATGATGGTTTCCTTAGCCCACAGCACATGGAGAATTCAGCTGGGAGCTGCCAGAAATATTAGTGCCTAGGTTCCCGTAGTGAGTGGAATAATGTCCCCCGTTGCCTCCCAGAATTTATGTCTACATGGAAACTCCCAATGTGACTTTATTTGGAAAAAGGGTCTTTGTAGATAGAATTAAGGCAAGGATCAAGATGAGATCATCCCACATTAGGATAGATCCCAAATCTAATGAGACTGTCCTTAGCAGAGACAGAGGAGAAGACGTAGAAAGACATAGGAAATAAGTCCAAGCGAAGGTGGAGGCAGAGATTGGAGTGATGTGTCTACAAGCCAAGAAATGTCCAGAATTACCCCCAGAAGCTGGGAGAAAAGGATATGTGGGATTATTCCTGGGACACCTGGGTGGCTCAGTCAGTTGGGGGTCTGCCTTGGGCTCAGATCATGAACCTGGGGTCCTGGAATCGAGCCCCGAATCAGGCTCCCTGCTCAGCGAGGAGTCTACATCTCCCTCTGCCCCTCCGCCCTCCTAGTGCTCTCTTGCTCTCTCTCTCTCAAATAAATAAATAAATAAATATCTTAACAAAAGGGGGGGATTATTCCTGTGAGTCTCCAAAAGGAATTATTCCTGCTGACACCTTAATCTTGGATTTCCAGCCTCCAGAACTCTGAGAGAATACAATTCTGTTGGTTTAAGCCTCTGAGTTCCTGGCAATTTGTTACAGCAGCCCTAGGAGACCCAGAGACCCTCACTTAATTGTAGTCTTTAAATATGTACAGCGTGCTCGCCACGTGCCAACAACTGTCCTAGCTCTGCGATGGCCACAATACAGCAGCCACGAGCCACGTGTGGCAGTTGAGCACTTAAAACGTGGTCAGTGTGGACTGAGATATGCTCTAAATGTAAAATACACACCGGATTTCAAAGACTGTACCAAAAGAAAAGTAAAATGTCTGACTAATAACTTTATATTGACTACACATTGAAATCATATTTTAGATATATTGAGTTAAATGGTAACAGTATGGATTATACATTAAAAGGAACTCCACTGGCTTCTTCCTTTTTAAATGTAGCTACCAGAACATATTTTTTAAATTACACATGTGACCAAAATCATATTTCTCTTCCACAGTGACATTCTAGGTATCGGGAATACACCGATGAATAAAATCCCTGCCGTCGGGGGGCCTCACATTCTAGCACTTTCCCTGGTGTCAGGACCGTGGGGAGTGATCAAGGAAGAATTCCCTACACCTGACAGGGCCTCTGGGATATTTTCTGAGCACCTGCTGCCTTGCGCTCCCAAACCCCCAGGCGTTAGCCCTCAATAGGGACTGTCACCTCATTCCAGGGACCATTCTCCAGTTACAGCCGTAGGACCAGACCCAAGCAAGATGTCAGTCACTAATTCAGATTTCCTTCCTGTTTCCTGCTGGCGGGATGAGTGCCTGGGAGCAGAGTTGCTCCTACCTGTGACCTCACTTCAAAACTCTGCAGGGCCTACTTCTAGCTCAGTCAGGAAACACTGAGGACAGACGATTTGCCCACTTGATTTGCTTACCAGTTACATGAAAATTTTAAGAAAAGAAAAGGACAGGTAGGTGTAATGTTTTAGCACTCTTTTGCCAATTGCGCTCTAGAATGTATCTGAAAGAAACATTAAGTCAAATGTGAGGTCAACAAGGATAAATCATGGGAATGTTGTAAGGCACTTATGTCATCTACAAATATAGTCTTACTTCTTCATTTTGGGTAGTGCTTTTTACTTCTGGGGTGCTTTTTATTTCCCTTTCTTGCCTCGTTTTCCTGGCTAGAACCTCTAGTACTTGCTGAATTACGAACTTGGGCCAGGCGCTGGGCTAGCATTTTACATGCTTCGTTTCATTAAATTCTCCCAACGACCCTATGAAGCAAGGGTCACTATCGACCATGTTTTACAGGTAAGTGAACTTGGCCTTCAAAGGGTTAAATGACCTACTGAGGTTACCAATCTAGTCAGGTTACCTACTCAGGTTACCTAGTCGGCAACTCAGCCTGGGATTTGAACCTGCCTCTGTTGGATTCCACAACCCAGGGTCTTAAATTACACTGGCCAGGTTGCCAAACCGAAACTTCCTCTCAGCTAGGAGGGAGGTCCTCTGACCCTGCCGGTGGAGACGTGGCAGGAGGGCCCCAAGCGCCGGCTGACCCCTTGGGTTGCCAAGACAGTGCCTCAGGCTCGACGATGCCAGACCTCGACAAACGTGACATGCTCCACCCTCCGCAGCCACGAGTTGTGTTAGTCCTAAGAACAAAGAAGGAAGTGGGAGGAAAAGAAGAAAGGCCCCACAGACACAGGAGCTGAGGGCAGGCCTGGCTCCCCAAAAGTGTCCCCTGCAGTGAGACAAAGGGATGTGGACACACAACATGACTATTCTCCTTCTGAGTCGTACTGACTCAGTCCTTGCAGCAGACGAGTGTCGTGAGGTGCTTTGTTCCTAAGAATTCTAGAGAAGACATAAATGCCCCATGTAGCTAAATCCCAATCATCAATATTTCCACAGTAGGAAAGGTAACTCGTAGGCATGGAGCATCCACTCTTACACATGTGAGTCTTTAATCCTTTCGGCAACCTTGTGGGGGAAGCAGCTTTAGCAAAACACCTTATTTTTTTTTTTTTTAAAAAGATCTTATTTATTTGACAGAGAGAGAGAACACAAGCAGGCAGAGTGGGAGAGGGAGAAGCAGGCTTCCCACTGAGCAGGGAGCCCGATTCTGGACTTGATCCCAGGACCCTGGGATCACAACCTAAGCTGAAGACAAACTGCCTAACGGACTGAGCCACCCGGGCATGTCTAGCGAGCCTTTTTTTTTTTGTAATTTTTCCAACACTCTGACTTTCCTGCCTCACCTCTTCTACTTTTTTTTTTTTTTTTTTTAGGTTTTATTTATTTATTTGAGAGACAGAGAAAGTAAGAGAGAGCGTGAGAGAAGGCCAGAGGAAGAAGCAGACTCCCCGCGGAGCTGGGAGCCCAATGCGGGACTCCATCCTGGAACTCAAGGATCATGACCTGAGCCGAAGGCAGCCGCTCAAGCAAATGAGCCACCCAGGTGCCCCTCTAGCGAGCCACTTTAAAGAAGAGGCAGGGCGCCTGGGTGGCTCAGTTGGTTGGGCAACTGCCTTCAGCTCAGGTCATGATCCTCGAGTTTCAGGATCGAGTCCCACATCGGGCTCCTGGCTCGACGGGGAGTCTGCTTCTTCCTATAACCTTCTCTCATGCTCTCTCTCACTTTCTCTGTCTCTCAAATAAATAAATAAAATCTTTTAAAAAAATTTTTTTAAAGAAGAGGCAGCTGAAAAAAAAAAAAAAAAAAGAGGCAGCTGAGGATCAGAGACCTAGGTTGCCTATCTGCCGAAGCCACACGGTTAGCAAGCAGTAAAGCAAGCTTGGCTGACATCTCCACTCTCACCCTGAGCTTTAAGATTCAGGCCTCTGCCTCCCAGAGACAGAGGAAATGGAGGACCATCGTCTTCAAACTGAAGAACGTCTCCCTCGGACTTCTGTGACCAAATCTTCCCATCTGATACTCACGTGTAGATACTTTCAAGGAAATCTATCTGGACGCCTCAACTTGCTTAAATTCTCGCTCCTAAAAATTAACTGAGAACAAGTCTGCATGTTTTCCCTCTGCCATTTCACCTGCCTAATAGTCCTTCTTCTACTTTTATAAGAAACACAAGACCAAAAACAAGCAACCACAACAAAATCGTCCTCTGCTGTGTTGTCCCAGGTTTAAAAACCTCCAGGGCACCAAACAAAGGAACTGGTCAAAACACCATAAACCCCCTCTCATCTCATTAAGACATATGTCCAGTAAAAACTTTTAATTTTATGCTTATTCTTATTTTGTAAAACTTGTGAAATCTTGATTTGGTGATGCTCAATTGCTTATTCGTAATTATAATAACATCTCAATCCAGAAGAAAAATTTTAAGCCTATAAACTTAAAAATAGACAGATAGACACACATCTGTATGTGTGTCTCAGAAACACAAGAAAGAGTATTCGTAAAAGACAAGCACACAAATTTAATGCAGTCTGATGGGTCTTAAAGGGAACTAGAAGGGAAATTCGATGTCAAAGAGAAGCATCTATACTTCTGTTTTTAAATGGATGTTGGGGGGCATTCAATCATCCAGTTGGACAGATTTAAAAGAGTTCATAACAGTTATAACTTGAATTGTCAAATTTTACAATCTGCCGGAAGTTACATCCTCTGCAGTTAACATAAGTTTATGATCAAAAAGTCTCTCGATCATTGCAGTAGCCTCTTCTCATTCTCTGGAAGCTGGTCATCTATGAAAAATATCCGACTGCCTATTAGCCATACGCTCCCTCCCCTTAGGTATTCTGCAAAGAGAGAGTGTGGAGAGAGAAGGGGGCGAGTGACCTCATCTTTCCAGAGACCACACTGAAAATTCCCCACCCGCCAGCAAAAAGAGCACCCAGGCTGTGGGGCCCCAGCTGCTGCTGAGTTGTGCTCTTCCCAGGTGGCTTTGGAGCCTAATCCCTTCAAGGCTGGGAATGCAGTCATTGTGTCCCGGCTTTTTTACCATTGTCAGGGACCAGGTTCACTCCAGAGCACCCTGCAAACTATAATGCCTCACAGGTGTATGGCAATGGATTCCCCCGCCTATTTGCAAAGATCTTTGAAGGACCCAATACTCTATGAATGCGAAGCCTTCTCTTTATTATTCTACTCCATTAGGCGTGTTTTCTTTTGTTCTCTACAAGCACCGGGCTCTAACTTCTGGAATATTGAATTTCATTTGCTGCTTCTCTCCTTCCCCCGGCTACTGAAATCGGTTGCTATCTTCAACTGCTCACCCCGCCCGCTGTTCTTCTCCTGGTCATGGTGAATTTGGATCTGTAAAAGCCTTGTAGCAGCGTCAATTATTTTTTTTTAATAAAAGATAATATTGGTCTTGGCACCAAGGCTTGTCGGAAACGCTCCCTTTTGCTTTCCCTGAATGAGTGACTGGCTCCTAATTATAGACCTCTTTTTTGTTGCTTTCTCAGGCTGGGTGCAGCCTGGTGTGAACATCTTTGCCCCAGCCTTTCTGGTTCGTGCTCTGGGCGTGGTGCAGAATGATCGCATGCCTGGTCATTTCTTCTTGTTCTCTA